>JAUDYJ010000001.1:209053058-209728058 GCA_030761175.1 Masticophis lateralis
CAATTTATAGTCATTTGGTTAGTGATCATTCAGAGTTACAGTGGTACTGAAAAAAGTGATGTGTGACTGTTTTTCACACTTACAACCTGTTGCAGCATGCTCATGATCACATGATCAAAATTTGGCCGCTTGGCCACTGGCCTGGATTCATGATTGTTGCAGTGTCCCAGGGTCATATGATCAGTTTTTCTGACTTTCTGACAAGCAAAATCAATGGGGAAGCACACTTAACAACTGTCTTACTAATTTAATAACTGCAATGATTCACTCAACAACTGTGATAAGAAAGATCATAAAACGGGCAAAATTCAGCTAACAATTGTTGGGCTTAGAAATGGTTATTTTGGGTTCAATTGTGATCTTGCGTTGAGGAGTACCTGTACCTTGGTGTTTTACAGGACTTTAGGACTGCAGGCATGAGAATGAGACAGTATTGAAGAGAAAAAAATCTCTTCAATATGGAGAAATATTAAAGATATAAGTACACAGAATACTGAAATTATAAGTATAAATAAAGAATTGTCACATCAGCTGTCCCTATAGAATGTAAATGATATAAAGTCTTTTCTGAAGGCATCTTGTTTGTGTAAGATACCCCTACACAGTGCTTTCCTCTGGGGAATATTTTTAGAAATAATTAGAGGTTTTTATTCCCAACTGTATAAACTGTATTTAGCCTTATCTAAATACAGGTTGGGAAAGCAAGTCAATTGTGGTTTTCATAATTTTACATTAAAATGGCTGAGAATTTTGAGGGCTCCAAAGGCTTACTTGGGGATTAGAGATGAAGCAAATAATGAAGAAAGCCTGATAACTATTAGTATTGTTTTGATTTGATTCCTTGCAGGGAGTTTTGAAGTTAATCTTGACTTCATGGTACCACCATGGTTTAGGAGTTAGATAACAGTGATTTGTTCTTAATTGAAAGCAAAAGCAAATATTTCGAATTCTCAGGGCACCTTTAGATGACAGCTTTGCAAAGGTTCAGAAGACACTTTGCACTTGACCAATATATTGCTTTACTTGAAAAGGAACAGGGCTGGTTTTCCCTTTTGTACTAACGCAGTGCTGAGAAATATATTTCCTCTTTGGTTGAAATTTTTGCTTTGCTGATTTCTGAATTTAAGTCAACCATAATTCCCAGTATTTCAACATCATGTGCTTGTGAGTAGCTCCTGAGAATATATTTCCCTTACTCCAGCCACCATGACTCCATGAAGCCATGGATATTAGGGTTGTGCTGTGATCTGGATTCAAAAGGAAAATGATGCATTTGAATACTTGTAACTACATACATCGCTTCTTAAATCATGTGTTAAAGCTGCAGCCTTTTCTCACTGATAGATACAAGGTGTACATCATGCATACTTCAAATCACATTTTCCTCTTTGAATCCAGAACATCATACAACTGTAGTGGTTGTATCTTTTGAAACAACAAAACAAAAAAACAGATATAGTGGTACCTCGGGACTCATCATTAATTCATTCCAGGAAGTGCAATGAGAACCAAAAATGCTAAGTATCAAACAAATTTTTCCCATGAGGAATAATATAGAGCGTCACAAGGTAGCCAACACCAGTAAATCTAGTTTATGCATTGAGGAGCAACCAAATGATGAGAACCAGGACAAAATTTTCACATCAAAATGCATTGAGTACCAAATTTTATGAGTTTCAAAGTACTTGAGTACCAAGGTACCCCCTGTACCATTGAATTTGCCTCAACTCTTAGTCTGCAAGGACAAATGTCTTCCATCTTAGCCTATGGCTGGTTGGAGTCCACAACTCCCAAGGATATTCCAGTGAGGTACCTGATCCAATCCATCCACCATAATCATTATCTATTGGAAAGAATGTTGCAAAATGCTAACATCTCCTTCACCTAATATTTTCATCTATGTTTTAAATACAATGAAGGAACAACCTTTTTGTAGCCAGATTTTCATTGCAGCAACTGCCCATAATATTCTTGAAACAGTGTCACAAATAGATATTGAAAAATAAGATTGTGTGTGTGGGAGTGGTAACTATTTATTTGCCTTCTTGTAAACTGAAGTAAGGAATTTTTTCCTGCTCTGAGGTCTGTGGTAGTTCGGGAAAGAGAGCCACTCATTTCATATCACTGATTCTGTTGGTGAGTCTTCATGTTATCAAAATTCCAAGGTTGAGAAAAAATATAGTTGTGATTTAGCTACACATTGCTTTGTGGAGAACTGGTAAAAGGGACCAGAGTAGTATAGAAATGCCCTCGATGTGTTTTTGATAAGGGAAAAGACAGCACTTAATCTTGAGGGGGGGGTGTCTTCATATTATAATAAATTATAGTTTAGTAGTATAGCTAAATATTACATGCTATATAGTAGCCATATATTAGGACTAATATTTATTATTTGAAATTTTTATTTCTAGAAAGTATCAAAAGGTCTGAGTTGAATTTTGTCTATCACGATCTTATGATCATTAAATGTAATATGGGTAAAATTCATGCAAACAGGAGTTTTAAAAAATACTAACTTTGAACTACATTCCTGTTTTTTAAGTGTTTTTCTTCATATGCAAATATTGTTTTGCAGGTGTGGAGGCACTCATACACGGCATCATACCATATCTATGATCTAAGTAACAGGTTAGTAACTGTATTGTCTTTTCATGATGTTTCAATGGCCTACATTATATTGATAATTTTATTTATGTTTCTTCACAGAACAATAATAACTGAGAACCCACTTCCTACAACTATCCAGTATATATCGTGGTCACCTGTTGGACACAAACTGGTTAGTAAAATACATAGGGTTTTGCTTCCTTATAACTAAGTATTCCTTGTAACACCAATTCAGATATTCCTGTGCACCATTTCTATAATCCAAATTGCACCATACACGCCACAGAAATTTCTGGAAAACATAGAGGGGGAAATGTAAGAGGGATAGAAATGTTCCAGAATATTTTACATGAGGACTTCAGTTCATTTAACCAGATTAAATGTTAAATATACAAAGAACTGGTACCATATATATTTAACTTTACAGTAAATGCATAGAGACCCAGTTCAAAGTGAGGCCGCTTGGGAGTGCGGGAGATTAATTCTCTCTTGGCTCCTTATTCTAAAAGTCGTCACGTACACATTTTTTAAAATCAGCAAATTGTGAAAGCATAAATATGATTCCCCAGCTTAATCAGAATGAATTTGATCTGAATTCATCTTTAATTCACAAACTTTCTAGGTTTAAAAAAACAGTAAGATAGTTGCATGATAAATTTTTATCACGTGGTTTAGCTCCCAATGGCATGACATATTGACAGAAAAAAATCCACTAGCAACTGGTTGAATGGGTAATAGGAAGAGAAGGAAGAAGAGACCTGATCTTGGAAGAATAGAATCTTATATCTAAACATCATGCTGCAAAGTTATTTCACAATACTTTAAGGGGCAAATGCAAGAAATTAATGGAAAGAGAACCAATATTTTAATGTAGGGGATATTGGATAAAACAATGCTAAGATTTCTTGGGATTAATTAGACAAAATGCAACATTCTAGGCAGGGGTGAAATCCTGACAGGTTCTGGAGAACTGGTAGTGAAAATTTTGAGCAGTTTGAGCGGTAGAGGAAATTTTGAGTAGTTTGGAGAACTGGCAAATACCACTTCTGGCTGGCCCCAGAGTGGGGTGGGAATGGAGATTTTGCAGTATCCTTCCCCTGCCACGCCCACCAAGCCACGCCCACAGAACCGGTAGTAAAAAAAATTGGATTTCACCACTGATTCTAGGTCTTTCTTGTAAACCATTCTGATTTTTTCTTTATTCTTAAAATAACAAGGGTAAAAGAAATTCAATTTCCTGCTTTAGATGGGTGAGAAGAATCTTAGAGTATAAAAAAGAATCTCCACTTTAGACTTGCAGGAAATGAAAGTAAATGTAATTTGTTTGATGTCAAGCAAAGGTTATAAAATCATTTTCTGATGATAAATACTGTAATGTTTGTTTATGGCAGGCTTATGTTTACCAGAACAATGTTTATGTGAAAACAACACCAAACGCGAAGGCTTTTAAAATCACTCAGAATGGAGCCGAAAACAAAATTTTAAATGGATTAGCAGACTGGGTATATGAAGGTAACTGTCATTAAGAGCAACTTAATTGCCATCACATACAGAAATAAAATATTAGGTTTATGTAAAGTTTCTTTTGAATCCAGTGCTTGGAATGAAGGGGGGAGGGGCAACTCCATCTTTGAGTCACATAACCCTTTCTAGCTTTCAAAACCCCCTTTTAATCCAGAGACACTTTGCTTCAGAAACAATCCCAGTGAAAGTGTTATCTGGACAGGGATGAAGTAGCTTCAGAAAACCAAGAAAGAGTCTTAGAAAAATTGATACCTTTCAGAAATATGGCTGCAAAGCAGCAAATCCAGCACAGTGGTGTTCTTTATTTGGGGAAGTGCCCTTCCAAATGGCTTATGAAATATGCCTTGGCTTGGTAATAGCTGTACTTTGGTAATAATTGTGGATTGGCCTAGATAGATATATTAAACAAGCCTTAGTCTCATATTTTACCTCCTCCTCTTTTCTCTTTCATTCACACGTGATTGAAAGGGTAAAGATTCAGAAGTATATATGCTTCCAGGAAGTAGAAAATCACTTCCTTCATCTTGATTTTTTTTTCCCTGAGATAATACAACACAAATCAGAATCAAACAGAAGTAAGAACAAAAAGAAATATATGTATGGTAAAAAAGCAGGTGAACTTTTAATACCATTTTTATTAAAGAAATGTTTAATGAAATAAAATCATAAAATGAAATAAAGATAATAAGAATAGTAAATTGTGAAAAAAGAAAAGAAAGATGATTTAAAAAGCAGCTTCCAATCTTATTGATAGTGGTTATAGATACATTTTTATTTTGCTTCTCTAAGGCTACATCCTCACCACAGCTGAATGTTTCACAAGGAATACAGTGTTGCTATTGTTGTTGTTGTTGTTGTTATTATTATTATTATTACAATATTATTCATAGTTTGTATCGCATATACATAAGCAAGAGATAAAATTTAACATTGTTACCATTTTTTGAGTGAAATACGCTTCCTTCTAAATTTTCTATAAAATAATCTAAATTATTTTACAAATTGGCCAAAATATTTCATAGAATGAGTACCATAGTATATGAAGATTGATTCTTCTTCTACTGATAGAAAAGAATATTTGTATCTCAAGGTTAAACTGTGAGGTCCTTGGTCCTCTCTGAGCTTGGTTGTTTTGTTTCAGATATTTCATTATCAAACTAGATTGTATCATCAGTGTACAGTTCCACTTCTAGCTTATGTGATCAAGTGTATTCATCAACTAGGAATACTATCAAATATCCCCAACCACTAACACCAAGAATAAAACACTGAACATAGATGGAAACACTTCTTCCATCTAATATTGGGTATTAAATAAATAGCTAGCAGTAGACATTTTACCATGTTGCTCCTAAAGAGAGAAGAATTGCTTTTATATTTCTGAAGATCAGAACCTGATATCCATTTTTAATGATCCTCTAGCTTTGACCATGAAGTCAAGATCAGAGAAAAGAACACCCAGTTGTGCATATAATCTCTCAATTGAAGATTATATGAACAGCTGGTTGTAATATTTTTTTTCTGTCCTTAATTTCATGAGAAATTGTCAGAGCTACAAGACCATTAAAATGGATTATTGAATTGAAATCATCCTGAAAGGCCAAAAATGAATAAGATTTTTTATAAAAAAGTTAATTTAAGCCACACTATTTAAACAATATACAATAACCGGTTCTGGTCTCAATGGATATCACTGCAGATTTAATAAGTAAGAAAGTAAACTCTGTGACATCTTAAAACTTTCTTTTATAAATTCAAATTGGACAATTTGCAGGAGCCTAAAATTTAGAGAATTACAAATTATTTTGGGTCTGAATCAGTGGTGGGTTTCAAATTTTTTTTAACTACCGGTTCTATGGGTGTGGCTTGGTGGGTGTGGCATGGCTTGGTAGGTGTGGCTTGTTGGGTGACAGGGGAAGGATACTGTAAAATCTCCATTTCCTCCCAATCAGCTGGGACTTGGGAGGCAAAGAATAGATGTGGGCGTGGCCAGTTAGAATTTTTACTACCGGTTCTCCAAACTACTCAAAATTTCTACTCCAGTTCTCCAGAACTGGTCAGAACCTGCTGAAACCCACCTCTGGTCTGAATACTTTGAGGGCATCTACAATAGACAGGAAGTTCAGGTTAGCACTAGTGCAATTGTGTGACATATATAACCTGTCAAGACCAAGAATCAGAAAATAAAACATGATTCCTATTTAAAACATTGAACTAAACTGTTGCATTCCAATTACCATTCCCATTTATTCCTCAAGGTCTCTTGGAAATAATCATCTTGTGTTTTTTTCTAATGATTTCCTGTAGGTATTCTGCCTCACAGAAAGTGGCAGAAACTTGAATCTAACTTCTTAGGCCTACGATATTTGTTGAGAGAATTGGCACATCATCCAGATACTAGAGGAAGATTATTGCTTTATCCGTTGTTGTTTTTTATAATTAGATAGCTTTTTATAATGTTTTTATAGAAGTTAAATAGAAGGAAAGATAGTGCATATCTTTGCTTAATCCCCACTGAATTAAGAGTTCACTAGATATCCTATTTAAGCTGCATTAAAGTATTTTCATGTTATATTTAATAGCAACAGCTGTAGTTTTCCAAACTCTTCTACTGTCTGTCTCTAGGGACAGAATGAAGAGCTAATTTTTAAATCACAAAGATTACCCAAAGGATATTTGCAAAATAGTTGAATATTCCTTTGCTAAATTTGTTGTTGTTAGTTACGAGGTTGTGCCCGACCCATTGCGACCCCATGGACAACGCTCCTCCAGGTCTTCCTGTCCTCTACCATTCTCTGGAGTCCATTTAAGCTCACACCGACTGCTTCAGTGACTCCATCCAGCCACCTCATTCTCTGTTGTCCCATTCTTCTTTTGCCCTCAATCTTTCCCAGCATTAGGCTCTTCTCCAGTGAGTCCTTCCTTCTCATTAGGTGGCCAACGTATTTCAGTTTTATCTTCAGGATCTGGCCTTCTAAAGAGCAGTCAGGGTTGACCTCCTCTAGGACTGACTGGTTTGATTGCCTTGCAGTCCAAGCAACTCGCAGGAGTCTTCTCCAGCACCATAATTCAAAGGCCTCAATTCTATGGCACTCAGCCTTCCTTATGGTCCAACTTTCTCCTTTGCTAAATGTTGACCCCTAAAGGGTTTCTTACATAGGATGTATTGTAATGTTCAAAAATTAATGGAAGAATTCTTAGTAGTTATTTTATATTTCTTTTATGTTAGAACTATGATAGAATTCCAGGCAAGTTGGGTAGAATACAAGTTAATAAACAAACAAATAAATATTCCAATTCTGTCTGGACTAAATGTATCCCACAATGAATAGAGATCTGTATCAGTTTACAAACTTATTTTCCCCTTATTAAGTTCTTCTGCTGCAATTAAGCTGTTTTTACCTATAGTCCAAGCACAGTTGCTATATGGGGCTCAAATAGTACCCTATAACAGCATGATCATCACAGAAAGGATTCAAACAAAATTTCTAAGTATCTTCCAGGTTATCTGCTGTGTTCCAAATCAGTACTTCAGTGAGAACCAGGAGTCAGTAAGCTTGAATCTATTATCTGATAAATATCTTTATCTATTGGTTAAAACTACATCACAACCCTAGTGGATTGACTCATGTAATGTTGGCTGACAACTACAAATCTTCATGGGAAACAGCAATTCCAAAGAAACTGAGCCACTATGGTTTCTTCAGTGATGCCATCTTAACCTTAGAGTCAGCTCAAGTTAGACCCATATTACGACAAAGGATCTTAGATATAGAAGGTCATGTAGAAATTGCTGCTTTCTCACATAATATAATTGCAGATAAGCAAAGTTTAGTGACTAATCCAGTCTCTTACTTATATCATAGTTCCTAAATTCAGGAGCGCTTTATCTTTGGTTTGGTTTACAATTGTCCTGGGAAGGGAAATATAAGAAAACTCCATATGAAATCCAATACTGCCCTTGTGATATGAGTACCATAGAAATCAGAGTTCATGTTCTTCTATATTGCTGCCAGATGATTACCCCTTTTTTATTTAAATTTCCAGGGCAATCTGATAATCTTTATTTGCAATATCTATTAAACAATCAAGATAAATTTATTTCTATAAAAGTGGCAGAATTTTATTACATTATGTGTAAATTTTGCCCAAAAATAGTTGCTAGTAATTCTTTTTGCTAGAAGATAGTTTTGTGTTTTCATTTTCTTGAATATACTTTTATTGGTCAATGACCAAAATAATGTTTCTGTCTGTCTGTCTGTTTGCAAATCCAGTGCATTGAAAATCCTCCAAGCTATTAGAAAGTGGATCCATATATTTTATTATATTTCTGTATGAATTGTCAACCATTCCTTTTGATTCATTAAACAAGCTTCTTGCATACAGGTGTTGCTCACTCTACTTTGTATTAATATAGTTTTTAGTAATGACTGATTGAAAATGAAAAAAATGTTGTATAAACATACTTCTCTTCATAACAGAATTAGGAAGCCTTCAACATTTATATTTTTATTATCGCCTCCAAGACAGCCCATAGTAATTGCACTTATTAAAGTGCCTTTTTAGCCATAAAATATTCAATGAATGTTTAATTTGTACTTGTATGTTTTCTTCTAGAGGAATACTAAGTTTGGGTACATAATTGGAAAGTTATGTTTCTTTACATTTAATTATTGTTCATTATAGATGATATATTTGAAAATGTTATAGTATAAACAAGAAACAATTATCCGTAATATTGAAAGCTAAGATAAATCAAAATACTATAATTTGCATCATTATTAAAGCCAGATTTTTATAACAGAATATCTCCATAGCACCATATTTCTATAAAAAGGCATTTCTGAGAATTGACTTACTGTTGCAAAAAATTGCAAAGTAATCTGAATTTTAGTAACTGAAGTTCCATCTGAAATTATACATGCAAGTTATTATGAACAATGTTTCAGAGGAAAAAGCCAGCTTAGCAACTATTGCTTCAAAAAACACATTTGCATTTTTTTTTCAGAGGAAATGTTTGGCACCCATTCTGCACTGTGGTGGTCTCCAAATGGCAGGTTTTTGGCGTTTGCAGAGATTAATGACACGGAAGTTCCTGTTATTGAGTATTCGTTTTATTCAGAAGATACACTACAATATCCAAAGACCATTAAAATCCCATATCCTAAGGTCTGTGTTATTTATTAAACATAGTTGTTGAGTGGTTTGATTAAGAGAATAGTCACATTTAATCATTTGCTGCTAACAAAAATATTGTCTGTCTCTCCTCAACAGCTTGCTGTGATTACTGTGACTTAAGTCAATAGCATCTGGCAGCTCTGAAGTATTCTACTATCTCTAGGGAAACAGGAAATGAAAGCAATTGAAGGCTATGGAATATTTGAGTTTCTAAAATGATTTGTTGAAGAGCACTTGGGTGATCAATGGAAAAAGGAACACTTCAACTCAATGAGTTGCATAGCAAATAAGGGACTAAGGACCATTAGCTCTGACATGAACAGGGAGGAGTGGGCTAGGTTACAGGCATTTCTCCTTTGGCAGACAGATTTCCAGGCTGATATATTTGCCAGGGCAGATGTGAATTATTCTGTTTTTTTTTTTAAATGTATGCAATCGAACCATACTTGGTTTCAGCTTTGTCAAACTTTTAGAAATGGGTATGCTCTCAATAGTTCTAGGTCATGGGTGTCAAACTTGCCACATCACACTGCTGTCACATGACGTTTCGCTATGTTTTTCCCATTCACGGAGCTGGGATGGTGTGGCCTGTGCATGACGCATCCAGCCCATGGGCCACCAGTTTAACACCCTTGTTCTAGGGTCTTTGCAGAGGCTGTTTTCTCTGATGCTCCATAGACTGATCACGTGGCTGTAATATCCCATGACCAGTCCAGGAAGTGATGGGGAAAAAGCCTCAATGTAGAGGTTGTGATATTGCTTTAAGTGTGCTAGAATTTTCAGGGGTTCAGCAAAGCGAGGAAAAATGTCCCAGCTTGTCATGCATTTTAAAAAGTAAATATAACTTCTTTTCTGGAGTAGAATGAAAATGAGTGGGACTTCATTCCTGCTGTCATTCATCTTGGTATTGAACTTCTAAAGTAGGTCATCCATATTCACTTTCAGCAGAAGCTTCTTAAAATCTCTAGTGGGACATGAATGTGGATATATGTTGCTCTGTTTATTTCTCAGAATTATGTAACTGAAAATAGTTGACATACCCTAAAGTTATTTTTGGAAGTCAGAAAGGCAGTACAATTGTTACAGGACAAAATTAAATTAGTTTTTATGCATATTTGCAATTGATTCAACTTGGTCCTGATGAAATTACTTCCATCATCAAGATTAAAGCTATGGTTTGTTTCAAGAGGAAACAGTTGTTGATCAAAGATCAAGAGTAGTTCTGAGAGGAATTTTGATTGAATTGTAACGTAGGAGGAAGATGGTTAAGCATTCCCTTGATCAGTACTTCAATTAGATTTGGCTACACAATGTACTTTTCAATAGAAAGTACAAACAGAGCTGTTGGTATCCCCCTTGTCATTGTCAGATCATGACCTAATTATTATGAGACTCTCTGGTGCCATTATCCACTGCAAGGAATCTGGACTCATTAGATTGGTCTAACCCCAGCAACTGACGGAGCTGGAGAAGTTTCAGAAAGAGCCTGGGATTGTCCCTCCTGGTCTGCTAGATGATCCATCTGAAGTCTTGGTTGCTGCTTACAATAAGGGGACAGCTGAGACGTTGGTTTAGATTGCATTTCCTGTATTTTACAGAGAAGCTGGGAGAGATGAAATGAGAGAAGAAACATCTAGAGGAGCAGCACTCAACTTTTTGGGCACCAGGGACCGTTTCTGTGGGAAAAGGGTTTTCCTCAGACTGGAGTGGGTGTGGTTTTGTGTGTTGCCTGCATCACACAAATGGGGTTTCAGTTGTTTGCATGGGCTGGTTGTTGGAATGCCACGGACTAGTGCCAGTCCATGGACTGGGGGTTGGGAACCCTGATCTAAATTCAACAAAGAAGGAACTTGAATGAATATGGGCTAGAGTCACTAGGTCCCTCAAAGCCTTGTTATGCCAGCATCCCTGGGGACCCCCCTAGGGACAGGTAAACCAGTGTTTTATTTATTTATTTATTTGGTTTGATTTATATGCTGCCCTTCTCCGGAGACTCAGGGTGGCTTACAATGTGTTAAGCAATAGCCTAACATACTTTTGTATTCAACATTCATACTTTTGTATATACCTGCTTAGTAGGGCTTTAGGGCCCCCCTAAGCGGTGTTCTTTTTTATACAAAGTCAGCTTATTGCCCCCACAATCCTCATTTTACCCACCTCAGAAGGATGGAAGGCAGAGTCAAACTTGAGCCTTGGTGAGATTTGAACTTGCAGTACTTGCAGGCAGCTGGTGCTATTTAACAGCACTTTAGTTTGCTGCGTCACCAAGGCTCTTTTAGCTCTGTTCATGTAGCTTTTTAAAAATGCTTTTTAATAATTGAATATTAATATTCAATATTTAGGTATTTGTGAGATGGGCAGCAATATAAATTAAATAAATAAATAGTTGAAAGATATGCTCATTGTTGATTTTTTTTTCAGAGATTAAAAATTATAAATTAATAATGGGCCAGGACTAATGTATGAAATTCTAATTTATTTTGAGAGGTATGGTTAGTGTTTTTAGTCTTAATCTGAAAATAGCAAATCATTTTCTACAATAGAAATTTTTACTAAGTCATGTGATCAGGAGTTAATGTTACATTGATCTCTAAAAGAGTAATTGTTCACAAAATATGGATGATCATAATGTATCCTGAATTGACTGCTTTTGCTAATGTAGAAGAAATACATTATTTTTATAAGCATTTAGTACTGGCTTTCACATTTTTAGCTATGAACCTCTATAAAACACAAATTAATTTTTAAAAACATATATACATAATTTTCTTACAATTCATGTTGAGCTTTAAAAGTGAACTTCTTTGTAATTTTCTAATTAACATTGCCATTTGGACATAATCTATTTTAAGATGTTTTAATTTTATCCAGGCAGGTGCTATAAATCCAACGATAAAACTATTTGTTGTGGATATTCTAGACCTTCCCCCCAAAAATATCTCGGAAATTGTTGCACCATCTAGTATAATATCAGGGTAAGTCCAAGTAATATGCTTTGTTCTGGTGGATGTTGTAGATTATTAATTATTTTATAATTATTGAGTAAAAATATAATTTTTAAAAACATTCTTTTATTGCATTAAAAATCCTGTGGAGAGTTTATTTGTTAATACTTGACTTTTTTTTCCAATGTATACTCAGCTGGATCATTCATTCTTGTTTTTAATCATATTTATTAAAACTGTCCAATTCTAATAGGATATACACATAATTGTTCAAATTAAAACACTGTAAAAAAGTTTTTATATCATAATGACATGACTTGCATATGTGAAGAGACATGTACAAATTGAACTACTGGAGAAGTGTGTTTGATGTTGTAAAATATAAAGGATATTATATGCAATGTCAGAACCCCACATAAGCCAGGATGAGCCACATCAGCTTCTATATTTGAACATATTCTTCAAACATAGAAACAAATGTACAAATACTAATAAAATATACACATGGACACGCACACATGGACAGGAAGGGAGGAGGCAGGGGTGAAATCCAGCAGGTTCTGACAGGTTCTGGAGAACCAGTAGCGGAAATTTTGAGCAGTTCAAAGAACTTATAGCGGAAATTTTGAATAGTTGGCAGAACAGGCAAATACCATCTCTGGCTGGCCCCAGAGTGGGGTGGGAATGGATACTTTGCAATATCCTTCGCCCAGGAGTGGGGAGAGAATGGAGATTTTGCCGTATCCTTCCCTTGCCATGCCCGCCAAGCCACACCATACCCACCAAGCCATGCCCACAGAACCGGTAGTAAAAAAATTGGATTTCACCACTGGGAGGAGGTATCCCTATCTACTAGCTAGGTTGGAAGAAGCCAAATAATTATTTGTAGATAAATCTCAACTTTCCAAGCCACACTTCCGACTTTTATATTCTGTGGATCATGGTATCAGTTTTTAGTTTAAATTCTTCAACTCTATTTTATCTTGTCCTACCCTGTGCTCCTCCGTTTCTAGTCATAGAACTGTAGTTTCTTATTCTATAGAACTGCAATTTGAATTATACATATACAGGTAGTCTTCAAGTAATGACCACAATTGAGCCCAAAATTCATGTTGCTAAATGAGACATTTGTTAAGTGAGTTTTGCTAAATTTTGCAACCTTTCTTGCCAAAGTTGTTAAATGAATCATTGCAATGGTTAAATTAGTTAACGTGGTTGTTAAATGAATCTGGCTTCCCCATTGACTTTGCTTGTCAGAAGGTCACAGAAGGTGTTCCTGTGACCCCAGGACACTGCAACCGTCATAAATATGAAACAGTTGCCAAATGTCTGAATTTTGATCAGGTGACTATGAGGATGTGACAACAGTCATAAGTGTGAGAAATGATCATAAGCCAATTTTTCAGTGCTGTTATAACTTCACTGAGTGAAATGTTGTGAGCTGAGGACTAACTGTACAGTACCTATTGTAACAGTATGTTGAATATTGTATGGCATATAAATGATAAGCATTTAGGTATAGAATTCAAGTGAACCTACAGTATATAGAAAAATGCTGAGCAGTCTCTCTCTCTTTTTTTTTTTTTTAATCTCCAGGGATCACTACTTGAGTGTTGTAACATGGGTGACTGATGAACGAATCTGTCTGCAGTGGCTTAGAAGGATTCAAAACTTTTCTATGCTCACCATCTGTGACTACTCTGGTGGTGTATGGCAGTGCCCAAAGGTATGAATGGAGATGGATTGTAGCAATAGCAATATCACTTAGACTTCTATACCGCTTCACAGTGCTTTACAGCTCTCTCTAAGAGTCAGCCTATTGCCCCCAACAATCTGGGTCCTTATTTTTACTAACCTCGGAAGGATGGAAGGCTGAGCCAGTGAGACCCAAACAGCCAAACTGCTGGCAACTGGTGATCAGCAGAATTAGTCTGCAATACTGCATTCTAACCATTACACCACCACGGCTCTTAGAGGTTGAAGGGTGAAGATTAGCTTGACAGTGCAAGCAGACTATTATATCCTTCTTTTTGTTAGTGGGGAGTGCATGGTAGGTGGGGTAAATAATGGAGTTGGTGGAGAGAAGCTTGGGGAAACCTGAGTTAGGAACAGGAGAGGCAGATTTGTGGAGTTCTTGGTGTTCTCTGAGCTTGGTTGATTTCTTGCAGTTGTTTCATTACCCAATTACCATAGTTAACATTATCACTGTTACTACCTGATGATGCTACCTACTAATGAAATACCTGCAAGAAACCAAGCTCAGAAATTATCAAGAACCCCATGGTTCAACTCTGCACTACAAATATTCTCCTCCAGAGGCAAATTTCCACAGTAATCAGCAATTTAGGCTAGTTGCCAGTATAGCCCTGTCTGGACCATGAAGACCTGGCAGCAGAGACTTTCACCCTCATCCCCTAGATTCTGTAACATGTCCTGCATGGGCCTTCTTTGAAAACAACTTGGGAACTGTGGTTGGTACAAAATGTAATGGCCAAGATATTAGCAGGTAAGCACCTGCTATAATCCTGATTCTCTGGTTGTTTCATTGGATATGAAGAGGCTTCTGAGTTGAATTGGTTTCTGCATCCACGGTGGCGCAGTGGTTAGAGTGCAGTACTGCAGGCTATTTCTGCTGACTGCGAGCTGCCTGCAATTTGGCAGTTCAAATCTCACTAGACTCAAGGTTGGCTCAGCCTTCCATCCTTCCGAGGTAGGTAAAATGAGGACCCAGATTGTTGGGAACAATATGCTGACTTTGTGAACCGTTTAGAGAGGGCTGTAAAGTACTATGAAGCAGTATGTAAGTCTAAGTGCTATTGCTATTTAAAAACCATAGCTTGTTTCCTGTCTACTTAAGGGACTGCCTCCTTCATATACCTAATGGGTCCTGCATGCAAAATGGGTTTGTTTAAAATAGGGATTTGGTGGTGGTTGTTTTTTATAATCCTGTTTATAAGATTTTAAGATGATTGGGTTGCTGATATTTATTTGGTAGGTTTTATGTATTTCTATACATGTTTTTGTTTGGGTATTGTAATTCCCTAAATCTTGGGAGCAGGGTAGTGAATCAATCAATCAATAAATTAAAAAGCCTATTTGCAGAAAATTCTGTAAATATTGACATTAATCTTGAAAGAGAGAAGAGCTAGAGTAACAGACAGAGGTTACTAAAACAATGAAGACTTTCTCTTTTTTCTTCAGGAAAGGGAGCATCTTGAAGAAAGTAAAACTGGCTGGGTTGGCAGAGTAAGTACAATGATTTAAGGATTGACTTATATGTTGCATGGCAGCCAAGCATCCTTTCCTGCAGAGAGAGCACAGCTAAAGAGATATCTTGTTTACAGTGAGGAAATGAAGCATTTCACTGTAGCTGCCAGCTGTTTTCTATCAGAAACATCTATACTCTTTCCTTCCTTGCCAGATATCAGCCCCATATTAGTAAAAGACAAGCTTGGAACAGTGTTAGAAATATTTGTTAGCATGTGTATATGTGGGTTTCAGGGCAGGAAAAACAATTGGTTAAGTAGAACTGGGTCTAGGACTTTTTGTCTCCTACCCTTGGCCGCGCCTCCCGTTTCTTCCCCTAACAAGTGTTTGGCTTTCCTAAAGCTATTTATTGTCAATTAGTTAATTGGTTGACAGCTAACCCAGGCAGCAAAAAACCCAGGACGAACCCTCCTTTGGTGAATTGGCTACACCGAAGTGCGTGGGATGGAGGGGCCATGGCCCATTACCCAGGGCGAATGAGTGGGGACATGTCAGCCAAGGAGAAAAGTCAGAGGAGAATTGCCTGAGGAATGCTGGGGGAAAAGGAGGTACAACTAAGGGTAGGAGACGAAAAGTCCCATTCCGAGTAGAATTAGACCTTCTATTTCCATGTTGCTTCTTAAAAGCACTTGGCCAACAATACTGTATGTTACTATTTTGCAATGCATAGTTTAATATATAGACACAAAGTTAGCTCCTAGTAACTGTTTTTTTTTCAAGTGAAATTTTGAGGAGTTTTTTCAAGGCCATTTAGAATTGCAATTATACCCCCACGCCCTGATGTGTGAAATACATTGGCTTCTCAACTTTTTAATTAACCCTGTAACAAAGTCTTCATTATAGTCTTTGTTATACTGTGTAGGTCATATGGAACCCATATGTCTCTTGCACATCTGTCTTGCAATCCCTAATTTTTAAAAAGGATGTGTGATATGTGATGTCATTGCAGTCTTTTCTCATTCTCTTCAAGCAGTAGTCAAAGAACCAAACATTGTTGAAGATGTTGTCATGTTGCAGGTAGTTTTAATCAGTTGTTACAAGAGGACACGAAAATATGAAACTTGATAGCAACTCAATTTTTTGTGGGATATCATCATATCCATTTGTCTTTAGAGGAATGGAACTATTGATAGGACTTCATGTCAATCAAAGTAATGTAAATTATGATTTGTTGATGTGGATATTCATCCTGACATTGGCAATTTGTTCTGCTCTGATGGGATTCAGATAGCAAACATTAATATTTCTGATTTCATCTTCAAGATTATATTTTGGTGGTTGACATATTTAGTTAAAAAGTAGTAAATTGCTTCAATATAATAAATGGAACCTGGCATTTTCATATCTAGTGCCTACAATGAGTAGTTGTTCACATTTTGGGGACATACAGGTAGTCCTCGGCTTACAAACATTTGTTTAATGACCATTAGAAATTACAATGGCACTGAAAAAAGTGACTAACAATAATTTCCCATGCTTATAACCATTACAGCATCCCCATGGTCATGTGATCAAAATTCAGATGCTTGGCTACTGGCATGTGATCATCTTTCTGACAAGCAAAGTGCATGGGAAAGCCAGAGTCACCTAACAACCCAGTAGTGAAATGTAAAATTTGTTACTACCAGTTCTGTGGGCGTGGCTTGGTGGGAGGGAGTAATGCGACTGGGTGGGCGTGGCCATTTTTTTTTACTTTTAAAACTATTTCTTCTACAACCTCTTTGGCCAAAGAGGTTGTAAAAAAATGCTTTTAAAAGCCTCTGACAATCCCAGCTGAGTTGCCTGATCGTCAGAGGCTTTTAAAAGCATTTTTTTTCTGCAACCTCTTCGGCCTTAAGAGGTTGCAGAAAAAAAATGCTTTTAAAAGCCTCTGATGATCCCAGCTGAGCTGCACGATCATCAGAGGCTTTTAAAAAAACTTTTAAAAGCATTTTTTCAGCCGAAGAGGTTGTAGAAAAAATGCTTTTAAAAATTAAAAAAAGTCTCTGATGATCATGCGGCTCAGCTGGGCATGGGGGATGTGTGTGCAGGGATTTTTGATACCGGTTCTCCGAACCACCCACAGCCATCGCTACCAGATTAGGCAATCTGGTCCGAACCGGGAGCATTTCACCCCTGTAGCAACCAAGTAATTAACTTAACAATGCAGTGATTAACTTAACAACTGTGGCAAGAAAAGTAATAAAATGGGACAAAACTTACTTAACAACTGTCTTGCTTAGCAACAGAAACTTTGGGTTCAATTGTGGTTTAATTTTCCCCATTGACTTTGCTTGTCGTAAACTAGCTGGGAAAGTTACAGATCATGATCAAATGTCATCAGGACAGTGCAACCGTCATAAATACATGCCAGTTGCCAAGGACCTGAATTTTGATCATGTGACCATGGGGACGTTGCAATGATTGTAAGTGTGAAAACCAATCATAAGTCACTTATTTCAGTGCTATTGTAACTTTGAATGGTCACTAAATGAATGGTTATAAATCAAGGTTGTAAAATGAATAGTTACAAATCTATTGTATGGTCAGTAGATTGCCAGGTTCTGCTCCGAAAAGGGGAACATATTTATAGGAACAAGGAGTTGTACAATAACATCACTAAAACTATATGTAAGAATAATGCTTTTTTCCCTTTATCATTTGCTTAAAAGAGTCATGATTTTTTTAAAAGCATCAAATATAGACCTACCTGCAAAATAATGGAAGTTAGTATCTTCTGCTGTCAAACCTGATCAGAAAATAAAGACCTTAATATAACTAACACATTTTAGCTCTACACGATAAAATCTCAGGAAGCAACGTGATAAGCAGATTGTGTATGGTGTGAACAGTGAAGCAAAAAGAAAGGAAAGAAAAGAAAAGGAGGAGTATAAATCTACTATAAAAATAGGAAAAAATAGGTTAACATTATTATTGTCATGCTTGTTCCACTATGGTTTATATGCTCAAATAAGCCAGTCACATTAAGAAAATACAAGGTATCTTATTACTCTATAAGACAGACTACCCTTTTTTAAAATGTTCCTGAAAATTTGACTGGGATAGAATCAAAAATGGATAGAGACAGGAAAAAAATAATTTGGATGGACATGGATCTCTCTTTGTGTTGTTGAGCTACATCTCCAACTCCCATCAATACTAGCCAACTGGTGGAAATGGAAGCTAGAATGCTTATTTTTTTATAAGAAAAAACTTCAAAAAATTTTTTTTAGAAAGACAACAAAACAAAACATTGAAAAATGTGCATTAAAAAAGACAAAAAGACAAATACATATATCGTTCCTCCAGTTGAATACTGATAGATGTACTGCAACAGTAATAGTATGGCATTTTTGAAGAAAGATTTTTTTTAATTCAGTTGTAATTTATCTCATATTTAAGATTAAGTGTATATGACACTCTAAATATTGTTGTTGAATGCAATAAATAAGAACAAACTCAATTCCAAGAATGAACTATTGTTCCAACAGCTCTGATAAGATAACAGTGAGCAATTTGTTCACTGGTGATTTTATGAGGATGTTAATGGCTTTTTAAAGGTAATTGCTTGACATGTTTTGTGGAATTATTCAAATGGGGTATTAGAGTTCTACTGTACTGAAATAAATTTGTTGTCTGCGGTAAATTATGAAGCGTGAAAAAAGATGGTTTCTACTCAGTTGGAATATTTAATGAGATTAAATTCAAGTAATTTAAATTCAAGTAACTTCAAGTAAGATAGTGACACTGATTGCAAAAATGTTCTCTGCATTTATCAACAAAATAGCTTTCCTCAGGCAAAATATCTTCCAGAAAAAAATCTGTCAATTTCTAAAAGTTTTCTCAAAGACAAACTTAAATCTGCTGACATAGATGCATTTGAAGGTTACTTACATGCTCTAAGACAGGGGTGTCAAACTCAATTTCATTGAGGGCCACAACAAAGTTGAGTTTGACCTTGGGGGTGGGCTGGGGGTGTGTGGCCAGGGTGGGCATGATGGCCTGAGCAGTCTGCCTGTGAAAATGGGCTCCCAAGTTCCATTTCGGCTGTGACGGCCTCCTGCAACCTTCTGCCCGCTAAAACAGAACTAGGGAGTGCTGCCTATGGCCCTGGTGAGCTCCATTTTCGGCTGTGATGGCCTCCTGCAATCCTTTGCCAACAAAAACAGAGCTCAGCCTCCCAGGCTCAGTTTTCCCTGGCAGAGGCACTGCAGGCCAGTCCTTCGCTGTTTCCAGGGTGGCCTCGCAGGCCTGATTTAAGCATCCCGCAGGACAGATCCAGCCCCTGGGCCTTGAGTTTGACACCCCTGCTCTAAGAGTTGGCATGCTGACTCAACTTGGTGCCCTAATCAATATAGATGTGTCAGGAGGATGACAAATACAAAACCAGTTTCAATTGAGGAGTTTATTTACACCTCTGTAGAATAAGAATATATCAGTGATTGTAGTTAGTACTAATTTCCTGAATGCATATTTTGTTGAGACGGTTTAAGTCCAATTCATATTAAAAAAAAGAAAGCAGAAAGAGGTCTTCATCTCACCATATCAACTTGAAACCCTAACAATTATTCTCTTGGAAAAGAATATCAAACACTAAATGCAATGAAAAATAAGAGATAAATTAGTTTAATATTGATTTGAGCAGCTATTTAGCACTACAGCTTGCACACCACTCTGAATGCCAAAGAATGTCTGAATTTGAATATTTTGATTAACAACTAGAATAACTTTAAGAAGTGGGGGCTGTAAAAGGACAAAATAATAGGACTTTGTTTCAAGATTCAAGTTATTTCTTTGAAATAGGGAACTGCCCTGAATAGATATTGCATTAGAATTTAATTTCTTTTGTCTTTTTGTATTAAAAGACTTATTCTCTTTTACTTTCATTTTCGTGGACCTTTGGACATTTTGCGCAATATCAGATTGAGTTGAAGATTTTTTTTTCTTTGTTAATTTCTTGGGAGCTGATATGTAACTTGAAAATCTTCCCATTCCTGAGATACAAATATATTTTTGAAACTTTGTTTTTTAAAATCGGTGTGATTTTGTTGTTTATGTATTCATTTATTTTTATTCAAATTTATATATTTGTAATTACAAATATTCATTTGTAAATGAACTGTCTTCCAAATTGGAGGGAAAAGACTAAACCCTAATCATGTTTTTATGCTACAAAACCATTTTATGTTGCATTATAGAAATTTTTTACTTTTTACTTATCAGAAGGCTATAAGACAATGGGAGCCTAATCTTCAGAGGTCATGGTTAAGGGAGTGACAGGTGAACCTTGTGGAATAGATGGTGGTAACAGAGAGGTAAAAGACTTCAGGCAGGGTCTTTTTGGTGTTGTCTAGACCAAAAAGGTTCCTGCATGAGGAAATTGGAAATCCTAAATCTTTCACATAGTCTCATTTATGCCACCTCAAATTTAATTTAATTTCTTTCTTTGTTTCTTTCCTTCCTTCCTTCCTTCCTTCCTTCCTTCCTTCCTTCCTTCCTTCCTTCCTTCTTTCTTTCTTTCTTTCTTTCTTTTTTTTTTTTGTAAATAGGTTTCTATGAATAAGTCATTTCCATGAGATTTGTTAATATGCTATTTAGAAAATTTGACTTAAAATCTAATATTAATAAATATAATTAATGATTGACAGTACCAAATCTAGCAATTTAACAACAGTAACAATTTAAAAATTAGAAAAAGTGACAATTTCTTCACATAGTACAGTGTACTTCCTGCAGATATAAAAATATTGAACAACTAGGTCTTGTGCCAAAAAAGGCTGAAGATCTCTGATCCAACTCTCCAAGATTTCTGTTGAATGTACGGAATTGCAGAATAGTATTAAATCAATGATATATTCAGTTTACAGAAGAGCTACTGGACAAGCCAGTCTTCTCAGCAGAGTAACATAAGTAAAAATGCTCTGTATAAAACAGTTGAACTGAATCTTTTGGTTAAATTTCAGTGGTTGTAAATTTTCAGGTATCAGAACTTGAGAACACAAAATTGGGCAGAGCTAGAATGTTGGCATTTCTTTGCTTCCTTCAAACTATTTACTGTTTTGTATTGTCTGTATGTCAACAAATCATAAATTATGATCTCCTTTTTAATTAATTACCTTCCTTGTCTTATATTACACAAACAACAAAAGAAAATAAAAAGTAATGAAAAATGAATTGTTAAAGAGCCAAGTAATTGCAATTCGCTAATGTTTCATATTGAAGAGTCCATCTATAAAAACAGCCAATGCCACAGTAGAAACCAATTGCTTTTGTTTCATTTATTTTGAAAACATTAGGAATAACTTGACCTTTGAGAAATAATTTTTTTTAATCCCTAAAAAAATGTGATAGTCAATGTATTTTTCTGAGAGGTTAAAATTAATAAATCTATGAAATAGAATACTTACTAACGATTATATCTATAAACATGTTATTGTTCTTTTTCGCAGTTTCAGCCATCAGAACCTTACTTTGCTTCTGACAAAATTAGCTACTACAAAATTATCAGTGATTCACAAGGATATGAACATATTCACTTCACTGACAGTGCAGGCGTAAGTAATGATTATTTGTGCATCTTTATGTTTGTGCAGGGTTGTTCATAAGGAGGGGCAAAGAGAGGCAAATGTTGACACCTGTTTGATGTCATCATTCAGTGCCACAGCTTATGTACTTGCATAAGACCATAATGGCAGCATTTTTTGTGATAATGTCATTACATACATATTATCATTTTGGAGTTATCAGAGTTTGCTGCAGACATTGTTTTCAATTTTTGAAACGACTCTGGCTGTGGCATTTTTGTTTGTTTCTCAGTTGCCACACAGATGGGGGGAGGATAGGAGGTTTGGAATGATACTCTACGATGTGTTAGAGACATAACATAGGCAGAGGCTGGTAGAGCCAAGGTCATTGCTCAGTATGAACAAGAAAGGAGTAGAGTGCCTGAAGAGCCTGCCATTTACCCAGTTGGGCAATGTGACCTGTGACATTTGGGCAGTGGTGGGATTCAAATAATTTAACAACTGGTTCTCTGTCTTAATGACCAGCTGGTTAGGTGTGGCTTGGTAGTCATGTGACTGTGGGCATAGCCAACTCAACGTCACTCAGGTCGATGGGCACTTCGCCTTAGCTGCTACAATGTAACAAGGGTTAACCAGAAAGGCAGTTTCTGTAAGCAGGGCAATAAAGATTAGCCTAGAAACAACACCAGAATGTTTCCTTCCTGCCTTCCTTACAGGATTAGCCCTGTAAAGTGGGGGGAAAAAAAGATTTCTTCCAACAACCAGTTCTCTGAACTGCTTAGAAAGTTAACAACCAGTTCTCCCGAATAGGTCCGAACTGGCTGAATCCCATCCCGGCATTTGGGGGGAGGGAATCATGTACTCTTTTAATTATACTGAACCATGGGAAATATTTAGAGTTGGCTTCACATTTGAACGTGCCAATATGATGCGCCCAAAGAGAATCTTTGAAAAGAGTTCCAGTCTCAAAGTTCTAACTTGGTTGGGATCATTACTCAGAACCATGACCATTGTTTTATGCATGTATGTGTAACACAGTGGTGGGTTGCTACCGGTTCTCCTCGCTTCTTGTGAACAGGTAGTGGAAATTTTGAGTAGTTCAGAGAACCGATAAATACCACCTCTGCCTGGCCCCGCCCCCAATCTATTCGCTGCCTCCCAAGTCCCAGCTGATCGGCTAGAAGGAAAAAATCAAGGCTCACTTGACAAAGAAGAGAAAAAAAAACCAAGACACCATAGTTTTAAATTGAGAAGTCAAGAGGCTAGAACTGATCCACTCCTTCTAAACTGCTCAGTGGTGGTAGATTAGCAATTGAGGCCAAGCTGCCTGAAAGTGGTTTCAGATGCTCTCGGTGGTGGCAGAGCGGCAAAAACCTGTTTAAACTCTTGCTGCAGCGCTTCAAAGGGCCACCCTACAGCTGATCAGTGGTAAAAGGCAGTGTGGTGGTAGACCAGTGCACTCCAAAAACAAATGGGTAGACTGGAACACTCCAAAAACAAATGGGTAGACTGGTAAGGCTCTGCAAGCAGTTAAAAGCCTGGGAGACCAGTACCAGTGCTAAATCCTAAAGAATTGTTTGTCACATGATCATCAAACCACACCCACAAAATAAGCCATGCCCACAAAACCGGTAGTAAAAATTTTTAGAACCCACCCCTGGTGTAACATACTTATGGAGTTTCATATTTTATCTAATCTTTATACTTAGAAAGTTAAGCCTATTACCAGTGGAAAATGGGAAGTAATCGATATAGCTGCTGTAACAAATAACAGCCTGTGAGTATCCATTGATAACTTTTGAATTCGTGTGTGGCAAATGCATAAATCATCCCTTTCTAAGAGATAGCCTTTTCTGTTTGTCCTGCTTTTGTCTGTTGTATTAAAATTGAGACTGGATGAAAGCTTAGCATAAGAAATTTTGCATGGCAATCTTATGCTCCCTTGCCTTTTATACTGACTGTGCTGACCTTCCTTTCTTTTCCTTTATGTCTTCTTGACTTTTGAAATATAAATCTTCTATCCCAATGTCATTAAGGCAGGTTTTTTTTACTTCCCACTGAATTCTATGTGACAAGTGAATCATTACGAACTTAAGCTTTAAAATTTCAGTAAGACCCAAGTTTCACTAATTTTAGTTGAACTGGGAGCCTATCTGTCAAAACAATTCATGCTGAATGAGTAATATTCTACAATAGAATGGCACTGAGGTACATTGTCTTCTATCCATGATTATGAAAATACCATTCTCTTTCCCCCATTGTCTGCTTTCCTTATGTAGGACCCACTGTTAATATTTTCTCTTTATTAGAATGCATTCAACATTCTAATCTGCATCATTAAATAAGTATAACAAATATACACAGAAGCACACACATATAAAATCTGTAGATGTAATACAAAGCAAGCCTAAAGTGCAACAGTGTAGCATAAACATGCTACAAACCTCCCCACCCCCACCCAATTGCATACAAATCTAAACAAAGTCAACAACAGATTGTAGTTATTTAAGAAATAAATCCTGGAATGTTTCACCAATTTGCTTCCTACAAGTTAGTACCTATTATATTTTTTCTTGATGAGATGTTCCATAGAAAGCATATTAAAATTGTTGAATACATTTCTTTGATTTAAAATTTATTTATTATAAATAAATTCTGTAAAAGTACTCTACAGGTTCAGTGGAAAAAAAGATGTATTAATCCATCAATTTGCTTATTTCACAGATACTTTATTAGTAATGAATTTGATGGTAGACCAGGAGGAAGACATCTTTATAAGTAAGATGCTTTTTTTATTATGGTTCTGCTATACAGAGCATACATAGCATATATCTTTATTTATTTTTCACATTTTTGAATTGCCTACCTCCAGTTTGCTCTATTGCTTAAAATGCTAGTTTAGGAAGCAGGAGACTGTGAGTTTTAGTCCCACCTTATGCATGAAAGCTGGCTGGGTGACTTTGGGACAGTCAGTCTCTTTCATAGTTATTGTTGGGGGGAAAATAGTAGGAAGAAGGAATATTAGCTTTGTTTGCTGCCTTGAATTACTGTAGTTATAAACAATAATAAATGTGGGATAAAACATAAAAGTGAAATAAATAATACCTTAATGCAAGAATGATAATAATGATTTCAAAATTCAAAATTAAATTAAGTCATAAACTGATGGGCGAAACAAGTATCCTACTGGTAGAATAAATTGGACACATTTGTAAATAAATTGAATTATTTAGATGAGAAAAACTGATGTGCATTTATGGAATGGTGAATCCATGGAATGGTATTGATTGACAATATTTAGCACTAAAACACTGGATACCTTGCTTTACTGCAGGTAAAGTAGACAATTGAAGAAAAAAGAAGAGAAATCTGAATTAAATAATTACATGAAGGCAAGCATGTAAGTGGCGAATGTCCATCGTAGTTTGCAAAGAAAACACCCTCAGAGTAGCAGAGGAAAAAAATTGTGTATAAAGATGAATTATCGAAAAACTGTTTAGAAATTGAAGTTGTAAACCATGTCATTACCAGCACATAAAACAAAACATGAAGCATTGATGCACACAAATAGAAATTATTTTGGCCATCATAGGGATGCAAAGAAAAAAAACTCCTGTTGAAATCAAAAGTATTTGTAGTGGTGTGCCTTTATGATGTGCAATAGAATACAGATTTCTTCTACCTTTCTCTTTCCCTCGTTTTTAGAGTGGACTTAAAAAATGACTTGAAAAAAACATGTATCACTTGTGATTCAAAGGAGGAAGCATGTCAGTATTTCTCTGTATCCTTCAGCCCAGATGCAAGATACTATAAACTGAATTGTTACGGCAAGTATTACAGACCTCCCCCGCCCCATCCTTACAGAAATGCAACTCAATCTTTAAGATCCTAATATTTACTTGATATTTCTTCAATCCAAGATTCAAAGAACTATTGTTGTTTTGATGGTCCTAAGCACAAACTTTTTCAAGTACTTCAGGGGATACCTGGCTCACAGCCATTAAACCATTTGGCGGTTTTTGTAAATTGCATTTTTATTCCTGCTTTTCCTCTTAAGAAGTCAAGGCAGCTGATGCTGTTAAAAATATTAGCCTCAGAGGAACAACTTTGTGATATAAATTGGGCTGAGAGAAAGGGATTAATCCAAAGTCACCCTTTAAGTTTCAAGATCAAGAGAAGGTTTGAAACTAGGTCTCCCTACTTCCAGTTATCACGAGGACTAGAGGATGGCCTGCAATTATGTTCTTCTTATACATTGATGTAAAAGTCTCCACTGGTTTAAAAATGAAGAGAATCACAGTACATCATGAAACACAAAGTTATTTTTTAAAAGACCTACTAGAAAACTATTTTTCGTAAATTCCACTTTGGTTGCTTATCTGGCCACATTAATCAGAACAGCAGTAGTTGGTTTGACTGCTGTTGAATGACAATATAAAACTCTTGAACCTGATCATTCGCAATTTGGCAGAATTTATCCCCTTAAAAGAGGCCAATATTCCTGACTATTTACTGCTAAAGAAGTAAAACAATATTGACCATCCCCATATATTTTGTAGGACTATTGTTTGTGGAGAGAGGCAAGCAAGGACCAGCCCTTTGAGTTGTGTATGTTTTTTTGGGGAAAAATAATATTGCAATGGGTTAGGCCAGGGGTCAACAACCCACGGCTCTGGAGCCGCATGTGGCTCTTTCATCCCTCTGCTGTTGCTCCCTGTCGCCAGTCGGCTCCACAATTGATAGGGCTTTCGGTTAGGACAGGAAGAGGAAAAAGGACACTGCACTAGAGGGAGACTCTATGGTGGGGGAACCAGACTTCTGATTGGCAGAGGAAAAAAGGATGCTATGCTAGGAGGAGACTCTATGGTGAAGGAACTGGACTTTCGGTCGGCTCCAGAATTGAATGGTCCGGTTAGGACTGTTGTGGCTCTTTGAGTGTTTAAGGTTGCTGACCCCTGAGTTAGGCCAATGTTGCTCCAGCACCCCCCACCTCCTATGCTCAATGTGGAAGATCCCTGGAGGGAAAGCTATACCAAGAATATGGCAGCTTCTTTGCCTCAGCCACAAGCAGCAGAGGCTGGCTGCAGAAGTTGCATTAGGAGTACACTCCTGTTCCTGACAGTTTAGTGGAGATGTATTTGGGAGACATGTTCCTCTCCTACCCACATTTGTTGGAATTTGCTGCCTCTGTTGCTTCTCACCTTTCCGAAAGCAGCCATTCTCTTCTACCTGAATAGCTGCAGAGTGGAAGGAGGTCCTGACAACTACTGACCTATCCTTCTTTCTCCTCTTGATGCTGGGAGGACATTTAAAGGCAGCAGGGAGTCCTCTCCTTGTTTCTTGATGCAATGGCAGGGAGGATCCATAAGCAGACTGGCAAGTTGCTTGATCACTGGAGGTTTTTAAAAAATGATTTGAACAATCAATTGTCTGAAATGGTCCCCTATTTGAGCAGGAGGTTGGACTAGAAGATCTCTAACAACTACACTGTACTTTGGATATCTATACAACAGATGTGAAGAAGAAAACTAATTTTTGGCTGGTCAGAACAGAAAGACAAAAAAACCCTACTCTCCAATTTCTAGTTAATTAGCTGATATGACGATTGGTATTTGTTGAAGGAAAAGCATTTTCGTTTACAGTGTTATGTGTTGTAGAACAGAAAAAAAGATATACTAGTGACCAGCTTATTCCAAAATGATAAAATTAGTATGACAATTAGTATTAATTGGTTCCACTGAATGTGGTTTTTATTTACAGTATTCATTTATTTTAAATATATTTATGGATTACATGTTGCATCTGATTAAATAATCTTTCCACTAAATCATTGATCAAATGTGCAAAGAAAGAAAATGCAGACTAAAATGCAAAACATAAGAACATCTCAGTCAAAAACACATTGACAAAGAAACAGTAGCAATAACTTCAGTGAAAAGTTATCTCAATTAATTGGATTTTTTTAACACTCTGCGAATAACAGGTCCTGCCCTGCCCTACTTCACCTTGCGAAACAGCAATACAGACAAAGGTATTTTATTTTAATTTTTTCCTTCTTTAGAACAATGTGAATGCATGTCTATTCTGGGATATTTATGATCTAGAGTTTGTAATATTTTGTCCATACGTATCTTGCAGTAAGATCAGTTATACATAATTAGTTTTATTTCTGGTATGAATGCATGAGATTACACTTTAGTGATGTAATTCAGTGACCTCTCCCAGTTGGGTGCCATACATATGATGGATTTCAGTTCCCATCACATCTCAAAGCAATTCACATTGCTGTTTGGCTGTAAACAATGGGACTTCTAGCCTAACATGTCTGCAGGGCATCAATTTAAGAAAGCTTGATTTGATTTGTCTAATGCACACTATTTAGAAGTACGGTAGGTCCCTGAGGTAGAATGAGATTCATTACCAAGCTGTAACCATTGTGTTAAAGGGATCAATCTAATATGTCACTATAATTTATATAACTTGATGAGAAAAAAATGACAGGAGTTTGTGTGTGTATCTGCATGTGTGCGCGCATGTGCATACTTGCAAGGAGATCAAATTTCCAATAATACCTGGCAAAAGGGTACAGACTTGGGACAAGAGATTGTAATTAAAAAAAAAAAATCCCTTCTGCGTGTAGCAATTTTGACAAGCCGAGATTGTTGCCAGCTGAGCTCATTTTTTTTTGAGCTGGTGCTACTTAGATCTTGAATGTTACGGCATTGTTGAGAAACACTCCAGTTGGTATGAAAAGAAATATATTTGTAGGAAAGAATTTGGATTGTTCTTTCTGTTGATTTAAGTGTGTACCTTTTGCTCTTCTTTTTCCTTCCCTGCTTGTAATTAATGTTTGAAATTGGAGGCATTTTTTTCCATCAATCATCTCCTACACATGTTTACTAGGAAGTAAGTCCCACTTCCAGATAGGAGGCACAATGGCTTAGCAGTTAAAGATGCTGAGCTCGTTAGCTGGAAAGTTGACAGCCTGGGTTCGAGACCTGAGTGCCACACAGCGGGAGTAAGCTCCCATTACTTGCCCCAGTTCCTGATAATCTAACAGTTTGAAAGCCTGCAAATGCAAGTAGATAAGTAGGTAGACCCCTTTGGTGGGAAGGTAATGGCATCTACTCATGCTGGCCACATGACCATGGCTCCCTCAGTTAAAGAAACAGAGATGAGCACAGCCCCCCAGGTAATTTTATTTTTAAAACCAGCTCTCTGTGTTGTTTTAATTCTTTGATTTATCATAAATATTTGTTTTATCCTAGATGTTAAGATCCTAGAAAATAACGATAATTTGAGAAATGTATTGAAAGAAATTCAGATGCCCAGCAAAAGACTGAGAAATATTACTCTGCATGGACAAAGTAAGTTTGCAAACAAAATGTAGTTTTGTAACAAAATGAAACAAATCATTTTTTTAAAAAAAAACCCTGAATAAAACAGTGTATTTGCATAGCTTTTTAAAATCATAATTTTGAATGACATGAATGTTTTGCAGCTCTTAATTATTATCAGTTGTGCCTTAGAAAAACAATTTCTCCTATGATTCATAGCAGGAAAAGAACCATTAGGCTTAAAAATTTATAATATGAGACTTCGTAGATGAAGACCAAGCAGCTTGCTCAGACAGCATTGCTGAAACCAGGGTTATCTTTTTCTTGATATCTCCATGAATTCCTGCTTTCAGTTGGAGGCTGTAAGCTATTTCAGGTGTGCTGATTCAGGATATATGATGTCTGCAGCCTGAGTGCTATTCTGATTATTGTCATGCTGATACCTATCAGTTTCAGTTTGCACTTTGGACTGGGAAGGTCAGTACTGCCAGCAACACACAAGAGTAATGATTACTCTGAAACATTTGTCTTAATTCAGAAGGGCAGAAAGTGAGGCAGCTGAACGTTGTGCTTACTATATTGCCTCATTCACCCATCTCCAAATCTTTCTTTCTTCCTTCCTTCCTTCCTTCCTTCCTTCCTTCCTTCCTTCCTTCCTTCCTTCCTTCCTTCCTTCCTTATCCCTCCCTCCCTCCCTTTTATTTTTTTTACAAATAACTCAAGACGGTGAACATATTGAACACATTCTCTTGTTCCTATTTTCCTCACAATAACAAGAATCCTGTTATTGTGAGGTGAGTAAGGCTGAGAGAGAGTGACGGCTAAGGTGGGACATTCTAGCCTCGTGCCTTAACCACTAAACCAATCTATCCATCCTTCCTTCCCAAAATATTGTTATTCCCTCCTTTTTGCATCTGCTTCCTTATCCACTCTCTTTTTGTATGCCTCCAACAGCTTGGCTCCCTCTCCCCCCACTCCCCACCCCATCTATCTCTTTCTACTGGAATTTGTCCTTGTCATCTCAAACACCATCTTTTTCCAGTCCCACCTGATTCACCTGATTCTTCCCAGACTATTCACTCTCTTAGAGTACCCATACTGCTTTCCCAAATCCATGCCTTCAACCATAGCATCTTGCCAGCCAGCCAGCCAGCCAGCCAGCCACCCCATCTATTGGAAGGGTGCAACTTCTTTGCAGTGTTGTTGTCATTGTTTTTCTTTACTAAAGAGAATTCTGTTTTTAATTAATAGCTTCTGCTACTAATGAGAAAAAAAGGTTGCACTTTTCTCCCCCACCATTCACTTTGGAATAATGAGAAAAAGCAACTTCCTTCTTTCCTTTGTTCAAAAAGGAGGCAGCATTTTTTTCACCAGCAGGAGAGGCTATGAACCAAAATAATAGTATCATAGCACCCTCTATTGATAAAGTATTTAAAAAAAACAGAAACACAAACATTCACTCCCCAAAATAAAATATAATTTAGTAATCATTCAAAATATAAAATTAAAAAGAAAAATTAAAACATCAGTGTGTTTAAAAGTATGACACAAATAGCATTTGGTTCTGACCCTTTTCATGCTGTGTAAAGCACAGGGCAGCCTTCAAGCTGATGGAAGACCTCAAGAGTTCTTTCTTTCTTTCTTTCTTTCTTTCTTTCTTTCTTTCTTTCTTTCTTTCTTTTTCTTTCTTTCTCTTTCTTTCTTCCTTCCTTCCTTCCTTCCTTCCTTCCTTCCTTCCTTCCTTCCTTCCTCTTTTTTCTTTCTTCTTTCTTCTTTTTTCTTTCTTTCTGTCTGTTTGCCTGTCTTTCTTCTTTTTTATTTCTTTCTTTCTGACCGTCTATCTTCCTTCCTCTTTCTTTCTTTCTTTCTTTCTTTCTTTCTTTCTTTCTTTCTTTCTTTCTTTCTTTTTTCTTTCTTTCTGACCGTCTATCTTCCTTCCTCTTTCTTTCTTTCTTTCTTTCTTTCTTTCTTTCTTTCTTTCTTTCTTTCTCTTCACCATGCCTTCCAGGTGATAATACAACACAAAACTGATTATAAGAGAAATTGGCATTTGGAGAAAGCCTACTTGAAATTTTTCTCACCTATTTTTGACTAATTTTGCAATGTTATATATGGATGGAAATACAGGTAGTATCAAGCATTCTTTTTAGTGACTGAAGTTACAACAGCACTGAAAAAAATGACTTATGACTGTTTTTCAAGCTTACGACCATTGCAACATCCCCATATTCATATGATCAAAATTTGGACCCTTGGCAACCTGGCATGTATTTATGATGGTTGTAGTGTCCCAGGATCATGTGATCACCTTTTGTGACTTTCTGACAAGCAAAGTCATTGGGGAAGCCAGATTTATTTAACAGCCATGTTATTAACTTAACAATTGCAGTGATTCACTTAACAACTGTGGCAAAGAGTGGTGGTAAAATGGAACAAAGCTAACTTAACAGCTGTCTTGCTTAGCAGCAGAAATTTTGGCCTCAGTTGTGGTCGTAAGTCAAGGACTATCTGTATGTAGTTTTCCATTTGCCTGATAGATGCAAGTGAGTAGCACCTGATCTAATTTTGCATTCTAGACCCCTTATTCAGCTGCCACAACAGCTATGCTATTTGTGAACCTTGATTAATATGAAATAACTACTTTTCTGCAGCTAATTCTTTCAGATGATTTCTATGGTAAATGAGTATAACACTGAAAGTTATGGAGATCAAAGGCATTTCCTTGCATGGGAATGTGTACAGATTTTAACCTTCACGTTCGTTGTCGAGAAAAATTAATTATCTAATGTATTATCATAGAATCTGAGAGTTGGAAGAGTCCACAGATGCTTCTTGCACAGTGCAGGATTAAGTACAGCATCTCTGGCAGATGACCATACAATTCCATTAGAAGACCCTTGAGCGAAGGAGAACTAACATGTCTTGTGACACTCCACCATCTGACCGCTCCTACTGTCAGGAACTTGTTTCATGATTTAGTCAGATTTGGTCTGATTTAGTCTGATTCAGTTTTCTGTAGTTCTGTAAGCCTTTGTTCTGATCCTGTCCTCTGGGACAAAAGAGAATAAATTCATTCCCACTACATATATTTAATTGGTAATTATATTTCTCCATCAACTTTTCTGTAAACATACCCAGATCCTTTCATTATTCCAATATAACTTGGTTTCCAAACCCTTTCCCAACTTGATCGCTTTCTCTAAACTTACTCTAATTTGTTATGATCCTCTTTGAAACTGTGGTGCTCTGAATTGGATACACTATCATAAATATTGACCAAGGCAGAGTGGACTGGAACAGTTACTTTCTATGAACTGGACTTTATGCTCTTCTTAATGCACCCCAATAGAGCATTTACTTTTTCATACTTGCATCATACTGTTAGTTTAGGTCAACAAGAATATCCAGATCATTTTACAGTATAGCAAACCAGCTCCCACCTTATATTTAATGGCATACTTTTATATATATATATATCCAAATGCAGAACTTTACATTTCTTTACGTTTTATTTCTTTCCCATACATACATATCACCCCCAAATGCAGCTGGAATCTTCTTTTTTTCCCCCACTTAAATATTAACTACTGTTCCCAGCTTTTTACCATCTGCATATTATTTAAGTGTCTTCAAGTGTCTTCTCAACTCATTCATTCCTCCAAGTCATTCATAAAATGTTGAATAGCAAAGAATCTAGTGGCACTCCATTCAGTATTTCCCCCTAAACTGAAGTGGAGCCATTAATGAGCACTTTGAATGCAGCTACTCAGCCAATTGTAAATTCCTCTACAGTAATAAGTTGTAGCCCAGGAGAATATTATGAGGCATTTTGTCAGAAGATTTGCTGAGGTCCAGGTAAACCATATTCACTCATAAGTTTTTCAAAGAGGGAAATAAGGTCAGGTGACAAACTTGTTTTTCAATAAGCACATGCTGGCTTTTGTTAAATGTTGCAGGGATCACACACATGCTGCTTGATAAACTGTTCAAAAGCCTTGCCCAGTATAGACATCAACAGCTCTGTAGTTTCTTGATTCCTCCTCCTTTTCTTTTTTTTAACCTTTTTTTTCTTCTTTTTTTTACCCTGACTAGGTGGCTCAGTGGCTAAAGACACTGAGCTTGTCAATCAGAAAGGTCAGTTCAGTGGTTCGAATCCCTAGTACAGGTCTCCTACGTGAGCAAGGGGGTTGGACTAGATGACCTCCAAGGTCCCTTCCAACTCTGTTACTGTTACTTTTCCTTTTTGAAGATGGAGATTACATTTGCTATCCTCCAATCTCCTGGGACTTTGCCAATCTTCCAGAGGTTGGAAGAAATTACCAAGAACAATTTTGCAATAATCTCAGCTAATACTCCTTTGGTACCTTGGGGTATAATCTATCTGGCCCTGGAAATATGAAATTGTTTAAATTGACTTAAGTTATTAACTTGCTATTCTGTCCTTGGCTATCGTAAGTCACAGTTTCCTCAGTTTGGTATAACAACCTGAGGAACCTGCTAAGGTTCCTGTTCCTTTTTGAGAAAAGAAAAATACAACATAGGACTTTAAAAACTCTGCCTTCTCTGCATCATCCATTACCAATTCATTTTTCATAACAATAGATCTACAATCTCTTTGGGCTTCCTTCTATTTCTAATGTAGCTTTTTGTTGTTTTGGGATCTCCCATTAACCTCAGCACTTTCTACATTCAGCTTTTCTAAACTTGCTTCAACAACCTCTGGAAAATGAAGAACATAATGCCTCTTCCTTAATTCTTCCTGATTCTCAGATGCAAATGCGAGGCTTACTATGGGGTTAGCAACCTTATTCCACCATGAAAATGTGGCTGCACTTGTTTACTGGGGGAGTTGAAATGGCTGGTTTTGATGAAAGACTATACCAGAGGATAATTTGATTATTAAATGTAGTTTTGAATGTTTTTTATGGTCATGTTTTCCCTGGATTTTTAGTTGATGTATTGTTCAAACTTTAAAGATTTCATAAAGCCTTTCCTTTTATTGTAATTAACACCATCACCAGTTATTGCAGCAATTAATTTTATCTAGCGAAAGTCTGCAGGTGGAAGACTTTTCTTATTACTGTAGTGCAAGCTTTGGATCCTATGTAGAACTTTTCCAGTTCCTGTCCCCCTCCCTGCCTTTCCTATGTTCAAGCTAACTCTGCATATGTTCTTTATAACTATTAATGCATATTTCATGTGTTTGTTTGCTTTCCTATTTTTCTTCTCCTCTTCAGCATACTGGTATCAGATGATATTGCCTCCTAATTTCGATGAGTCAAAAAAGTATCCCTTGCTCATTGATGTGTAAGTCAAACTGCTCTTTTACCTTTATTTATTTATGCTTAATTCATGTTACCAGTGATGTTTATATTTATGTATTGTCTGCCTAATCAGTGATGGGATTCAGCCGGTTCGCACCACTTCGGGAGAACCGGTTGTTAACTTTCTGAGCAGTTTGGTGAACTGGTTGCTGGAAGAAGTCATTAGGGCAGAGAACCGGTTGTTAAACTATTTGAATCCCATCACTGTGCCTAATGCTTCGTGGATGCTGTACAAAGATTTAAAAAGCAAGACAGGTTTAGCAAAACTGGTTTACTCAGGCCTCAGTTCTTAATGCTGAAGATTGCTCCCCTGAGAAGCAGCTTGGTTGCAGACAGTTCAGGGAGATGCAAGCCATCGTTCAGTAGGCTGATGGTCCATTTCTTGCACCCAGAAGGCGTTGTTGCTAATAAATTACTGTTGAGGAAGAGGAGGAACTTATTGGCATCTGGTTTCATATTCTCTCAGAGGGCTGTGATGCAGTCATCAGACAAATACAAGCAATATCTTTGCACTAGTAAGATTAGAAGAAAAAGACTAACCAGGATAACAACAAAAAGATTTCTAAGAAATTTCATTGACAAACATTTAAGACTTTAATGTGCTTTAAGACTTATTGCCTTTATTAAAAGAGTTTGGTTTGGCTGTTGCTCTGCAAATTATCAAAGTGACAATTAATGTATGATATAGAAAAGCATCGTGGTTCTGAAATAGGGTTATCAGATATAGGTTATAAAAAGCCAAACCATTGTTATAGGGCAGTAAAGAGTTTTCTGAGTTTCACTGGTGCCATCTAGTGGTTGTTCAGAAACTGCAGTGATCATTAAGAGTGCCCTGTTCTGAATAAGTCACAGTGATGATGTTAAGAGGCAAACCTAACTTTTACACGTATATGCCTCAGAAACAAATGCATAAGCCTTAGTAATTACATCATGCCACATATTTTGACAATCGCTCAAAAAGTCTTGCCTTCATTGCCTTCAAGTATTTCCAGCTGTTCCAAACAATGAGATACAGACAGTCCTCATTTAATGACCAAAACTGAGTCTGGAATTTCCATCATCAGTTGTTGTAGTCATTAAGCAGGACACCATGTGACTTGACTTGATTTTATGACTGTTTTTATGACAACTATAAAGTTGAATCATCATTAAGTGAATCATGTGGTCATTAGGCAAATACATTCTCCCAAATGGGCTTAAATCTTGACATGTATTGCTGATCCTATTTAAATAAACCGGTATCCTCTAGGTCAGGACTACTGCACAGTTTGCAGTTAAATAAAAAACAATGGCCAAAGGATAGCTACCATTAGAAAAATGTGGATAAGACCATTGTACCATATACATATATCTTTACTGAACCCGACCCTGCAAATATAATATAGAAATAAACAAAGAAGGCACATTTCCTGGATCCTGAACATATGCTGTTGATGCTATTCCTCCCTCACACTCCTCTGCACATATTAAAGGATTTGCATTAATTAGCTTCTTCCTGTAATCTGCAAATTATAGAAATTTGCTTTTTATAGTAAATAAAATGCAAATATTCTATATTTGGTGAAAATTGGTTGTGCAAGGAATATAGCATACAATAGCTACAAGCATTTAGTTTCTCTTTGTCCTATTAATTCATATTTTAAACATAATATATAATAATCATTAGAATTATTAATCACTTCACTAATTATAATTTCAGTGAGCGATAATCAGAAGCTTATTAAAATTCTGAACAGCAAAAGTGGATCTTGGTACACCGTTTACATTTATTGAAGATTAGCATTTGGGTTTTAGGATAGTATGCAGGGAGACACGAACATGACCATGATTCGTAGATTATCTGTTTTGAATTATGTACATTCTTTGGATGATATATAATAAGCCTTCAGATCTATTGCGAGAGGAAAAAACAGACCCTTCATTTTTGCACTTGATCACTTTATTAAAAAGTGGGGCAGTGAAAAACATTGAAAGAGGAGTTTGCAGGTTTTGTTAACAATAGTAAAGTAGGCATCCTCAAAGCATTAAAGCAGCTGCATCTTTTCCGAAGTGCAACTGCCTTGAAGGCTGACCCAGTAGTGAAATCCAATTTTTTTTACTACTGGTTCTGTGGGCATGGCTTGGTGGGCTTGGCATGGCTTGGTGGCATGGCAGGGGAAGGATACTGCAAAATCCCCATTACCTCCCCACTCCTGGGGGAAGGACATTGCAAAATTTCCATTCCCACCCCACTCTGGGGCCAGCAGAGGTGCTATTTGCCAGTTCTCCGAACTACTCAAAATTTCCACTACCGGTTCTCCAGAACCTGTCAGAACCTGCTGGATTTCACCCCTGAGCTAACCACAGCATTTGTACATGAACTGTATATGCAGGTACAGATTCTTTGTCGCATTAGTCCCAGAGTACACACAGTACCAAGGACAGGCTTTGAAACAACCATACAAGCCTTCTGCAGGATGCAGCTGCTTTAATACATTGAAAAGGATACTATGCCTCCTCATTCTGAACAAGCTTTTCTGATCTGAGCCACATAGCTGCCATCTTGCACCTGATCAACATCTGGCATCAACAAAGGGACTTCCATTTGGGGAAATACAATTGGACAACTAATTAAGAGTGTTTGCTCTTTATATATTCGAGAAATGTTAATATCGTCTGATAAGACTATTCAATGAGGAAATCAGCAAGCGACTGTGTGGCCCATGGCTGTAAGTGCTGTAAGAGCCCCAGTAGCTCTAGGCAAAAGCAGTACTCTCATGCAGCAGCTCAAAAGCCACTAATTATGTTTGCTAGAGCTTTGATGCAAGACCTGATTGGTATTTGAATGTTCTGGATAAGGCAGTAATCTGTTAGCAAATGTGACAATGTCGAACAATATTTGGAAAATGAATAATTTAAGATTCTAATGCCTTCCATTATGGAAAAAAAGCAAAAAGGTGTGAGACATCGAGACATTCCTGTAATGAGGCAAGAACAAATGCTTATAGCTTAAGCTCAGTTTTGCTGTATTTGCACAAAGGCCCAGGGTGAGAGTTGGAATATAGAAAATATAGATTGAAACTATCTCTATGGGCAGTTGTTTCAATAGGACTTAGTCATGAACATTTATTGTTATTGGAGATTTCTTCCAGGAGCTTCATGATTATCCTCAACTTCACAATAAATTAGATTAGGTTGGTCCAAAGTTACTCATTGTGTTTCATGAGAGAATGGGGATTGCCAACTTCCTGTTGGACAGTCTCTAAATTCTGCAGCAACCATAAAGGAATGAAGTTTTAAAAAACAGCTCATTATTTCAGAAGACAAAGATGGAAATAATTCAATGGAGAGAGTTAAATGGAGGTTAAAATCCTACCATAGAGTTTATATGCTGATTGTGCCAGAAAAAGATCATACGATTCAGTCTCATTTCTTATCATTTTGTGCTTCAGTTAAAATTTCTCTGTTTAGAGTCTTCTTTGTAAATACCATTCTTACTAGAATATATTAATTTTAACCCAAATTGCTGTCTATATTGCTCCTTTTTAATTTCCAGCCATGTATGTATATAGTGAAATAAGCATTCAATACAACTAAAGCCAGTCAAATAATAAGAAAATAAAAAATCCAGCATACCATCAGGATACATTTCATGGGCCTGAACAAAAGTTCTATTGTTACAGTGTTTGTGGCAAACTCAGATGAAGAGCAGGCTGCTGGATATTTTCTGTTCCAACCAAATTCCCTGTTTATATAAGAATTTGGAAAGTGCAGAACAAATGGAGCATGGCATGGATCAAGTCAACCAACTTACTTTCCACAGATATGCAGGGCCTTGTAGTCAGAAAGCAGATGCTGCCTTCCGGATCAACTGGTCTACGTATCTGGCAAGCTCCGAAGGGATTATTGTGGCTAGCTTCGATGGTAGAGGAAGCGGCTTTCAAGGAGATAAAATTTTGCATGCAATATACCGAAGACTGGGAACCTATGAAGTTGAAGATCAGATCTCAGCAGCCAAGTATGTTTGTGCCTTGTTGCCTTAGTTAGGATGGTTAACATCTTAACTGGATTAACTGGAAATTGAATGTTTCTCCTTCTTGCAGAATTTTGTAGGTTTGGTTTTCTTTGTTTCTCATTTTTTCCATTTACTAACTTTTATCATCCCCTCCTTATATTAATATAAATTTTGGGTTTATTTAAAAAAAATCCAAATTCACAGTAATTTTTTTTAATGTAATACACATTTTTTGCAAACGATTGTCATATAACATAGTTAGTTACTGTATTTGCATGATATAAACATTTTGTGCAGGCCTTTCCTTAATGTTCCCTACTTTTTTGATTGATGAATTGGATTGTAACTTTTGGAGAAATGAATTTTGATGGGTAGTTGAGTTAAGATTCATATATTAGTTTGAATTTTTGAAAATTTGATTAACACAAATACACTAATTTCTTTTCTCTTTCTAACCCAAGTAGCCTTCTTTTTACTTCCTTTGTCCCTTATTGGTAATCCAATTATTTAAAAAAAGTAGAATACAAAAAAACTTGTTTGCAAATAAGTATGAATATTAATATTTATGTATTACATTTTAATTCGTCTATTCTCCAAGGAGCAAGGTGGGTGGGGTAAAGGAAGTATTGTAAAGTGGAATAAGATAAGATTTTTTTGAATATGTGCACTTTTCTGTTACTAATTAGGCTATTTTCCGAAATGAGCTTTGTTGATAAGGACAGAATGGCTATTTGGGGATGGGTAAGTATTAAAGTATTAATTGTTTTGTTCAGATTTAAATATTCTGCTGCTAGTAAGAAAAGGTGTTTCACTTGAATACACATTGTGAGAAATTGCTGTTTGTGGAGACACAGGAGATGTTCTTTATAAGATACTCCTCTATATTTTAGTTGGGCCTTTTTCTAAGTAGAGAAATGTTTCCATTCAAAACCTAAATTATTGCTTCCATTTATCTCTCCCCTCTTTATGCCATCTGATGGACAATTATTTATATATTTTTATTTATTAATAATATTTCTATGCCACCAACTCTCCGAGGACTCTGGATGGCTTACAACAATCGACAGTATACTAAATAGCATATTGCCCCCAACAATCTAGGTCCTCATTTTACCCACCTTGGAAGGAAGGAAGGCTGAGTCAACCTTGAGCCGGTGAGATTTGATCCGCTGATCTGCTGAACTAGCAGTCAGCTGAAGTAGCTGCAGTATAGCACTCTAACCACTGTGCCACCTTGGCTCAACTATTCAGACACATAGAAATTGGAACAGCTGGGTCATTGCCTTGATCCAGCGAGACTCTTTTTCTACATTCTCACATTCTCTAATGGCCACAATAACTATGTGGCTGGGTTCATACCTTGCATTAAGCCATGAGTTGCTTATTCAGAGTTTATTGAGTAAACCATAGTTAGATAGGTTCATACACTACATTAAGCCATAAAGCATAGTGTGCAAACTTTAATTGCTTGTTTACATAACATGATAAGCGAAAATCAAGCAAACTGCGTTGTGTTTTACACTGAATCTATCTGTGAATCTAGTCTGTCACACTGTACACTATGTTTCTAGTGTAGGTTGGCTTCTATATAAGGTTGCAGGAAATTTATTATTTATTTATTTGTCAAGCATATATAAGATAACAGGTAAAAGTATAAACATAATTTGAATACATGAAAAGAGTAAGAGTAAAAAATAAAAAGGAATGGTAGGACAGGAATGGTAGGCACGCTGGTGTGCTTATGCATGCCCCTTACAGACCTCTTAGGAATGGGGTGAGATCAACAGTAGACAGTCTAAGGTTAAAGTTTTGGGGGTTTGGGGAAGAAACCACAGAGTCAGGTAGTGCATTCCAGGCATCGACCACTCATTCCAGGCATCGACCACTCATTGACCACTCTGTTGCTGAAGTAACAGAGTGGTCAATGATCACTCTGTTATTGAAGTCATATTTTCTGCAATTGAGATTGTAGCGGTTTACCTTGAGTTTGTATCTATTATTTGCTCGTGTATTGCTGTGGTTGAAGCTGAAGTAATCATTGACAGGTAGGACATTGGGGCAGATAATTTTATGTACTATGCTTAGGTCAGACCAAAGTTGGCGTAGTTCTAAATTGTCTACGCCCAAAATTTGAAGTCTGGTGGCATAAAGTATTTTATTGCGGGTAGAGGAATGGAAGACTCTTCTTGTAAAATATCTCTGGACTCTCTCAATTGTATTTATGCAGTGCAGGTTCCAGACAGATGAGCTGTATTCAAGAATTGGTCTAGCAAATGTTTTGTATGCTCTAGTTAGTAATACAATATTACCAGAGAAGAAGCTACGCAAGATTAGGTTAACAACTCTTAATACCTTTTTGGCAATGTTGTTACAGTGGGCTCTGGCACTTAGATCTTTAGAAATGAGTACTCCAAGGTCCTTGACAGAGTGAGGGCCATCTACAAGGTTTGATTGTATTTTAAATCAATTGGATCAACTTTCCACTTAACAGTCTATTCTCATTATATTTTTGTGATATCAAGGGAATATTTTATGATACAAGGGAATGTCTCCTTGCACAGATACTCAAGTTCATCCTTGGAGCAGGAGAGCTATGTTAATCTTGGCTAAAAGATTAAAAAGGAGTTGAAAGGACTTTTTCCAACTATAATCTGACTATAAATGATAGCTCTATTAGTCAATATCAGTGCTGCAGCTATGCTTGGCAGAGATGTTCAACTGTTGGAATTAAACCAGCTATTCATGGTACTCAACCACCCATCCAATGAGATCAATAGACACATTTATATAGGCAGATCAGTTTCCAGGGAGGTCTTCTTAAAAAACAGACCACAAGAACAGGAGAACAACTTCACTGATTACCTCCTCCAGCTCAGAGCTCAAACTATTCAAATGCATTATTAATATGCTGAAGCCCATACGGGACAATGATACTATATTTTTTCAGACCCATGTTTGCATATAAAAAACCATCTAACCTGAAGCAGATTCTCACATGCAACAAAACAACAACAAGATAATGATGGGAATCAGGTTCTGCAACAAATCCAGATGTCTAGCTTATCCCCACATTTATACCATTGTGGGACCCGACAAGTACACATACACAATCAGAGATGCCTTCACATGCTGGTCCTCTAATGTGATATGCACCAGCATCTGCCCCTTTAGACTCTATCTACATAGCACAAAGTTTGTGTGTATACTGAAGAATTCATGGACACAAGTTTGACATCAGGAGACAAAATAAGGTCAAAATAATAGAGAGCACTTCAGCCTCCTAGGACACTCATTGCAGACCTTAAAATGATCATTTTGGAGGAAAAAAGCACTCTTAAGTAAAAGATTGCTGAGCTCACGTGCATCAAATGGTTTCAGGCTATCTCAAAAAATCTCAGCAAACACAGTGTTTTGTATTAACACATTAAAATCAATAATTGATCGAATTATTACTTGTAATCTGCCATATGTAACCTGTATCTGCAATAACCAATCTAAATTCCCCTCTCCCAGCATCATCACAATTTAACTCCTACATCAGTTTTGTTGTTGTTAGTTGCGAAGTCGTGTCCGACCCATCGCAGCACCATGGACAACATTCCTCCAGGCTTTCCTGTCCTCTACCATCCTCTGGAGTCCATTTAAGCTCACACCTACTGCTTCAGTGACTCCATCCAGTTACCTCACTCTCTCTACATCAGTTAGTTAGTCAGTCAGTCAGTCAGTCAGTCAGTCAGTCAGTCAGTCAGTTAGTTAGTTAGTTAGTTAGTTAGTTAGTTAGTTAGTTAGTTAGTTAGTTAGTTAACAACATTTATATAGCTACCCCTCAGGGCACACAACTCTGGGCAGCTAACTAAATCAGAGTTTTAGTTATGAAGAAGTGAATTGTTGCTAACAAAATGTTTGCCTTTTAGTAAAAGTTGTTAATTACAACAGAAATGACCAGACTCCTTCTGATTCAGGCTACCCTGAGTCACATGTCAAGTTGGCAGCTATATAAAATGAAGGAGAACATGTGACTATGTCTCATTCTGCCTAACCCGACCTAGAGATGCCTCTTTTTGAAACGAAGCCTAATGGGGCTCCCTTTATACAAAGGTACTATATAGGTTTTACGAAGGGTTTTATTATCCCAAAGCAAGCCTTGCCTCATTACTCGGCAAACTAAGATCCAAGCAAAGCTATCCTTTAACACACACACACACACACACACACACACACACACACACACACACACACACTTTATGAGAAGAATGTTGTATCCCTCTTGGTCTGTTTGAAATAATAATGTTTCTTTTCTCTCAGTCTTATGGAGGCTATGTAACTTCCATGGTCCTTGGAGCCGGAAGTGGTGTGTTCAAATGCGGTATAGCTGTGGCACCTGTCTCACGCTGGCAATATTATGGTATGTGTTTATTTATTCACACTAAAGTAGGAAGATCCTTTGTCAAGTACCACAGGAGTTGTACTGGGAAATGGTATAAAGTTTGAATAGTTGGGTACATAATTCTCCCACATGAAATTATCATTCGGTTTGCCTTCCTGAACTCACATGAAGTATTGCACACTGTCCCTAGATTAATAATTTTTTTCCCCTACTGGAAACTTGGATTTGAAAGGAAAATAATCTGCTTAACCTTTAAATGGCACAAAATTACTTAATATTTGAAATTTTACTATAATGCAAATGTCTGCATTTGCATTCCTCAAAAGTGCCATGTGTTCCAAAGTGTGGAGGGATCATTTCTGAATGTCATAGAATTTGTTGGCACCACTATCAACTTCCTTTACATTACAATGAGCTCTGGAAAGAAGGGTCATAATTTTAATTATTTATTAGAATATTTACCAATTAAATGATGCTGCTGGTTGCCTCTTATGTATATTAAAGTATGTATCAAACACTTATTATTAGTTTGCTCGATGTTCTAAAAACTTCCAAAAGGGAATTTTGAACATTAAAGCTGTATATTTCTGCCTCATATTGTAATTCTAATCATGAGTTGATTTGGGTAAGCTTTGTGATGGCTTCTTGAGCTTCTGCTTTTCGTTGGGGCTATGAGAAAACCTGATTTGGCTAAATTTGCTGGAAGTCAGAAAGGATGACATTTGTGTAATTAAGCCCCTCTTTTCATGTTTTTCTTTTGCATATCAGTGCTAACTTCTTCTGTCCTACCTTCAATGGTTAAATTTTACTGTTCGGTTTTTAAAAAATAATTATGTATTAGAATATGCATAATTATTCATAGATTTCCCTCCTTGCAAATGAGTATACTATCTCCAGAAAAATCATAGTTTTGTTCTATATTTTGAAATGTTACAGAAATCTGTTTATCAAGGGGCAATTCTCTATGGCAGTGATGGCGAACCATTTTGGCACCAAGTGCTGAAAAGGGAGCACTTCATGTGCACTCGCCAGGAAAAGGAGCTGCCCAAGGGGCCATGCATGCTCCGGATAAGGTACTTCTGGTTTCTGGCACACGCATGCGCGCTGCCCAGCAAGTTTTCCGGTTACTACCACACATGCGCCAATTTGTGCCGATCAGACCAGCTCTTCTGGTTTCCAGAACTGCCCCATGCACAAAGGCCAGCTGATCATCACGTGTGCATGCAAACCAGAAACCCGCAAGAGGAATGGGCACTGTTGCACATGCCAGGCAACATGGCTCCGTGTTTGGGCACACGTGCCATATGTTCGCCATCATGGCTCTATGACATGCCTATATACCCTGTTTCCCCCAAAATAAGACATCCCAATAAGGCCAAGCACTTATTTCAGGGTTCAAAAAAATATAAGACAGGATCTTATTTTGGGAGATAATCTCGGTAGGCAGCAATCTCTTTTAAATGATTTCCAGTATGCCAACTGCAGAGTTTTGGAGTATTTATTTTTAAGTCATTTCTATCCCTCCTTTCATCAAAGAGCTCAAGGCAGCAAATATGGTCCCTCTTCCACTTCTCCTTTTCTGGAAGCCTGCAAAGTGGCTAGATATTTGAAATAGTGTCATGCTATCAGATGCCTCCTAATTTATCATTTCTCCATCTCCTTTGTGGGACATTTATCATTTCTCCATCTCCTTTGTGGGACATTTGTGTATTTTCTTGCTCTGGAGAAAGGAAAATCTCCTTCCTATTAGTTAGTGGACTTGTTTCTACTGATGGAAGGACAAAGTTGGATTCCACCTAGTGGAACAGGTTCTACCAATGTCCTATATGGCTGACTCAGAATTTAAACCTGGGTCAAGTCACACACAAGTCTTATCTGAGGTTTCCCAAACTGTGAAGTATACGTTCCTCGGGGAGGTGCAGATAGAGTCTAGGAGAGGTATGAAAAACCCTTTGGTTAATAAATCCACATTTCCCAAAGTTTCATTTTATTGCTTTCATTGTTCAGGTGTGTGCATTTTGGTATTTTAGAGGAGATGTGTACATTAAGGTTACAGTAAAGGGAGGTAGAAGGGACGTGGTAGCTCAGTGGCTAAGACGCTGAGCTTGTCAGTCAAAAGGTTGGCAGTTCAGCAATTCAAATCCCTAGTGCTGCATAACAGGATGAGCTCCTGTTACTTATCCCAGCTTCCGCAGTTCGAACCTAGCAGTTGAAAACCATGTAAAAAATGCAAGTAGAAAAATAGGGGCCACTTTTAGTGGAAAGGTAACAGGGTTCTGTGTGCCTTTGGTGTTTAATCATGCCGGCCACATGATCACGGAAATGTCTTCAGACAGCGCTGGCTCTGGCTTTGAAATGGAGATGAGCACTGTGCCCTAGAATCTGGAAAGACTAGCATATATGTGCGAGGGGAACCTTTACCTTTACCTTAAAGGGAGGTATGGCAAAAAGTTTGGGAACCCCTTATCTAAGACTTTAACTACTACTTTAAACTAGAATTGGGTAAGGTACAGCTATTGTCAATTACATAGGGACTGGCTAAGGGTCTGGGGAGACTGAGAAATCATCTAGTTCTTTATGGTTATGAGCAAGGTACCTGAGGGAACGCCCAAAAACTTCATAGCACAACACACACACTGCCAGAATCTCTTTGTTTGGGTTTTTTTTTTAAAAAAAATGCTTAAAATGAAATAAACAAACAATATGCTGGGGGGGGAATCAAGAAATAATCGATGATATATTTTGATGGTTTGATGACCCTAAAAGAAATAGCTTTGTTTTGATAGCATCCTTAGTTTATTACAATTCATCCAGGGAAACAGACTTAGTAAAACTTCCATTTTCTTTCCAGTTGATGAGAGAATAATATTACTTTGGCATAAGGTTGCTGAGAATAATTAATAATGCTGTTGCTATGGACAACTGCATACTGAATATTTAAAAATGTGATTATCTCCAGTGCCTATTATTAAGAAAACAGTAAATTTGGGGGGAAACATAGCACAATAAAGCATTCACTATATTGGTAAATAGATGCCAATGAACACCAGAGTCAAATAAGCAAGCGTACCCTTTAGATATTGCATAATGTCTTCTTTATGTGTTCCACTCCATCCTAGATTCTATATATACTGAACGCTACATGGGTATGCCTGAAAAAAATGATAATCTGGATTTCTATGAGGTAAGAAAATGTCATTCACTTTTTACTGTAAAAAAATAAAACAGTGCAAGCTGAATCTCACTCAGCCTGACTTCCACTCACATACTCCTTTCTCCTCTGCACTTCTACCATAAACTTTGGATCACACTCACACACACCAAGTCCTACAGAACATGTGGGGAACATGAGAAGCAAGCTATGATAGCAGTTCCCCCCCCCTCCTTCCTATCCTTCTTATAGAGAAGTGGTTATATGGTAATTTATTTAGGACATCAGAAGCAATAGTTGTTCTAGGTGAAGAATATTCTAACAGTTTCTGTTGAGTGTTGCTAATATATTCCAGATGTTTCCTAAATTATTTACAGTGTTTTGCTATACTGTAGAGGTTAGGTGACTGCATTTGTTTGGAATGTGGATTCCATCTGTTCTTTATCAGAATATAAATATTTATAAATAACTTTTACTAAACTGTTTCTTTTATTAGGGAAATGAATTTGGTATGCTATTTGATACACCCTTGTGTAGAGATTTGGGTTCTGTAGACATGCCAACATCTCTGGGTTGCAATAATATAGGCAACCATTAGATGGCAGCAAATTGTACTTTGCAGTTTTTAGTGTAAACTGAATACTATTTGCAACCTAGAGATTATAATCCTGTTTAACATTGCATCACTTGGCACATTTATCACGAGAATGTGGTTGCATAGATCTGACCAGACATTTATGAAAACATCTTTTCCTTCCCTCTTTCTTAATCTGTGGCATTTCTTCACTAAAACCGATTTAGGCATTGAATTTGTTTTTTGACACTTGGAATTTGCACTGCAATTGAAATGGTGGTAGTGAGGTATTAGCCTGAAATAATTTAAGGTGACATTGCTCTGCTAACGCTGCTCTTAAACAAGCACATCTGCCATTATATCTGCTATTGCAGTGTCTTTACATGCCAATGCATATTTGTAAATTTTGTGCTCAAGCATGTTTCTGTTTCTTCAGTATCACGTTTATGATGCCTTTGCTCCAAAAAGAACTTTATAATAAATTATGATTCTATCTAAGCATATTGTTTCTGTTTTTCCATTACATCATAATAAAAATTCATGCACTCTGACACATTCACAGTGTTTGAACACCTGTTGAAGTGTGTAGAAACTAAGTAGAAAGGAACATACTGACGGTGTACATTTGATAAGGAGATCTAAAATGGGTGGAAGATATCTTGTTTTGAAATAGAAATAGACATGGAATTGAATTGAAATAACACACTGAGCACATTGTCACAAAACCCATTGTGGGCAAAGGGAGAAAAAAATTGTTAAATTATCCTAAACCGAGGTGGCGCAGTGGTTAGAGTGATGTACTGCAGCTATTTCAGCTGACTGCTAGTTCAGCAGATCAGCGTATCAAATCTCATCAGCTCAAGGTTGACTCACCCTTCCATCCTTCCGAGGTGGGTAAAATGAGGACCCAGATTGTTGGGGGCAATATGCTATTTAGTATACTGTCAATTGTTGTAAGCCGCCCAGAGTCCTCAGAGAGTGGGCAGCATAGAGATATGATTAATAAAATAAAATAAAATAAAAATATCTCTACTCCAGTTGCTACTTGATGAAGTAGCAGCCATGTAACAAATGCTGCTACTGAGCACCTGCTGTTCAGGTTTAATGAGGGAACAGGGAAGAGTGAATTATGGAGAAAAAACCTATGTTTCTAATAAATAAAAGCCATAATCATAAAATGAGAGCTTGACAACCAGATAATTTTGTTTTTGTGCTTAAAAACCTAAGATGGGCAGCCATAGAAATCTTTTAAATAAATAAATCTGGATTTCTGAAATTTGAGAACCAGTTTGGTGTAGTGGTTATGGCCCTGAAATAGAAATTCATGAGTTCTACTCCCACCTTTAGCACAAAGCCAACTGGAGACCTTGAGCTAATGACTTTTTTTTAATGTTTTATATATACACTTTTTTTTTGGTATACATAAAACTCAATATTCACATTGACAGTGTATTGTCTGGGTACAATTGATTTTGAGTAATGATAACAAAAATTTTCACATTGCTATTTATAGCAATTGTCATCAGAAAATATTAATAATAATTTTTACTTATCCTTAATTATTCACCTTACATTATTTAATTAAACATTCTTTTCAATTTTAAGTTTCTAACGTCTGCTTCTATTTTCTTGCGATTGATAGAATGTCTCCCATGTTAAAAAAATATTCTGTTTCCTCTTTATCCTTAATTTTCATTGTTAATCTATCCATCTCAGCACATCTAAGATTTTTTTTTATTACACTTTCCACTGTGGGAATATCTTCATTTTTCCAATTTTGTGCAAATACAATTCTCGCTGCTGTTAAAACATGTAAAATTAAGTATGTATTTCCTTTATTGTATTTTTCTGGCAATATACCCAACAAAACAATTCTGGTTTTAAATCTATTTGTTGTTTTGTCATTTCTCCTAGCATATTCGTATTTTTATCCAACATTTTTTAGCTTTTGGACATGTCTACCACATATGGTAATAAGAGCCTAGTAACTGATTACATTTCCAACATTTGGCGGACATGTTTTTAAACATTTTTGCCATTCTTGCTGGTGGCAAATGCCACCATAAAACATTTTGTATAAATTTTCTTTATAAGCTGTTGACATCATCAATTTATAATTGCTAGTGGCTTTCTATTAGCCCTAGGATGGAGGTCTTGGCAAGCCATTCTAAAAACAAAACCTTGCCAAGAAAAGTGCATAGGTTTGGGGTCACCTGGAGTAAAAAACTGACTCTAAGATACACCCTACAAACAAACCCCAACTCTTAAAAACCCAAGATGGGCAACTGTACAAATCTATTAAATAAATTAACCTGGAGTTCTGCAGATTCACCTATTCAGGTCCCAGTTTCTAAAACCTAAAAGAGGGCATTCACTCCAGGCTACCACACAAAATAGTTAGGATAGAATGGGACCATCTCAGGTGGCCTGGATCTTGTTTGTGGGTAGATCCAAATGAGTTAGTTGGTTTTGCCCTTCAGATCTACACATCCTAAATAGGAAATATCTAGGAAACTGCCATTATAATGTCATTATGCAGGGAGCATGGTGGCCTAGCAGTTAAGAAGCTGGACTTGTCAATTGGATGGTTGGCCTTTTGAGATCCAAGTACGGCATGATAGGGGAAGCTCCCATTCCTGCCCCAGCTTCTGCCCAACTAGCAGTTCAAAGGCATGGAACTGGGAGTCCCAAAGGTGCTTTTTTTCAAGAGGTAACTGGACTTTCTTCTTTTTTCTTTGAAGACATTTTGCTTCTCATCCAAGAAGCTTCTTCAGCTCGGACTGGATGGTCGGGAATGGAAGGATTTATACCCCTTGCAGACAGTTGGTCATTTGCACTCTTTTAGAGAATCATTGAGGCCACTTGGAAGTTTATCTGTGTCCTCAGGGTCACCTGAGTAGTGCAAATAGGTGTGGAGCCTTCTTGATTGCAGGAAGTTTTCTGCCCCGTGTCCCTTCACTGTTGAAGACAGGCGCAGACACGTTGGGGATGTGTCTGTGCTGTCTGCATCTCAAACTGAAGTGCAAATGGTTCCTGTAGTTTGCAATTCTTCTGAAAATCCATTCATACTCCTACACAATTTGAAGGTATTCACCCCAAAGTGCACAGCTAAAAGTCTATGGAGATTCTCAATCATCCAGTTCATAGTTGTCTCAAGGGTGCTTTTTCAGGAGGCAACTTTCTTGTCCAAAACAACAAGAAGAAGAGAGTCCAGTTGCCTCCTGAAAAAGCACGTTTGAGACAACCATGACCTGGATGATTAAGAATCTCCATAGGCTTTTAGCTGTCTAAAAGTCAACTGAGAATCTCCATGGACATGGAACTAGGAGTAGATAAATAGGTACTACTTTGGTGGGAAGGCAACAACGTTCTGTGCACCTCATGCTGGCCATATGACCATGGAAATGTCTTCAGACAATGCTGACCCCCTCAGCTATGAAATGGAGATGAACTCCACCCCTTAGAGGCAGATACCACTGGACAAGGGAAAGCTTTAACTTTTTAAAAATGTCACTATAAAATTCTACAGTCTGGCTACTCTTGTCTACACCTTTCTGGCTACCACCCCTCAGAGATAGTACTACAAGTACTACAAGCTTAAAAAAAAAGGCAAAGAAAAGGACATTCAAAACAATTGATGGGGTGCAACTAGTGATGAAATGTATATCGTGGTGTAAAACGTGCAGCTTGTACTTGAAGGTCCTCATTTACTGTAGTCGCCTATGGCTGACACTCTAAAAAGCAAAACAAAAAGCTTGGTGTGAAGATGAGAAAGAAAAAAACATGATGGGTGAAGTGTTGAAAGTCATGCATAATGTAAAAAAAAAAATTGAACAGTCTTCCCCCCTCCCCCACTTTCCCTTAGCAGGAGGAGAATCATGGCATGAAAGAACATGTGGGAAAATTTGGGACTAGCAAAAGAAAGAACTTGTTTACACATTCATAATTAATTGTTGGAACTCCCTGCCCTCAGTGGTGCTGTTCCCTGTTGTTGTTGTTGTTGTTTGAAATAGCTTTCAAACTTTTGAGCACTACTTGTTTTAAAAGCTACCTCCTGAATCATAGATAGGCTACTTTTAACTGGGATCAAATGTAGGCAGCAGGTATTATTAACTCCATGTCCTTTTTGTGACTTTCCTTCAAGCAATTGAATCAAAGGTCTTTGTGAGGTACATTTGGCCTGATCCTGTCCAGGAAGAGTTCTTTCATTGTTTTTGACAAGTTATGAAAGAAATTATTACAGTCTCGGTGGGGGGGGGGACTCTGGAGTCACAGTTTGGCCATTTGGTGACTTACTGCCCTTCTTTCATCTCTATGAGAGATTTAAAATTAAAAAGTTGTCTGGGTTTTCAGTAAAACTTTCGAATTTAAGTGCAACCATGGTTATGAAATCTTTATTCTACCCTACCCATCCATGTTTGCTATATTTGGGGAAGAAGGTTGCTTGCTGAATAACTTTGGGTTCTAATAAGTCACTTTGTAGAGTATCAAATCCATAAAGCCCTTATGGAATTGGAAGTCTCTTAACTTTCTACAGATTGAAATGTTAGTGCTCTGGGTGCACTGTGTCACTCTACAGCTTCACAGCACAGATGGCTCCAGAGGACTGTGTAATCTTTCTTTTTGCCAGGAGTCGACTTCTCTTGGCACGGCATTCATTGCTGGCAGTGTCCACGTTGAAACTGCCAGTACCCAAAAGCTAAAGGTTTCCAGTGTGTTACTCAGAGGATTAAATTGGAGAATTTGAAAGTTAGGGAGAGATGGAGATACAGAAGAGAGACTTATTGCGAATCCCCTAAGGGAAGAAATGTTTAATTCAGTTCATGTTATAAGTAGCAAGGAATGAAAATCTTTTTGGTTTAAAATATTATTTGGAGTAGATTTCTCCCTTTTCAGTGGCCCAAGTTTTCTTCTTATCGTAGAACAGTGAATGACCCTGTTTTCGCCCCTTTCTGTCTACAAAAAACATTAAAAAACCCACCTCAGAATATCCTCACTTTCAGTGATTCTGGTATTTCCTTCCTTCCTTCCTTCCTTCCTTCCTTCCTTCCTTCCTTCCTTCCTTCCTTCCTTCCACCAAAATTCCTCCTAAAGGCAGTCAGTTCAGTATAGATTCTACAGAATCAACTGTAACATTCATTATTTCATTCTTATGGTGCAAAAACCTTTCAAGTATATAGACAGAGGCTCCTTTACAGAATTATTATTATTATTTTATTATTTTTATTATTTATTTAATTTTTATACCGCCCTTCTCCCAGAGGACTCAGGGTGGTGCACAGCCAACCGTAAAACAAACACAAATACAAAATTTAAAAGCAGTTTAAAAACATATTAAACAATTTGGCCCTAATCATTAAAAGTAAACCCCGATTAATTCTGTCTTGTTTTCTCCAAGTTGAGGAGCACATTCCCTATGTTGCTATTAAATGGATGGTCATGTACTTGATTGCCATTCCAAGAATTCCTACTTATTTTCTCAAGGAAATAAAACCATGCTGACTGGAATTCACAGTCCCAATCTTAGTGAGTATTAAGGCTGCAGGCAGGCTATCCTGGAGCAGGGGTGAAATGCTCCTGGATCAGACCGGATCACATGATCCGGTAGTGATTTTTTTCTGTGGTTCGGCGATCCGGTAGCAATTGCCTCCTGGGTGTCATTACTTCCTGGTTTTAACCAGGAAGTAATGTTTTTTTACCTTCTGCGCATGCACAGAAGGTTTTGCGCATGTGCAGAAGATATGCATATGCACATGATGTGCGCGGCACGTGCCAAACCAATAAGGAAGGCAAGTAGATTTCACCCCTGTCCTGGAGCCTATGCATTTCATAGTGGTATGTAGTACTGATCCACCATTTAAGAGTGCTGCTTTTGTGAAACCCAGTTTAAATCAGAACCTACAGTGTCTGTCTTCACATGGCAAGTGATTTCTGTTCAATGGTTGATCATACCAATTGGAGCAGCAGCATCAACATCACCAGCAACTATTAATCTTTGGGGATGCAACATACTGGTGTCTAATTTACCCAAGCACATACTCCAATTCAGGGAGTTCCCCAGTAACTGAACATGTGAACATTCAAAGGGATTCATTGTGACCAGAGATTGTGAGATGGCGTTGGTGCTGAAATCAGTCTGCCTATTGCATTGGACTGAGGCCTCCCCTTTAAATATCCATTGATATGGCAATCATTAGGTGATGAAGGTGAGTGAAGCAGCCCCAGGTCAGAGCCTTTGTCCTGTTCAATTTTGCAGAATGCTTCCCAAGTTGTTTTTTTTTTTAATTTGATTTATATGCTGCCCTTCTCCGGAGACTCAGGGCAGCTTACAATGCGTTAAGCAATAGCCTTCATACTTTTGTATATTTATACAAAGTCAGCTTATTGCCCCCACAAACTGGGTCCTCAATTTACCCACCTTAAAAAGGATGGAAGGCTCAGTCGACCTTGGGCCTGGTGAGAATTGAACTCACAGTAATTGCAGGCAGCTGGATGTTAAATGCTGCCTTAGTAGGAGGCATTAGCCTCCTACGCCACTCAGGCTCCCTATTGTGGTATTCAGCACTGAAACAAGTGTTGTAAAATAGAACAAGGTGGAAGGTACAGCTGGATGCAGTAAACCCAATAAGAATAATGCCACGTGTATTGTGGACAACTTGCTCCTCAAGTGCCTCTGGATGGCAAACTAGAAGAGATTTTAAGCCAGATAGATGAGCCCTAAAATTGAACAATTCCCCATAGGGAGATCAAGAGAAGGCCTAAAGGAAACCAGACTGACATGTGCAAAGGGAGAGAGGGGAGGGCTGAATTGATGACTTGGGGGGGTGGGAATGAAGGGTGATGCAGATAGTAGCTGTCATGTGCTGCCAGAAGACCATGCACTGGAGGGGGGGGGGGACTGTTAAACTTGTGAAAGAGGTTGTTTTGCAGATCTCTCTGAATTTGATATGCTGTTGGCAAGTATTCGAAGCAGTCATAGATTTGGCAATCTTCTCCTAGCAGATTTGAAATGTTCATTCCTCAAGAACTGCTGCATCATTAGGTTATGCAAAACAGGGTATAATTTTGTAAATATGCCATCTTGTACTGGTATGACATTTATTCTATTATCCAAGAAATATGCCAAAGGGAGAGAGACCTTCAGATTCCAGCCAAATATTAACTTGTTTATTGAGTGCTGGTAAAATGTTGACTGCTGTTTGATCTTTTCACAAAGCGAGCACTCCTTGCTATGGCCTTAGTGTTAAAGAGGAGCAGAGGGCATTTTTACCGCTGGATTGACATGAAAAGACACAGGTTGCCTTGGCTGAAAAAGCTCCCTGAAGCCTATTTCTTGGCCTTATGGGTGAGAGCCCTGAGTCAGATTCTCCCTTGTAAAGATTCCTTTGATAAGAATTAGGCAAATATGGCTTAATAAAGAGCAGTTGAGTGTGGTGATTCCATTTTCGGCTGGTCTTAATTCTTGGCAATAAATTATATTCAAAACTTATTTTCCCTCCCCATTGTTCACAGTCAACAAATTGAACAATTGAAGGGTGAAAAAAATCAGGTCAGTTTTCCAGGAGAATAAGAGCTATCAAAATATAGCATAACTTATTTCTTTCTTGATTGTCACTGGACAAAGAGGGACACCGGAGAACCATAGGGAAATGCAGTGGTTCAACTTTCTGCGGTGTCATACTTTAGTTTTACTCATCTGCTCACTGCATGTGGGAAGCTGAGTTGTCTTCCTTCTGAAAAGCGGCAAGTTGCGTTTTACCTTGATGGCACTAATCACGAAAGGGGAACAACAGGCATGGAGTTATTTCTGTTTATCCCCCTAAGCTAGAAGCCTGTGCTGTCAACACAAAGTTGGCAAGTGGGATGTGAGCTTTCACAAACACATGCATGCACAGCTTTGCAGGGTTGAACGCAATGGCTGCCACCGATCCGTGGGCACGGTATATATGTGCGAGATAAATTTTTAAATTTACAGAACATTTTTATACAGATAGCTTGAACAGGTATTAAGACCCTGGATGATAAGTAGCATACATATCAGAGAGCTCTTTTTACCAATGAGTATCAGTGGGGAAGTAATTTCTCTAAGCTATGTTTTGGTTCATGCAATGTGTTATTCCCGCTTAGTTAGATTCATATTTTGCAATTTATCTTCAGAGCATGAGCAGCAGTAGCCTTCATGCAATCCTTTTGTTATCCAAAAGTTTTCGGTATTTGTCGAGCCATTTAGATAAATAAAGAAGTTATATTTTTCTATTAAGACCTGGATGCAGTAATTAGAACATCAGATTTGCAAGTTAAAAAAGCTTATTTCTATAAACTTCTCTAAGTGAACCCACAGCCATCCCATTTCTGTTCTCAGAAAGTAAAATAATAAGATCCAGAAGTTTTTCCATCAGAGTTCTGCCTTTGGATATTGATGACAATAGTTGAACCTTTCATTTTCATTGCTGGTGCAGAACTTTGGATCATGGCGAATGGTCCACAGCAGCCTTTTAGAGGGAACAGTTGCCTTCCGAAGTCAACTTAAGGGCATCTTCATGACAGGCGCAGAGAGGTTTTCACATTATGAATAGCATGGTCATACAGACACAGCCTTTATTTTCCTTTTGGTTTAAAATAGCAGTTTGTTGTATTAATGTGTACTTGAGTCACTCACACTGAGGATTATATCGTTTATTTATGTTTACATTTTAGAACTCTACAGTTATGGCCAGAGCAGAAAAATTCAAAATGGTTGACTATCTCCTGATCCATGGAACAGCAGATGGTAAGCAGAGTTAGACCTCACTAGTCATACGTCTACTAGTAATAAAACAAAACCAGAAAAGGCAGCCTTGAGAACTTGCTTGTTCATGTCCATAAAGCTCTATGACTGTGATGGCAAACCTATGACATGCATGCCAGAGGTGACATGCAGCACCCTCTCTATGGGCACCAGAGCCATCACCCCAGTTCAGCTTCACTGCGTGGGTGACGCCCACCAGCCAGCTGGTCTTCAGGTCTCTGCTGCGCATGTGCAGAGGGCAGGGCATTGGGGGGGGGGGCATGTGCATGCACAGGGCCACATATGCATTGCATCTAACCACTTTGGGCACTTGGTCCGGAAAAGGTTAGCTATCACTGCTCTATGATGAGTTCTCCCTTCTTTCTTTCCATCTAAGTAATGGTCTGCTTTCATTGTGACCGTTTGTCTGTTCTTACTTCCTAGATAATGTTCATTTTCAGCAAGCAGCCCAGATTTCACAAGCTCTGGTTGACGCAGAGGTGGATTTCCAAGCAATGGTATGTGAAAGGATTCGTCAGAAGCTTAGCATACATGTTGATTTACATTTTCAGTGAAGAAATGAGTATAGATAGTCCTCAACTCACAACTTTAATGGAGCCTGCCCATTATGAGCCGTGGTAGTTGTAAAGCAGGTGATCCCACGATGGCCTGATTTTATTACCTTTCTTTGAAATGGTCATTAAGTGAATCACCATGATCATTAACCCAACATTACAGTCGTTAAGTGAGCCAACTTGATATTATGCGGCATTTTTGCTGAAGGAATAAATGCCAGTTTTTGGCAAAAACATCATAAATTGCAGTCACATAATCGCAGGATGCTGCAAATGACTATAAATGTGGGCCAGTTCTCAAGCACCCAAAATGCAGTCATGTGAAACTTTGGAATCTGGTCATAATTCCCTATGAGGTGTGTGTGTATGGGGGGTGTCCATCTGACTTTGAGTGGTCACTAAGCAACTGGCCATAAATCAAGGATTATCTGTATAAGAGGAGGAGGCTAGGTTCGTAAAAGGGGATATACCAGTGGTGGAATTCAAATTTTTTTACTACCAGTTCTGTGGGTGTGGCTTGGGCATGGGGTGGCTTGGTGGGCATGGCAGGGGAAGGATACTGCAAAATCCCCATTCCCTCCGGACTCCTGGGGGAAGGATATTGCAAAATCTTCTTTCCCACCACACTCTGGGGCCAGCCAGAGGTGGTATTTGCCAGTTCTCCGAACTACTCAAAATTTCTGCTACCGGAACCTGTCAGAACCTGCTGAAATTCACCCCTGGGATATACACATCGCCAAAATCAGTGTTGCAGATATGACATTGTAAGAAACAGATGCATGTGCAGTTCCTTTAAAGTGAAGTGTTGGCCTCTATGGCTCCGGTTATGTGCTGCAGCGCCATCATCCATAATACACTGCTCAAAAAAATAAAGGGAACACAAGCAGAAACACCCGAGATCTGAATGAATGAAATTATTAAATACTTTGTTCGTTACATACAGTAGTTTTGTGTTCCCTTTAGTTGTTTGAGCAGTGTATAAACTACTGTATGTAAAGAACAAAGTATATAATAAGGCTATTTCATTCATTCAGATCTTGGATGTCTTCTGCTTGTGTTCCCTTTTTTTTTTTGAGCAGTGTATATTTTTGAGCATTTGGGAAGGGAGAAGATACAAGATAGATAGGAAAGGGTCCGTCCCCGTCCCTCCACATTTTAATCACCAATTTAGTTTTCCTGCTACTGAGAGGTACTAAGGTAAGGGTGGGGGACAATATACGATGAGCACATTCACCAAATAGAAACTTGCCCATCCTCAGAATGGATTCAATAATGGGCATGGCCAATGTATAGAACACTCATTTATCAGAAAGTAAGTTAGTCTCTCGGGATGTTTGTAACTATCCCAGTAGATTTTGGGGGTGGGGGGGGGAGGACTCTTCTAAATAACTACAGCCCTAGAAACTATAACTACTTAATGTATTTTTCTTTAAAATGCTCATTCGAGAGAAACCAGGCAGAACAGGGACCTTGTGGAGCATTGTGGAATGAAGGGCATATTGGTGCTTGTGGGGGTTGCATGGTCTGCCAGCACACAAAGGGCTTGCTGATGAGAGCAACTAAACTGTTGCTATGGTTACGCAAACCCCATCTTCTCCCAAATGTTCTTACCTATCATTGAAAGTTGCAGATGTCAGGCGTCAAAGAAGGATACGTAGTGATTCTTCCAAGAAGATTTCTTTATCGATCCATGCCTATAGGCAGAATCTTGCCAAACTAAAGCAGTGTGCTATCTATGCAAGCCCATGCTCAGAAAACTATTAGAGAGAGGGTGTCTTCACCTTCTTTCTCTCACCCAAAATATCCGAGATGAGTTATCTCTACTCCTCTGAAACGCATCCCTCCTTCCTTAGAATCCAACCCACCACATTCAATCACACGAGAGATGAACAGACCCATAAAAGTGGGTGAGGGATGGATATTCCTTTAATTAGATTCTGGCATAGTTGTGCTAATACAATCTACACCAGCAGTCAGCAACTGGTGGTCCATAGACCACTGGTGGTCCATGAGAAAATTTTTGTGGTCCACAGAAAAATTATTTGCATTTTTTATATTGCACTAAATACTATTTATCTTTTTTTAAAAAATCATATTCATATTCATACTAGTGGTCTGTGGGATTTAACATTATGAATTTAGTGGTCCCTGAAGTCTGAAAGGTTGGTGACCCCTGATCTACACCATAGTAGTATTATCTGTATTATAACTGTAAGAGTGCTCTCAGATATTGTTCCAGTCCTAACTGGAGTTAAACACTAACCCAAGTCCACAGCATGTGTGTCATAGCAACTTTCAGTTTTTCTACAAAGAATGTGTATAATCTCCCGATTTTCTTTCTGGTCTAATCTACGGTGAGCAGATCTGGGCTACAAAAATCTGTAGCAAAGAAACACAGGGAATCTTTAGTAATTGGCTGCCATTTGGAGGTCTTCTTAGCTCAGATCTGCTCCCCTCTCACATCCCATCAGGTAATACAAACATGCTAGACCAGAATGCTTGGAAAAAAGGTGTAGTGTAGCACAGGGGTGAAATCCAGCAGGTTCTGACAGGTTCTGGAAAACCAGTAGCGGAAACTTTGAGTAGTTCGGACAACTGGTAAATACCATCTCTGGCTGGCCCCAGAGTGGGGAGGGAATGAGGATTTTACAGTATCCTTCCCCTGCCATGCCCACTACGCCACGCCACACCCACCACGCCACGCCACGCCCACAGAACCACTAGTAAAAAAAAATTGGATTTCACCACTGGTATAGCACATCCTTTTTTTGATAGGAAGGAACTTATTCTTGCCTCAAGGAGCCTCTTTGTATAGCACTGCCTCTGGCATAAATAGTACATGGACCTGTTGAAGAGGGCAGCAGCCTTGCCCACTTCTAGCTTCCCTCACCCTAATAGCACACTTCTAAAATTAAGCTCAGTTCCCCAGCTCAAAATAGTGGTGATTAATTGTAGCTTCCTTTTGCTCTGGATACTAAGCTTAGGGCAGGAATTACATTTTGAGGATTCATATGGCCACAGTAAAGAGAAAACAAAAGGGTCTGTGTTCATAACTTGTACAAGGCAAGAATGGATTTCCAGCACGGAGAAGTTTTCAATCAGTTCTCAGGCAGCAGGTTTATGATATGTAGTATCTGGAAGCAAAGCCCCTCTAAACCCCCTTCCCTTTCAGAAGGAGACATTCAGAACACAGTATTTCCCTTCCATCTTTTCCTACCCCACCCTCAATATTATCTTGTCTTCTGACCTTTTTAGTATGCATAAATATTAGATGTTGACCAAGGGTCACCGTTATCATGATTATCATATGATGACCCTTTTGACTTCAGTGGAACTTTGAATCTGTGAAATTTACAAAATGTGAAACAATCCATAGTTGAAGGAATCCTGTTAATTTTTACTGCAAATTAAAATTGGGATTTACCATTTTTAGCCCACAAACAAACAAAATCAACTTTCTTCAAATGTTTTTATTTTGTTCTAGTTTCAGTGGCATAAAAGTGCTGTTTTTTCTTTATCCAACATGCTGGATGTATGTTTTATCATCTCAAGTAAGAGATTGTGTTATTTGCTCTGATACAAAGCAAAGGGCATTCTGAATTATTGTAGTGTTCCAGTTTTGTGACAGGGGCCACCTATAATCAATATTTTTGTTTTTCTTTTTTCAGTGGTATACAGATAAAGATCATGGAATTGGAGGACATGCCCACAGCCATATTTACCATCACATGAGTTATTTTATCAAACAGTGTTTTAAATTGCCATAACATTGGGAGTGCCTTATCTATGCAAAGCTGGTTAACTTCTGAAGTTTTAAGAGCACTTTTCTAGTAAATTAATTGTCCCATATTTCATTGGATGACACAGTCAATTTAATTTGTGCGGACACTTGAATGAAGAAAACATAATTTTTCTTTCTTTCTGCAATTACCTGCAGGGATGCACTGAGCACAAACCAAAGAACTACAAAGCTCTATCGTTCTTGTAGGAGCTGCTCCATTCTTTTCTTTTATTTCCCTCAAGAACTATTTTGCATAATAGTGTTTTAAAAATGCAAGTTTCCTTGCAGTAAGCAACCATTGCCTTGGGTGCAGAAATACGCCTTAATCTTTTCTATATGGAACTGCTGTTCTTTTGAAACAAGGCTTAATCCATGTTCATCAGCTGTTCATTAAAAAGCCAGGAAAAAAAATACTTGAATTCTCTGTTTGAGTTCTCTCTGTATTAATTTTAGGTGAAAATTTATCATTTCAATAAGTATCAGTTTTTCTTTACCTAAACGTGTGTGTCAGTTCTCTATAAATATGTGAATTTCTACCAAAATAAACAGTAGCTGATACAGGGAACCTGTGATGGGAGAGCTTTGCAATCAAGCTTCTTGCTTAAACAGAGAGGAAAGATCAACCTGCCCTAGAAGCTTCTAACTTCTTTAAAGTCAAGATAGGAATATGCCGCCAAATAGGAGGATAGGAAAGAGAGGAACATTAAAGTGATTTTTCTCTCTTGAACATTTGGAGGGTGGGAGGGAATTCCAGGAGAGACTCTAGAACTAGCAAGTCAGACTACTTCCAGAACTGCTGTAATTGATAATAACCTAACAATGAAAATACCAGCTACTTGAATTGTTCCCGTTGAGCAGTTAGAAGGCAAAGGCTGGGGTCAGCTCACCAAGGGCTTCCATGAATCTGTTCCAGTGAATGATGCCAGGCTTCAACCTTGAGAATGGCAGGACACTTGGGGAAAAAGCAACAGGTGTTACATCTGGGTAATAAAAGGGATTTTATTAAGGTTGTTGGAGCCAGTAAGCAGCCAGTTCTCTCCCTTCTGCTTTCTATATGCTTGCTATACCAGATGATCTCACGTTTCCCATCTCCAACATGTATCCAGTACAGTGGAAATTGTTTTTCCTGTATAAGTAGCCCACACATAGGCAGCATTTCCAGTGATACTGCTTGCAGTGGGTTCCAGATTGGGTGAGAGTGATTGTGAATATCTAATCTGCCTGAAATGCACATTCATAAACAATTGCTAGAAGACACCCATGGTTTCCACAGAATTAAGAATGAAGAGTGAGATTAGATGCCACAGGGTGAGCATAAGCACAGGAATTGGAACCAGATTGCCGATATCTGAGCCAGTAGATATTTAGTCTCTGTATTAATCATACCTCATTTGGATTAATATCACATTTAAGACAGTGATACATGTTTGGTTCTCTGTATGATATAATTATATGTACCCATCATACATAGGAATCATGAAGACAGCAATAAAAGTCTAGTTCCTCCATTTTGGTGAGTAATATAATTTTTGAGAATGGGATGCAAAACATGGTTTGAGAACTTTTCTATGCATGAAATTCATGTTGGATGAATGTAATTTGTTAGCACAATCCTCTAAAAGTTCACTATGGTTAAAAAGGAAGCTCTGGAGATTGTTAAAATAGGTTGCCTTGCAAATGTTGTATTTTAACTGTAATGCAATAAAATCATTTTCTACTACCAAAGACTAAAACGTGTGATTAGGCCCTTATTTGTTAGCCTCAGCCACAAATGTTGCAACAATTTTGAGTACAATCCAATGTTGGTCCTAAACTTTGGGAAATTCTCTGGCCCACATTTTTTACATTTTCATAACAGGCATCAAGTCATAGTGTTTCAATTTAATTGTTCATGATTTTATATTATTTTAATTTGCTTTTAATTTTGGTTTTATTAATTGTGCTTTCCTCCCTTTCTGAGAGTTGAAGATCACTTGGAGGGCATCCAGGTTGGGAAAAGCGAAGTTAATAGGATTGTATTTTGAGTCTCTTTAATGAGTGGAAAAATTAATTTAGTGAATATTAGCAGCTTTTCATAATTGCGACAGTTCCTATTAGTATCATGTAACAAAGTTTGTTGAGTATTTTATATTCAGTAAGTCAGTGTCAAATCTTACTTTTTCTGGCATGGTGAGTTGTCAGTGACATTAGGTGTGAATTCAAAATAGACAAGGGAAGGGAGAGGAGAGCCGTGTGGAGAACAAAAATTATTTTGTGATACATGTCATAAAGATTTTAAATTCAGCAGGGAAAGAAAATGTATTCTGATTTCTTCAAAGTGAAAGTTGTGCAGGAAGCTTGTTAAATAAAGCAGATATAAAGTGTCATAATCCGCATGTTTCCGCACCAGGAAGCAGTCCTATGTTGTTACTTTTCAAATGCCTCCTGCTAGCTCTACTTAAAATCTACAGATGCCTGAATTTTAAAGTAAAAACAGACTATCATTCAGGAAGTCCAGCAAATACATATGTAATTTGCTCTTACGTAAATGGAATTGTAAACTTGCAGTGAAAAAAAAAAAAAAGATTGGATTTAGTTTTACCAAGAATAACACCGTCTAATACATATGTAAGGAATTGGTCCCAATGGGTTCACATTGGCTTTTCTCAAGTGTCTGTATCTATGGATCTGCAGTTCTACGTACTTGTAATTGTGTAGAACAAGAGGGACAATCTGCATCCCAAGAGCCACATATGTCCCTTAAAGCCTGCTCTGATCATGATTGGTGAACCCTGGAAGCCTAGTTTCTTGCCATTTTGTGTGGAGAACAAATAGGATCTCAAAGACATTTAACACCCCCATAATTCTTAATGCTTGATTTAGACTTGTCTACAACTGCATGTAGATATTGACATACCTTTGCGGAGAAAGGGTTGATGGATAAGCATAAGGTTGCAGATCAATGGTGAATGCTACCAGTTCACCAGTTCAGGCGAATCGGTAGAGATACAAACTACCAGTGCGGGTGGTAAAAAAAAAGCTACTGGTTCCCCCAAACCGGTATTTCCAATGAGCAGCTGTGCCGCATGATTTAAAATAGCTAGAAAGCAGGAAATCCTGCTTTCTAGTGAATCTAAATCATGCGGCACAGCTGATTCCCCCCCTTACTGTTCTACTTACCTTCCCAAGCCGCCTTTTGGCATGTACTGTGTATACAGACGCACTCAGTACGTTTGGTGCACATGTACATGTGTGTTTGGTGCACATGCACACGCAGCATATTTTTGGTGCATGGTGCATATGTGTGCTCACTTTTGGTGCTCACTGTGCATGCGTGGCCAGCGAACCGGTGGCAAGCCAGTTCAGATTTCACCACTGTTGCAGATGGTTACAAACAGGCTGCTGTGCATACCTCCCAAATCTGAACTATGCATTGTGTGGAAACGCAAGTCCTGCATGCTGATTGGTTGATTCAACTTCCTCCTGGGAGGCAGGTGGAAGGCAAGGCACATTCAAACGACATTAACATTTATAGAAGTGCTAATGCAACAGCCATGCAACCATCTCCGAATGATAAGTACATACATGGGGTAATGGACATGTCTAAACCAAACTTTACTCTGTCCACACCCCTTCCTGTTAAGGGTTACTCATCCCTAATTTAGATATAATATACATGGATCTTAAAATAAGAGTGGGTTGCAAACAGAATCTAAAATATGCTACAGTGTAATTTCTTACCGGTTCAAATGTGTAGAATTCATCAATCTAGTGATGATTAATGGCACTCTGTAGCAAATAAACTCTCCAACTTGAACTCAGCTTCCGGTGGCTTCATAGATATATTCATGTAGTTTTCTTGGCAACAAGATGTATGTAGGTGGTTTGCCATTGTCTCCTCAATTTTTAAAAAATTTCTTGGTAGCCTCCCATCCCAATGACTCATGTAATCTAACCTTGATTAGCTTTTTGGAGATTAGCTAAAGTCTGATAGATGCTGTTAAAGCATCATGTGATTTAGAATTTCTTAGAATTTATTAAAATTCATTAAAATAATGAATTTTAATATTTGGATCCCAATGCAGAGAACTGCAGTATCTAAAGTTTGCATGTTTGCTATAAGAGAGGCCTGAGACCAGGAGTAGCTAGCACCAACTCACTGCTGCAATGGTCACAGGGGAGAGTGCTGATTAGCTGTGCATGTTGGATAAATCCTTGCATAAAATCTTACCTGTGCTTGTGGAAAAGGTTAATGACAATGTACTTTGACTGTATCATAAGCAATAAACATAGACATGTTAAATATAAACAGGAAGAACAGTTAGGATAAATATTTATTTCTGGATAACATTTCTTGAGTCATGAAAAAACAATACTCTATTCACATGTACACTTAAAACTTTTTAATAAATTACATCCAAGAAATTAAGCAGTTTGACCTGGAAATGGGAAATCAAAAGTAAATATAGTATTGCCAGTTGCATTTTACTCTCTTATTATGATTTGAACATGTTGGGATTGATACTTACACAAAAACAGGATATCTATTTTAAAAAAGAGCCCTCCAAAATACTGAACAGCAATACTGCAGAATAATTCAGTCCATGAATTTTTAGTGTCCAGAAAGCTGAGTAGATTGTTCTGCACATGAGCATTTTTTAAAAAAAAATACCAGCAGTTTCTCTTCATGGACCACTCTACATTGCATGGCTATTAAGAGACTCACTTGGAATGTTACAAGGGATCATCCAGTTCACAGTGACATTCTAATCTTATCAGAGTCATACTTTTATCTAAATGTATCCATACATTTTAGTCAATGTGTTATTTTTTTTCCTTTGAATTTATCATTTGCATAACATGAATTTGAGGAATTTAGATAACACTAAGAGCCTGCTAATACTGGGCATCAAAAATAACTTCAGAAGCAATGCTTTTCATTATGTAAATCTAATTTTGCCTACTTTTGGCACAAAAGCAGCTGGTGTGATACTGTGTTCAAAGCACAAGGCATAATGAATTAGGTAGCCTAGACTTTTACTCTGCTATCACTGAAGAAAGAGTAGCCTGTGCAGATGGATGAGGCCCATTTCTCAAAGCAGCCATTCCCAAGCTCCTGCAGTTGAGTGGATGCTGTGAATCTGACACACACACAGTTCTTAAGGCTACAACTTTCTTGCAAAAGGCAAGAATACATTTTCTTCTAGCTGATGATAGAAGAGAACATGTCTATGGCAAGGTCTTGGCGCCTTAATCTTGGTTTTCCATCCGCAACATGGAATTAACACCACATATTTCCTACTTGAACACGCAGAAAAAAATCTGAAGCTGGTGGATGCTTTTGACTACAACTGTAGCAGATGTTTTACAGCAAAGGTGGGGAACTATGGCCCCTTTATGACTTGTGGACTTCAACTCCCAGAATTCCTGAGCATGGCTGGTTCAGGAATTCTGGGAGTTGAAGTCCACAAGTCATAAAGGGGCCATAATTCCCCATCCCTGTTCTACAGGAAAGACCAGAATCTAAATCGCTGCTGCTTGGACCCACTAGGTGGATCTAATGGAGTAGGGGGTTGTACAGAAGGAGAAAGCCTTCTATACGCAAACTGTACACTAAAAGGTTAAGCCATTTCCAAATTGTAAAAAGAACTATCCTTTTTTTCCTGTCCTGGAAAATCCCTATTCTTTGGTCCTATGTTCCTGTCAACATGTACTGTATATGCTTTAAAGTTCATGATCCTTTGGAGAGAAACAGGCACAAACGCTTCATCTAAAATTTCCATTTGTTTCTTGCACAGACTTAATTTCATGTATGGCACCCACTCAAACATTTCAATTGAGAAGTCAGTTCAACAACTGCAACCTTTCCAGGTCCCTGACTAGCAAACAAGAATCAAGGCTGATTCTTATCATTGATTCTGCCTCCTTATTCTCTTCTAGCAATGCAAGTCGTGGCTGTTACCATACCTGGCAGCAGAGCTCAGCTGAGGATTCTTCTCATATTAGGGGCAACTTGAAACTTGAAAAAACCTGTATGTTGAAATCCCATAGATATATTTTCCTAATTCTTGAAATCACTGGTGAGTTTGTAAGATCTGATTAATTGTTTATTAATGTCTTCCACCCCAAAAAGCTAAAAACTTATAAAAATTTTTTGATATTGCCCATTTATTTTACTCACAATGCATTCTTTCTCACAGGTACTTGGGGCATTTTTTTCCTCTCATCTGCCTTCACACAATGTGACCATTCTCTTCGACAGATTGGCCAATCAGCTAGACTGAAAAACCCCCAGTCTTGTAGCTTCCTTCACAAATATGCAGCCACAGATTGTTTATGCAAATTCCAAATGAGCAACCAATGGGTTTGCCTATGGGGAGAATCATTACGGTGAGAGTTCCCTAAGAAAATTGTGCTCTACCAAAACTAGGACTCCGTACTTGGCATGGTGGTATTTGACCGCAGCTGAAAATGGCCAAGAATGGGGACCTGTCTGGCACATGCAACTTGCTTGAGGGATGGATCCTCTTTGAAGTTATTTTCTGGGATGAAAATATGTAGTTTGGCTATTGTAAAATTCAAGGCAATAATAATATTATATGGCTTCTACAGAAAGAGTGTGGATTCCAAATACATGAAACTGTTAAGAAAGACTGAACATATATTTGTGCAGAACGGAGACCTGATCAGTAACAGCCATGTCCATAAATGTCAACATTTTTATTCATATTGGGATTCTGACTTCAAACTTAATTAGCAATGGGAAATAAATGAAATTACAATCAGCTCACACTTTGGTCCCATTGGTATATAAAAAAGTGCATGCTTGAACAATTAGTCTGAAATCAATAGGTCTCAAAAATTTAACTGTGGATGGATTGTGCCTGGAAGCATGCACTTGAGGGAAAATGAGAAGCAATTGCCCTATTGATTACCCTGGATCATTTTTACTGATCATTTCTGTCAAGGATTATAATCCAGAAAGTTAGGAAAAGAAATAAGTATTATTTATCTCCACAATGCAGCTGTTGGATTTACCACTGCAACATTTAGTACAGTACAGTATAAGATACAATAGTAACAGCTTGCATTCACAACAAATATTGTACGGATAGTGCACATCGATGGATGTGGCTTTTTTTTCCAAACAAGATGAGAGAATGTTAACTATATTCTATATATCTTTATATATTATACTGTTTTATTTTTCCAGTTATATATAAATTTAAATATTAAATATCCAGTATTAAATCAAGGAAATTGCACAAATATAGGTCTCATCCTGTAAATCACACACACATACATACAATCGTACACCCACGCATACAAGCCATGATTTTAAACTTGGGGTGTGTGTGCGTAACTTCCTTAGAATGTTATGAGTTTGGAGGATTAAAGCACTCATTATTGAAAAATAGCTCTAAAAATGAATATTTCTTTGTTACTTTTAGATTTCTGAAACTGTCGGCCCCAAACCATACAATTCTTCAGTTTTAGGAATATGGATTCAATAATTGAATCCTTTATTCATCTGAATAAAGATTATTTTCAGTTGGGTTTTTTTGTGGTTGTTGTGGTTGTTTGTTTTCTTCTGGTATGGAAAAGCTATGAAAATAAGTCACATAGGCAAAGTAGGAAAATATGTCCAACTCTACAGAGAGAGGTTGGAATAGAAACACTGGCTCACATATCCCAAGGGTTTAAACCTTCGAACCCTAACAAGGTTTCATTGGCTAACCCCATTTTCTGCATTGCTTCGGTCGGAACCGAAGAGCAGACAATGAACCGAAGCACATACTGCACGACTTACATTATACCAGTGCTACTGTGAGATGATGCACAAGATGTACAAGGGGGCAATCAAACCTGGAACATTAATGATTGCGGCACTCCTGCATTTCTCTTGTTTTTGTTTTTTTTTTAAACAAACACACTGAAGAGCAAGTCACAGACAAGTCTCACGATCCACACCTTTCCCTGAGTCAGCTTTCTTCTCGCGTCGGCCTTCAGTGCTAGTTGGGGAAGAAGAGAGAAATAAATAAATTGCACAGTTGTATTCCCACAACGCATCATTTTGAGTATATGAAGCGGCTCTCTTCCCCCGCCCCGCCAACCAACCCAGTCCCCATGCTAGCAGCCTATGCTCTCATGCTACACTGTTCAGTCTGGGACACAAGAACAGAAATGGGACTGCTGTTTGTGGATTGTGATTACAAAGAAAACTGTCAACATCACAGATAAATAAGGAGGAAGCAACAGAGATATTTTTTAAAAAATTGACATACAAATCTGCATGCACAAAGACAAAAAAAAGGATACAATACATTGCATGAGGGTCAAATAGCAATGAAAACGTCTTTTGCAAATAACAACTGACAAGGTACTTTAATTGCAGAAACAAGAGAACATCATCCAATTTATCTGCCTTATTTTTATTATTATTATTATCGTTTATTGTCATGACCGCTGTTTGACAGAAAGATGGGATAAAGTGTCAGTCAATATGTACATGTGCAATAATGCTTTTTATCTTTCAGTAATGTTGTTTCAATACAACCACCATCCAGAAGCCAGACCATGGCAGTATCACCAGCTGCTGCACCCCCCTCTGATCCCCACACAAAGTAAACTGACACATGCCATGGACACATGGCAAGACCTCAAACTTGGAGACAAACCAAAGCCCAGGATGTTGCATCATAGCCATCTGCTCAGGACATTACATCAAAAAACTCAGGATATCACAACACTAGACCTCAGGATGTTAACACACAGCCAGGTTTTAACCCAGGTGATTAAAACATAAAAAACTAATGGGCACACATCAAGGACCTCACCCGCACAGGATGTTATGCAAGGGCTGACTAATCTGCAAACATCAACTCCATCAACCAATCAAGATGTAACAACACAGGCAACCAACCCGCTCACAGCAACAAAGCCAGCACCCCCACACCTCCCCACCAGTATTTATAGAGAGACGGCAGCTCCGATCACGCTTTCCTCGACAAGCACAAAGCCAAAGACACCAGCCTGAAGATGACGAGTGGGACCTCATCAAAATGTCACCAAGATACTCTCAATTTTACACGGGAAAAGACCCGAATACACCAAAACTTGCAGATAGATAGATAGATAGATAGATAGATAGATAGATAGATAGATGATAGATAGATATAGGTATAGATATAGATATAGATATATAGATATACACACACACACACACACACACACACACACATGTACAAATTTGTGTTAGATGTGTCTCCAACTTCATCTGGACAGCTGCTGTGCAATTCCATGACACCTACTCTATCATTTGCTTCTATAAATCAAGAAATGTATAATATCATTTTCTCGTGTTCATGCATTTATTGATGTTCTGCTGAAAAGCAAACATTTACAGTATTCTGCACAGATCTTCTAGTCAGGAAGATGAAATGTTGGTTCCCATTTCCTCTCATACCTTCTCAAATAGATTTTTTCCAAAATTTTCCAGATACATTTATTTCCTGTTGTTTTGTCATGCCCTCTTATTAACTTTCCTTTTGTTTTGAGGAATGATTATAGTATTTTCCCAATAAACTGCAAAACCTTATCAACCACATCTTAACATTTTCTTCAGTTAGATCACCCACTTCTGCAATTTTACCAGTTTTCAACATTCTCACCACATACAAGGCTACCTTTTCCATACTTTCTTCTTGGTATTTCTTCTGTCTTAGAATTTATTTCAATTTCATTCTTCAACATATTATCATTCACATACAAATCTCTAAAACACTCATTCCACCACTGCTTCACTTCTGGATTTCTAAATTATTTTATCATTTTTAATTCCATTCATTCTGCAGTATGTCCTTTTCATTGCAGTTTCCAAAAAGTTTCTATTTGCATCGAAGTTGACTGTCCTTTGGTGGTTTTTTTTTTACTTTTCACCATCACTTGCTTTCTCTGATACTGTTTTTCTCTAATAGATATTGTCTAATATTTTTCACTCATCCTTAGTTTCAGAAGTAATTGTTCTCTTATGTTCACTTTTTCTTATCCATGGCAACTTTTACTTCATTCCCCCTTTAATACTGTTTTTCATGCTACCCATTCCAATCACTTCAATAACACTCAATAACATAATTCTGTTCACTTTGTTCCAAGTATCTTCCAAATCCTTTTCCTTACATCCACATTCATTTTGTTGTGATATTGATCTATCTAATATTTTTTCCACACAGAATTTGTACTTTCTTTTTCTAAAGTTATTCTACTTTTTTTCACTCTTCTGTGAATTTTTTTCATTTCTCCCTTTGTGTCTATTTCCAGTCTTGGTCCAATCAATGGTCCATCCCATCTTTAAAATATTTCATCATCATTTTATTCTTCACAAATTATCTCAACGTTTCATCATAAACTATCAAATAAATTAGCTGTTTATATGTTTATTTCATCCTTTTGTTGCATGAATTCATGAATAGACTAAAACTTAAACCACATATTCAAAAACAAATCTTTTTCTACACAGATACTTGAAAAATAGTCATCATTTTTATTCTATTCGTATTCAAATGGTGCAATTTTTTTTCTGAATTATCTTGCCTTCTCCCCAACCATCCATGTGGTTTATGTCACTTAACAGAATAATTCTGCTCCCCTCCATCACATCTGTTGCATAATTTCCACCAAATTAGAACTCAAATCAATCAATTATCATAATTTCCTGGCACGTAATATGCATTTCATAATCCTAAACAACTTCACAGCAACTAAATGACACTAATCTATGCTTACTTACTCCAAATTTCTCCCTTTCATTCATAATTAAACTACAGCTTCATTTTTGTGCATGTATTCATCAACTCCATTCTCCTAGATTACACCACCTTTATTTATTTATTTATTTTATTTATTTGTTCCACTTTATTCCTATTTTCCATTCTTTCCATTCTTTCTCTTCGTATCTATTATTTTTATTATTTTTATTTCATTACATTAATTCATGGCCTGTATCATTTGCTATTACATTGTACATAGCTGTTTTCCATTTGCTAGAGTTAGCATAACAAGGGCCGCTAAATTGACTTCTACTGCCTATCATAGTTTTGATTATATGAAGCTTTCACATGATGCATTTTCATAAAATGAGACTGTATGGATTGTTACCAGCCTTAGCTGTACTTGTGCCACAAATATTGCTCCCTGCTAATAGTAAGGTCAATAATGTAGAATTCTGGCACATTTTAGTCAGTATCTTACTGGCACAACCAAACCCCAGTTTCACCTCTAGGAACTAGATATTGTCTTGCAATCAAACATACTGGTCCCACATTCTAACAACCAGGCCCTTTCAGAATCTAGAGCTCCTTGAAAAGACTTGCTGTTCTGTTATCTTTTGTTATTCTTGGTGTACTATCTAACTTCACAATTTCCTGTCAGCATAGGCTCTTTTCTTGTTGCTGAAGCTTACAGAATAACAGAGATCTCCTAGTCCAACCTCCTGTTCAAGCAGGAGACCCTATACCCGTGATGGTGAACCTATGGCATGAAGATATGACACACGGAGTCATATCTTCAGGCTCGCGAGCTGTTGCCCTAGCTCAGCTCCAGTGCACATGTGTGCGCCCACCAGCTGATTTTTGGCTAGCCCCACCCACACCTCCCCTCCCAGGAGTCTCCACGTGGCCCATTTTGGATGCCAGGTAAGTACAGGGTTCACACGGAGGCTCTGGGAGGGCATTTTTCACCCTCTGGAAGGCCACCAGAGTGGGGGGGAGGCCATTTTCGCTCTCCCCAGCCTCCAGGGAAGCTTCTAGAACCTGGGGAGGGTGAAAAACAGGCCTATCGGGCCCATTGGAAGTTGGGAAATGGGACATTTCTGGCGTCTGGAAGGCCTCCGGGGCTGGGGGAGGCCGCTTATACCCTTTGGAGGCTTCAGGTAGGCATGCTAGGCCCAAAATGGGGCGCGGGGGGTCATGCGCGGGCAGCGCAGGGGCGGATCGCACATGCATGCAGGGGGTGGGCATGGGAGGGCATTGAATTATGGGTGTGGGCACCCGCACACATGACACACACACTCCCCCACTCTTTTGGCAAAAAGGTTAGCCCTTTTACCATTTCAGACAAATGGTTGCCCAATCTCTTGTTAAAAACACCCAGTGTTGAAGCATTCACAACTTCTGGAGGCAAGTTGTTCCACTGATTAATTGCTCTGTCAGGAAATTTCTCCTAAGCTATTAAAAATGCACCTTTCAGGGAGACATTTGGGAGCTAATTATTGTTTAGTCAGGTGCCAAGCTTCCCAAAGAATCTTTAAAATGTTACCCTAACTGATACATTCAGAAGCCAGGAAAATGGCAGGATGGAACAGTAGTTTGAATTTTACCTCCCACTTTGGCAAAGTATAATGGTAGCATTCTCCATCAAGAATCAAAATGGCACAAAAGTTAGTTGGGTGTGATCTTTCATCCAAGGTAGACTTGGACTACAGCCACTCGCCCAGTGTCAGGATGGGCATCTGTTGAGGATTGGAGGCTATATTTCAGCCTATTTTCCAGAGAGGTGCAGCAGGCCATGTTAACATGAAAGCATTGAGTGGGAGATGAATATTTTTGGGGGTTTATTTTATGTTTATGAATGGTAATGGGGATGGTGAAGGGAGGAAATGAAAGCAATACGGCTCCCAGAGACGCCTGCTTCTCTTTCCATCCTTAATTTTGGGGAGAAAAAGAAACATGACTGTTCAAATACATTCTTCCCTTCATGGAAAAAAAAACAACCCACCAGTTACTATGCTGACTGCAGGATGAGGCTGATCCTGGTTTGAAATTATGCTATTGCAGCATCTCACCCAATGGAATGTATGAATTACTCTCCACCATGGACAGATCGTCTTGTTTATGCTGCTGAGGGAGAGGGAGACCATGGCAAAAGCAGCATGCTATTTTGGGGTGACAAAATTATTTATTTATTTATTTATTTATTTGTCAAACATATATAAGATAACAGGTAAAAGTATAAATGTAATTTAAATATATGAAAAGAGTAAGAGTAAAAAGGAATATTAGAACAGGGACGGTAGGCACGCTGGTGCACTTATGCATGCCCCTTACAGACCTCTTAGGAATGAGGTGAGGTCAATTGTGGACAGTTTAAGGTTAAAGTTTTGGGGGTTTGAGGAAGAACTATACCAAGTTTCAAGCTGACATCTTTCATTCCTGCTACTTTATTAAAGTGAAGGATTGTGGCTAAAGCCAGTATCTCTTCCAAGTTTCATGTGTCAGTGTTATGCATGATATTTGGTAAAATGAAGCTGGATGCATCCACACAGTTTTCCAAATGTGCTTTTCGTCTCCTTTTGAAATGCATTTTGTCTCCCCAAAATGTATATGCAGTATGTTTGTGAAAATATCAAAAGATACCACACAGTAACAATCAAGATAAAGGTTTGGGAAAGGATCTTACCTTTGGGAAATCAGCTTCTAGAGTTTAGGAAGGGGAGCTTATGGTAGGAATGTGATAATGGAACAATCAAGTAGAAAATCATGTTAATTCAGAAGGAATAGTAACTGAGGGAACAGTAGTTAAACAAGACTTCACTTACCTACAGAAAAATTATCACACAAATAAACCCGCCTTTTACGCAGAGGCCTAGCGGTCTTGGAAGATGGAAAAAGTGAGAGAGGGCTCCTTATGCCCATACCGTCTATGCTCTGACCACTCAGAAGTAAGCTACTTCAAGTCATCTTCTTATGGGAAGGGCCCTTTTCAATTGTTACTTATATGCATATTTTCATTTATGATATTTTATTCAGACAGGAAAGTCCACCTGCTTTAGTTCTTTTCTTTCTGCCATTCGGGGGTAGCAATTCTATTAGGTTCTCACTCTGGAGCACAGTCTACTTTAAAGAAATAGTGCCATTACTTGCGGTGGTGGGATCCTGCCGGTTTAACAACCGGTTCGGTGATTGCGCGCTTTGCACACGCGTGTGCACAGTTTTACAAAAACTTACCTTCCTGTTACTGCTGGGCAGTAACACAACTGAGGCGCAGCAATCCGCTCTGCTGCGCAAATCAGCTGAGAAGATATAAGTCAGTAAAGCGCAGGGGCGGGTGGGTGGGCCCACTTGATCATTGGAGCGAACCAGTTTGCTCCCAGCTGATCATTGGAGCTACCGGTTTGCCTGTTCCGATCCGAACGGGTAGAATCCCACCCCTGACTACTTGTCTCCCTCCACTCCCTTCTCCACTGCTTTCTTCTGTGTTATATCTATTAGATTATAAACCTGAAGGCAGAAATAATGCCTGCTGCCCTTCCCAATCAGATTACACCAGAAAATAGATAAATTCTCTGGTTGATATGAGAACCAGTTTATATCCGCCAGAATCTCTGTAGCACCCAGTAATTCAGCTCAGTCTTAAAAGAGGTGATGACAGGATGGACTGAGGAGACTCATCATAAGGAATCCTTTAGCATTATTAGCACACGTCTCTTGTATTAGTTTTAAGAGTCTATAAAGGCTGCACAATGCCTGCTGCTATAATTATATTGAGAGAAACAAGCTCTTTTTGTGAGACAAGAGCATCAGGAAAGAAGAAAGGACAGAATGGAGAATGCATCTGAGAAGTGTGCTAAGCCTTCTGTTGTGTAGTTTTACAAAGAAAGGTGGGTACAGATGATATACAGATATATACCCTACCTCTAGTACAATAATTTCCCATATGGAGGACTCTTTATGTATGAGGCATGAAAATCTGTGTCTTTGTCAGGGGATTAGATTGATCCCCAGGGTGATTCTAGCTACCTAGCCCGATTCCTTTGATGATTTATGCTAGTCTAAAAAGACTAGCAGGATTCTTGTGGTTGGCACACAAGCTGTGCTGTCCAGAGACTTCTGTGCCAGGGATCCTACATGTGTTCTTCAGTATGATTGCTTCTGAGAAAATCCCTGTCTCTATCCAGTGAGCTCCAGTAAAAATAACCACTTGGACCAAGAGAGAAGGGGAATGAGGTGGAAATATTTCCCTGAGCTTCTTCTAGTTTATGGTATTCTGGAGGAAAGCAAGGTTAGCCAGTATGATCCCTGAATAGAAGCACTTTTTCAAAGGGGAAAAGATGCATTACAATATTTTGTTCTAGGCTCCATTTCTACTTCCTAGAAAATTCTCTTGGAGTCCTCATAGTTTTGGGGAAGAAAGGAACATTTAGACTTATATACTGCTTCATAGTGCTTTACAGCCTTCTCTAAGTGGTTTACAGAGTCAGCCTATTGCCCCCAACAATCTGGGTCCTCATTTTACCTATCTCGGAAGGATGGAAGGCTGAGTCAACCTTGAGCCTGGTAGGATTCTATCTGCCAAACTGCTGGCAGCCGGTGATCAGCAGAAGTAGCCTGCAGTACTGCACTCTAACCACTGCGCCACTGCGGATCCTATTTCCCAAGTTATACACCCCAAGGTCTGTAAAATCTTTGCTAAAACAACTGTGGGCAGTTATTAATGTCAAGATGTTGCCAAACTAGAATTTGCAGAATCCCTTGTCACTGGCCACCTTGTCTAAGGTTGCTTGAAAGTTGTTGGTCAGCAATATCTAAAAGGTCAGGTCACCTCCACTATTATAGAAGCTGTATGTTGATGCAATAGCTTAGTGTGTACATATCTAGAGTGCAGTTTTATAGACTCTTCCTTCAGATTGACACTATATTATTCATTCTTTGGGGATTCTCCCCCAAAATCAATTGAATGCATCCATGATCACATTATGTAAATCTAAGTAATAAATGTATAGTGCTTTTACTTTGCTAAGCAAAGCAAATACTTGATCCTCGCCTAACATGAATTATGAAATAAAGAGTATAGTGGAACCTGTTCAGCTCAGTATACTGATTCAGTCAACCAACCCCACTTTAAAAATTGTATAAAATAAAAATATTTTAAAAACCTTTTAGCAGGAAAGCTGGACTCCTTGTCCTTGGCATTTTCTGATGGTATCAACATTGTCTTCCATACAGCTGTTTTTGCCATCTCATCAGAAATATTTATTACAGATGGGTCATCTCTAGAATAAAATCGGCATGCTCAGAGTCACAATCAAACTATGAATGGTACCGTTTAGTGCAGCCAAAGGAGAAATGTGTCAGTCTGTTTTAAGATATTCATTCAAATTACCTGCTAGAACTGTGTGAAACTTTCAGCAGGCAGTTTATTTCAAAGGAGATTCAGTCAAAGCACTCTTCAAGGTGAAACTTTCGATCAAATGAATTGAATTATTTGCCCTCCAATCAGTTTGGAGTGAATCAATTACAAACTGAGGATGTAATGGATTTCCTGGTTGAGTTAAGAAAGTGGCAACAGCATTCAATGATTACTTCTCATCTTATTGGTGCCACCTTCATTCAAACACCTATTTTCCTGGATCCTGTACCATTTTCGTGGGTACCATGAGGGTTCAGGAAAAGGTGGTTACTTTTAGGAGTCACCAACAGTGATGTGTGCATACATCACCTCCGAATTTTCTTTCCCACTTCAGATTTGAGTAATTGTGTACCACTGGGAAGAGCTACCCCCTTAGTGACAAAGGATCTACTTTTCACACTGCAAAAGCCCAGCCTGATTCCTGGCACCTCTAGGGGCTTCTGACTGAGAGTCACCCAGAGCCACTATGGGCAATAATGAAGTAGAAAGAGCCCAACTCTGGAATTAAGGCAGCTTCCTTATCAAGCTAGAAATGACCCAGCTTTACCACATATAGACCAATAGGCACTTTTAAAGGTTTAGCTCCAAATAAGAGCCAAACCAGAAATGAGTTGGGAGATGTATAATCAATCTCTACTTTTTAATTTTGTACCAGGGTTATCATCATCGTAATCAAAGGAGATGCAAAGGTTTTCTTCTAGCATGGAATGAAAGCAGTGGGGTTTTTTTTCCCAATAGAAATCACAGAATTTGGTTTGAATCCTGCTGGATAAAAAGGTGGAAATATTTTTTATAGCTTTAATAGTGGTTTAACTGGAAAAAGGGGATGGGGGAAATAATTAAAAATACTCATTCTCAACCCAGTTATGAAACAACTGCATTGCATCTCTTTTGATTCTAAAACATCAAGAGAAGCCAAGATTCACTTCCTCACCAACAGAGAATGCAATCAGTTCTGAGTAGTTTACCTGCAGTGTCCTTCAAGTGGCAACTGGACTGTTCCTTCCTCTTCCATTGCTAACATACTTTGTTCCTCCTAAGACCAAAAAAAAAATGGAGAGGTTGACCAACAAATTATTGCAGCAATACTGCAATTTTCAGATCCTTCCCCTTAAAAAGAGCATAATTTCTTCACTTCTTTTCCATCCAAAAGCTTTTTTAAAAATTTGTTCTGAGAAAATCAAATGTCATTTCAGTGATTTTTCTCATTCATAAATCCTCTTAGAAATTGTAGGTGCCAGAAGTTCGGCATTTGCTCTCCCCTGCCAATTTTGCTGTACAAAGCAGGATTAGAAAGTGAGAAATGAAAATAAAAATTATGAAATTAGATAGAGATAGATAGATAGATGATAGATGATAGACAGACAGACAGACAGACAGACATAGATGATAGACAGACAGATGATATAGAGAGATGCAGAGATAGATATAGATAGAAAATACTGTAGATAGTCCATTTGCAGTACTTCTCTCATTTTGTGTGTAATTTCTATTCATTTCAATAGAAATAGCACAATTGCATTTTGGGAACATTCTATATCTTTTTCATATCATGATATTCTTCTCCTTCTGAGCCAAACAGCTCAGCCAAACAATACTGATTCCCTTGCCCTGATTTTGTCCATTGGCAGGAAGCTTAAACCAATTATGGCATCCTTGATGCTTGGTTGTTTTCTTGTAGTCATTTCATTATCGATTTAAGTAACATCATCAGCCTGCAAGCAAGAAAGCAACCAAGCTCAGAGAGTACCAAGGATCCTAAATTCAACCCCGAGCTACAAATATTCTCTTAAACCTTATTAAGGTTAAGGAATATTAACAAATATTCTTATACAAATAACCCTAATAGCAACTGCACTCAAATAAAATTTGGTGTCTCTGCTAGATTGTTTCCATTCAAAAACCAACTATTTTTTTTTATTATTTTTAGGCTTTTTAAAACTCAATCTGCTGGACAAGTAGGCAGTAGAGTTATTATTAGCACAAAGGTCATACTTGATAAAAGAAATACATAGTAAAACTTTCAGTTTGTCAACTACTATTATTCCCCACGGTTTGGAAATGTTACTTCTATAGATGCAGCCTAAAATTGCATTTGCCGTTAAAAAAGCAAGTTTATTTATAAACATAGCCGTGTTTCCCCAAAAATAAGACCCTGTTTTATATATTTTTTGAACCCCGAGATAAGCGCTTGGGTTTATTTTTGAGGAGGTCTTATTATTTTGGGGTGCGTGGAGCAAGATGGGGCTCCTCTTGCTGTCTTACCTGATTTCCAGCTCTGTGTTTAAATATTTTCAGGAAGGACTTATTTTCGGGGGGAGGCTTATTTTGGCGCATGCGCTCAAAAGCCCGATTGGGCTTATTATCAGGGGATGTCTTATTTTCGGGGAAACAGGGTAGAACTGTGTGGTAAGGCAATAACAGAAAGTGGCATTTAAATGTAGTCAAGGTATAAAAATGGCCATATAGATTCGTAACAACAAATCTATTCCAAGCACCTCTTTGTAAGTAATGATGATATATATATTGTGTGGTCAGAGGGAGAATTTTTGGGGGGGAGGGAGGGTGGAACAAATGCATTTAAATGACTGCATCAACATCAACAATAAGAGTTAGTTAGTTTCCCACTTACTTCAATGGGAGTTAAATAAAACTAACCGCCAACTCATTATGATGGGGAACCGTTGAGATAACAGGATTTCCTTTTATTGGGTGTATGTCTGCATCAAATTTAATTTCAATTAGGAATATCAGATTAATCCATGACATAGTAAGTGGCTGAGAATAAATATTGTTTTCCACCTTGATGTTTAATGGTTACTATTGATGGAAATTTACTGTTATATTGAAGATCAAGCCACAAAATGAAAAATCTTGATCCAGTCAAATCAGACTTTTAAAAACATCTTGTCAACTTCATTTCTATCTGTATGGGGAACAGATTTCTATTTTTAAAGCCAGCATAATGGTGCCTTTCCAATTAAATTCCAGAGGCTCCATGTCAAAAATTGTTACTTCTAGTTAATTTTGTCATTTCTAAGCTTCACAGCTTCCCAGGATTTTGACAGCTGAGCAGGTTTAATAATAGCCTCAAATATTTAGTAATGCCATAACATGTAAAAATAGGGGCTCAGAAAACATAGCAATTGAAAAGAAAAAACACACTTATTCCTGTTTTCCTTTCTGCCACCATTCATATTTCTAAAAAGAAAGTGCAACATACAAATCAGACCAAAACAAATGCATCCCTGGACAATCCAAAGAAATATCTTGTCTACATTTGACACTTCCCATTGAACATATTACTTCAGCTGGGCTTGAGTGGATGATTCAATTATTTCTCCACAGAAAAGTTGGCTAAAAGAAATCTGAAAGCAGGAAAATCACTACCTATTGATACATGTTTATTATATTAGATCTACCACTTCTGAGCTGTGGAAATCTGGATAAGCAGTAGATGGCAGCAAAGAGTTAGAATAATCAAGAAGCCATAGGGATTTTTGCAGCCAACATCTGGTCATTCTAACTCATGCTGACTTTCCTATTTCTTATGCCCAAACCTGCAGTATTTCAGAGAATTACCGAGCATAGACAGATCACTGACAACTTAATGATTTCTAGGAATAACTTAACTTCGGGTGGATTGTAATTATTTCATTTAGCACTTCATATTTAAATCAGAGCTTTGGCTACTCCATATGGAAATACACTTCCTGTTTGCATGAAAAATGTACCGAGAGGCCCTATCAACCAAGCCAAAAACTTATGTTAAAAAAAAATGACAGACAAATCCCTTCTTAGTGAATTGGCCACCTTTATCTGCAGAGCCACCCGTTAGATTTGCTGCTTCAAAATAGAATTTTAATAAGCTTAGTTAATAATATTGGAGAAGGAACAAAGAGAGAACGTGAAAGAAAAGACACGGTAAGCATACCTCTTTTTCAGCATCTTCAAGTTTTTTTTTCTTGCTCTCTGGCATCAAATCATCCAGCCAGCTTAACTCACGTTTGGTGAAAAAGAAGTCCATGAGTTTTCTGACAAACACCAATGCCAAGACCTAATCCAAATATTTATACTATGGTAAGATTATTGACAGGCACAGATGACATATTTATTCTTAGAAGGAAAAAGTCAAAGTCTACAGTTCTAAAATTATTTTTGAAAAATTCCCTCAAGCAACACTAATAATTACTGCTATATGCATGTAAGTAATTTATCCGAGTTATAGGATGAAGTGGGTATGATCTGCAAGAGAAATGTTATCTTTTCACTATGAATTTTTTTTAGTAATAATCACATCCATACTCAAAGCGACTACTGTCCCTTAAAGACAACATTGAATCTTATACGAATTCAGAAATAATGGATTCATACCATCATCGGAAATACAATGGCAGCTTTTGAAACTTTAATAACCCATAGTAACACAAGACAGCTCAGCTGGATTACTGTGAAGAGATGGACTTTTCGAAGGGGAACATGTCTTAGGTAGATGAAGTCTGGCTGGTGTTTGGCAGGCATCCAGAATAACTTGATTCTGTCAAAAAGCTAACAAAGAACAAACTAATTGTTTATATTTAGGAAAAGACATTACTTTAGAGATAGTCAAATGAAATGTTTAGGCTTAGGCAACTACTATAACGAATGCTTGTCCATTGTCTGCCTCTGCTTATGAATTTGCGGGCCTATGGTTCACAATTTCTGAATTAATATAATTCAGAAAAGTTTTCAGAATTGCCTATATATGTGAGAAGTTCTTTAGCAGATCCAGAGTGAGATTGAAATAGTTCAGAAATAATCCACCTTGAGCCATGGTGGCACAATGGTTAGAATGCAGTATTGTAGGCTAATTCTGCCCATTTCAAGCAGTTTGATTCTCACCAGGCTCAAGGTTGACTCAGACTTCCATTCTTCCAAGGTTGGTAAAATGACGACCCAGATTGTTGGGGGCAATAGGCTGACTCTGTAAACGGCTCAGAGTGCTTTAAAGCACTATGAATCAGTATATAAAGTTTAAGTGCTATTGCTACTGCTTGTGATCTGCATCTAAATTCCATTCTTTCAATACACATGTGAAATTTTAAATAACAAATAAAACATACATACATACATACATACATACATACATACATACATACATACATACATATATATATAAAACAGCCATCCTCCAACCCTTTCCTCCAGAGGCGGTCAAATTAAACTACCATCATTCTCCAGTTAGCATCACCTTTGACTCTTCACTGGGGATAATGGAAAGTTCAAATCTAACATATCCAAAGGACTCTAAGTTGGGGAAACTTGTTTAAAATCCATGAATGCAGACAAACATAGCAAAATATTCAGCTTCAACCAAAACGATACAAGAGCACACAATAGATACAAACTCATGGTAAACCGATCCAAACTAGACTGCAGAAAATACAACTTCAGTAACAGAGTGGTCAACGCCTGGAATGCACTACCTGACTCTGTGGCTTCTTCTCCAAATCCCAAAATTTTAACTTTAGACTGTCTACTGTAAACCTCACCCCATTCCTAAGAGGTCTGTAAGGGGCGTGCATAAGCGCACCAGCGTGCCTACCGTCCCTGTCCTAATGTTCCCTTTTATTTGTGTCCATTTCATGCATTTACAATTATGTTTACACTTGTATCTTTCATAAAATACATGCTTGATGAAATAAATAAATAATAAATAAAATAAAATAATTTGGCAGCAGCCATTCCAGCCATTTCTGGAACTCAGGGATGGAGCAGACAGATTTTTTTCTCATTGATGATTGAAAATTGACTGATTCACCTGAAAGAGAGGAAGTGGCCATTTTCATGTGCCCCCTTCCTCATGTGCGCGCATGCACACACACACACACAAACACACATTTATAGCAAAAATATATCAGAATGATATATATAATGGGATTTGTTGAAATCATACCATAGTAAATCTATTTCTTTTACTGAAATTTCATTTTATACATTTGGTGGTATTCTTTGTTGTCAATATACAGATCTTGTCTTTTCACTTACAAATAAATAGTCTCCATTTTAACTACCTACGAGGATTTTTTCCCCTCCAGATATGCAACTTCCATTGTGCCTTTCCCTTGACCCCACTATATTAGCATTAATAACAAGCAAAAAAAAATTCTTGGCTTCTCTGAAAGAATCCAATAAACAGGGAATTTTGACAATCCAATACCTCATAGTGGATGTCGGATGAAAGATACTATTTGTCAAGACAGCTGAAAGATACCATTAGTCCTTACTAGCTATTGTGTCTCTACGTTTCCTAACCAGGAAACACACGGTGAAATGTGGTGGGAAAGGAAACAGGATCATAGGCCCAGTAATATGTCAGATGCAAGCTATAATTCTGGCAGTCTAGAGTTATGACTCAGAGTTTTGCTACCAATGCTGAAGTTTAGCCACCTCTTTTTATGTAGGTTGCACTTTTTTTCACATTTGTGTCCAATTTAATAATGCATAACAAGCAATAATAACTTGGCTGTGTTGATCACGGCAACAAAAGAGACGGGAACATAAATATTTCACATCCTCCACTTTACCTGAATTCCTTTGAGAGAAGAGGCACCCATGTAAAGAAATACACCGTAAAGTACTGGCATGGGAATAAACTGCAAAGAGTAGAAGGAAAATGTATATCATCTCAGTAAATTGGTAGTGACAGGAGGCATGAAAAAATGAAGAACCTGGCCATTTATTTATTCATATTGTATTTTTCCATCAAGAACTCACACAAGAGCAGACTGAAGGCGACACTGTCCACCTTTATGGATGATGTTTCATTGCTGTAACATCAGCCTGCAAGGTTCATATGGGGAGCTATGCTTTATTGAGTTTTTGTGACTTAACTTAATGAGTGAACGCAGAAATTGCGGGTTACAATGTATGGCTTTAGCAGGTCACCATTATTTGTTCAATAAACCACGGTTAAAATATTATAGGAGCCCAGCCACTGGAGTTGAGCAGCAAATAAATGTAAATAAATAAATACATAAAATGTTTTTCCAAATTCTTTGGCCATCACCCTGCTTCAAATTCAGCTTTGTTCACAGAAAGAAAATTCTCTCTTGAAATTCTATCATGCCTAGCAAGGTTTTTCAACTCAAATATAATAGATTTTTTAAAATGAGCTGCTGGTCAGCTGTTAGAAGAGGGGGGAAAAGGCTTATCTTAACAATCCTCTGAATTTGGCCATATCTTTTTTGTGAATTTATTAAATGAAATGCCAATCATTACATCATTACTGAAACGTTAAAGATTCTATATGGCACAGTGAACTTGAGTTAACCATTACTAAAATTATTCAAATTATTACTGAATGGGTATTATTCATATTGAATTGGATTATAAAGATATGATACTAGTAATATCTTTCTAGACAAATATTTAGTCTATGAAGCTCAGGTCTATCTGGATGGACAGCAGTTCTCCAGGATCTCATCCAGCTACCGTTCTAATATTTTGCAACCTAAAATCCTTTGTTTAAAATTGAAATACCCAACATTTGAACCCATGGACTTCCAGATCCAAAACATATGCTTTATTGTGAAACAGACAAAAAAGTGCATAACAAAAGTATCATTTGTTTATAGGACCCAAGTGTTCCAAATTGACATCAGATATACATAACGTGCAATTCATTTTTTGTTTGGTTTTGCGGAGTGTATACTTACTTTAAGCACTCTGGTTAAAAAAACTGAGCAGCCCATAAGGACAAATATCATGAGCCCAGTGACCCTTTGCTCGCGAATGCCAAGAAATTTGGGCTGCTCTCCTGGAGCTGAACATTCGGATTCCAACTTTAAGCTGTTCACATGAGAGATGGATAAAACAGTGGCAGCCACAAACCAAGGCAGGCCCATGATCGAACACACGCCAAGCATGATGGCCACCATCAGCAAATCCAAGTGATAGCCACAGCCTTTCTGTTAAAACAGAAGTGACAACAGACAAAGTTAGAAGGATAGGAGCCAACATCTACTTAGAATATGAACCAATAGTTGCACTTACTTTATATGACAGTAAATAAAAATACATGAAATTGTATTAAGCTTTCTCCTGTTTTTTCTCTTATAGTGTATCAACTATTCTCAATCTAATATCTTTTTTCCTAGATAGGATTTCGAGAGCTGTAGTCCAATAGAAGGCACCGGATGGGAAATATTCGCAGTCGTACACAAGAACAGATATATCTTCAGTTTCTTCTATACATTCTTTGTCCAGGTGAGAAACCACAGTCCAATGCTTGATAGATTGTCCTATTTCAAGGGCGTTATTTTATTCCTATTTCTCCTAATCTAATAACCTTAGATTAAAACTTTCAACACTCTAGACCAGGGATGTCAAACTGTCGGTCTATGGGCCAGATAAGTCACACTCACCTCAGCTCCACGAATGGGAAAAACTTCGTGAAACATCACGTGATGGCAACGTGACGGTGCGAGTTTGACACCCATGCTCTAGATGTTAGCCAAGTTAGGGTATGGATGACAGAAATTGAATAGGCAAACCTGTTTCAGCATAGATGCTATTCCATAAATATTGTCTGGTGGACCATTTATGCAATAGTTCTATACATCAGAACATTTCAACAACCTTAGAGAGTAAGTGCTTCAAACTAACCCAAATGATCCAGGAGACATTAATTTTGATGAGATTGTTTTACAGGATCGCTGTTATTTATTTCTTCATATTCTGGTCTATAATGCAATTCAAAACAATGTCAGAGTCCACTAAGTATGTTGGAAGCAGTTTTAAATTACATCTTCATATCTGATGTATAGAACTATTGCATAAATGGTCGACCAGACAATATTTATGGAATAGCATCTATGCTGAAACAGGTTTGCCTATTCATGCTAACAAAAAAACCCCACAGTTTGTAACATGCATTAACCCCCTTTTGCATTAAGAAATATATTCCCCTCTCTATGGAGAATCTGTAGTGAAAGATACAAATACGCATTTTTAAATGCTGTCAGATAGATACTGTATTTTTTGGACTATAAGACGCTCCAGACTATAAGATACACATTAGTTTTAGAGGAGAAAAACAAGAAAAAAAATCTGCCTCTGCCTCCACTGACCGTTTACTGTGTCCCATTCACCACAGCTGCTACCTATTCGCTGCAGCAGCAGCCTGTTCATTGCCATGGCCCATTCACCTCCACCCACTTGCTGGCGATTGCCACAAACGGGCCATGGCGGGGATAGACGGGGATAGACAGCTGTGGCAATCCCCGACATCTAGAACAACTGATTGGTGCCACACCAACCCTCTTCCTCCGCCACCGCAATATTCACTCTATAAGATGTACAGACATTTCCACCCACTTTGGGGCGGGGGGGAGGGAATGCCTATTATAGTCCAAAACATATGGTAATTTACATTTTAAAATATGCAGAGAGCCTGGAATCATAAAGTAAAAGGTTAAAATGACTTCGGTGGAGTTACTTTCTTACCTTTAGCTTATGTTCTTTCCTGTTTATAATAACAGCTGTAATTTGTTGGTCCATAAATATCAGAATGGTACAAAGAAGAGCCGGAATTAGAGCAGCTAGGACTGTCCACCAAGGATTGGGACCCAAGGGTGAGACAACCCAGCCACGGTCATCCCTGGTAGGCTAAAAGAATTCAAGCACATTTCAGACAGTTGAAACGTATTAAATCAGAACATAATTTGCCCTCTAAGAAAGGGCAAAATAAATGTTATAAAATCAAAATGTTTTACATTAGGTTCAGACCATTATAATAGCACTGGTGATGGTTCCAAATTTTAAAATAATAAACCTTGCAAATTTCAAATGTCCACAGTGCTTATTCTTAAAGTAAGTGTTAAGGAACATATTTTAAAAAATCTATACAGGACTCTACTGTTAATACTGCAAGATCTTTAGGGATTTAATATGGATATTGGAGCATAGCAAGGAAGTCCTTACTTAAGTCAAGCAAAGCAATCTGTACTTCATTTACCCTTTGAGTTTATTCTTAAATTCCTCCATTAAAAATGTGCTATACAAACTGCATATTCCTGGTATTTCAATGAACTTTAGCATGAAATAGCTATAAGTTGTATTGGCTGAAATCAATGCCATGTTTTTGTGAGGTCTAGCATAACTTGATAAGGAATTACCTTAAAAACATTTGGAACTTGAAGCTTTGGTGACGGGATCCCAAGGAAATAGTCAACTATCACCATAGATAGGATGGTGAGAAAGACAGCAAAGTCACTTATCACAGATCGGACCTGTAAATATTAAGCCAATCATCACTGAGAATGCAAAGAGTTTTCATAGATGAGCAGGAAGAAAAAGCAATTACCAGGAGGGCTGTTGAAGATTTCAACAACCTTAGAGAGTAAGTGCTTCAAACTAAGGGTCACCAACTTTCGGACCTCGGGGACCACTAAATTTATAATTTTAAATCCTGGAGACCACTAATATGGATTTTTTAAAAAGATAAATAGTATTTAGTGCAATATCAGTCACTCAGGCGCTCGTCACATCTCGCTTGGACTACGGTAATGCTCTCTACATGCGGCTCCCCTTGGGTTGCATCCGGAGGCTTCAGCTGGTACAGAATGCGGCTGCGCGGGGGATTATGGGAGCGACAGGGCGCTCCCATGTGACACCTCTCCTGTGTGAGCTGCATTGGTTGCCGGTTGACTTCCGGGTGCGTTTCAAGGTGTTGGTAATCACCTTTAAAGCGCTCCATGGCTTAGGACCAGGGTACTTACGGGACCGCCTTCTGCCACCTATTGCCTCCCACCGGCCGGTTCGCTCCCACAGAGAGGGCCTCCTCAGGGTGCCGTCAGCCAGACAGTGCCGGCTGGCGACCCCCAGGGGGAGAGCGTTCTCTGTGGTAGCTCCCACCCTCTGGAACGATCTCCCTCCAGATCTGAGGACAATCGCTGACCTCTGGACTTTTCGTCAGGCTCTGAAGACTCATCTCTTCCAACTTGCCGGACTTGCCTGATCCCTCCTATTTTTTAAACTTTTTAGAGTTTTAGAGTTTTATTTGGTTTTACATTTTCAGCCTAAATTTATATTGGTTTTAGTGCGTTTTTAACTTTTTTGTATTGTATTGGTTTTAAATTGGCTGTTCACCGCCCTGAGTCCGGAAGGAGAAGGGCGGTATAGAAATTTAATTAATAAATAAATAAATAAATAAATATAAAAATGCAAATAATTTTTCTTCAGACCTCCAAAATTTTCTCACGGACCACCAGCTGGTGACCACTGCTTCAAACTACCTGTGAAGCATCTTTGTTGTTCTTTAAAGTCTTCTTTGTGAACCTAAAAATTTGTACAGTTGCTTTCATAATTACTCAACACAAACCTCTCTCTCTCCCGCTCCCTTTCTCTCTTTCTCTCTCCCCCTCTCCCTCTCTCACACACACTTTATCTGTCTGGAAGCCAGCAGTTTGGGAAGGCTGGCTAAATACCCTTTGAAATACTTGAAGATTGAATTGTGAGAAAGCAGCAATGGTAGATTTGATATAATGCTGGCTACAAAGCAATCCATAATTCTACAGGCTATCAAAAAGTTAGCACCAAACCACAGGATGCAGAAGCGTTTGAGTTTTGGCTTCAGGAACAAATTTGCCTAAAGCTGCCTTGTTGTATTAAGAGATGTTATCCCTAAGGAGGACCTGACACTTAGAGTATACTACATACAGATAGCCCTTGATTTAGGATGGACTATCCAGGCAAAATTCCGAAGTTCTGATGACTGCTGCCCTCTGCGGTTATGTAACTGCATTTGGGTACTCAGCAACCGACTTGCATTTCAAGCCATTTGCAACATCCCATGTGCACACAACCATGTTTTACATTTTTGCTGAAAACTGACATTTACTTCTAGTTTTCAGCAAAACCTGGTCATAGCGAATAACTGATTAGTTTAATGACCACAGCATTGGATCAGCAACCAACCTGCCTTCCATTGAGGAATTGTATACTGAAAGAGTCAAAAAGAGGGCTGTGAAAATATTTACAGACCCCTAACATTTTGGACATAGACTGTTTCAACTCCTACCTTCAAAACGATGCTATAGAGCATGGCACACCAGAACAACTAGACACAAGAACAGCTTTTTTCTTGAACGCCATCACTCTGCTAAACTCCCTTAACACTGTCAACCTATTTACTAAATCTGCACTACTATTAATCTTCTCATCATTTCCATCACCCATCTCCTTTCACTTACAACTGTATGACTAACTTTGTTGCTTGTATCCTTACAATTTATATTGATATTGTTTCCTAATTGCTTATTTATACCCTATGACTATCATTAAGTGTTGTACCTCATGATTCTTGATGAATGTATCTTTTCTTTTACGTACACTGAGAGCATATGCACCAAGACAAATTCCTTGGGTGTCCAATCATACTTGGCCAATAAAAAAATTCTATTCTATTCTATTCTATTCTATTCTATTCTATTCTATTCTATTCTATTCTATTCTATTCTATTCTATTCTATTCTATTCTATTCTATTCTAATGGTAAAACTGGGTTATTTGTATGATGGTGGGGCATTGCAAAGTCGAAGACTATCTGTACATTTAAATTTTAAAATTACTGATTTATTTATTTTGCTGAAAGTTAATTCCTGCCCAATTTGGAACAAGAAGAAAAGTTAAAACATACTCTCTCTCCTCTCCACTGCTATTCTCAGATATCAATGCCCCAAAGGTATTAATCTTCTTTAAAATGCTGTCTTGCACTGCAGAACCAAGATGAGTTAGGGGTAACCGTGTCTTGCATCATGTGCTTGCAATATTTCTTTCATGATTTGATTTTTAAAAAAGTTACCTTGGTTGGGAAGTATCGGCTAGTCTTGAACTGCTTCAGTGTGGATGACAGGATGACCGTAGAAAAGAATAAGATGACTGACCAGAAGAGGACATCTGGAACATAAGGCTCATGATGGCCACAGGCTTGTCCAACAAACATCCCTTTCCAGTTCTTGCATTCCTAGAGGAGAAAGTAAAGGCACTGTTTCTGTTTGCTAACTGAAGGCATGCTCTAAAGCAGAGGTGAAGAACTATAGCCCCTTTATGACTTGTGGACTTCAACTTCCAGAATTCCTGAGATCAGCATAGTTGGCTCAGGAATTCTGGGAGTTGAAGTCCACAAGACATAAAAGGGGCATAGTTCCCCATCCCTGTTATAAAGAAACCAAAGACAGAACTTTACACTCCATGATCATTAATACTCTTTCTTACATTGAAGGCTGTTGTAGACATTTTTAAAAACCCCATCCATAGTTTACATTGTATGTTTAAATATCTTGCGCATGTTTGAAAAAAAATATGCATATTATGTACAGAAACTCTAATCTGGGAGTCTAGAATTGGATCTTGTATTGATAGTGCAATTGGTAGCATACTAAATTCGGCTGCTAAAGAAGTTAGAAAAAGTATTACACCTTTTTATCCCTGCTGCAAAAACATGTGCACATGCGCAGGAGAGCTCCGAAGACCAGCTGGGTCCCCGGAATAGCACGCATGTGCACCGGAGGCCCGAGTACCAGCTGGAGCGCGTGGATGCACATCTGGAGGTAAGTTGGGCAACACCTCACATGTCTGGAAAAATGGCTCTGTGTGCCACTTCCGGCACACATGCAATAGGTTCACCATCACGTATTTAACATGTTGCTAATGCAGATCTTAGAAGAAATTATCTAAGTTTTAGCAACCAACTTAAGGCAGGAAAAGCTGGATGATGTACACACTTAAAAAGCTCAAAACCATTGTCTCCGGATCAGCATCAAGTAACTAGTTTGTAAAGCACAACTTCTGTGATGGAACACATCAGATTACTATACAAACATTTCAATAATTTCGGGTACTTTTACATTAGAGATACTTTCCTTTGCCACCAGGGGACGATAGACTCCACACAACCGCGTTATAATAAAATTTGACACAGTCCAGACAAATATTTGAATGCTCATTCCAAAACGCACACGTTCCACATGCTATCCCAAGCTTTCCATGGCGCTTTTCTATGTGCTGAAACACTTTGTGCAAATATATACAGAATCTTCCTTAAAATGTATTTCCATATCAAACCCTGCAGCACATAGTATGCTCATTTGTTCACTGCAAACCTTTAAAAGACCATTTAAATGAGATCTGTCAGCAATCTGCACTATGCAGTAGTCTATATGGCTGAACTGACAGATTATTGGGAATTTGCCTAGACTGTGTTTTCCCCTCTTAAACACGGAAGGGAGTGGAGGAGAGAACATTTTGAAAGTGGAGGGGGTTTTTTGCAAATGGACTCAGGGACGTGAATGCCTTAGGTTTCCTTGCCATATGTTCTAAAGCAAGGGTGTCCAATCTTTTAGCTTGCCTTGGCTGCATTGAGTGAAGAGGAATTGTCTTGGGCCACATATAATATATATAAATCACATAATAATTTTAAAAGTTTTCCACATTGTGGTCCCTCAGTGCTAGCTGTGTGACCTGTAGGTTGGACATGGCCTATTGTAAAGTAGCCTAAGGAGCCATCTAGCCAGGAAAACTGGTTTTCAAAGAGGATTTGTCTTTAGTTAGTACTTATCAATGCATCATAAACGTAACAGTTACTATTGTCAGCTTTACTATTGCTCCTTTCTGTCATCTCCTCCTAAACAGCTAACAAGAAGACTCTGTCACTTTCCCAATTACTAGTTTGTCATGAAGCCAGAGTAATGGTTTTTAAACAGCTACTGGGTTATTCACAAATAAATAAGGTCTAGATTATTTGACAAAGTATATCTTTATATAGTACCCAGGAAACAATTAAAATGATACCACTTCTGATTGTTTAAATATAATGAAAGAAACCAGAGAAGAGGGAAATGTATGACTCCAAACCTTCCTTCAGGTTCACAGACGCTAAACAAATGTGATGTGGTAGTATTTGCATAACCCAGCCTGCATTTCTAAAAAACTACAGCACTGAGACCACCAGATTTGTATTTTAAAAAGTTTTTTTTAAAAAAATTGTCCCTTTGTTTCCATTTGTTTTAGCTTGTCCTGCAAGTTTGGCATTTTTCAATCACAAAAGAATATTTTAACCCCCCACCCTTCCCCACTTTTGGCACGCGACAGCAAAAATGTTAGCCATCACTGCCCTAGTGCCATGTAACAGGGTGAGCTCCCGTAACTTGTCCCAGCTTCTGCCAACCTAGCAGTTTGAAAGCACATAAAAAATGCAAGTAGAAAAATAGGGACCAGCTTTGGTGGGAAGGTAAAAGTGTTCTGTGCACTTTGAGCATTTAGTCATGTCGGCCACATGACCACAGAGACGTCTTCGGACAGCACTGGCTCTTCGGCTTTGAAACAGAGATGAGCACCACCCCCTAGAGTCAGGAACGACTAGCACATCTGTGTGAGGGGAACCTTTACCTTTACCTTTACTATACAGAAAGCAGGGTCAGTTTATTTTCTGCTTTCTTCCCTTCTTGCTTGCTTTTGTTTTTATTCTTGTGCTATCAGTCTTAGCAGGTTTCTTGGTTATCGACTATAATAATAATAAAAAAAACCCATCATATTGATTCACATTCAACATGCTGGTAAAAAAGTGTTTGTGTTTATGACTTCTCTGCTACTTTATGGCCTACTGAAAATGCTATATGGATAACAAGGGATTTTTCTAAACGGAATGAAATGTGGAGCCAAGGGCAGATCTCAAAAAGAACTCCTCTTCCCCCTCCCCCCGTTTCAAAAATTTGATGGAAGTTCTTTTCTGAGATCAGAATCTGTTTTTTTTCAGGGAGTCCAGTGAAATACACAAAGCCACATTTCTTAGAGTAGTTCCCTATTATCTGTCCCCAGAACTGCTTGTATATCTGGCACCTTCTCCTCCTTCCCTTCAGTGAACATTTTTAAAAGAATAGTCAAGGCACATCTCATTTTCCAGGATTTGATACGTTACTTAGTTTTTAGCATAAATCGTAATTCATGTTTTGAGTCCTTTTTTTGCCCTTTATGTTTTATTTTTTTGCTAATCATCTTGGATACTCAGTTGAATAGCAAGGAGAGATCTATATTGAATGAATGAATAAAGTTTCAATACTGTGAGTAGTTTGCAGACTGGGGAGAACAGCCTGCCATTAGCCTCCGTATACTGCCCAGGTATATTCCATAGGTACACCTTGATTGAATTCACAATATGATTTGGTGGCATACTTACAGTCACAGTAAGATTTGTCCAAGGTATCGCAAATGAGGATGTGTTCTTTGACTGCCAATATTGTAAAGTAGTATTGCTTGGGTTATCTGGTTCCACACAGCTGCATCTGAAAAATAAATTGATGGTTGATGTTATCTCAATTAGAAATGAAAAATTTAATTCACCATCATTTTGTAAATTGTCTGGGGCAATCACATATAAATTAAAGTTGGTTAAACAGCCCTGAATGATGCCAGGCATAATTTTCCAGTCCCAGCAATGCAGCAATAGAATTGAATTGCTCCTGTATTGACTTTTCTTAAATGTTACATAGGGCGCTTGTTTTCATAGTATATTCCAAAAACGGCCTTGTGATTCATTTGTAAAAGTCCTCTATAAGATGCAATCTCTGCCTCATCCCATTTGTTTTTATTACTTATCTTTTATTTATCCTTATTATTATCTTTCCTAATTTTCTCTTATTGGTATTATGATGATGAGGATGAGGATGAGGGTCATTATTCTGTTGCGCTGCATGTACACTCAGAGCTTCTGCACCGAAGACAGATTTCTTGTGTGTCCAATCACACTTGGCCAAATAAAGTATTCAATTCAATTCAATTTTCAGCCATTGCTCCACTTTGAAAGAAAACAATGAATCTACAAAACTTTTGTTTCTATTAGGTTCTCAGAAGAACAAAATTTTTATTCTTATTTCTGAACAGAAATACACTTCACTACAGTGTAAATTGAGGAGGACTACGGCATTGAAAAGGTTCTCTGAAAAACAGGAGAGAATATATAACTCTGTTTGTGGATTATTTTTGTTAAAATTACAGTCCACATTAACACATTTTAAAAAGTGCACCAATACATATCCCGTCTTCATTCACTAACAGTTCTCTGCATTCCATATGTTGGAATTCTAGCTTCGTATCACTGAAATTCTTGATATCATTACAATAATTGCAATCATTCAGTTTGAATTATTCTCAAGAAAAGGGTGCAAAGAAATAATAGCTGAAAAACATTCTGCTCCTGTATCTTTTTATCAATTTCCCATAATAAAATTAATTGGATGTTGGCTTTAGTAATAATTTACTTTGTTTCCATTACAGCAGACTGGAAGTTTTGCAATATCTATTCACAGATTTATGAATCAGCTGATAAGGCTCCACTTGTACAAACATAACCTCCTAGGAATAGTGCATAAATCCATAACTTTCAAGTTTATCACCAAAAGTAAATCTGTAGGTGGATTGCATTCCAGGACTAAACCAACATTCTAAGTGGATAATATTGGATAGTACTATTATCCAAGGAGTCGCATCTGTCACATCAGTCAGAAGAACTGCAAGAAAAATAATTGTGGGGACTCCTTCACCTAATTCTTTGGTTTGTTTCATCTATTGAAGAAAACTGGGGAAGTCATTGTATATGCCTATGAATTACCAATTACTCCATGAACTATCAATTACTCCAAAGCATACATGAAACATAAGCATAAGTATAATGCGGGTATTGGTATTGGAGATTGAAAATATTTTCTAGCCATTGACTGCATGATTGAATGACCCCTGAAATTTCATATGCTTAAACTTTTGTTTAGAAGCCATTGTATTTCCTGATTCATTAAATGAACTCACTTACATGTATTTGGTTACCAATTGATTTCTATGCTCAATGCAAAATATTGGTGAAGACCCATAAAACCTTTTATGGTTTGGGATATGGCTAACTTCAAGGCCATTTAATCCAAATAAAAATTGCCCTTCCTGTGCAGGGGAAGGATGCTTCTGACTCTTTGTGTTCCCATAACGTGAAATGTTCTTGGCTGATATGTTGAATGAAGTGACTGAAACTAAAGCACATTCAGAACAGCAGCATCAGCCATAATAAGTCTCCGAGTAATGCCAAAGTAATTCACTCTGTCTCATCTTCCTCAACATAGCTGTAAGACTGGAATCTATTATTGAATATAATTTGCTATGGTGCACAAATCAAACAAACTATGCTTGTTCATAAATAGTAGTTTTGAAATCTCTAGCTGGATTCAAACATCATACTAAGCATGATGTGCCCAATATGGCATCCAGAATCACCACTGTGCTTTAAAAATTCCTTTGGTGCTTCCTTCCCTTGATTTTTCTGATTAAAACTGTTGGAATAAAAGGTAACTTGGTTTTGGAGAAAAGGAAATCTTTATTTCTGAGAAAACCTTTCGTTTCTAGAATAATCGACACTTCAACCCTGAACTTGGTTGAAATTGACCAAACTGGGCAGAAACTGGATAAAAATAAACAGGAACCAGACTATATAAAGAGAAACAAAGATGCCTATTGAAGAGAGCACATGATGATATGTGTTCACTGTCATTACACAAATGTCCTGACTTATGTATCTGTGTCAGATGGTGAGATTTCAGTATGTAATGGTAATATTTGCATAATGGTGTGCATATCATCATTTTGGCATCACTGTGATTTGCTGTGGACAACAGACTATGCTAGAGGGTAGGATATGTAGCATTCCGATAAATAGGTGTTAAACCCAACAGAACATCTGTTTTGTAAATAGACAACTCTCAGTAGATGTGAGGTGCTCTCTGAGCTTGGTTGTTGCTTTTTTGCAGACGTTCCATTACCCAAACTACTGATTTGAGAAATACTGATGACGTTTCCTAGTCTGGGTAATAAAACATCTTTAAGAAAATAACCAAGCTCAGAGAACACCAAGGACCCTTCATTTCAACCCTGAGCTGCAAATATTCTCCTTTATTGGGCTCAGCAGATACAGGTCATCCTTATGGCCACAACTGAGCCTAAAATTTCTGTTGTTAAACAAGTAAGTTATGCTCCATTATGCAATCTTTCTTGGTAGGTGAACCACGGCAGTTGTTAAATTAGTAACACATCAGCCAGTAATCTAGTTTCCCTATTGACTCTGCTCGTCAGATGATTGCAAAAGGTGATCACATGATCCCAGGACACTGCAACCATCATATATACGTATAAACATTTGAAATTTGATCATGGAACCACCAGAGTGCTCCCATGGTCATAAGTGTGAAAGAAGGTCGTATGTTACTTTGTTCAGTGCTGTTGTAACTTTGAATGGTCACTAAATGAATGGTTTTTAAATTGAGGACTACCTGTAATCTTCAGGAGTGCCACACATTCTCAACATTTCAAGTTGCCTACCAGCCCTAGAACTTGGATCCTCCCCTGTTAAGCCATAATTTGTTTTAGATAAAATAGAACATTAATCTCCCCAGTCCTATATTGTTCCTTCTGGCTTTCAGCAGATTATCTAAAGCAGAGAAACCTTTCTCTCAGAATATTAATCCTTATTTTATTTTTTAATACCAACTGGGGATTGAACCTGGGCATAAAAAGCCTCTGTTCTGTTATTAATGGGGTTGCTGATATCAATCTTCATGATTGTCATCTGAGGATTTGTGGCGAAACTAAATGAAAAGGTTAAGGATAAACAGGAAAAAGGGATTATAAAATAAGGGACTCGGCTGGAAAACAAAAAAGATCATACGGTGGGGTAATTCTGTTTGCAACTTCAATCCGCATCAAAGTTTTTTATCATGTTTCAGGAACAAAAGAGAGATTTTATTTTTGCCATTCAATTTGGAATGATATATATCGGTAAGTGTACTGTGGAAATGAAGTACAGTTGCCTTTTTAAAAAGCACCTTTGGGACTGTAGAAAATAAAAAATAATAATTTGCCCCCTACTATGGGAAACACATAGTAGTGCAAAAGAGATTTGGACCAGTTTTATCAAAATGTCTAGACGCGCAAGAATAATCCACCTTATCATACAGCAATATACTTTTCCTGTTTCTCAGCTGCTCTTAAAGCTACATGTCAAAAATGAATTATGAAGCCAAATGAAAGAACTACAGAAGATGCCATGTAGGTATCCAAGCGTTAAAAAAGCAACTCCAAAGCAACCGTGGGTCCAAGGAGGAAGTTTATTCTATATATTGTTTCAAAAAAAAAAACAAAACAAAGAGACAAATGCTTCTCAGAAAACAACCATCTAAAGCAGACAATGAGTTTTTCTATCCCAAACTTTGACATAGAATATAAATGGGTAGGTAGGTAGGTAGGTAGGTGATAGATAGATATAGATGGATGGATGGATGGATGGATGGATGGATGGATGGACGGACAGGACAGACAGACAGACAGGAGGGGGGATAGAGAGATACACATATTGAAATATTATCTTCAGATCTAGAAAGAATTTTTTTGCTTTGGGAAGTTGAAACTAAAAATAGGGGCAGTTGATTAAGAGAGGTGTCCACCGGTGCAGGTTTTCCAAATACTCTGCTCCCAACAGAAGAGCATATCTGTAACTCAGGATGGAACTATGGAGTCCTTGCTGCTCTTTAAGCTTGGTTGTTTGCTTGCAGAAGTTTCATTATCAGACTGGATAACATCATCAGTCTAAAAGCAACCAATCAACTTCACAGAGTATCAGGGATTCCATTTTATCTCCTCCTCTGTCAATCACCAGCACTCCACACCCACTGAGCAACCTCAGAAATGCTCTATGGTTCTGAATTCCCTCCCCCCCCACACACACACACACCGAAGAGTGTTGGTGCATATGTGTATTCATATGTGTGAATATACACATTGTCTGACAAAAGGTCTAGCTCTTGGAGACTGAATTCTCTATCAATGTACATGGGTTTGTATTTAACTATATGTGTACATATGTTAGCATATAGATGTGCCTCTGTTGCTATGTCTGTGCGTGTGAATGACGTACTGTGTTCTTCTAAGACTGTTTTTTGTTGCTTTTCTGTTGAGTTATTTGAGACTCAACAGAAAAGTAAAAAGTTGAAATATGAGCTGCTGTCCATAAGATTTCAGTACCTCATTACCTCATATGGGAGATGCTCACTGTTGGCTTCTCTCTCCTTCTCTTAAAAAAATAGCTTTTATCAGTTCTGCAACAGAGACTTCATGGAGACTTTCTCTGCATCAATGTTTACAGACATGCTTGAAAAAGAACAATTATAGCAGTGGTTCTCAACCTTCCTAATGCCGCGACCCTTTAATACAGTTCCTCATGTTGTGGTGACCCCCAACCATAAAATTATTCCTAAAACCACTGAAAATATGTGTTGTCCGATAGTCTTAGGCAACCTCTGCGAAACGGTCATTCGACCCCTAAAGGGGTCATGACCCACAGGTTGAGAACCACTGTACTATAGGAAGGAAAGAAAGAAGGAAGGAGGGAGAGAGGGAAGGAGGGAGGGAATGAAGGAAACATTCTCTTCATTGTCATTTGTTACCACCTAAAATCCCATAGTAAGGACACATAGTTGGTTAGATTGAGTGTAATTTATCTTAATTACAATCATTATGCAATGCTTCATGTCTCTTGATGACTGCAAAGTATAAGGTTGTTCAATGAGTGTATGAAGACTTAGCAGAATCAGGATGGATGGAGTCCAGGTCCCACCCACATCAGTGTGCCTGCTGACCATGTTTTTGAGATTGTGCATTTGGCTTCATTAGGGAAACAGTCATATGCCGATACAGATGTTTGCTTATCACTCCTCTGTCCAATCAGGCACCATTGATCAAAATTCCTCATCAGATAAAAGAACACATTCATGTTCCCTTTTCACTCATGCTTACTAAACATTAGATGCTTAGTCAAATGTGAGTATGTACCAGTCTCCTGAAGACTCAGTACCTAGTGCCTGAGAGGCTGAATTCTCACAATGTAGCCTACACATAAAGGGCAGATGGTTGTGAGGCCAACTCACAAACACCTTTGCTAAGTCTGCTAAGTAATGAAGTCCCCTCATTCGTACTTTGGATTCGAAGATAGTTGGGGCTTACAAGTTTTATATATAATATGACCTAACCCCAAAATTAAAGCAAGCAAGCAAACAAACAAACAAATAAGTAATAGCAGCATCCTTTAACTAAAAGAATCTAGCTCAATTATTCATCAGAATGACATGAACTTGGCACCTTAAACAACTTTCACAGTGGGATATTATGCTCCCAATTCTTAAATGTATGCCATGGACAGATTGTCATATGCATACCGTCATGCCAAAGCTCTTTGAAATTATTCAGTATAATCTGTTAATAATCAAGGGACGTCTGGTAAAAATTGGTTTTTCTTTTTTGTTAGAAAACATCCATTCATCCCTTTTTGAAGTGCAGAACAGAACTGCCAAAGTAAAGATAAAATTAGTGAATCAATTTTTGAATATTATCTAGGGAACATTGATTCTGATGAAGTAATGGCAGGTGTGGATGACTTTGGGACACAGGAAGAAGAGCTGCAGGCTGGACAACTGGCACGCAAAGATGTCTCTGCCTGTAGAAGGGGGGATACTGTAGGAAATATTTCAGAAGGGCCCCACCCTAGAAAAAGGAAACAGGAGAAATGCATTCAGTCTCATAAGATTCTGTTAATATAACCTTACAATAAGGTTGTGCTTGTTTTCTGAACTACCTCACAGGGGTAACACACGAAAGAGATAAACATTCTCATTTTATTGGGAACACTTGTCTTCATTTTTTTCCCACTTAGACCCTATCAACACTTACAAGAAACAGAGCAAAAAAGAGGTGGGGTTTCTCAGCAAATGTGGATATCCAACACTTCAATGTGAATATAAGCAACCACTGCTGTTCTCAAGGATTCCATTCCAGTATAAAACTATTTATTTGTTTGTTTGTTTGTTTGTTTGTTTAATTGTTTATTTATTTATTTGTTTGTCAACAAGGACAAGGAAACAAGTAACAGTATAGGCATAGACATGGACACATGAAAAAAAACGGCACTAATAAATGGATATAAATAGACAAAACATAGCCATAAACACATAAAATTATTACATAAAAATGGAGACAGTAGGACAGGGACAGTAGGCACGCTGGTGCGCTTATGCATGCCCCCTTAGGGACCTCTTAAGAAACGTGTAAGGTCCACGGTAGACAGTTTAAGGCAGGGGTGAAATGTAAAATGTGTTACTACTGGTTCTGTGGGTGTGGCTTGGTGGTGGTGGTGGGTAATGTGACCTGGGTGGGCATGGTCACCTTTTTTTTTTTTTTACTTTTAAAAGCATTTTTTTGTCGGAAGAGGTTGTAGAAAAAAATGCTTTCAAAAGTAAAAAAAAAAAAAAAGCCTCTGATGATCCTGCGACTCAGCTGAGCATGGTGCGGGGGCACAGGGATTTTTGCTACCGGTTCTCCGAACCACCTGCTGCCATCACTACCGGATCTGGCGATCCAGTCCGAACCAGGAGCATTTCACCCCTGGTTTAAGGTAAAAGGTATGGGGGTTAGAGAGACTAACAACAGGATCAGGTAGAGTGTTCAAGACATTTACTACTCTATTGCTGAAGTCGTATTTTCTGCAATCAAGATTAGAGTGGATTACATTTAGTTTGTATCTATTGATAGCCCTTGTGTTATTGCGGTTGAAGTTAAAGTAGTCATTAACAGGTAGGACATTAAGGTAGATAATTTTGTGTGCTAATCTTATATCATAACATAGTTCAAGGTTATCCATGCCTAAAATTTCAAGCCTGGTGGTCTAAGGAATTTTATTGCGAGCAGAGGAGTTGAGTACTCTTCTTGTAAAATACCTCTGGACCCTCTCTAATGTATTAATGTCCGAAATACAGGGTGGGTTCCAGGCAGGTGAGCAGTATTCAAGGATAGGACTGGCAAAGGTTTTGTATGCCCTAGTTAGAAGTATAGCATTACCAGAGAGAAAACTTTGTAAAATAAGGTTGACAACTCTTACTACCTTTTCAGCAATGTTGTTACAGTGAGCTCTGGGGCTTAGAACTTTTGAAATGAGTACTCCTAGGTCCTTGACAGAGTGTGGATCATCTTTTAGATTGTTTCCACCAGGCTTGTATTTGATGTTCTGATTTTTATTGTCAATGTGCAGGACTGAACATTTGTTAGCAGATATTTGGAATTGCCAATTGCTTGACAATTCAGATACATAATCTAGGTCGTTTTGTAGGGTAGTAGAATTGTCTGTGGTGTTAAATAGTTTACAATCACAAAGGTCGTTAATATAAAGCAGAAAGAGTGTTGGTCCTAGAACGCTGCCTTGGGGAACACCACTGTTAACTGGTGCAGGGTTTGATACAGCGTTTCCAATTTTAACTACTTGATGCCTGTTTGATAGGAATGTAGCTATCCACTTGTGCAAAGATCCAGAAATGCCATAAGAACTTAGTTCTAGCAGAAGTTTGTCATGTACCACTGAATCAAAGGCTTTGCAGAAATCTATGCAGATTGTATCTATTGCTTTACCCTGGTCAAGTTGAGAGATCCAAATATTTTTGCATTTTGCACTATGGATCATGAAACTGTGAATAACAAAACTTCCGTTACCACAATCCTGCCAACCTTACTGCTGTGGCCATTAGACACTAAAAAAATGTGTGTGTGGTTACAAAAAGGCCACCTACCCTGTGGTAGATGGTTATAACACTGCAATCTAAAAAACCCTTAATAATAGTAAGAAAATGTGGCATATAAGTTCCACTTATAGATTCATTTGTGGATAAGTAAGTATCTACAGTGGAATCCATTATGAGGTAAGTGTAAAGGTATCATTCAACATTCAAGGGAGGCCTATTTAAATCCCCTTTATAAAGTATCACACAGAGATACACACACATAGACACACACACAGACACACACACAAGACATTCTTGTACTAAGGACAGATTTTACATAATTATTCATACAAGCCAAAGGACTGTTACAGCTATAAATTCAGTATATACTCTTTAATCAATTTTCCCACAAGAACCTCTATATAAATATACCTATTTTCTATACATGTCCACTGAGAAATAAAATGTATTGACATTCATTGGATTGACTTTCAGTAAGTACTCAGAGAATTGCAACAATATGGTTAGCTGTTCAGCTTTGGAAAACATATGATGCCTTTATATTCTCCAATAGCTATCCGTCAATAAAGTGATACGTTTGGCCAATGACAAAGTCCATAGATAGTGGAGTTGGGGGAGGTTGGAGGTTATTTGTAATGTGAAAGAGCTTTTAAATATGTTTGAGCTAAAGAACTGGAAAAAGACAAAATGAGGAGGTGTGTATATTTACTTTATGAATGATAATGGCTAGCAAAAAAAAAAATCACAGAGAATTTCATTTGCTATTTCTGACGAGTGAGAGACTGATATAGATTTAGAAAGTGAAAAGGTCTTTTAGAATATATTACTGTACCAACTCATAAGCAGACTCATGCATCAGTTACAATTGCCATGAAGATACCTATGTCAATTTCTTTAGAAATATAATTAACCATTCTAGAAAGAATTTCAGTATAAGTACCTACATGAAAAACAAAAGAGTGCACAGCTTTCAGAACACAGGCAAATTTCACTACAAAATTGTAGATAAACATATTAGCAAACCAGCCACTGGATCCTGTCCATCATCTTGCTGCTTCCTCACTAATCCCATTGTCATTTGTTCATTTTTGCATCTTCTCTTTCACCAAAGTGGAATCGGTAATCTAGCATCCAGTAGGTGCTTTGAATTTCAACTCCTATCAAGTTTATCCAGCACAGTCAATGTGAAGGAACTATGGGAGTTGTAGTTCAGTAACTTTCTACTTTTGCTATGTTTTATGGGTCAGCTCCCTTCTGCCATTCATCCAAATTCAATGGGATTCTGACAGTATGAACATTTTCATTCTCTACCAGTTGCATCTGAATGCAAGTTGTTTTAAATGGTAGCATACTTGCCTTTTTTTCCCTCACAGATAATTACAATTACACCTTGATATGTCACCAACATTTATAAGATAAAATACAACATAGTGGGCTGCAGTTGAAATTCTAGTATAAAAGTAAAAAGCCAGCCTTTCCTTGGCATCAAATCCAAAGCAATCTTATAGTTGGAGAAACAGTAGCTGTTCCCAACAGTCCAAAGCTGTAGAGAGGACAATGACCTTGATAGAAATAAGTGAACTATGTTACCAAGATGACAAGGGGAAAACCATATATTAAGCCCACAAAATAGCTTTCTCAAATGATTCAAAAGTCACCTCGTTAATCCACAAGAGTATAAGAAAAGGAAGGGGATACAGCACAATTAGACTTGTAAGGTGATATTATTACAATCAATCTTAATAATAGTAGCTTTAGCCTTCCTAAGGAGTTGCTTTTTTAGCCTGGTCTACCTAGTTGGGCTAATAGAAACCATGACAAAGAAGGCCCTCTCCAGCATTCTCTCATGATGCCCCTTTCCTCACTAGAATCCTGAGGGCACCCTATCCTAAATATCTTGATGTATGCATTGGGGAAGACCCTCTTTCAAGTATCAAGGGCCTCTAAAATGTCACTTCCAAAATCTTAAAAACCCAATCATTAGCATACATATGGGCAACCAGGACAGATCCTATACGGCAGGGACCCCAACCTCTGGCCCGGAATTGGTCCCTGGTGCCCAAAAGGATGGGGGCCACTGCTATATGGTATCTACATGTTATTCAGGCAGTACTTCACAGTATTGTACACTAACTGTCAGTCCTGGAAGCCATCTTTTACTTTGGATCTTCAGGGCTGCCACATTTAGTGCTGTAGGAAACTGGGAGGGGGGATAGTATGGAGTTGGAGAGATATCTAGCCATAATAACATTTTTTTTCTGAGAGTCAAGGACATTCTGCCCTGCACCTGGAGTGATGTGACTGGAAGGCATCTTGAGTTGGGATGGTGCATTGATTGGGCCATGTGATGGACATGTGGGTGCTGGGGCAGGGACTTGGACTTGGACTTTCTTTTGGGTGGGAAAAACCTGGAAGCTTTCAGATTCAGGTTTTCCCAGATGTGCCAATATGGAACTTTGAGGTATTTCTAGCTTCAGAGTCTTCTTTCATTGGGAGGTGTTACTTGGAATCCTGACATTAACTGCAGCATCCAGATTATTTTCAGAGGAACCACATAGTTTAACCACAAATTAGTCAGATTTTTAGCATTAGGACTAAAATAAAGACTGAGCTAGCATAAACTTAGTTATACTAAATGAGTTGGTTATTTCATTTAACTCAAAGAGAGCTAAGTATAATTAATTTTAGGCTTAGATGAACATTTTATATGATTCAGAATGATTTTGCTGAAGTGTTTATGTTGCAGAATATCTGAGTTGCTAAACATTTGTGGCTTATACTATTCCTATCAAGAAGTGGTGCAGCAGCTCTTATCTGAAAAGGAGAACACAGACATTTCTCTAAAAAAAATAAAACCAGCCCCATCCTACCATATCTATTAGTTACTGCTTTAAAGCTAACATTCATGAAATACATTTTCTTTTTCGAAAACATAGATTACCCTTTCTTTGAATTTGTAACTCTTTCCTTTATTATATGAACAGAAGAAACAGTATAGAAACAGTATATAATGCAACTTCAAAATTAATAAGTATGGTAATAACAAAAGGAGAGATGAGTCCATATCATAGAAAGCCTTCTTCTATACCCTATTTATTTTAAAATCTAATTAAAATACTGACAAACAACAGCTATCAATGTGATCTTGGTGATCTTGAAAATTCATTAACATGAGATTCATGAACAGGGAGCCAAACCTGAGCAAGAAATATCAAATTTTTCTTCCTACTGGGCATTTCCTTCCTAATTCTCATAGTAGAAAATCTCCCTTTGGCAAATAACATCAGTAAGGATTAATGGAGAAAATCTTACTTACGAGTATTGTGTTAAAAGTTCCAAGTTATTATGCATGTTGATCGGATATGTTTCTCTGAGATGATAGAGCTTTTCTAAGGCCTCATAAATGAAAATGATGCAGATAAGAGATGCAAAAGCTTCTTCCGTAAACCGAGTAATATAGCACACCAAAGAACTTGCATCAGTTGCAACGAGAATGATGCACAGAATTGCAGTCCATAAACCAATGCTCGCTCTCAAAGAAAGGTAAGACAGTCCGTAATCCCTATTAATAGATTTTTCAAAAAATATTATTGTGGCAGTCAAATGAGAAGATATAAGGAATTCCATGTGATCTCTAGACAATCAATTATTCTTCAAAACAGCTTTTTTGGAAAGCATAGCAAAAACTATAACTACTTATTGTCATTTGCCAATGCTAAACCATAAAACGTATTTCAATAACAAGGCTGATTTTTCTGGTTTATAGCTGTGGTATTGCCTTGAAGGCAAATTCCTAGATTCCTTGCAAATCTCAAAAAATAAAAAGGCTTCCATTCTGCTCTTGAAGAGTCCAGGATTTTATTACTGGATTTTATTCTCCTGTTCCTATATTTGGTTTTATCTTAAATTTTGATAGATGTTATACTGTTGACATATTCTGCAAATAGGAGGGGCACTACATATGTGAGTCAACAAATACATACTGTAAATACAATGCTATGTTATGTAGTGATTCAAGGACTTGTACTTCACAGGTTCACCTCACCCAGGAGAAACATCTGGAATCCATTTTAAAGAACAATGATATCCAAATATACGAAGTAAAACAAATCCTTAATTAGACACAATCCCAAATATACAAGAATTTGGGCATAAATTAACAATGTAGACAAATTACGACCACTTTAAATTAGCCAGGGAATATAACATTTTAAGACTAGCAATAGCACTTAGACTTATATACTGCTTCAAGTGCTTTACAGCCCTCTCTAAGTGGTTTACAGAGTCAGCATATTGCCCCCAACAATCTGGCTCCTCCTTTTACCGACCTCGAAAGGATGGAAAGCTGAGTCAACCTTGAGCCAGCCAGGATTGAAGGAACTGAATTGTTGGCAATGTGAGAAGAGTTAGCCTGCAATCCTGCATTTTTAACCACTGTACCACCATGGCTCAAGAATGCTGCCATCTTGTTTTTTCTCTTGTCTGTCCGATCTGCAGTACTTTGGCTTGAAATTAACCACTCTTAATGCTATTTTGTAAATAGAAGCTCAAAGACACTCAGGAATTTTTAAGATGGTACTTAAAAATAGTTCCCATCATCCCTGATCACTCAAACAAGGCTCATGGCTCCACTCCAGTGCTAATACCTATCAATAGTAGACTTTTGGAAATGAGGTTAAATATATCAAAACACCTAGCACAATTTTTTTGAGTCTTTCTAAGAGGCTCGTTCAAGGGAAAGCAGAAATGGTGAGACTCAAAAAGGAGGAACACAGAGTACTTACTTGCAAAATTTGAATAATATCTTTTCAAACACCAAAACTGGTCCTGTGCTACCCAGTATGGTAAGAGGCTGCCCACCAAACAATGAGTAAGCTATTCCAGTCATCGATGCGCCAAACAGAGATTCTATTGCACTCTGTGTATTTTAAAAAAAGCAGAATTGAAAAGTTACAGCTGTGATTTGGGAACCGATCCTTAGAAAATGCCACCCAGAACATTTTATTTATTGGGATAGGGATAGGGACAAATAGATACAGTAAGGCTGAAAATCCAATTGCAATACATACTATACGACCGTCTGTTGCTTCTCCCAGCAAACCGCCAAATGTGATAACAGGAGACATACAAGCACAATAGAGAAATAGAAAAGATGCTAGACACTGCAAGCTGAATGCATCGGTGAAGTCACTCAACAAGAATGGCACTTTCCTCTTGATATCTAAAACCAAGCCCCCAAAGAGCCTAAAGAGAGTGAAAAAGAATAAATATTACTAAAATGTGACGGTGATTTTTATTTTGTTTTAAGCAGAAGCTTATAGTTGCATTAAAATTTAATGTGCTCTTTGCATTTCGCTTTTAAAATGAGGTATGAAATAATCAAGAAGTCTCCCCATAACGGGAAGAACTCACCATCTTCCCGTTACTAGCCTGGTCAGAGGTGGGCATCACATACTCTAACAACCATACTCTAACCAAAAATGTGAGTGTGATGCGCCTTCTACGCATGCACGTGGCGTCGAAAAACCGGCGATTATATAGGACATGATAGCGCCAGGGCGGGTGGGCAGGTCCAGCGGTTGGTCAGAACTACCAGTTCGCCTGAACTGGTCCAAACCGGCAGCAGCCCACCACTGAGCCTGATGCTTTAACCACTACATCAAACTGGTTCTCTAACATCAGTATTAGGTATTGAAATATCCTTGATGGCAGGTTATTGCCACAGGTTACTGCCACTGTGATATTAGAGAAAGCAGAACTGTGGCCACTTCATTTTGGCAGAAATCCTGACAAGAGGACTTCCAGTTCATCTACAAACACAGCCAGATAGCATGGAGAGATCTTCAAAGATGTTACTGGGCCCACAAGTGAATATAGTGAAGTAGGAAGTTCAGTGGCTTTGCTTGAGAGAAAGCCAAAATGGTCACCTGACCAGGTTTTCAGCATTAACTGAGATGAACCATTTCCTATGAACTCCAAATCATTGGAATTTCTGTTATAACAATATTATATAATGCCTTAACTATCCCTATTCCTATGTATACTTCCTACCAGTAGTAAGCATCCACAGGATGACAGATATGGTCTTAATTTTTCTTAACTTGTTAAAAAATGTATACACATACTGAATTTCAGTATTTTAGCAATGGAACAAAGTTTGAACAATTATAACAAGTTTCTAAAGTGAAAAGGTCAGTATTTTTTTTAATTTTATACTGTTTTTTCCTTAACAACATAAGACAGCTACAGTATAATCTACCTAACAATATTTGAAACAATGCAAGTAATATTAAACATTTAATACAGAAAATTAACCTTCCTTCCTTCATTAAATGGAATGGGGCTCGCCATTCAAAACAGCTGCACCTGCACTTTACAAAGAAATATAAAGCATAGAGACTGTCATGGCTCCATTTATTGCATGGCTATTTTTAATGTGTTAAATGATATACATACCAATTTAGTAATTGTTTGCAAGGTATAAATATATATATGCAGACAAACCCAATCCATTTTAATAGAGGAAGTATATTTACATAAGTATTTGCTTTAAATAAATGGGACAGCCTATTCATTTTAACCATCATTTATATGCATGTATCATAACACCTACTGAGCTTCAAGTGGGTGCTAGATCATATTTTTTTAAAAAAGAGCTTGACATGTCTTTGTATGGATGGATATTTACAGAATCAAATAAAAATAATATCTTACTACTAACTTTCCAGTACGTTGTAATTCTGGCCCCGAATGTCCTCCAAGTGGCTCTGGGTCTCCGTGAGCAGCAGTTCCATTTGGTACACCTGGAATTTTACGTTTCTCCTAAATGAAAAAAAAATGGATATGTCTGTTTTGAATTTGTTTTCTATTCCAGATTGTGGATTGAAAAGAAACTGTCAAGGTAAATTAGAAATATTATTTCTTGTTTCCTTTAGTAGGCATCTTTCACAAAAGAAAGTCACCAAAGTAGCTTATTTAACAGGACTTCTAGCATTTGGAGATGCCAAGCACAATCTGAGAGAAGCATCTGGAAAAGTGCTACAATAAGAGCTTCCTTATCAGTTAATAACATCCTGTGAGGCTTCAGCACTAAAGAGTAAAAACTAAAAAAGAAAAGAAAAAAGGACTATACTCAGCCATCTTTCTCCTGTGGGTTTGTGGAATGCTATATCCACCATATCTGTTCCATTGCGGAGACTGTTCAAGTACAATGAAGTCCAAGTCAAGGCAGAGAAAGGCAGAGAAAGAGCATATTCCTGTTGATTTACTATTACAGCACAAGGACATGTTATTGCCATATGTGTGCTACTGTCATACCTCTTTCTAGAATCTCTTTCTATGTCTACTTGGTAAAATTTATTTATAATAATTTTAAAAATACAATGACAAAGATGCTCAGACTTCCATTGACTCATACAAGCTATAGAACAGAACAGAATGGAATGGAACGGAGTGGGGTGGGTGGGGTGAGGTGGAGTGGAGTGGCGAGGCGTGGAATAGAATAGAATAGAATAGAATAGAATAGAATAGAATAGAATAGAATAGAATAGAATAGAATAGAATAGAATAGAATAGAATAGAATAGAATAGAATAGAATCTTTATTGATTTCGTCAAGCCATGTTAATGGTAATATGTCTCTGAAAAATCATGGGAAAAACTGTTTGAGATGCCAATGATCTATAGGAGAGGTAAACATTGCAGAGCACTGATGATATCTTATGTAATTGTATTACAACTGGAAGAAATGAGGACTATAAATATAAATGATAAATAAATAAAAATAAATACCTGAGAAGGAACATTTTTGGGAGGTTCTATACGAATTGTTGGGTCCCATTCTCCTGGAGGGAGAACTGTCACTTGATCAAGAAACTCATCAATTCCAGCGACTAAGTCACTGCGATCCTTAGCTTTATATGCAACATCATGAAATACCTATGAAAGAAAAAAGGAACTCATGAGATTTTATTTCTAAGGGGAAAAAAATCCAAACACAGTTGTTTCTCAACAAATCATAAAAATTATTTTCCTGCTCATTTTCATTACTGTTCACTGTGATTCAAAATATTGAATTAAGAAACTGCTAATTATTAATATAAAGCATTTTAGAAGGACATAGTGATACAATAAATCTTCATACAAAGCACTTTAAAATAGGTAACTTTTCAATGAGTTTAATCAATGCCTATGAAAGGATAAGTACCTCATCTGTCATTAATGTTCCAATTGACCTGCCAATCTCATGATACTGTTGACCTTTTCCTAAGGGTCCCAGGAGAATAAATAAAAATCTATGAAAAATAAAACACAAAAATATTCAGTTAATTTTACATAATTCTAGTATCTGAACAAATACAAGTTAGAAGAAACTTAGTCTCTGTTTTAACTGCTCTTGAATTTGTATTTTACAAGTTGGAAAAAATTTCTTTTAAACATTGATATACCATTTTTTTAAAAAAAATAAAACCCCCAAGAATATGTTATTTTTTAAGAAAATTATAAAATTATAAACACTTTCCTTGGTGATGACATAATTGGAATTATTACATCCTCGCCTAGCAAGCTAAGTCGCCTAGCTATTTGCTATACAAATCAGGAGTTTTGTTAAACTAGTCACTGATCTTGTAAGTCTAGCTAGCATCAATGATATTATCCAATTTGGGTGGTGAGGGGGTCTTCACAAATAGTGCTCTGTAGCAATATATAACCCTTAATATTATTCAAAGCAGTCTTCTTTATTCCCTGGCTGGTCCTTATTCTTTTTATCTGTGAGCTGCAGGATTTAAACCAAGCTGCAATAATTACATTTCTTTCTTAGCAATGGTTATAAATTACCTTGATGGGATTGGAACTTCTGTCAATCCTGAGAGCAACATAGCAGGAGACAATCTAACAAAAGCGACTACAGCACGATCCAAGAATTCAAGCTCACCAACCAAAATGTTTGAGGCTTCAGCTCCAGGAGGGATTTTTTTCATGAAATGCAGATCAACCTGATCATTAGAAAAAAAAGGCATACAAGAAAAAGAAGGATGGGAGGGGGAATGAGAGAATCTAACAGATGTGAAGATTCCTAGCATTTAATTTCACTGACACATTGATACATCATGGATCATTAACCACAGGATAAGTTAGCATAAACATGTATTAGTGCAGGTACAAACTCGGATAAATTAATTGAAGTTATCAATCAATAAAAACTTTAATTGTGGGTTTATAGGACTTGGCAGTTAATTGAATAGTTAATGCTCATATTTGTGCTCTAAATATAATCTACTATCTGCAAATGGTATCTTAGTCATATTGATACCTTATAAAAGGCTAATATTTCTGGTATTGTGCAAAGTCTATTTAGGGTTGCTAATTCTACAACTCTTGAAAAGGCAGCTTAAGAAGTCCGATCCAAATAATTTTCAACCAATGAATTTGTTAAGCACGATTCATTCCAATAGGACCAAAGATCTGACCATTTTTGTAAAAAAAAGGTTGGAATCATTCATGCTTACTGACAAAAGTAGTAGTCATTTTTACTCCCATTTAAAATTTTAACTAAATTCATGAATGAAAATGAGATTGTGGTTTTGCTTTACAAAATTGACAATGGTTTTATTATTGCGGAAGAAAAATGGCACATTTTATTTAGAAGCAGTAGTGGGTTTCAATTTTGTTTGCTTGTACGCATGGATGTGATGCTTCTGCACATGCGCAGAAGCATCCCAATGGATGGGCGGGCCTCCTGCCGCTGCTACTGGTTCACCCAATCCGGGGCAAACTGGTAGCAACCCACCACTGTTTGGAAGGTGCTTCAATGTGGCAGTTCTGCCATGAAGTGAGCCAGGTGGCTCACACTAGAACCTCATGATTCATTTCCATGGGAATCAAGAAAAATACACTCAGTCTCCCCTTCTACTGCTCACAGGACCACAATTATTGTTCCATGATTATCATTAATGTTTCTATACCTCAACAGTGATTCATGCCCACTGTAAAATGCAACATGACTGGCAGCTCCTGCTATACATAAAGCATCCAGTGAAGTTTTCTTTTTACAGAATAAGGCATTAAAATAGTGTTTCCAGTCTAGACAACTTCCATGGATTTCCACTCCACAGAATTTTTAGCAATGACATGTGGCTGGGGAATTCTGGGAGTTCAAGTCCACGCTTCAGGGAGTTGTCAAGGTTAGGAAACACTCCTGTTAGGACCCAATGGCTCAACACAGAGCTTGCTCGGGGCTCCACTGTCACAAAACCAACATCATACTTGCATTTGTTAAACTTCACTACTTTAAAATGTGTTTGCTGTTACTGTAACAAAATGTTCTTCATTACATTACCTACAATGCCTCCTTCTGAGGAAAAATGTTTTCCTCAGTAGGATGCATAATTGTTTGGGAAAAATTCTACAGGAGGCCTCCGCTGCTTTATTGAGGCATTGTTACACTGTTAGTGTTAAACATAATGGATCTCTCATTAGATTATATCGGCCAAGGTACTTGCAAAGATAGTAAGCAACCAGTTGAAAGACTTCTAATCTTTCTCTCCCCAGAAACCATTATTTTGGAATCAAGGTTGTATTAGCTTTCTGAGAAAACAAGGATTTGTAAACAAAAGGAAAGAAAGAGCAGCATTATAGTAGAATAGTTACCTACTAATTGCACTGAACTTCCTGTTGTCCCAAAATCCAATGTGAGAAAGCTTAGGAGCATTATTTAATTCAAGAACAGCAACCAGAAAAGCAATTCCATTACTATGTGGGCTGGGGTTGAAAGGGGTTGTGTTAGCTTTTTGAGAAAGTAAGGAGGAATTCTACACAATCCAAAGAGAGTGCAGCCTTACAGTAAAGCAATTTATTATTAACTGAATTCAAATTCCTGCTGTGCCAAAGATTCACTAAATAATACCACTGAGGAAAAATAAAAAGAAAGGTTCAGCTAATGCTGGAAATGTCAATGCAGGTATTGTGCTTAGGCAAATACAAAAATAAGGAATCAACAGGCTTATAGCAAAAGCTCTCGCTCTCTTCCTAGTCCTTCTTTTCTGTAGGCATAGTTATGATATGGCCTGGGTACTAGCTTGATACAGTGGTTTTATTATAGTCCACAATTATGAACATTCTACAACATTCTACAACCACAAGTTCATTTTTTTAAAATCCTAGTTTAATGTGCTTAAACTACAGTTTCTTTCAAATCATTAGAAATTATCGTAACATATATGCAATTATACTATAATTATATAATTAATTATAATTATAATAATAATTATTATTAAACTAAAACACAAGCCCCAAATGACTGAGGATATTGCAGGTAACCAAATAAAACATCAAATGGGCTAAATCTTAGATCTCAGAAAATCGCCAAATCTGACGAGATTGTGGTGCTTTTGCTTCAAAATCTCACAAGATTTTACCATCCTTTCCCCCAAATCACCCAAGATTTCAGGGTGAAACACCATCTGTAATCATGCACAATCTTTCCAACAAGCTTTTAGGGTCATCTTTGAAACTGACAATGCAAAGATCCACATGAAGAAATGGTTCTGACTTGCTACTCCATTTGTCAAATTATTGAAAAGCATTCTCTTTTTTTCTCTTTTGATTTGTGTCATTTACTTTATGTTAACAGTTAACTGTCTGGTGTTCACAAACATATTTTATTTGTGTTCTCCCCATAATACCTTTCTAAATGTTATGAAGAGTAATTCACAAAACAACATGTTCAAATTGATATCACAGCTTCATATTCTGAGAATTTCAAATTACTGCGTTTCTCTCCCATTTGCTTTCCCATTACCAATCTAAACACAAAAACAGTGACCAAATCCAATATAAACTGTTAAAGTGACCATTTTAATGTCTATCTCGCAGCCATCTGTCAGTAGCAGTGTGCAGTGTGTCTTCAATAGTGTTTACAAAGTTGTTTTCTTGCAAATGGCTCTGGCACATGGACAGAATTTAAGCGCCATGGCGTTGTCTGTGTTATGAAATCATTTTCAAAACTTTTAACATCTCCAAAAATTAAGCCCAGAGTTCTTTTTTTCACTGCTTTGCCATCTTATTTACATATTTCTTGTGGAATAATAATTTAAATCTACATATTTATCCGGTACCGAGAAATTATCACTGATTGCTTGAAATGGAATAGTTCTTTTAAGGGAGGACTACTTCACAGATGGGAGAAAGCATATGCACATGCTTGGAAGGATTTGAGTTACTTTTGATGGCAGGATCGTAATTGAGCCCTCATACAATGCAGCAAAGAGGAAGCCTAAGCCAAGATTTTTTTAGTGGGGTGCTTTGAGGCACAGATAAATTGCCCTTCCTCTCATCCCCAATCTCATTTCCACTGATCATCAACATGGCTTAGGGCACCTAGTCAAGCCAAATAAACCCAAAGGGCTGGGAGGTTACAGAGCAAGTATTCTGCACAACTCGGTTAATCAATTGTTGCCATCAAATAGATTGTCCAATGAAACAGTAGAGGTCACTTAATGCACCCTGCTATGTCCCCTGGCAGTTTTTGATATTAAAAAAATCAATTAATTTGCAATACATTGCTGGCCAATAATTGGCCAGCAAGTGACCTCGATCTTGACAATCCATGAATTGGAGATATGATCATGTTGTCATGTAGTCCTGCAGATCAGGCTAGAGGTTCATAATGACGAGAGAGAAACCTTGGGTCCATTAATTCTCAGGCTGTAGGGTGGTTTTTCAGGCACAAATGCGGGGGGGGAGGGGGGTTGAAGCATGAAAAAGCAGATAGAATGCCAAATATTGCTTCTTACAGTATTTTCCATTAGTTAAGCTTTGGCTGCTACGAAAATTGTTCTGCCAATTGAAAGGGGATAATATCACACGAGACTCTGTTTTATGGAGATTTGCATTATTTTTTTCTGAATTCCAGAGGAATTCATTCATTTAGTATGTTTACTTGCTTGTCATTGGCAGCAATCTGTTTGTCTTTCATTCCTTCCTGGCCTCCAAAGATGTTGAGGCAACTCTAAGCATTGCTTCTCTTCTCTCCTAATATTTTCTTCATAAAAAGCAGCTTAAGTCAATTAGACTGAGAAAAAGAAACACTGATCCTGGTTTCTTATAGGTAAGGTTAAGTCCTAACAAGATATATTGTGTTTTATTTGGCGCTCTATGTATACTAGGCCACTGTGGTTTTTCCCACAAAATGCCATGTGGAGACCTTGGTTCTCTCTGAATTTAGTCTTCCCTGAACAAACTTAGAGGACACCAAGGATGCTATAGTTTAACCCTGAGCTACATATGTTCCCTTCTATTAAAAATACCATCTCTCCGCCAAGTATTGACAAACTTTTGGGGTCTTGAGAACCACTGTGTAATCTTATACAAGTCTCTATGCACTTTAAAAGAAGTATCAACCCAAATCTTATTATAAGATGTACCACAATACTTTGACCTTCCCGTGCAATATCACAGAAAATAATCACTGAAAAAGCTGAAATCTCATACCCCTTGTATGAGAACTCGCTCTATGGCTAGCTCAAAAAAGCTAGGGTTTAGAAAACCTACAGGAGCATACCCACTAACAAGCTTGAGTAAGCTGCCATACTACATAGCTGAGGGGAGATCTGAATGTGGGTTTTCTTAATCTGATGCCCATTTCTGATGCATCACCAATCAACCTAAGACAACTATATTCAGAAAAGAGCCATTACTGTTTCCTATTTTGCAATATGAATCTGTACAGTTTATGGTACGTGTTTATGTTTACCTCAACTCCTGGTGATTTAATGGAAACACACATGTAGTTTCCTTGACTACAATATGGAAGTCGTTCACTGCCTCCTTCTTCTGGGATGCCTACCACCATAAAGTTTTCTGATAGTAAAAGTAAAGGTTCCCCTTGCACAAATGTGCTAGTTGTTCCCGACTCTAGGGAGCAGTGTTCATTTCCATTTCGAAGTCAAAGAGCCAGGGCTATCCAAAGACATCTCTGTGGTCATGTGGCCAGCATGACTAAATGCCAAAGGTACACAGAACACTGTTACCTTCTCACCAAAGTTGGTTCCTATTTTTCTACTTGCATTTTTTACATGCTTTCGAACTGCTAGGTTGGCAGAAGCTGGGACAAGTAACAGGAACTCACCGTTATGTGGCACTAGGGATTTGAACTGCTGAACTGCCGACCTTTCGGTTGACAAGCTCAGCTTCTTAGCTACTAAACCACCCAAATATCACCCAGGCCTGAACCTGCTTAGCTTCCAGGACCAGGCAAAGTTGAGGGAAAAAAGGCTATAGTTTTGGGTACTTCTATTATGCTGACAGTACAGATGAACACAATGCCTCTAAGGGCACTTCCTCTTTGGATCTGATTTTAATGAGTTTATCCTAGGCTATAGTTCTGTATCAATTTACCTGATAGTAAGCTTAATTGAATTCAATGAAAATTCCTATACAGAATTGTACTACTATGGTAATATTAAAAGTAGTTTTTGCGGGGGAAATGATTCTGTTTTTCTGGATTTGTATGTGTATGAAATAAATTTATATCTTCCATTTCTTTAAAAAAAATACTTCATATATTTGAAGGTTATGGGGACAATCTTCAGATGAAATGAAGGGTGGCAGGGCTATTGATGTTTAAAATGTTCAATATATGCATCTAGAGCAGCTTTCCCCATCCTGGTACCCTCCGTAAAGGTTGGACTACATCCTATCTTCCTCAGGAAGAAACATGTTCACTTCTAGGAGGAAGATGCATGGTCCAGGGAGAGCCAGAATGAGGAAGGCTGTTCTAGAATGTCTGGAATTTCTGCCAACTGCACTGACAAAACACAGCATTGAACTGGTACTAACATTTAGCAAGAGATGCTGCTTGCAATCACCATAGAAAGATAGCCAGAGTGAGTCCTCACCTCTCTCTCTCTTTCTTCCTGATGAAGGTGTCCTTTTTCATTTCTCTGTTTCATCCCAAATAGACTACTGTTATGCCCTTTTTGCTGGTCTCCTAGTCCCTGCACGCACAATTAACAGACTTCAGCTGGTTCAAAAGGCTACTTCTCATATTCTGCCTGGCACCAGATGGAGCAAGCACATAACTAGAACTGGCTCAGCCACACTGACTGGATGTCACATTCAACAACAAGTCAAGGCACTGTTGGCATCAATTCCCTTAGAAGAGAAACTCAGTTAAAGATACCCTCTTTAATCCTCACCTGCCCCACTTGGTTCAGCTGTGGCTAGAGGTTTGTCGAACCAAAGCCTAATACAACCATGATTTGGTGACACAACACCCCTTAGGCAATTTTTAACTACAGATTGGTTATATAATTTCCCCAATAAATCCATGTTTTCCCCTTCAGTTCTTTTGGACAGCCATGCTGCTTGTCACAATTTACAGCGAGCAATGAAGTATCGCAACTTGATCACAAAACCTCAGATTTTGTACATGATTAAAAATGGTTTTAATATTGCCAAAGGGTGAATGTCACAGAATATATTAGAACCAATATAAATCTGAACGTTAAGTCAGCAGAAGATTCTTTCTCAATTTTCTAATTTAATAAGAGGCTATCTCTACAAATACTCTGAAAATGAAACACAGAAACAATTGTTTGGCTGTAGCTAAATATTTGGGATATATTTTCCTGGAACAGTGTAAGTATGTAAGTTATGGGATAAGAAATCTGGGGGGCGGGGGGGGGGGACATCTTCCTGACTGATCTAATTGCTCCTTTAGAAAAGCCGACTTTAGGGGTAAAAACTTGGCAGAAGTTAGAAAGGAAAAAGCACATGGAACTTATTGCCATGCTATTGCCTTGCATTTTTCAATTAACACCTGGAAGAGAGAGGCTGCTTAAACGAAATAGCTCTTCCTATTTACTCTTGCAAATTGTGACATAACAAAACTTTTTGCTCTAACCTCAGTCAAATAATTATTTCTCTCTTTTGTCATAGCAGGGGCCCAATACCTGCTGGATACTTAATCTTCATTAATATCTAACCTTCCTTTGCTAATGCCTAACCTAAGCAACTCTGGGATGGAAGGAGAAAGAGAGATTGCAAGGCTATAAAACTTGGCCAATGAAAGCATCTCCTTTGTAATTCAAATTCCAGAGACCATCCTCACCATTTCGGCTCATCTGATTGAGGCAGAACCCTCTGTGCTGTGAGTATATTCTGGGACAATTTAATAAACTTTCAACAAAGTGTGTTGCCATGCTGGCATGTCCCTTGATGTTATAGTTCTTTGGCTCTGTTCTGCAAATACTAAATTAAGCATTGACACACAAATTAGTGGCAACATCTTTTTTCTAGCAAGTCTGTTTATGGTTCTCTTTCCCTGGTTTATAAATAAGCTTTTAAAAGGTAAAGGTAAAGGTTCCCCTCGCACATATGTGCTAGTCGTTCCCAACTCTAGAGGGCGGTGCTCATCTCCGTTTCAAAGCCGAAGAGCCAGCGCTGTCCGAAGACATCTCTATGGTCATGTGGCCGGCATGACTAAACACCAAAGGCTCATGGAATGCTGTTACCTTCCCACCAAAGATGGTCCCTATTTTTCTACTTGCATTTTTTACATGCTTTCAAACTGCTAGGTTGGCAGAAGCTGGTACAAGTAATGGGAGTTCACCCTGTTATGTGGCACTAGGGATTTGAACCGCTGAACTGCTGATCTTTCGATCGACAAACTCAGCATCTTAGCCACTGAGCCACCGCGTCTCTTATATATAATATATTATAATATATATATTACATATATATATATAATGTTATATATATATATATATATATATATATATATATATATATATATATATATTATATTATATATTATATATCAGAAAACAAATATATATATAACATATAATAAGCTTTTAAATACTGATAAATAGCTCTTCTGAATTTCAAGCAAAATCTTTTCCAGCTTTCCTTAGGAATGGCTAAATTGAGTCAAGTCCACAGGTATGCAATGCAGGGGCTTTATGTTATGGATTGATAGTTTATTAAATAGTCACCAGCTGTCAATGAACAAAATATTCAGGAAGTTCAATAAGATTTACTACAGATTGTCCAACCTTGGCAACTTTAAGTCTTCTTCTTGTGCCATATCTGTCATTGAATGTTGGTGAACATGTTGGCAATCCTATTTTTGTCAACAGCCGCATGAAAAAGTGCTGCTGAGTTTTGTCCAAACCAGTCTCTTAGGTTTTGAAGCCATGATGTTCTTCTTCTGCCTGGAGAACTTTAAGGCTTGTGGATTTTAATTCCCCAGCCAGCATGGGTGGCTAAGGAATTCTGGGAGTTGAAGTCCACAGTTCTTAAAGTTACCAAAGTTGGACACCTCTGCTGTAGAGTTTTTATTAAGGGACTTCCAGGATTTTCTTGCCAAACAGAAATTAACTGGCTCCTTCATGGTTGAAATCACACAGAGCAATTTTTATACCTTAATATTGTAATGACAATATGGAAAAGATAAGTGAGTCAATCAATCAGAACTCTACTGCACTAAGCCTTAAATATACTGTTCTCATGTTTCATTTTCAGAGATGGGAAATGCTTGAGAATGCTTTCACATCCTTTCAAAGATCTTTCGGCTCAGATATTGAAACATAGCTTTCATCTCTTCTAAAGTTTAATGATGTCTTCACAGTGATATGGAATGAAATGAACCAATTTTTTTTTTAAAGGATCATTTGTTTTAAATGGTAAAATGTATCCCACTCCGTTTATTTACATAAAATGCATGTAGTATGAGACAACGGCCAGCTCTAATTTATTACACTGAAATGAAACATGCTTTATTGCCAGAACGAAGCTATACTCTTACCATTCAAAGATTCACGTTACAGTCTTACCTTACTAAAGTCAACAGTGCTGTTTTCTCGGCTGACGTCATTTTTGGTTTCAATGGTTGGTGCAGACTGTGGGGAAACAATCTGACCTGCTGGAAAAAATTGTTATTACAGAATACTAACACTTTTCTGTATTGTTGTCATAAAATAGTCAATTGAAATAAAAGTAAATTTTTCCTTGAGTCAGCTTGAGTCCAGTGACCCTCAGAGAATGGGTTGCAGTTTGCTTGGTAACAGTAGATAAATGATAATTTTAAAAATATCAGTCTATAGTTCTGGATTTCCCAGTCTAGTCTCACATTCAAATAATAATCAGGGCAAATGCTACTTAGCTTTTTCAAATTAGTTGAAAATTTGCTAGGTGCTACTACCTAAAAGGGCCTTCTAATGAAGAAACATCTAAATGAAAGATTCACATACATCATACCTATATACAAAACATTTCATGTTGCAAAGTACAGGCCATTACTACATATATAAGTAATACATTTTCTCGATCGTAACTTACTGAAAATAATTAGGGCCAACTGAATAAAAATGTTTAGTCTATTTGCAATATGCAGCACATTATAAAAGTTTGCTAAAGCCATTACTTTATTGATTTACTAAAGCTCATGACTCAACTTGTATTAAAATAGTGAATGTGAAATTGGTTGTTTAATGCCTCCTGGAAGAAAACAAGCAGAGGAAAGAGTATTAGATATGCATTGCTGCCTTGAGTTCTTTATAAAAATAATAAAGGTGGGATTAAAATAAAAAAATAAAATATAAAATATAAAATAAAATAATTGAAATAGTCACCCTTCTTGGGTGATGATGTCATGGAACACTGAATACAAAAGCATGACATAAGGTAACAACTCTTATCTCTCTACTCTGAGAATTCAAATAAGGAAAGGTATTCCTTCATAGCTTATCCATATATCTCCCTTTCTGCAAATCCTGAAAACAGATCCATTATAGCTCAGGAAGCTAAGTGCCCTATATAACGTACGATAAAGTACGCTATATAAAACTTAAGAATTCAATTCCTGGCAAAGGGGCAAAGGGAGGGGATTGAATCACATACAATCTAATCCCAACTATAACACATGTACCTGATCAAGTAATGTGTAAAATATGAATCAAATGAAAGCTGACTATTGCTATTGCAATGAATACAATTTCCCAGGATCACTGTTAGAAGGCATCTATATTGCAATAAGATGCATATTTCCTTACAAAATTGTATAGAGTTTATTCATACCACGAGTGTTTAGGATTGAAGCACTGAACTCTTCAGTCATCATTCATTCTCCCAAGGAGTTTGTGGGAACTATATTTGGGGGTGGGGGACGTAGGAAGTTTGAATGCAGTGCACTCATTCAGCTATGATCCCAGAAATATTGGGAGGGAAATCATTATTTTAAAAAAAAAAAAACTTCATAGATTTTAGTGCTAAAGATATTCATTGTCCAAGTCCACTCTACATTTTCATTCAATCTTTTTCCAAATTTTATTTTATTATATATGTATGTGTATGCATGTGTGTGTGTATAAATAAAATGACTGATAAAATATTTCTGACAGCACAATCCACTTAAAATTTATACTTTTCAGATTAGAAAAATATTAAGACCATTTACAAAAGAAAATTATCCTGGCTAGAATGGAATAGCCATTTTAAAAAATCTGATACCTTTTTGCAAAAAGGCCATGAAGACCTTGAAAGTGGTTGTCTAGATTAATCATGAAGACACATTACGCTAAAAAAGACTGATGTGAAGAGTGAATATCTGAATTTGACCTAAGGTTCATGCAAGATAGATTTATAGTACACTACCTCTGGACCTTCAAGGAGTTTACAGAACCCAAAGGTTAGAGATGAAGGAGGACAAAGATGGGATGAGCCTGTTAGAGACAGATACAATAAAGATATAGCAAAATAAAGAACATGGAGATGATCATGCACAACAGTAGAGTTTAGATCAGAGATTATCAAACTTTCTCTGACTGCGAAATCTGTTATTTAGAAAAAAACATATATTCAGGAAATCTTGAATAAGAGGCAAACCTCTAGTGATTAAAAAAAAACCTGCCACATGCTAGTGAGCTATTTTTTTCTTGTCCTTAATCTCTCAAAGAACCCTCCTACCAAGTTTACACAGAACAGCAGGGTTCCATGAAACACAGTTTGAAAAACTCTGGTTTAGATCGTGCACTATTATTCATGAACAGGGAAACTTCTGGTGAAGGAAAGGTATGATATGAAGTGGGAATGGTTTAAGAATGATGCAATATTTATTTCAAAATAGTAATATGGTAACATTTCTGTGAAAAGAAATAGTAAAAGTGAAAAGGATGAACAGAGGGGAACAAGTGAGAAAATAAAAAAAAGGGACCAGGCTGTGGAAATTTTGAAGCCAGGAACACCTAAATTTTAAGGAATACCAACTAGAACTACTAAATAGCATAGAATTTTCCTCTAGCAGCATTCAAACAAGAACATTCCATGCATTGATTATACCTTTGTTGGAACTTACAGCAAAAAACCTGCAAAATTCTGGTAGGGCAATCTAAATATGTCAATGTCATATCGTAATCATGGAAACTGAAGGCAGGGCTGAAGATGACAATGTTACATTAAGACTTGTCATCTTAATCAAAAATGTTGTAATTTTGATGGTCTGTTATTCTTGTTCAGTATTTTTCTATCTTCACTTCCATTATCAATAACAATAACCAATAACAAAGCCCGTAATGTAAAACCTATTCTATCCACAGAGGAGGATATTATTTATGTATAAGTAAAATAAATATGTAACTACAAAAGAAACTTTAAAGAAATACCTATTATTACTGAAGTTGCAGGAAACAAATGATCACGCAATCTTTTACATATAATAAACAAATAGGGATATTTTATAGATAAATCTGATATTTTGTTGATAAATTTGATATTAAATTTAATATATTTGTTTATCTGATAAATCAACATATAAATAAATAAAGTTTGGCTCCCTCAAGATAGAGTCCATTCAGAAAAAAAAATCATACATGTCCTTAGTAATTATCCTGTTTCCCCCAAAATAAGATATCCCCTGATAATAAGCCCAATTGGGCTTTTGAGCGCATGGCAATAAGGCCAAGCGCTTATTTCAGGGTTCAAAAAAAATATAAGACAGGGTCTTATTTTTGGGGAAACACAGTAGGATATCATGGAAAGGGTTAAACTAGGAACCTAGGGACCTGGTTTTATAAATGCAATTCTTTCATCTGCAGTAGAAAAGATAGCATTGGTTAATGCAAGTTACCCATTTCCCCAAGTTGGCTTTTCCAGAGAAAATACTGTCAGTTCAGCCGCCTTGAGTCGCCATGGGTGAATAGACAGCAATATAAATTTAATAAATAAATAAAAATAAAAAAATAAAATAATTGGAAGGCTAAGGAATTTTGCTAAATATGGAATATATAATAGGCAACTATAGATTACCCTATCTAAATACCTCTCTAGAAAGAAAATATATTTATGAAATACTGTTTGATTTCTTTGGAGGAGGGTTCTCTCAAATATAGCTTTATTTGTGTAGTCCTGCCTTCATTACCTCATATAATTCCATTTCCCACAACTGATTTCACCAAATACAAAATGTGCTGCTATATCCATTCACACATAGTTCTGTATAGGAGAATTGCATCTTTGCCCTTGTTAAGTTTGCTTCTGCTACCTCCAGTACCATTATAAACAATCTGGGCTTTAATTGTCCAATTTAAATGAATTCAAGAAAATTTATGAGAGGTTTCTCCTTTACCTAGCATCTGGTCATAAAAAGCTCCATCTACTGACTTCATTAATACTGTATAAGCCAGAGCCAGATGATGCACTGGGTGTAAACAATGCTCAAATTAAGCAGCTACGTAGTAATAATAAACAAGATGCAATGACAGAGATTTAATATCCCTAACACTTTTTACTTCAAAAAAGATTTATCACATGTGATGCTGTTTAAAGGGTGAATGTATTGCTAAGTGTTCAAATCAAGAATTCCTTGAAAATATTCAAAGTGGATGTAGAAGACATATTTCTCATTTACACTGCGTAGACCGTAACTCTACCCTAGCAAGATTAGAGTAATCTGTAATTTAATCAATTTAATCTGTAATCCATCAATGTGATTTTATTATTTATTTATTTATTTATTTATTTATGCAATTTATATGCCACCCTATCTCCGAAGACTCAGGGCGGCTCACAACAATAAAAATGCATAATCCCTCTTTAAAACAGTAAAATTTAAAAATCGAATTTAAAACAATTAAAATTAATTTTAAAATCCCAGTCAGTCCAAACTGTGAAACAACCAGGTCTTCAAATCACGGTGGAACGAGCGAACATCAGGAGCCATCCGGAGCTCCAAAGGAAGTTGGTTCCAGAGGGTGGGTACGCCCACAGAGAAAGCTCTCCCCCTGGGGGTAGCCAGCCAACACTGTCTGGTTGACGGCACCCTGAAGAGGCCTTGTCTGTGGGAACACAGCGGGCGATTAGGGATTGTCGCTGGCTGCAGGGAGTCCGACAAATATCCCGGGCCTAGGCAATGAAGGGCTTTATAGGTGATAACCAGCACCTTGAACCTCACCCAAAGGGCAACCGGTAACCAATGCAGGTCGCGGAGGAGGGGTGTAACATGGGAGTGTCGGGACATTCCCATCACAACCTGCGCGGCCACATTTTGCACCAGCTGAAGCCTTCGAGTGGTTTTCAAGGGCAGCCCTAGGTAGAGAGCATTGCAGTAGTCAAGACGGGAGGTGACCAGCGCACGAGTAACAGTGCGTAGGGCATCTTGGTCCAAGTAAGGCCACAACTGGCACACCAGGCGAACCTGGGCGAATGCCCCCCGGTCACGGTCATCACATGATCTTCCGTGAATCCAGGAGGACATCCAAGTTGCAAGCCCTGTCCACAGAGGGTAACACCTCACCCCCCCGATGGTCAATGATGGAATATCTCGATCGGACCCAGATGCCGGTATCCATAACCACTCAGTCTTGGCAGGGTTGAGTCGAAGAGAATTATCAAATTTCTTGTGACTCAATCAAAAGTATTGCTTATTTAATGGCCAATGTTGTGAGATATTGGCCATTAAAGTCATGACAATAATCTGTTGACCTGTGTTACAATTTGCAGTTGAATATAACAACTCAAATCCTTATTGTTAATAGGTTGTTAATAGAACTCATTAAATGTTAACAGAATGTAATTGCATCAGTGTTAGTTTACTAATATGTATCATTGTCACTGGAAAATGAGTCAAAATAAATTGGTACTGTTCAAATATATTGATCCTGAGTTTGTATTGTTCCTAAGGAGCAGTCAATGAGCAAGTTAAGTATGGAATTGTATTCTAGCACAGGTGCAGGGCATCAATTTAGGGGAGAAATCAGGGGTGAAATCCAGCAGGTTCTAACAGGTTTTGGAGAACCAGTAGCAGAAATTTTGAGCAGTTTGGAGAACCAGCAAATACCACTTCTGGCTGGCCCCAGGGTGGGGTGGGAATGGAGATTTTGCAATATCCTTCCCCCAGGAGGGGAGGGAATGGAGATTTTGCAATATCCTTCCCCTGCCACACCCACCAAGACACACCCACAGAACCGATAGGGGAAAAAAATTGGATTTCAGCCCTGGGGGAAATGCTTAAGACATATATGGTACAGTTCTGAACCTGCTTACCTGAAATAGGCTCAAAGAAATCAGACTTTGTTAAAGGCTTTATTTCAAGACAAAGGATGACTAATTTGCAAAATCTTTTTTGTAAGGGATTTTATAAAATGTATTGCTTAGGTCTCCTGAAGTCAGGATAATTGGCTTGCTTTGTTCTGAAAATATCATTTTTCCCATCTTAATCTTAGCAACTCATAATTGTTTAGGAAATGGAATGACAACAGACACACTTACATAACCCCATAAAAATGATTGCTTTTTATTTCTTTTATAACTCTCTTCTCACTTTATCTCAAACTCTAAATTGATGGAAATACCTTTAGGAATGTATAAATGTTATTTAAATCCATTCAGTAAAATCAACAAGGTATACAGCAACTGCTGAATATATCTTTCTGTAAAAACTAGTTAAATAAAAAAGCCAGTTAAACTCCTGCACATCAGTACCAAAAACGTACACTTTTCCTTCCTGATTGCCTGTAAATTGTTTCCTTTTGTGAGGTGTCCTACTCTATAATTTCAGATCCACTGTCAAAGATTTGCTACCATCCCTTATAACTCCAATCCCCACAGTTAGGGAAGGGAAGCTGAGGAAATGCACGTGTTGGACAAGAAGACTGAAATGCCATTTAAAATCAAAACGTCGGCATAAATCACGGATTTTGGCAAATCCATTATATCAAAGCTACAGTAACTATTACTTAATTAACATGACACTTTACCATTTTTGTCCATGGAATGGGGCTCAGACTGTTTCTTGCCAATGTCAGCAAAGGACCTGACTATTGGGATCCTATTGCTTAATTTCTTTTGGTTCTGATGATGATGCTGTTTGAGTAATGCCTCGTGGACTCTGTGGCGAACATCCTCACTGAGCTGTCCGGACCCTACTTGTTGATCAAGAATCATATCTGAAAAATAAAACAGCAATTGAATGATCTTTTGAGTTTTGAGTCAATTATGCAATAAGTAGCCACATTTCTAATGGATTTTCAATTGAAGCATTTGGTCAAACCTGTTACTTATATATGAGATGTTATCACTGTGATGCAAATATCATTGCAAGTAATACCTAGTAGTGATGGTTCAGATTTCCATGGGAGAGCTAAAGGGATTTTTAAAAATGTGTGAAAGGTACCCCCTGAAATCACTATTCAGGCTTACTTGGTCAATGACCTTCCAGGATTGAACTGGGAAGTTTGCAAAATGCCCCTACTTACATTTGTTTCTTAGTGAACTTGCAAGAAGGTTTCCACAAGATGTCTGCTCAGACCTCTCTATCCTCATAATGCCAGTTTTGGTACTGGTATTTGGTATTTTGTAACCATGATTATGAACACAAAAGATAAGCAGTATTGACAAACAGATAGACTGTCAGGCCTGGAAGCCATCTTTTTCGTTGGAACTTCAGGCCTGCCACATTTACTACTGTGGGAAACTGGGAAGAAGGATTGTATGGAGCCAGGGTGATATATAGTCATAACAACATTCGTTTCTCAGAAAATCAAGGACATCTTGCCTGCACCTGGACGGCTGGAACTGGGAGGCATCTCCAGTTGGCACGGTGCTTTGATTGGACCATGTGGTAGACATGTGGGTGTTGGGCAGGGACTTGAACTTTCCTTTGGGTGGGGAAAACCTGGAAGCTTTCAGATTTGGGTTTTCCCAGATGTGCCAATATGACATCTCTAATAAAATCGAACTTTGAGGAAATTCAAGCCTCAGAATTTTCTTTTGTTGGAGGTGTTACTTGGAATCCTGACATTAACCGGAATCTGAAAGCTTCCAGGTTTTCCCCACCCAAAGGAAAGTTGAAAGCTGATATAGACCAAGTTTGCTATTCACTTCCATATTCAACTATTCAAATTTATGTAAGCATAAATACATTTATATAATCAAGCTACAAGATATTGGCATTAAGACCCTAGAGAAAGCCATGAAGTGGGATTTAACCCTTTCCTCACACATCATTTTCATTCTACCTGCTGGCATTCCCACTGTGGTTTTCTTGTTGTACAAAAATTACAAGGAGTGGGCTTTTTAAAGAAAACAAAATAAGCAAGCAGGGTAAGGATTAATCACTATTCCAACCTCACTTCAAACTGGGTTTGCTTCTACTGCTTTGCAACTACCGTATTTATTGGAGACTCTTTTTTCAAACTGTATGCTGAGATAGCATCTTTTAGGGGAAGCAGATTTTGAAAAGCAGTTGCTTCAAATTGCTTCCTTGATTATGCAGATTATAAAACGGCCCAAACTCTAATCAGAGCAATAAAATGAATTTTGCTATGCAACCTCAATTCTGATTTAAACTTCACACATGAAAATGGATTTTGAAAGGTTATGTACAAGGCGTTAACCCCATCTTTTGTGTTTTGTCTGTTTTATTTTTCAGGATGTGTTTTTTTCTGCGGGGTGGGAGGAGGGCTGTCAGCTTTGGAAGCCATATTAGGCCGGAAGCTTCCATGCTGCCACCTTTTCATGTGTGGGAAAGTAGGAGGGAGGATTTAGTAGAGGGGTTGTCTTTAGATATAATAGCATTCTTCCTGTCGGTCAAGGTCAGGCCTATCCTGCATCTGGAGAAGGAGTGATCGGAGTGCTGTCTCAAGATGAGATGGATGGTGATTGGAGCATGTGGTCGACTGAGGAGTGAGTGGATGGTTTTGGGGGTTTTGATTTACTGAGGGAAAACCCAGACCTCTCAGATTCGGGTTTTCCCAGATGTGCCAGTTTACCTATTCTAATAAATAGAACTTTGAAAAATGTTTGCTTCAGAGTTTTTACTTGGAGTTGGGTGATTTTCTGAAACACTAAATAACGAGAAGATATGACCATAAAGTTATCAAGAGTGCAGCATTTCTCCAATCAGTTTTAAAATGATAACCAGGTATCCAAGGGTGGATGAGCAGTTAAAAATATGAAATATAAATAAATGTGTACAGATCACCTTCTGGTATCTATATTTCTCCCTCTCTTTCTAAGCATAAGCAAAATTCATTTCTATACAACAGACATTGGAGAACCAGTCACTGTAGAAGATAGGGATGCAGGTATTGAACGGAAGCAAAACATATATCTATATATTTGATATAGATATATAATCTATATATTTGAGTGCACTATTATTAACTATATAAAATCAATAGTCTGGATAGATACAGCAGTTTCTTCAGTAGGGAAGTTAAAGAGGGAAATAAACAAAGAAGGAAGACGGAGAGAGAAATTTTATACTGTTAAGTTTTAGTTATTTTTAGAAAATGGTAACACTTTAAAAAGAAAGTTTCTTCGTCCAACCAATGAATCAACATTAATTAAACCACAAGGAGTTTGCATATTCATTAGAAGACACAATGTCACACAGCCTCCCTGACATAGCCAGAGTGAGTCATCAACGGTTTTGTTGAAAATCCTTGGATGGCTCATGAGCCTTTCTCTGAGCCATTCCACTTTTCCAAGAAAACTCAGGCGTGAAACAAGAAGGGCACGCAGATGTCAAAAGCAGATGGGATTAGTCAAGTGTTTGATTATTTGAGAAAAAAGGCACAGGTACTCAGAATAAAAGGCACAATTCTTAATTATGTATGTCTACAGAACAAACCAGCTTGCCATGTAATGATGTGACAGTCATCCTTTTATGTCTTGTTCAAATAAAAGAGACCATGTGATTCGAAGGACACAAAGTTGTGCTATTATCAAGGCCATGCATTCTGCATGGATGGCTACCAAGAGAAAACTTATTTGTATATTCATTAACCCAAAAAAATCCAATTGCATGAAGTTTTGGCTCTCAGACAAGTACACATGTGCAGGATCTTTCAAATGTGCAGGTGTTGACACAGAGGGAAGAAGCCTGCTTTCTGTTTAATCGCATTGACATCTTTCGTGGGATTAGCACATGGAGGACGAATATAAGAAGACTGCCTTCTCCCTCACATTCTTTGACCTGAGATGTCATGTAACAACACTTTTATGAACAACTGTCATCTTCGTGCCCAACTTAAGAAAAGTCTAATCCAATAGTATAGTTTGTGTCTGTTTAAGAAAAGTCAATGCAGGATGGCATCATATAGTCCTACTTTCTATTTCATCCATAGCCAGCCAAATAGCTCTCTGAAATGTATTAGTAAAGTAATATAAGTTTTTCCCGGCATTTACAGTAGTGGCCAAAATTGTGGAAACCTTTTGGGAAAAGTGTATTTTTATTTATTTATTTTATTTATTTAATTTTATTTCTATACCATCCTTCTCCCACAGGACTCAGGTTGGTGTACAGCCAGAATAAAAACACAAAAACATACAAATATCATACATTTAAAATTATTAAACATTTTGGCCCAGTTTGAGTAAAAAAACCCCCCAAAAATCAAAACTCCTAATTAAGCTTCATTTAAATAGTCAGCCCCGCCCATCGGAACAGCAGGGCACAGCGAAAACACAGAGGTCAGAGATCTTACGTGTCTCCTGGGGCAGTTCATTCCAAAGGGCAGGAGCTCTCACAGAGAAGGCTCTCTCCCTGGGTGTTGCCAGCCAATATAATTTGGCCGACAGCACCCTGAGGAGTCCCTCTCTGTGGGAGCAAACCGGCTGGTGGGAAGCTATCGTGGCAGAAGGCGGTCTCGTAGGTACCCAGGTCCTAAGCCATGGAGCGCTTTAAAGGTGGTAACCAACACCTTGAATCACACCCAGAAGACTACTGGGAGCCAGTGCAGCTCGCGCAGGAGAGGTGTTACATGGGCAAAACAAGTTGCGCCCATAATCACCCGCACAGCCGCATTCTGGACCAGTTGGAGCCCCCGAGTGCTCTTCAAGGGGAGCCCCATGTAGACAGCATTACAGTAGTCCAGACAGGAAGTGACAAGGGCGTGAGTGACTGTGCGCAGGGCATCCTGGTCCAGAAAGGGGTGCAACTGGCAGATCAGGCAAACCTGATAAAAAGCCCCCCTGGCCACGGCCGTCATATGCTCTTCTAAAGACAGCCGTACATCCAGGAGGACACCCAGATTGCAAGCCCTCTCTGTGGGGGCCAAAGTTTCACCCCCAATAGACAGCGATGGCACCAGCTGACTATACCGGGACGCCGGGAGCCACTCGGTCTTGAAGGGGTTGAGTCTGAGCCTGTTTCTCCCTATCCAGATCCGTACGGCCTCCAGGCAGCAGGACATCACATTAAGGGCATCACTGGGGTGGTCTGGGGTGGAGATGTACAGCTGAGTGTCATCAGCATACTGATGGACTCTCACCCCAAAACCACGGATGATCTCGCCCAGCAGCTTCACATAAAAGTTGAACATTTTTGAGGTTTGATGGCTAATAACACCACTTTTTTTTTTTTTTTTGAGTTTCAAGATAATCATATTCCACTGCTGGAATGGCCTGGGAATAGCCCAGATCTTAACCCAATTGAAAATCTATGGAGCCAACTAAAGAAATTTGTTAGTTAGCACTTAGCTGCCAGCTGCCTGCAATTACTGCAAGTTCAAATCTCATCAGGCTCAAAGTTGACTCAGCCTTTCATCCTTCCGAGGTAGATAAAATGAGGACCCGGATTGTGGGGGCAATAAGCTGACTTTGTATAAAAAAGAACACCACTTAGGGGAGGTCGAAAGCCCTACTAAGCAGGTATATACAAAAGTATGACAGCTATTGCTTAACGCATTGTAAGACGCCCTGAGTCTACGGAGAAGGGCAGCATATAAATTGAACCAATAAATCAATAAATAATCAGAAGTGACCCAGCAATAAAAATCCAGTTAATAGAAGCAATCATTCAATCTTGGTTTCACATTATAACAGCTGCAGAACTAAAAGACTTGGTTCACTCCATGGGAAGATGTTGTAAGTCCATAATTTATGCTAAAGGTTACCCAACTAAGTATTAACTGATGTGATAATTTTTGTATATCTTGTCTTTTCTATGATGATAATTTTTGAATTTCTCATTTTTTCTAAGTGTTTCACTTTTCTTCTTTAGACTGTAACTACAGTCTAATAGCAAATCCTTCATAGAAGTTATTGTATTACATTCTTAATTAAATTATCTCTCCTCTGATATATAATTTTATGGTCCAAAAAAAAGTGGTGTTAGCTAGTTTTAGAAAATACACTTTTCCCCAAATGTTTTCCACAATTTTGGCCACAACTGTAATGCCAAGTATGTATACAGTCTCTTATTTAAAAAAAAAAAAACCTTCTGGAGTGGGTAGACAGACAAACAGACAGAATAATTTATTTTAAAAAACAGCCAAAATTTACATTAATATATTAATAAGTATAAACTATCTTTGACCAGGATTGATGCCTACCAAAATAATAGTATATCCTTTCAGTGAAGGATTTGTGCCCATCCAGTGGTGGGATTCAAGTAATTTAACAACTGGTTCTCTGCCCTAATGATTTCTTCCAACAACCAGTTCACCAAACTGCTCAGAAAGTTAACAACCAATTCTCCCGAAGTGGTGCGAACTGGCTGAATTCCACCACTGTGTCCATCTCCAAGTATCAGTAAGTCCACAGAAGTGTGATAAGGCCCATAGCTTCTTGAGTATTAAATACCAAAATACTCATCTTTTAGTCTTAAGAACGTTAAGTATTGGTTAACTGTTAAGGCATTAGCATTCTTGCTCAACATTTAAATCTCCAATAATAGAGAATATATGTAACTCAGGGTTGCATTCTTGGTGCTCTCCAAGCTTGGTTGTTTTCTTCCAGACATTTCATCATCATATCAGTGATGATGTTACTTATTCTGGGTAAATTAAATGTCTAAAAGAAAACAACCAAGCTTAGACAAAATCTCCTTCCAAGATTAGATTTTCCTACCCAAATTTCTCCAAACATTTTTATAAAACCCATTTGATTTTGATTTGAGATGTAAATGGGGGGGGGGGGGGCTAATATTAAAGTTCTATTATCAAATTTTCCCTTGAAATAAGATAAATCTCCATAATTATCTTTGGCGATCTTTTTTATTTTCAATTCTATATTGGTCTCTAATTAAAATGGCCACTCTCTGGATTCATTAGCACTTTCAGCAAAAAAAAAAAAAAGCTTTTCCAAATTGCTTTTCTTAAGCAATCCTAACTTGTATGTTTCCCACAACATCACTATTGATGCGTTAAAGGATATTATATATTTATAGATATTCTCTTCTATTGGATCTTATATATTTGCTAATTCTAGTTCTTTTTAATCAAATCTCCAATTCCCCTAACACTTAAAGTTACTATTATATTTTACGTTCAGTTGTTTCTGCTTTATATTTCTCCAGCGTACATTTTGCTTCCCTAAATAAGGCATTGCAATAACAGCTACAAAGACATTATAACAGCAAGCAGATAGTTTGATTAAGTTGGAGTAGATTTCAGAGAAACCATTTAATTTAATTGTCCCCTTTCACTTGAACCCCCTCTTCTCCGTACCATTGCCCTAATTCCCATCTAATCTCTCCCAAAAAATATTGCCCTCCCTGACCCTCTTGATTGGATGTGAAAAGTCTCAAAGCGGGGTGGGGGGGGGGTTGAAGAGTCCTCTTTTCAGTATAAAATGGAGCACTGGCAGAAGGAAGTGGGGAGAGGTTATGCTGTATTTAATTCATATTGCCTCCATGTCCCAGTTAGGCTTGGGCCTTTTAAGTATCTACTATGTAAAGTAGGTTGTTTTATATCTATCCTATTATTCTTTAACTATTTTCAGAAACTTATTCTAACCTTTAACATTTTTTTCTTCCTTTCCCTTCTTTTTTTTTTTAAATCATAAAGTCTAATACTTTACGATGTTCTTCAAGTCCATTTATCTTCTTAGGGAAAGTCAACCATTCTCCAAGTATACAAATTCACCTTCTGATAATTATTCATGGGGCTGTCAAAACACTGTTCACTTTGGAAAGAGTAGAAGCAATCTCCTTTTCCTGAATAAGTTTAACTTATTCCTTGTTTTATAAACCTCTTCAGTACAAAGTTTGGAATCTCTCCTTCCTTGTAAAGTGACTGGATTTTCATCTGGGGAAAAGATATGTGGTTTCTTCCCCTCTGTTTTATTTTCTCCAGATAATGAGCCTTTTATAAATCTTATCTCTGACCTTTATAATAATATCTTGTCGGTTTTGCATTCTCGTGAGCCTAGGTCTGTAAATTCCAAGGGCACATTTCACATCTTTCTCAGTAAGTTATATTTCTGGCACCTTAATTTTTGGAATAAGGTATACCTAATAAGGTATCCTATCTGCATTCTCCCAAATGCCTCTAATCCTTAAATTGTTTCTTCTGTTTCTATGCTGAACATCGGCCAAGTCCAATTTCATGTTCATCAAAACTTTTAAAAATTATGCTAATATTACTCTTATTTTTATAGTAGTGTATTGAGCCTTGCTGGCTACCTGATCAATCTCTGAAATCTGATTAGTCATATCTTCGAATTGCTTTTTAATATGGTTAGATATACTTTCAAAGTCTTTGCAAAATGCAGTTGTTCATTTATCCCATTCTAATTTTAATTGAATGGTTGGTTGGTGGGTGGGTGGGTTGGTTGGTTGATATTTCCTATTTCTAAATCACCCATCTCCTTCAAAGGAGGAGTCTGGATGGTATATAATAAAACATAGAAATATAAAACAGTATATAAAACCTTAAAACAGTAAAGTTAAAATGTCAGTTAAAAAGTTTAACTCCTTCTGGAAAGTAAGGTGGGATATAAATGTACTAACATTAAATAGTTTGAACAGCCAAGGAAATTACAGCAAAAAAAAAAAAAAAGATCAGTAACATTTTTCTTTTAAAGAATTGTAGTCTACATACATTTTAGCAGGGATTCCACTAAGAGTATTTTGTGTAGTTAAAGGATATTCAGTGGGGATACTTGAGCGATATAAGCAATAGCTACTTGGAAGTAATCTAGATAGGCTGAGACCTTGATATAATCTGACTCAGTCCTGCTGGTGGAAGGTCTCTGAACTCAACATCAGCAACTGTAGGTTGTAACTGCTGTAGATGAAGTTATAGTTCAGACTTGTAGACAAAAGCTTCTTTATGTCTATAAAAGGTATGAGAGATGTCAAAACAGACAAATTGTCAGACTTCATATGGCGCCTGGCAATAAATGTTGACTCTCCAAAAACTCAACTAGCTAAGAACAGCAGCTTTGTAACTCAATATTGCTATCTAAGCTAAAGTTGCTAAATTGCAGATGAGAACAAACTCATGTACTGTATGCACAGAAGATCTGATTCCTGCAGAAACAAAATCATATATCTAAGGTTGCTTCAAGGTGTAAATCCAAGATGTATTTATTTGTTTGATCTATTTAATTATATTTGTAGCCTTCCCCCATCCTGTCTGATTCTAGGTGGGGTACAAACAAGTAAACAATAAGACACTAAAACCCAGTACAAATACTTAAAATTATTAAAAACCAAGTAAACATAAAGAGACTAGATGCCCCATAAATTAAAGCACAAAGTTGTTATATATGAAAAAACGAACAGGATTGGGGCTATCAATATTCCAGGAAAAATTATTCTTTTACATCAAGGACACTGCAGAGAAAGCTTGTTGCCTAATCTAAACAGCTGCACACTTTGTAAAGGGAAGGGACAGTCCCACAACAGGTCCTCTTTCAATGGCCAGACTGGATAAACAGATTCAATTTTGGCAAGTTATTCCTGAAATATCCCTGTGCTACATCATAAAGGACTTTAAAAAATTATAACCAGCGTTAAACTGGGCTCAGAAGTCAAAATGGTAGCCAATAAAGTGGCTTCAGAATGGGTATTACAGGAATTTATATTATACAGGTGCTATGGCTGTACAGAAGTTTCCATTGTACAACCTGTAGCTTCCCAGTCACCTCCAAAGGCAACCCTATGTAGAGCACCTTGTAGTAGTCTGAGTGAGTAGTAATCAGGGAGTCTTGTCCAGGTAGAGATATAACTGATACACCTGCTAAAGCTGGGTGAAGTTTTTCCTAGTCACTGTTAGATTAGCAATTTATTTTTAGTAGGATTTCATCTGTGCTTATTGTACTCTTATTTTGTCCTGTTCAGATCTTCATAGTCTCTAGAGACCAGTCTTTATCCCAGTCCTTTAGAATCAGTGGACTTTTGGGTAATTCTCTCAGCCAGAGAGTCAAGATAAGACTGTCGCTCTTTATATAATGGCTTAGTCTTGCATGAGAATCATTGGTTCCCACGTTGCCTGTTTCAATCTTAACACATATCACTGTCTGATTAGTATTAGCATGATTTGATTGCTTATTTGTACCCTATGACTATCATTAAGTGTTGTACCTTATGATTCTTGATGAATGTATCTTGTCTTTTTATGTACACTGAGAGCATATGCACCAAAGACAAATTCCTTGTGTGTCTGTGTCCACCGTTGGCCAATAAAGAATTCTATTCTATTCTGTTTTGTTCTGTTCTATTCTATCTCTTATTTTTTTGTTACCCACTTAAATAAAAATGATTTTCAATAAAAATGAAGGTCTGATAATTTAACATGAAAATCACTATGATCTAATAATAGAATTATTCAAAACAGAAATTGGACCTCATACAGAGATAGACGTCTAACCAGCAATGGTTAAGTCTCACTTATCATAGTGTGAGAAATCTCTTCTAACAGCTTTACAGATAAATTCTGTCAAGTAATATTTCATTTTATAACAAATGTTTATTAATCAAAATGGAAGTTATATTTAACTGTTAATTTATTTTATCAGTGTATTTTACTGGTTGCATTCCTGTGTTCACTTACCTAGCAGTAAGTCCCACTGACCTCAGTGAAACTTCTCAATTAGGATATAAAAGGAATCTTTCACTGATTTATTTTGAAACAAAATAGTATTATCCAGCAAAACAAAATATGTTGTGTTATGGTACAGAATCCATCTAATGTACACTTTATATCTTTCCTAACTAAAAAAAAATCAAATAAAAATGAGCAGAGTTTGGAAAAAATGTATATAAAAAAGAGAAAGACGAACAAAGCAACAACTGAGAAAATCCTCCCTGGTATCAGAGATAGTCAGATAAAAATATTAGAGGGAAGATTACTTTACAGCAGGGATTGCAAACTCAATTTCATTGAAGGCCGCATCAGGGTTGTGTTTGACCTCGAGGGGCCTGGGTGTGGCCAGTGTGGGCATGGCCAGCTCAACATCACTCCTGTCGGGGGCGCCTGTGGTGGCTTGAGCTCTCTGCCAGTGAAAACAGGCTCCCGAGTTCCATTTTCGGCTGCAATGGCCTCCAGCAACCAAAGATGGTATTCAGCAGGTTCTGACAGATTCTGGAGAACCGGTAGCAGAAATTTTGAGTAGTTCAGAGAACCAGCAAATACCACTTCTGGCTGGCCCCAGAGTGGGGTGGGAATGGAGATTTTGCAGTATCCTCCCCCTGCCATGCTCACCAAGCCACGCCCACCAAGCCACACCCAAAGAACCGATAGTAAAAAAAATTGAATTCCACCATTGCCGGCAACCCTCTGCAAGTGAAAACAAAGCTCAAGAGGGCCACCTGCGGTCCTTCCGAGCTCTTTTTTCACTGGCAGAGGCACCTCAGGGCAGAGGCATCAGTCCTTTGTTGTTTCCAGGGCCAGATCCCCCGCAGGCCAGATCCGGTCCTTGGGCCTTGAGTTTGACACCACTGCTTTACAGGAATATTTAGTGCTATGGAAATATTTGCAGATTTTTTTTTTATTGTCAGAAAATAATAATTTTTAGAAAAACTGATAGAGGCAGCTAATAGTCTACTTAAAGATAGATTTGGCTGAGCTGTAAAAATCTTATTTCTGACTACACTATTAATTGAAGCACTTTTTCCTATTAAATAACAAAAGCATTATAGAAAACATAAGCTTCATATTTGTTTCATTACACAATATAAAGTTGAACAATTAATGATAGTGTTAAAGTGCAAATTTCAGCTTTTCAAACCAACTAAATACTACCGATATTTCAGCAATTTATGGAGTATACAGGGAATGCATTCATAGCACTTTTACTTTTACCTGTAAAAATATTTCTTTTTTAATATTTCAATTGTCTTTCATTAATTTAAAGTATTACCACCATAAGTTTGGAAATTTCTATTATTTTATTTCTTTACAACAGACAAATATTAACACACAAACAAACAACATGGCAATTACTGTGGTTTATTTTGAGCCTTACTAATGAGGCTTTATGTAGCTAAATACAAAACTGGCTCATTCTGCAGCATCCCATCTGATTCCCTTACTATTATTAGTAATTACTTACTATTACTTACTATTATAGTCCCTTATTATTCTGGTAAATGGTATATTTCTTTCAAGGACAACCTCATCCAAACACAACTTTTCTGTTCATTGTTATCGCTCTAAATCAGTAGTGGGTTGCCCCCGGTTCGCACCGGTTCTATAGAACTGGTAGTAAAACCGGCAGGAGGCTCCGCCCACTAACCCCAATGTCACTAAAACGTTCTGTGCATGCACAGAAGAGTGCACGCACGAGCAAAGTGAGCATGCGCGCGTGGCCCCACTGAGAACCGGTAGTAAAGGTAAGTAGAACCCACCCCTGCTCTAAATTCACAACAAATAGCTTCCTGCCTTGAAGAAAATAATGTAAAGTGCAACATCAGTGCTATGTAATTTATAAAACATGCTAAAAATGCATGCAATAATGTTGGAACCTTTAATCCAGGAGTCTGGATAGCTCAGCAGACTAATGCATTGTCATTAACTCCAGCTGTCTGCAATTACTGTAAGTTCGAATCTCACCAGGTTCAAGGTTGACTAAGCCTTCCATCCTTTCTAAGGTAGGTAAATTGAGGACCCAGTTTGTGGGGGCAATAAGCTGACTTTGTATAAAATATACAAAAGTATGAAGGCTATTGCTTAACGCATTGTAAGCCGCCCTAAGTCTCCAGAGAAGGGCGGCATATAAATCAAATTTTTTAAAAAAATCTAAAGTTTTAAAAAGTTTGCTATCTCACCCTAACATGCTGAGAGAGATTTCTGAGTGGGTAAGGTAAAATTAAAAGATTAAACAAATAAACAACTCACCTGCGATTTCTTCTAAAGAATTTGCTCTCATGTCTAGTAAGACTGTGCCATTAAGGATACAACTTCTCAATTCAAACAAGCTATGAAGTGATAAAGTAGCAACATATGGTTTACTCCACCTCTCCCCGCCATCTTCAACATCTTCTTCAAACTTCAACCACCTAGGTAAAGAAAACATTTTAGTCAGATTTCCTCAGCTAAAGAGTAAGTATGCAGTATGACAACCACACATAAAAAACAATCCACAAACAGTAGTTAGTATATAGTATGGGAGGAGATATGAGAGAAAAAGGGAATTGCCAAAAACATATTTCTAGGTTTCTAGTTTCTGGGATCAGATAGTCTACTATGAAGAGGAGATTATCACTAATCCATCTTTGTTTCTGATTTTTTGACTCAGTTTGTATTAGGAAAATTATACTACTGCTAAAATGTTATGAATTCTATATTACAAGGATTTCCAAGATTGTATATGTAGCAGTGACAGGAAAAAACGGTATATAATTGTCAGAAAGCCTATCACTTTATTTCAATTTCTACCTTCAGCTAAGAATATACTAGAATTTTGAGAGCAGCTTTTTTTAAAAATTAGGTTTATATGCCGCCCTTCTCCAGAGACTCAGGGAGGCTTACAATGCGTTAAGCAATAGCCTTCATACTTTTGTATATTTTTATACAAAATCAGCTTATTGCCCCCACAAACTGGGTTCTCAATTTACCTACCTTAGAAAGGATGGAAGGCTGAGTCAACCTTGAGCCTTGAACTTGCAATAATTGCAGACAGCTGAATGTTAATAACAGGCTATCTAGCCTGTTGAGCTATCTGAGGCTCTTTTTTGGCATTCTTATTAAACAATTACTATGCTGGACATCCTATGGAATATTTTTTTAAACAAGACACTATTAAACATATAAAAAGTAAAATGTTATACCATGTATATACAAAATACATATATTAATACAGACGAGAATACATTTTTTAAAAAGTGACTTTGGTCTCATGTCCATTGTCTTATTATCTTATTAACGGTGCATATTTGTTAATTATTATTATTGTTCAGAATTTTACATTTACTCTCATTTCTATGAGTTATCCAATTATACCATCTATTCCACGCTATATAACCTTTTGAGTCTATCTTATCCTTCATTTCAAATGTTAGTTTGTCCATTTCCGCACAATTATAGATCTTTTGGATTATCAATTGGTCTGTTGGCAGTTGATCAGTTTTCCAACATTGGGCGAGTACAATCTGGCTGCAGTGACTATGTGTAATATTAAGTGCTTTATTTCTTTCCTATAGTTTTCTTTAATCATCCCTAGTAGGAAAATCTCTGGCTTGAGTTCTATTTTTTCCGATGTTATTTCTATTAGCCAAATTCTTATTTTTTCCCAATATTTCCTAATTTTGAAGAAGGTGCCATGGAAGAAGGTGCCCTGTGCCTGATTACACTTCCAACAGATTGGACTTAAATTTGAATACATTTTTGCTAATCTCAAAGGGGCCAGATACCATCTATACCACATTTTGTATTGATTCTCTTTATAAACCACTGACTTTGTTACTTATGAATGAATTTTTCATTTAAAAGCATGGAAACCAATGATGAAAAATATTCCTTTTTAAGATTTTCTTTTTTAAAAAAATGAACTGATGAATTTTGATCCACATAGACAATTTCAGTGGTTTCTCCCCAACCTCATTTACTCAATAATTGTATTCCAGATCATTTCCACACTATCTTTACCCAATTCAGAATCAAAGGATTTTTTTCTGTTAATGTTTGTGGCTCCTCTTATGACTGTCTTATACTGTTGCATGTAGATTTAGGATAGGATAAATACATTCTTGGAGATCCAGGAAGATGAAGCAAGAATTAATCAGATAAAACACAGGAATATAATCAACTAGTGCACTGTGGATAGTTTTCACCTGCACTGAAAGATCCATTTAAGATATATTCCTCAACATACTTTTTAGCATCCACAAACTACTACAAAGTATACACAGGAACTAACATACTTTCCTGGAACATTGCTGGATGGCATTCAAAGTATAGGATAGTTCTTTCATGGATTATATCTCTGAATATGATATCATATGATATCATGGTAACTCAGTGGTTAGAGTGCAGTACTGCAGACTACTTCTGCTGAGTGCCGGCTGTCTGCAGTTTGGCAGTTCAAATCTCACCAGGCTCAAGGTTGACTCAGCCTTCCATCCTTCTGAGGTGGGTAAAATGAGGACCCAAATTGTTGGGGACAATATGCTGACTCTGTAAACCGCTTAGAGAGGGCTGTAAAGCAGTATATCAATCTAAGTGGTATTGCTATTGCTATTATGTTACGGACGACCTGATCAACTGAAGACAGAATGCCTGATAATTACATTGTACAATCTCATAAAGGTACCAGAGCTAGGAAGTAGGGCTATGCATTTATGTTTCAAATAAGATACAACCAGTGATGGCCAAATTAGAATACAGCAATCAGTTTGCTATGGTTATAAATCTCCAACTTAGACCTTGTGACTTCATAATCATGAATACATTTCTTCTTCCTCAGCCACTACAAAAACATTTAATAGATGCCAAAAGTTATGAAGACATTAGCTGGAGATTCCGAAAATAATGGAGCTAACTTTTTTGGAACTCGTTATATAAAAGTATAGTTTATTATTGTTAAACCCATTCAAAAGGCTGTGTTGTTTCAGCAGAAGCCATGTTATAATAGAAACAACAACCTTGGCTCAAACTCTTTTGATACAGCATGATGACTTGCTTAATACTGACTGAATTATTTTAGCTACATCTGTTGTGTTTTTAGAAGGAGCGTTCATATGATTTACCAACAGATTCGTGGTGAGACAAATTAGTTATTTTATGTATTATCTTTTTTATACTGTCAAGAATGTTATTTGGATTTTTTTTACCAATAACTTAGCTGAAGGAGAGGGTATTATCTCCAGCTCTGCCTCAGTCAGTAAAATGTCTTGGGACCGTTCCCTGCTTTCTAAAAAAAAAAAAAAAAAAAATCTAACAATTTCCTTACTGAAATGATAAATCTGTTACTTTCTGAATAAGTGAATCACTAACATCCTGATCAAACTTAAACATACCATTAAAGATTTCAGAAGCATTATCTTGATTAATACATTCTGCCAGATCGGTTAATCACAAAGCAATGAGTCAGTCCTGAAGCTGGTCAGTCTCTCACCTAGGTTGACTTATATCACTGGTTTATTCAGTATTGTTTAGCTTCTCTGTTTACAGACAGAGCATGTAGAAAAAGACCTACCACCTTTTTCTCTGAGGAGAGCATTCCATAAATTGCCACCCTCCCCAGTCCAGTTTAGGTCTTGATGGTTGTTCACAACTGAACCCAGCAACAAGTTGTTATCAATAATATTTTGATTTATATCCTGATTCTATACCACATCTGAGATATCTGTTTCCCTTCCAAGCCCAGTCCCTCTGTTTCCGTACCTATTAAATTATGATTAACCTTGTCAATTTTTCATTGAAAAACTCTAGAGAACAATGAAATTAAAATCATGTATATGAGTCGTACAATGGAAAAGTTTGCTGTTTATTGCATTTGATTTATCAGATACACAGACAGACACACATACACACAACTTCATACACCAGTCCCACCTTTTCTACTTGAAAATTCTTTTTGAAGTTCTGAACCCTCATAACTCACTCCAACCACAGCTTTCTCATTTTCTTTGGCATTTATCCCACTTTCTCCCTCTTCTTTATTGGTTTTGTAATTTGAAACTTGGTTAATTTGAAATTTCAGTCCAATCAGAAACATTTCTACCAATCCATCAATAGAGAGACTGTAATAAACCAGTCACCACCTCACAAAGAAGAAACAGCGCACTTCTGGGCTATGGGACAGCCCAAAGGAATACAAAAAGAATGCAACCTGGATAAAGAAGGTAGATAAGAATAAAAAAGAAGTTGAAATGAAAGACCTTTTAATAAAAAGCATAAAACATGAAGAAAAGGGCAAGGAAGATCAAGAATTGGTCAGCATCAGCTGACGATGAACTGCATGGTTTTTGCTTGAAGCAAATCTAAGTCTAAACTTGGTGGAGGAAACATTATCAAGTCAATTAACACCTGGGTAATTCATTTGATTCACAGCTGGAATAGTGGATTGGACTCAAGTAGAACTAAAAACCCTGGATAGGAAGACCAGGAAAATAATGGCAATGGATCATGCTCTTCATCCACACAGGAACTTTGACAGACTCTAGTTACCAAGGAGCATAAATGGATATAGAATACTGCAAATATACCACACAGTTGAAGGAGGAAAAAAAGGGCATTGGAAGAATATTTGAAGGACAGTTGCCCTTTGTGCTTCTTCAACTGTCTAGTATATTTACAAAATTACACCACGCAGGCTTACCGAATACCAGAAAGATCAAATGGCCTACAAGAACAACCAACAGAAGAACAGCAAAGAGAGCATTACATGGCCAATACCTTAAAAAAATATCAGGCAAGGGAGATAATAACAAATCTTGGCAATGGCTAAAAGCAGGAAATTGAAAAAAAGAGACAGAGAGGCTTATTCTGGTTGCACAAGACCAAGCCTTAAAAAATGCATAGAAAGCCAGAATTGAGAAGACAGCAGCAGACAGCGTGTCGCCTCTATAAAGAAGCTGAAGAAATAGCAGACCATCTAGTTAGCTGCTGCAAGAAGATCACACAAACAATGGCATGACAAAGTAGCAATAATACTGCATTGGATGATATGCAAGAAATACCATTTGCCTGCAAGCAAGAACTGGTAGGACCATAAAATAAAAGGAGCCTGAGTAGCGTAGGGGAGTAATGCCTTCTACAAAGGCAGCATTTAAGATCCAGCTGCTGCAATTACTTGTGAGTTCAATCCCAGGCAGGCTCAAGGTCGACTCAGCCTTCCATCCTTTATAAGGTGGGTAAATTGAGGACCCAGTTTGTTGGGGGCAATAAGCTGACTTTGTATAAATATAAATATACAAAAGTATGAAGGCTATTGCTTAACGCACTGTAAGCCGCCCTGAGTCTCCAGAGAAGGGCGGCATATAAATCAAATTAAAAAAAAAAGACACTGTAATAAAAAAATGAAGAAAACCAGTACTCTTGAGACTTTAGACTTCAAGCAGACAAACTACTACCACATAACACCCCAGACTTAACTGTTGATAAGAAAGACATAAAGGTCTGGATAGTGGATGTGACAGTACCTGGAGACAGCAGAATAGAAATGAAAGAACTGGGGAAAATTACAAAATACAAAGACCTGCAATTAAAACTAGAACGACTGTGGCAAAAGAAAGCAAAGATAGTACCAATAATAATAGGCACCTTGGGTGCAACCCCAAAATCTCTGGAGCACCACATGAACACCATCAGCATGGACAAAATTGCCATCAGTCAATTGCAAAAGGCAGCTTTCCTTGGAACAGCTTACATCCTGCAATGATATCTTTAATATTATTAAACAACAATATCTGCCTATCCCAGGTCCTTCGGAAGGACTGGTGTTAAACAGACAAAAATGCCAAATCCAGTCTAAACATCTGGCTGACTGTGTGACCAACCATAATAATACATAAGTAGATGTGCATGAAGGCAAAACCAACTGAAGAATTGTCAACTGTGATTTCACATTCTTGTGTACATAATGCATTTATGTCTTTTTCATGGATATTTCATGCTATTAAACCTTCCCAACATTGGTGTGCTTTTCTTTCCTCACCATACTTTTTTTTCTTACCATATTGTTTATGGAAAAAGAACTCTTTGCCTGACTTCTCTGATGAGACATGTCCATTATGGTTGAAATTCTGACATAGCTCTCATCCTCCTCAGAGAGTGGATGAGCCTCACAACTCAGTTAAGGTAGGCCCTAGGCTTACATTCCATGACAAAATCATTAATACTATCAAACAACAACATATGCCTATCCCAGGTTCTTGGAAAGGACTCAACAAATGGATAAAAATGTCAAATTCAATCTAAACGCCTTGTTGACTGAGCAACCAGTTATATATTAATAAAAAGTTAAATCCTGATTTTGAAGAAAACGGAATGGTCCAACTCTAATTCTACACAAATGTAAACTATATGTTTGACTTCAAGAGCCGTGGTGGTGCAGTGTTTAGAATGCAGTATTGTAGGTTAACTCTGCTCACTGCCATGAGTTCAATTCCTTTGATCTTGATTGGGTCAAGGTTGACTCATCCTTCCATCCTTCCAAAGTTCGGTAAAATGAGGACCCAGATTGTTGGGGGCAATATGCTGACTCTGTAAACCGCTTAGAGAGGGCTGGAAAGAACTGTGAAGTGGTATATAAGTCTAAGTGCTATTGCTGTTGCTAAATCTAAATAGGTATATGTTTTTTCTGCTGATATTCACTGGGTCTTAAGCAACGGACCATGTGGAAGGAAAAAAATCTCATTTACCTGGCAGTCTCCCTCCACTCGGCATCCTCTCCTTCTCGCAACAAAAGTTCATCAAGCTCAGTGAATAAATCATGTGGGATGTGCTCCTCATCGTCATCTTCTGTTCCAAGAATAAATTGCACCCTCTGTGAAGGAGTATCTAGGGAGAAAAAAAGAGCAGTACTAAGAAAGTTAATCAGAAGACATGAATTTACCAAAGGAGCTGAATAGCCAGCATTATGATTTGGTAGAAACATTATATACATCATAGAAGGCAAACATTATATGATAGAATGATTTGAGCCGAGGTGGCGCAGTGGTTAGAGTGCAGTACTGCAGGATACTTCAGCTGACTGCTAGCTGCAGTTCAGCAGATCGAATCTCACCGGCTCAAAGTTGACTCAACCTTCCATCCTTCCGAGATGGGTAAAACGAGGACCCAGATTGCTGGGGGCAATTTGCTAACTCTGTAAACTGCTGTAAAAGCACTATGAAGCGGTATATAAGTCTAAGTGCTATTGCTATTGCTATAGAAGACCAATGTGAAATTTCAAGTAAACTCATTCATTAATTCACAAATGGCTGCCATTTGATGGATATTTGTCAGTTGATAAAGTTAGTAACATAAATGAAAAATACCCCTTTACTAAAAGACAAAGATATGCTTTCTTGTACCATTCCATCCAGCATCCCAGCAGCTCACCTCTTTTCTTTTCAGAGTAGGTATTTCCAAATATAGCACTAGAGCAACCCCTACCCCCACACCATTTTATTAATCATCTTCTTCTTCTTTTAACGACCCCCCATAATCCCTTGCAGGGTGGAGTCTGGGCAACTGAATGGAGCTAGCAGAGTGTTTTAATGGCCGGATGCCTTTCCTGTCACCAATGCGAAGTTTTGTTCAGCAGATATATTCTCATTGTGCCCAGAGAGAGAAATATCTGCCTCTACCTAAGAGCGAACTCACAGCCTCCTGATTGTGAGGCGAGAGCTCCACTTCTAGGCCACCGCACAGCACCACTCCACACCATTTAATTAATGATTTCTATAAAATACCTCAAGCACTTAATAGAATGGACAGAGTCTGGCTAGTGCAAAGGAAATGTCAGTGGTCTTACTGATGCTTATCCTGATGTAGATAAAAGTTGTTAAAGTAAATGTGGCCCCTATTAAGAGTTCTCTTAGGAACGAATTAGTTCCTGAATTCTTTTTATCTTTCCACTGTGGAGAGGAAATGTTCACTATAAATGTAAGATGAATTTAAACATGACAATGAATAAATGCAATCACATTTGCTTTAAAAAGGAATTGAAGGAAAATTCATTGACTAGGAAAAAAATATTCTGTGGAATATTCCTTTCTCTCTGGATTATTTTAAAATTTCTCTGGATTTTGTTCTGGGGACTATTTGGTGATTTGATGAACTGGAGACAGTCTGAAGAGGTCCACTGTGATTCAGCCTCCCAAAACCTGTTCCACCTGCAACGCCATGTCCTGAATACTTTGACCTACTTCTGATTCAAAGAATTTACTTTCCAGAGGATTCATTTTTTAGAGGGAGGGTCAGTGGTGGGATTCAGCCAGTTCGCACCAGTTTGGTAGAACCGGTGGCTAAATTTTTCTGGAGTTCAGCAAACCGGCTGAAGTGAGGGGCAGGAAGCCCTCTCATGTCCGGCGAGTTCACTGAAGGTCAGGTTGGCCATCGCAGGAGACTCGTCCCATATATGCAGCGGAACTGGAAGGCCACGCCTCGCACAACAGCCAACCTGACCCTGGGCGAACTGGTTGTTAAATTACTTGAATCCCACCACTGGGGAGGGTTATAGATATGACACTACATGGACACCTAGTTTGAAAATCCATACTTGCTTCTGGGTTGGGGGTGGGGGAGTCATTCTATACTTCCCACTCTTTCTTTTAGTTCCCGGTTCTTTTCTTCAAGGTTTCTGATTTAGTTTGGTTTTAACATTGATAGATTTCATATTTTGAGAAGCAGTGGGCATCACAAAAAATATAATGCCAATAGGAATTAATTGCATTAAAGCTATAAGCAGTAGACAAGTATCAGAGTTTTCCATTAAAACAGTCATTTTTGTTTTGGAGAAAGTCATGTACTAAAGGATTTCTACACAAGAAATAGAAAGAACTGTTGAAAACAGAAAGAACAATGTTGTCATATCACCATGAAGCATTCCATGGCAGAGAAAGACTCTTCACAAAAGAGCAATGTCTCACTGCCTTGTGCTCAAAGGGGCGGTTTGGGCCTTCATTATAAGAGATTTTTGACTCACTCTACCTCCCACTTCCTGGGGTCCTGCTGTAGCTCCATGCTGATCTGAGAGGAGCCGAATGGAGAACATGCCAGTGTGCCAGGCATTTGGAAGGCAGCAGAGTTTTGCCACCACAGAAAGCACAAAAACAGGGGGAAATGCTCGCAATTCATTCTCTTTTATATAGATAAATGTTTTTTAGGCATGGATCTTGAGTGGGTAGGATGAGCCACTTGGTTACGAGCTGGTAACTGATTGTATTATTGTTATTTGTACCTACGAGTCAGTTTTTAACTCCTGGAGATTGCCTGGACACATCCTTGCAGTTTTCTTGGCAAGGTTTGTCCTTGCCTCCTTCCAAGGGATGAGAGAGAGTGAGTAATCCAAAATCACTCAATTGGCTTCATGCCTAAAGTGAGACTACTGTAGTGAGTCTCCTGGTGAGTCTCCTGGTTTCTAGACCAGAGGCCCCCAACCTCTTTGGCACCAGGGACTGGTTCCATGGAGAGAGGTTTTCCACAGACCGGCGGGGGGTTGTTTCATGTGCTACCTGCATCCCACAGATGGGGCTTTGCTTGTTTGCACGGCCCGGTTACTGGCATGCCACGGACCAGTGCCAATCCATAAACTGGGAGTTAGGGACCCCTGTTCTAGACCGATGCCTTAACCATTACACCAAACTAATTGTCAGTTGAGTTTTTAAGTGAGCACTGATTGACTAACAGTTCTTTGAGCTCAGCTATTAGCCAGAACAGCAATCACAGACTGTCTGACGGTTTACTGCAGATTCTATAACCTCACAAACCTGTCAAATGTGCTCTATAGACAAACAGACATAAAAACAGCCCTGGGGTGGAAGTAAAAGAAGGCAAAATTCTGTACACAACTGGATGTCTGCTCACCCAATAATGCTGACATACTTAGTTGTTAAGAGATGTTTATGCAAAAGTAGCATAGTTCCCTATCATTGTTGCTGGAATAATTATTAAATTTTAGATAACACAAAGCAAGTAAACATATCTCCTCCACGACAAACCTGTGAGGAGAGTTGGACTGAGAGCGAGCGAGCAATTGGCCCAAAGTCCCTCAGCTGATTTTGCTGCCTAGAACTCACAGTCTCCTGTTTTCTAGGCCTGCCTTTTAACCAGTATGACATACTGGCTCAAATGAATTCTCTGAGTGAATAGGAGAGTATGCAAATGACCCTTGAAGCTTGTTCCAGATTTTAACAAATGTATGCACCAAAGCTTGTGTTAATGCAAGATAGACAGAATGTTGTGTTACAGAGGAAAAGCTCCCAGTTGTGTTGTCTTTGAGATATTAAATAACAAATTATGTCCAGGCAATATTTACAGTGTTCTTTGTTACATATCTCAACACCAAAAGGAGTTTTGCTTCCTCTCAAAAAGAGAACCATCTTTTCAGTCATTACACTCTGAATAGAATCTGCATTTCTGGAAAACACAAAATGATGGCTGCTAGTTTCTACCACTCTGCTTCGCCATGGACAAGATTGTCATAATTGCACAAGAGCCATTCTTTATTCAAGGCAACGCAGCAACCAAGGGTCTTCAGCTGCAGTGGTGGTGCACTCTTAAGGCATAGCTTTACTGCAAGGCAATGGGAGACCTAATTTCCCAGCCGCCAATTAGTAAGAAGAATTAGTCCATCAGTTTCTGTAGTTTCGTACGCTCGACACACAGCTATGCTAAGCTGTTTCACATACAATGGGACAGAATGGGGAGGAAAGAGCTAGTTTGAGATGGCAAAAATAAAGATGGATACTTTTTTCGATTGCAACAACAATTACAAATGGACAACCATGACGTATTACAGGTAGTCTTCAGGTTATGATGACAGATGGGCAGGCCTCGTTTGATAACATCTCTTGCAGGAAGAAAAGCAGCTACTGTGGTGATAAAAGGTAGCCCCATAGGCATGTGAGCCACAACACTACCAAGGCATGAGTCAGAAAAAAATGTGGCCAACAAAATATCACAACTAAACTTCTCAGACTAGCCTCTCCCAAGTTCACATGAAGAAAAAGGGGGAGTGCATTCAGACATGCAAGATTCTGTTACTATAGCTTTACAATAAAAGTAATTCTGATCTACATGGGACTAGTTTTCTAGTTTGGTCTACCCTGAAGATCTGACAACAGGGAGGGAAACCCCACATCTCCTTTTCATTTTCTGATGATGCTACCAAAGCACTACTACCATTTTGCCTCAGTTTCAATTAGTTCCCAGAACAATAGCTATTTGAATGTACAACCAAGTATGAATGCCTCTCAACTCCGTTCTATGGCACCTGGAGCATCGATAACTACTCTGTAGGTATTCAGTATTTTTTTTCTTCCAAGAGGTGCAGAATAGGTGTTTTAAGCTTCAATGAATCTCTGTGTTTTATTTTGAACTAATTCCCACAAATTCTCCCAAAACAAAAAGCTAGTAAAGAATGCCGTGTCTCCTAGTAACTTCATAGTGTCCCAAATATAACTCTTACCTCTCTCTTTGATAAAAAATAAAATGTTGTCCCTGACCAGAAAAAAAAAAAATCTTTCCCTGGCCAATAACAACAACAAAATCATCCTTAAGCGCTCAATAAGAAGTAGAATACTTATAATAGCAAAAGCTTTCATAAATTAGTATATTTTGTCATCTGGGTGAAATTGTGATTTTTCAGTTAGCAAGTACTACATTGTTCATGAATAGGCAGAGAAAGAAAATAAATGTAAATAATGCTGACTGCGACAATAAAATAAAAATAATAGTAAAAAAAAAGGTATAAAATAAGCATGATGACAGTTCATAAAGCAATACTGCTAAAAGCACTCATATTCTAGCACGCTGATTAGATCTTATTGTGGAAATGAAAACTGATCAAGGACACAGATTTAAATCAATAAAATTACTTACTTACAAATGAACGCGCAGAGAGGATTCCGAAGAAAGAACAGAGGAAGTTCCAAACAAGGACCCAATTATTATGAGTTTAAAATAGGTTACGCTGAATTTTTAATCATACACAAATAGCTCTTCTTCTACAGGCTCCCTAGAGCCATATGTTAAATAAGCCTGAGGAATAAAGTTTAGCCTGCTATAAAATCCAGCCAAATCGATGTCTATGTTGTTAAGCTCTTTAAGTTGTTCAAGCCAAAATGATCATGAAGGATAAAATGTGAATATGGAGTGCTATTTTCACAAAGCATCTTAAAAAGACAAGAAAACCTTAAGAAAGATATGGGAAAAAACTTAAACTTACCCTCTTTTCCATTATATATATATGTATGTATTGCAGGAGCTTATTTCCTGTTTGCATACAGTATATACATATTGTTTTGCTTTGGAGCAGCACTATGATCTTTCTAAGCAAGCACCTCCGAATGAAAATAACAATGAAACACAAAATCAAAAGGAAAAACACATTAAATTCTACTGTACCTTTACAGATAGTTTACTTAACATATAAGAGGGTTTTTTTGACCATAGGAACTGGTTCTATCTAAAATCTACATGTACACCTGTACATTGTTTGCTCAATCTCAAACCCAACCATGTTGGGCAGCAAAGTTTAAATTACAACTCCAGCCACATTTACTTGAATAGGATTTTTTTTTCACAGTGAGAGGAAGTCTGCATAATACAAAATCCGTGATTGAACAGAGAGTTTATGGAAGTCAAAATCCCCATCAGAGACTGTCCATTTCCAAAGCACAAAGGAATATTGGGATGAGAACGGCATTCTTCACTTCTGGTATGAGCAGGTCTACACCTATAAATCTAGCTTCATGCAGAATGTGAGGGGAGTATGAATTAATTAAAAATCATCCAAGTGAGCAAGAGCCAGGGATTTAAAAATGCCATTTTAACAACTGAACAATGCTTTAATAGCTATATGCTCAACTCCTTATATGCTGGGAGTTTTAGCAGCTTTAGCAACAATTGAAAATATTTTTTCAATTGTTGTTACCAAGGTGACAGTTATGAAATAGGTATTTAAAACACATATAAGTTATGTGTTTCCTCTCTAACCTTTGAAAATGCAACCTAGTTTTTTCAAAAACAAACACCTAGCCATGTCAAGTTGACCCATGTATTATCAAATTCATCATACATTTATCCTACTCCTGTTAGGAAGATTTTCAAAGAGACTCAAAAGCTTCTTTTACACAGGGAAGAGGTTCATACTTGCTTAACACTGTCAGACCCTTGAGTATTTCCAGGTCATTTGGAATGAAGATGCTTTTTTTCCCCTTTTGCATTAGGTTATTTCCCCAAACCCTAAATTTATACGCTGATACTAATGTATGCTGACAGTTTGGGGTCTCTTTTTTTAAATGGAAATATATAATTGAAGGCCAAGAGAAAAAGACATTTGTGTCACTAGTAGTGTTTTTAAAAGGAGAAGGCACAATCTGAGTCAGGATTTTCTTGCTATGGATAAGGGGAGCATAAATTTCAAAACAGCTGAGGGAGAGGACCAGGCTAAGCCAAGGGTGGAGTCAAATGCATCATCAGTTTGGAGGTGGGAAGTTTGTCCTTTCAGACTTGCAAGATTCTGTTACTGTTAAGAGCCATGGCGGTGCAGTGGTTAGAATGCATTATTACAGGCAAACTCTGCCCACAGCCAGCAGTTCGATTCTCAACAGCTCAAGGTTGCCTCAGCCTTTCATCCTTCTGAGGTGGATAAAACGAGGACCCAGATTGTTGGAGGCAATATGCTGACTCTATAACCATTTAGAGAGGGCTGTAAAGCACTGTGAAGCGGTATATAAGTCTAAGTGCTATCGCTAATGTAGCCTTTCAATAAAGTTCATCTAGTCCAGTTTCCTGTCTAATTAACCTGAGAGGGCTGACAATAGAGTGCATTCTGCACACTTTTTCCTGCCTTAATTAATTTGATATAATGAGATGAGGCATGAAAATAAAAAATGAATTACGTGCCTCTATAAATAGACATTGTCTTTCAACAATTGACAAGAAAGGATTGTAACCACGTTGTCAGCTTTCTCTAAATGCAACGCTTTCTGCAGTACATAAAACACTATAATGCCTGACATCAGTTATTTATTTCTACAACTGATCCTGATGAGTAATGCTGCTGTCAAAATTGATGCAGAGATCTTTATATCCTTTCTCAGTATGACATTTCATGTGTTAAAGCTGTGCACTTTGGAGTACATATTACTCCATATGAAAAGAAACCCTCCATATATAAATATATCTGAGAATTTTGGAATCCTATTTTTCAGGTTCTTCAAGGCAAAACTTTGTTATGATGTAGTAGCCAATAGCAATGAAATATTTTTTTTTTAAAAAGAATACTCTGTAGCCCAGCTCCCAAATGACGTAGATTTGATTATGAAAGAGAGCTTAACATTAAATGCATGAAAGCGGATTAAGTAAAAAGCAGAGTGTGCCAAAATATCCACATCTCTGAAGAGTTTTGCTAGCATCAACAAGTATATCAGAAATTCCAATGATATAAACAGAGAATGGAATAACTCAGCCTCCATTCCTACAGCACCAAGTGAAATTTCTATGTCAGGATGCCAAAAGGTAGTTATACATTCATAAATTCTCATATTTTGACAAATCAAAATGCTATTGATAAATTGAGATGTTGAGAAGCAGTGATTTGAACAGTGTTCATAAAATTGACCCAGTTTTGAAGAACAAAACAACTGTGGAATATAGATCCTCTCCTACTCCTTTCACCAAACATAGTGAGTGTCAGGGTTCCAAGTAACACCGCCACCGAAAGAAGACTCCGAGTCATGAGTTTCCTCAGTTCCTTTTTACTGAAGATGTCATATTGGCACACCTGGGAAAACCCGAATCTGAAAGTTTCCAGATTCTCCCTACCCAAGTGAAAGTACAAGCCCCTACCCAGTACCCACATGTCCATCACATGGTCCAATCATCCACCATCCAAACTGGAAAATTCTCCCAGTCATCCAACTCCAGGTGCTAGGACCAGGACAAGGTGTCCTTGACTCTCTGAGAAAGGAATGTTATTTTGACTACATATCACCCATACTCTATGCAATCCCCCCTCCCATTTTCCCACAGTAGAAAATATAGCAGACCTGAAGGCCCAAATGTAAAAGATGGCTTCCAGGTCTTACAGGGAGCAGGTTCCAGCGAACTCAGTATGGCTCAGACATGATAAAAATGTCCTGCTAATCTCTGATTAATCCCAACCATAAATACTCCAAATTTTTCTTTTAAACATTTGGACTAACATTTGAATAAATCATCTGTGGACTTCTGCAAAACCTCCCTATTTATTTTATCAATAATTTTGGTATTTTATATATATTTTATTTTCGGTTCAGATTGCTACAAATGCCAATGGATGACTTTTTTCATTTTACTGTCTATAATAATCTCATATTTTCAAGTGCAAAGTCATTCCATGCCATTTCTGCCCTGTTTCTCATGAAAAATCTGTGTATAGTTTCTAAGCAATTTCCATTAATATTTTCAGATTTATTTTTTTTTTAGGAAAATGAGAAAACAAAAAAAATAACTTGCTTCTTCTACCATGTTTCCCCCAAAATAAGTCTCTGTCTTACATTTTTTTGAACCCTGAAATAAGCACTTGGCCTTATTGCCATGCGCTCAAAAGCCCGATTGGGCTTATTATCAGGGGATGTCTTATTTTGGGGGAAACAAAGTATTAGTTAGAGAGGTTTTGGTCAACTCATATTAAAAAGCCAATCAAATAAGTGCCTCCAACATTAGCCCAATCTATTCAGGCATTATTCATGGAACATGATAACGAGAATTCTAAACTTTACAGGTAGCCTGTGAAATTTATACTTGTTTAGCCTCTTTAATTTGTTTTTAAGCTACCCACTAATCACTTAAATACCCCAAAGAAAGTTCCCAAATGTCAAAGACAAAATAATCGTGTGCCACTCAATAGCTCTGCTGTATCCAAATAGCGTGGTGGGATGAGTAATGTTTCAACTGGGCTACCATGTAAACAATGCTGATATAACTTTCTAGAAGATGCAGAGTATTATAGTTGTTCTTACCTTACTGCCATCCATATGACAGAAGTAAGAAATCATTGTGGGCAGTTAACAATAGCCTGTGATTCAGTGCTCATGTAAACAGATTCAGAAACAGATTCCAAAAAAAGGCAATGACTCAGAAGTCCAACCACAAATTAACAGCCTGGGTAATAAGCCCATTTTGAACAAACCATGGATCAATGGAAAAATCTGTTATATGTAAAGTTCACCCTGGGCTTTCCCTGCAGGGAGAGGTCTGTCCCTCTTATGTAAGTAGTTTTATACTTATCAATAAAAGATAGATGATAAAACATGGCAAACAGGACTTCCAAGATTTGCAATCGTCAAGAGGAAACCCTTGGTACGGTCTTTTAAAGAATATTAAACTAAAATATGACAGAGGAAATATGTCTATTAAGATGATAATAAATGTTATTCTGGAAGAGTGTATGGAAATTTAAAAGGCAGAAAACATGAATTCAGTTACTCGGTATGGGCCTGTATATATCAAGATATCTCAGCAGCTAGCAGCACTGGATTGATCTCTGTTAGGTTGAATCAGGCTAATCAATATTGGGATGGGTGACCTGGGCTGCCCTTTCTGTAAACAAAACTATATGGAAATGAAAGGGGCCAAGCTTAAAGGAGTCCTTACTTACTGTCAAGACACAACACCATGGTAAACAGCCAAGCTGCATTCTTGTTTCCTCTTATTTAATATTTCCAATTATTAAACCTCAATTGTATCGCATCCTATTTATCGCTCTACCTTTTACCCCATGGGTTAAAGTGTACTAAAAGATCATTCTCAGGACCTCAGGACCATCCTCAGCAAAATTGCATTGGATACTTTCAACCACCTAATTGAAAATGAGAAACGCATGTTTTGGCTTTATACTTTCATCTAAAAGACAATATGAGCTCCTGTGGCAACAATAAAACTTTTATGAAAGCAAGCAATCACTGCATTGTTCTAATATCACCCCCATCTCATCTGCCCCTTGGGTTTTAGTCTCTATTTAATCTTACATAATTTTAACTGTTTTGTATTATCTTTTTATCATTTTGGAAGCCATTCAGAATCACTGTAGTAATGAGATAGGCAGCGTATAAATTTAATAAATAAAAAATAAATATGGGATAGCCAACCACTATAAACCAAGGCTATATAAATTCTAAATTCTATTATATATTCTATTATATATTATATATTAAATTCTATTCTATTCTATAAATAGGTTGTATTAGATTCAGATTTTGTAAGAAAACTGTAATCATTTCTGAGTTAATTTTTACAGCAAAACCCTATGCATGTCTACAAGAAATGTTCCTAATGATTTGATCAAAAGTAATCAGAGATCCAAATAGAAAATGTTTCTTATCTCATATATGATTAAGGGGCTATCATATCAGGTCACATTCACTTTGCTGAAGACTTAGTTATAAAACAGGCTTTCCATATATGTACAGGTAGTCCTTGACTTACCACAGTTCATTTAGTGACCATTCGATATTACAATGGCACTGAAAAAAGTGATTTATGGCCATTTTTTTGCACTTATGACATTTGTTGCATCCCCATGAATATGTGATTTACATTCATATGCTTGTCAATTGACTCACATTTATGACAGTTGTGTGCCAGAGTCAAGTGATCCCCTTTTGCGACCTTCTGATAAGCAAAGTCAATGGGGAAGCCAGATTCACTTAAGAACTGGATTACTAATTTCACAACTGTAGCGATTCACTTAGCAACTATGGCAAGAATAGTCGTAAAATGGGGCAAAACTCACTTAACAGTTTTCTCACTTAGCAACATAAATTTTGGGCTCCATTGTGGTCATAAATTGAGGACTACCTGTATTGTACTTTTCCTTTCAAGAGATATTTGTAAATTTCCTTTTTAAAAAAATCTGAACAATATGCATAATGAATCAACCCAAACACCTGTTTTAAAGTGATGAGTAAAATACAGGAAAGAGAGGGGGAACATTTCCAGATTAGGATTTCCTAGCATTGCCAATTTATATAAAACAAACTCATGTGCATCTTTTTTAAAAAATTGGCCCTCTGTTGGTTTTTGTGACCATTTTTATTCTCTTAATAATAACAGATTGCAAAAGATACTTTTTCTGCCTTCATATTCTACTGCTAGGGATGTTAACAATTTCAACTCCTTCTCTAAAGGCTCATATCATTTTGCTTTTGTACTTCTAACGCTTATCATTGAAATATATTTTAAAATAAAAGATTTGTTAAATTTACACCAGAAATTACACTGGCACTCCTAAGGAACTCAAATATTTTTTCACATTGCAATATTGTATAGTAAGTTATTCACCCATGTTTTTGTAAGATCTGGGACAAATGAAGGTGAATATTCCCAGGATAATGTTGCAGGATCCAATCTGGGTCAGTCACCGAGACCAGAGGTTTTCTCTTCTGAGATTTCGGACTCGTGCTGTAGCCCCATCCTCAGGGACCTTCTCTGTGTGTTTTCTCTGTGAAAGCATACAAAGAAGTCCCCTGAGGATGGGCTCCAGCACAAGTCCGAAAGCTCAGAAGACAAAACATCTGATCCTGGTGACCGATCCAGATTGGATCTTGTAAGATCTGTCTTTTTTAGTACAATACTAAAAGTATTCACATCCTTTATATACTTTTAGTGGCTATATTCTTATTCAGGCAGAAAAGTACTTTCTATCATTATTAAGTCCATTAGAAATTTCTCCCAGGGAACAACACCATTATAGCTGCATGGGACAACTCTAGAATCATTAAAGCTGAACTCATTGTTAAAATTGAGCCATTGGGAGAAGAAAATGGGGCTCATGCTTGGGTGAATATGATATTCAAGGCAGAGGAAGACAGAAAGACATCTCTCCCTGCATACATATGTAAAAAATATCAGATTTACATGACTCCTCTTAAATTTGTAAATGTTTAGTGGTTTTGTGATTTTAATATTTTGAGGTTCAGTCTTCTGAGCTTTTGGACTTGTGCTAGAGCCCATCCTCATGGGACGTCTCTCTTCAGCAGAACCTGAAGAAAGATGTTCCCTGAGGATGGGGCTCCAGCACAACCAAAAAAGCCAACACAGTTCTAGGCTGCATAAACAGAGGGATAGAATCAAAATCACGTGACATGTTAATACCATTTTATAATGCCTTGGTAAGGCCACACTTGGAATATTGCATTCAGTTTTGGTCGCCACAATGTAAAAAAGATGTTGATATTCTAGAAAGAGTGCAGAAAAGAGCAACAAAGATGATTAGGGGACTGGAGGCTAAAACATATGAAGAACGGCTGCAGGAACTGGGTATGTCTAGTTTAATGAAAAGAAGGACTAGGGGAGACATGATAGCAGTGTTCCAATATCTCAGGGGCTGCCACAAACAAAAGGGAGCAAAGCTATTCTCCAAAGCACCTGAGGGTAGGACAAGAAGCAATGGGTGCAAACTAATCAAGGACAGAAGCAACTTAGAACTAAGGAGAAATTTCCTGACAGTGAGAACAATTAATCAGTGGAACAACTTGCCTCCAGAAGTTGTGAATTCTCCAACACTGGAAGTTTTTAAGAAGATGTTGGATAACCATTTGTCTGAAGCGGTGTAGAGTTTCCTGCCTTAGCAGAGGGTTGAACCTCCAAGGTCCCTTCCAACTCTGTTATTATATTATTATATTACAAGTCTGAAAGCTCAGAAGATAAAACCTCTGGTCCCAGTGACCGACCCAGATTGGATCCTGCAACATTATCTTGGGACAGGTTTATTCTCCTTCATTCGTGTTAATATTTTGATTTTTTATTATTATTATTCCTGGATGGCTTCCAGCAAAAGTTAGTACAGTACAGACTAATCAGCAAAAAAGAATGGTGGTGGTTTATACAATGCTTCGGTAGAGGGCTTTCAAACTCACTGTACCTTCCAGTGAGGAGGAACAAACTCATTGTACCTTCCAGTGTGGAGGAACAAAAGAAGCAGGAATTCAAGAAGACGGGAGAGAGGCAGTTTATTACCTGTCAAATAGCTGGCAGTAAGAGAAGACAGAATGGCAAATTGTTCTGTTGTTCAAATGGAATAAAGAAGAGAAATGAAACAGAAATAAGGAAAAAGTGCAGGGGGGAAAGAAGTCAGAAGAGAAATAAGAATTAAAAATGACTAGGCCATTAACCTGATAAGTTAATGTTTTCTTATACATTTTCCATGTACAGCTATAATTCTAAAGCATTATAATGTACTGAGGGTTTCAATACACATCTAAAGGAGGAAAATATATGGCAAAAAGACCATGCTGCAAATTAGAAGCACAATTTCCATAAATGTTCCTGTATTAAGAGATAAAATACACAAAGGCTAAGCAAATGTCCCTTTTGAAGAATGAGAGGTGAGGATCAGGGCAGCTTCCGCAATTAAGGGTCCCCTGGAATTTCAAATTACAGTAGGCAGTGATCAGAAGGAACTTGGAGACAAAGAAATCCTCATGTGATACTACTACACTACCTGTTTCCAAACCACTATTTTCATATAAATAATAGTAACAATTAGCACCAGTTAATAGATCCCTTCATAGAGCTAGTAAGATGGCACTCCATCTATAAGCCATTATAACAATATCCTCTGTAGTTCCCACTGATGGCATTTGATGCTTTCTGTAGGGTTTATATGTTTGTGGTAGTTAGTGTAGTCTGAAGACTAAGTCCAGGTGAGATATAAAAGATTGGCTGTGCGTTGTTTTCTTTTTCTTTTTGAATAATGTTGTTAATCATATTAAACAGATAAAACAGATACAAAAATACATTATAAATATAAAAGCTGCAGAAACCCACCCCGTTCCTGCCCAAAATGCGGAAAAGAAGAAAAAGAAATTTCCCTTCCATCCCCAACATTCAACACATTCAACATTAACAATTTATCTCTGCCTTTTAAAATATAACCAAGGAGAGATTCAACCTAGAAATAAGGAGGAGTTTTCTGACAATGAGAACAATCAACCAGTGGAACAGAAGTTGCCTTCAGAAGTTGTGGGAGCTTCATCACTGGAAGCTTTAAAGAAGAAACTGGGACTGCCATTTGTCAGAAATGGTGTAAGGTCTCCTGCTTGGGCAAGGGGTTGGACCAGAAGACTTACAAGGTCCCTTCCAATTCTGTTAATCTGTTAAACCAAATATGTCTTTATTCCATACCTTACCCCATTTTCTATAAACTCATTTCTAGAGCTTCAGCTCACCTTCAACAGCAAAATCCAACAAAAGTTAACACAAATTAACAAAGAGCCTCAGATAGCTCAACAGGCTAGATAGCCTGTTATTAACATTCAGCTGTCTGCAATTATTGCAAGTTCGAGGCTCAAGGCTGACTCAGCCTTCCATCCTTTCTAAGGTAAGTAAATTGAGGACCCAGTTTGTGGGGGCAATAAGCTGACTTTGTATAAAAATATACAAAAGTATGAAGGCTATTGCTTAACACATTGTAAGCCGCCTTGAGTCTCTGGAGAAGGGCGCCATATAAATTTAATTTTTAAAAAATCCCATTTCTATTTAATTCCTCAATAATAATAAGCAAAACATGGCTGTGCTTTGAATGCTTTTTTTAGAAGGTTCTTGTTATAGGAGAGACATATTTCTGAGTAAGGAAATGGCCCTTCAGTCGCACTGATGTATGTCATTCATTTTACCATTTTCTAGATTTTTACAGAGTAAAAGTCATCCTAGGGTAGACAAAACAACTCAATTCCTGGGATGAAAGAGATGTCGATGGTAGGGAGATTTCTTTAATCAGTTTTGAGGAATATACTACTGTACTCTGATTATTCTTTTATGAATCAAGAATAATTAATTCATAAATGGTATGAATTTATGTCATAATTACTTAGTTGTTTAGGTACGTAGCAATATTTACAAGTTTTACCTACTCTACCAGCCCTGCTTTGTTCTAGGAAAAAAGAACTTGATATTATACATATATTCTCTGGTGTCATTTTGACATTTCTGCTCTAATGTGTTCCTCTTCAGACAATTACCCTTATCGTCCAAAACTTCAAAAGGACTAGAATGTATCAGCTCTTATTTACTGCAGTTCCCATTTCACTGAACTATTTTTTTAAAAAAATACAATAATAAAGCAAGACTTACCAAATGAAGGAGACTCTCGGCCATCCTCTAATCCCGAATCTCTTTCTCTGTCTCTCTTTCTGTGTTTATGTCCACGGTGTCTATGGCGGCGATGGCTTTTTCTTCCACCCAATGGCACATGAACCCCGATAAACAAAGTCCTGTGACCTACACAACAGAATACAGTCTAAGTAAAAATATTTGATAATGCATTTAACACGAAGACGTTAGGACTACAATAATGTTTATGCATTATACTGAAGTGAATGGAAGTCCTAGAAACATGTTAAAATGGGGAAAAGGGAAAAAAGGCTGAACAGATTTAGATGTATAACTCACACACTTCTTTGCTTTTGTGTGTGTGTGTGCGCGCGTGCGCGTGAGTGCCCATACACATATGGGAAGGCATGCTGAATAGGAATCCTGGGATATTTAATTCTAATACATTAAACAGCAATAGTCTGAGTAATGGTGCTACAGCATAAAATGACAGTTTCAGAGGCCCTGGAAACCATCCTAAGATTATGATTATAAGAAATTAAAAAACATGGAATAATAAAACAGCTGAAGAAAATTTTAGAAAGTAAATAACTCAAGTAGGTCAATAAGAAAGAAAGAACAAAGTTAGTAAGTTCAATGCTAGTTCTAATTCTGACATCTTCCCCACCTAATCATCTACTTGTTTCCCAATATGATAAAATGGGTAACCGCATATTTAGACGATCAAAATACAAATAGAAATACAGTTTACATTAATATTTTGATACTGTTGTGCAAAATTGGATCTGTAGAATATATTCCTGTTACAGTAATCGGCATTGAAAATTACTATTATTTTTTATCTATTTGAAAAATTCATTTCATTTGGCGTATTATAGCTACCATCTATGGGTTTTTTTTCAGAAAGAGAGGGAGGGAGGGAGAGAGGGAGGGAACTACTCTGGTAGAGTGATTTAAAGTATTGGATTAAGAATATGGAGATCCAGATTCTGCTCCAACTTCAACCCACTAGAGCCTGAGTAGCGTAGGGAGCTAATGCCTCCTACTAAAGGCAGCAATTAAAATCCAGCTGCCTGCAATTTCTGCAAGTTCAATCCCAGGCAGGCTCAAGGTCGACTCAGCCTTCCATCCTTTCTAAGGTGGGTAAATTGAGGACCCAGTTTGTGGGGGCAATAAGCTGACTTTGTATAAATATACAGAAGTATGAAGGCTATTGCTTAACGCATTGTAAGCCGCCCTGAGTCTCCGGAGAAGGGTGGCATATAAATCAAATTTTTTAAAAAAAACCATATAGGCTCACTAGGTGACTTTGGGACATTCGTTCTCTTAAGTTTAGCCTATCATTCAAGATTGTTATGTAAAAAATATGAAAAGGAAAGCAGCGTATGTTACTTTCATCACAAGGAAGGAAGGAAGGAAGGAAGGAAGGAAGGAAGGAAGGAAGGAAGGAAGGAAGGAAGGAAGGAAGGAAGGAAGGAAACATGAAAGATGATGTTGCCTAGTTTGGGTAATGAAACCTCTATAAGAAAACAACCAAGCTCAGAGAGCACCAAGGACCCCTCATTTCAACCCTGAGCTACAAATATTCTCCTTTATTTGTAACATGAAAGCGCTAAGCCCAAGCACAGTCCAGGAAGAACAGAAAATACATCTATCATTACCATACTACTTGCAAAAATAGAGAAATATCTTCAGTTGGGGCTTCCATCTGCATCTATATGAAGATACTCTCCAGGCTGTCAGGCAGGCAGGCAGGCAATCTCTTTTAACTGTAAGCACTTATAGTGAGCACTAGGAGGCACCATGTGGCCAATTTAATCCCTATGGGGACTCTTCAGGTGCAGGTAACCAGAGGTTATTTTATGGGATTCAAATTCTCTACCAGAACTCATACACTTTCTCACTTTAGATAATTACGTAGTGGGCATTAGCTCTAAGAGGTCCCTGATGGTCACTGCAATCTATTTTTTCTGAAATTTGAATCATTTTTTTTTAAAAAAAAGAATAGAAATACCACCCCTAAAAAGTTTTCCTCTGATGGTGGGAATGGTTAGGTTCAATTAAGGCCAGGTACTGAAATAGGAACATTGAAGGAAGGCCCATATAAATGAGCATATTCCCCCCCAGCATAGACTGGTACTTACTGCCAGCATAGGGACTAAATAACACTTGAGCATCATTAAAATATAGATTACTTTTTAAATGATCATTTAAAACATGCTTAATTTGGATAGGGGTTGTGTGACACCCGTTGCTTACTTTCAGTTGCACTGCAAACTGGTTTTCCCCTCAGAGTTTTTTTAATCCCTTGCATTACGGGCAAAACAAAATCAAGGAATTGTGCCATTTAACCACTGTAGGCATGCCATGCACAATTTGCTGACAAAATAGCCAAAGGGCATTTTTAAAACGAGCACTTTAATATGCCCATTTAAAATCTGTTGGAAAACAGCTCTTTTCCAATAATACTGTCCAAGTATTTGCAGAAGCATATTATGCAATATGCAATAATTGCAGAATATTTTATAATATTATGCAATAATTGCAGTATATTTTATGCAATATTTTAAAGGATCCTACTTCATGAAAAAGAATCTTATTTTACAATTGTCTTACCATCAGGGCCGGATTTTCCTATAGGCTAACTAGGCTTCAGCCTAGGGCCTCAAAATCAAGAGGGGCCTACATTCAAATTGTTAGCAAAATTAAAATTACACTATTCTAAAAACAGTGAACACTAAAACACTGAACCAAAAAAAATGGGAGGTGAAAGGGCCTCATAAGTGGAATAGCCTAGGGCCTCTTTTCATCTAAATCCGGCCCTGCTTACCATTATGATACAAGATGTGCTACAATTCTTAATTGTGCATTTATCATATTCATTGTGTTGTTGATAATTGCCTTGCTATGTATTTAGTATATAGATAGTTATCATGTGGCTCTGCCATGCAGAACAAGCACAGTAACATGCATAGGTGGGTGTGCACTGTGTGACAAAAGGGGAGCGGGGGGGCACAAGTGTAATAGGGGATGCAGGTGGATGCTGCACCATGGCATGATTGCAACAAAGCACTTGGATGTATGCTGTTGCAGGGCACGAGCGTGATAGGACATATGGGTGAACACTGCAATGGGGCCCACGCTCACCTTGCCACCCAGAGGCTTCTCAGGCAAAAAAAAAAAAAAAGTAATAGAAGTGAGGGCAACTTAGAGGAGCAACTTGAAAATTTCCCTGCCTGTTTCTCCATTGGCTTTGTTTGTGGGAAACTGACAAAGAAGGTCTCAATGCTGATTGTATGACCATGGGGCACTGAACCCATTTTAAATGCAAGCCAGTTGCCAAGTGGGGCACTGCAACCATTTTAAGTACAAGCCGTGACTGTGTAGATACTTCGATGGCTGCAACTTTGAAGACTGGTTGTAATTTGCCCTCAGGCAGAACCTCCATAACTTTGAACATTTGTAGTCACTAAGCAAGGATTATCTGCATTTATTAATATTATTTACTTACACTTTCATACTGACTTACGAACAAAGGTATGCATTTCTAAGATTGGGAGAAACGCATAATAAAAGCTGCATAACAGTTAAGATGCTGGGGGAGTCTGTCTTGTAATAGATGTAATAGGTGGGCCTCTATCAGAATTATTATGGTTGCAGATAGAGAAGAGAAACAGTTTACATGGCCACCAAGATCTCTTTAGAACACTCTTCCTCTTCCATTGACATGTTCATATAAAGGACTAATTTGCCTAATCTCATCCACTCATTAAGATTATTCGTCCTGTTATGGCCATGTTTATTTATTCTGTTTTAGAAGCAGGATCAATGCAAAACCATCCAATGCCTAAACAGAAAGGATCCAGGTGTTGCTAATCCCACCCAAGCTGATGTTTGGGTTGCAACAACACTACTGATCTTGCTCATCAACAGTTTGTTCTGTGACCAGAGAGAGCAACGTATGGCCTCCAATATTGCTTACCTACAACTCCCTCCATATCTAGCCACTGATATGACCAATGGTGTGTGATGCTCAAAATTATAATTCCTCAATATCTGGAAGACATTACAATAATCCATTCCTTTTCTGAGAGGGAGAGTAAAGTAAAACACTTTAGCCACAGTATTTATAAATTCTCCAGAGAAACCTTGACTACTGCCTTGGAAGAAGGTATTAGAGTCAGCAGATGTTCCAGAAAGCCATTTAGAGGTGCTCTTTAGGGTTATTGGCAAATATTCAAGAGAGTGATTTGTAAGCCATCCACAGTCATTGATTGTGGTGGGCCGCTATAGAAAATAAATAAAATAACAAATAAACTGCTTTCCTGCAAATACAACAGGAACAGAGAGCTGCAGGATCTGATCTGGGTCAGTCATCAGGACCATGCTGGAGCTCATGCTCAGGAAGCTTCCTGAGGATGGTTTCCAGCATGAGTCTGAAAGCTCAGAAGACTAAACCTCTAGTCCTGGTGACCAACCCAGATTGGATCCTGCAACATTATCCTGGGACATGTATATTTGCCTTCCTTCGGAACAGAGAGTTTCCATAGTAAATAAAGGAAGTTGCATAGTTCATTTGAAGGGGAGGAAGAAGGAGACAAATTGAACATATTTTTTTATCTCAAACGATCTTTGACTAAACCGAAATAAAATGTATTATTTAATTTTATTTCTTGCAAGGGAGTAGTCCTGCAAGAGTCCTATAAGACTCAAACTCACGTTAGACTTGAGTGGATAATGAGGAGATCTAGAGCACTAGGGTAATGGTGAACAGATGAGATGGAGGAAGCATGCTTTGTGAGGAGAACCTGGAGGTATCTTTCTCTAATTCCCTCCCTTTTTCTGAACAGTAATTCATCCATAACAACTTTATAAGTTGACATAAAGCAACGTCTTTTACCAGCTAAAGTTCACTAGGCACAAGAAGGAGCTGAAGCTAGATTCCTAGACTAAATGTTAACCAAGGGTGGGGTCTACTTACATTTACTACCGGTTCGCAGCGGGAACTTTTGCACATGCGCAGATGACCCATGATGACATCGTGGCAGGTGGGCGGAGCCTCCCACCCGTTTTACAACCAGTTCTATAGAACCAGACAGAACCCACCACTGATGTTAACCCTATACCAGGGTTGTCAAACTCATGGCCCGCAGGATGGATGCGTCACACACTGGCCACGCCCACCCCCAGTTTAGCGAAGGGGAAAAAGTCATGATACATCACGTGACAACAACGTGACAACACGAGTTTGACACCATATTGGGTCTCACCAAACCTTACAGCATTTATCACCCTCTCCATTAATGCAGTTTCTCTGTAAACAAGACAAAAGGAATTCCCTAGAAACAATCTTCATTAAAACTGATAATGTATGATGTAAGATGGCTTTATCAAAGTGGCATTGTATCCTAGATAGGATTCTAAATAAAAATAGATTAAGAGATAGAAAACTCAATAAGAAAGAATGGTTGATATAGGGCAATTCTAACATTCACCAAAGTATGAAGAAAGAAACAAGGAAGGAAAAGAGAACATCTGTGAACCACTATTCAAACTCCGTGTTCCTAAAGTTAATTGTAGCCCAGAAACCAATAATTTGGGATTCAAAAAAAGGGGGAAATTAGAGGATTGTAACAGATGATAACTACTGAAGAGAAGACAGAATGGGAGCTAAGGAATAAACAGGAAACATGAGGCCTAATGCACACTGAGGTGATAAATCTTGTTTGGAGCATTTCAAATTGCGGGCAGGGGCTTCCCATGATTTTGTGTTCTTCCAGATAAAAAATTTCCCACAGCATAGAAACAAAAGGCAGAAACAGACACACATTGTATATAGGAGCTGTTACATCATGTGAGTTTTCCCTGCCTTTTCATTACTGCAGTCCCAGCCACAGGTTTCCCATACTATTGTGAAATATTCTTAAAATAATAGTTACTAAACATAATGGCTCCACCCTGGCACATTTTCTGTGCTGTTTCCTGCAGTGCCCAATCGGAGGCCAAGGGAACTGCCATCCAAAGGCTATGCAACTAAGCACCCATTAAATTACGTTAAATCAAATCTCTTTACAAAGAAGAAGAAAAGAGAAAGAATCAATCTATCTGAAAGCTCATTTACCTCAGCGCAGGATTATTTTATTTATATTTATGTATACTTCACAATTCTTATCCACCCATCTCCCTCAGAGAGGGGCTGTCTAAATTATAACTTAGTGCAGCAGTTGATAAGCAAAGATGAACCCAGGATTATTATTGGTATTTGATCTATTCAGAATTTAAGAATTTTACACTTCGACTTCTGCTTTATTCAATAGAATTGTGATTTCCTATTTCTCCCCATCAAGCAAGAATTTTAAAGACGACTGATCATTAACTTAATCTGATGTGCAGAAAAACAGCAACTTTTTAATAATGATTGTGAAGCTCAAAAATGAGTCTCCCTAAAGGAGCATTTGTCTCTTTTAACATTTAGGAGAAAGTGTTTTTTTTAAAAAAAGCAAGTTTTCAAAATGATTAACTTTCAAGTATAGTGCTTTACCCACCCTAAACTTCTGTCACTTCATTGGTTTTATATTCAACAGAATTTTATCTGATCTGAAAACCTCTTGAAACTGGGGAGAACAGAATTAAGCAAATAAAGCAGCATTCAGGATGATGACATTAGACTTCCTCAAATACTGGGAATGACTTATTCACTATAAATAATAATTATCCTATTTTAAGTGTTTGTTTATGCAACTGATTTTTCTGTGCTTGTTCCTTACCAGTGAGTGCTAGTCACGATGAGTAATTCCCATTTTGCTGACTGGATATTACAGACATTTGATCATTTATAGTACAACTTCTTTCGCTATCTTTTATTTTCTTTGGGAATATAGGTAGTCCTTGACTTATGACCACAACTGAGACCCAAATTGAGCCAAAAGTGAGACATTTGTTAAGTACATTTTGCCCCATTTTACCATGTTTCTAGCTACAGTTGTTAAGTGAGTATAGCTTCCCCATTGACTATGCTAGTCAGAAGGTCAAGAAAAGCAATTTCCCAGGGACACTGCAACCATTAGAAATATGAGTTAGTTGATGAGCCGTGGTGGTGCAGTGGTTAGAATGCAGTACTGCAGGCTACGTCTGCTGACTGCCGATTGCCAGCAGTTTGGCAGTTCGAATCTCACCAGGCTCAAGGTTGACTCAGCATTCCATCCTTCTGAGGTGGGTCAAATGAGGACCCAGATTGTTGGGGGCAATAGGCTGACTCTGTAAACTGCTTAGAGAGGGCTGTAAAGCACTATGAAGAGATATATATCTCTAAGTCTAAGTGCTATGTTATAACCCTGCTGTAATGCTCGTAAATGTGAAAACAGTCATCAGTCACTTTTTCCAGTGCTGTTGTAACTCCAAATAGTCACTAAATGAACTGTTGTCAGACTAACTGTACTCCTTGTCTTATAGAGTTGTAAATGAACTAAACTAAACTCTTCAGAGTGATTACAAAAATAAAATTATGAAAAGCTTTAGGAGGATATTCTGAAATAGTGTGAAGGATCAACCAAATAGAAAATACAATGTACTTCAGGTAGACATGCTGCACATTGGGGTAACAAGAGTAACAAATCAACTTCGCATAAACACTGATGAGGTCTAACTTACCCTTTATCTAACCTTTTTTAATGAGGTAGGACAGATCTGGAAAATATTTAAAAGAGGGCAGAATAACAGAAAAACAGAGTTGGAAGGGACCTTGGAGGTCTTCTAGTCCAAACCCCTGGCTAGGCAGGAAACCTTACACCACTTCAGACAAATGGTTATCCAGCCGCTTCTTAAAAACTTCCAGTGTTGGAGAATTCACAACTTCTGAAGGAAAGTGTTCCATTGATTAACTGTTCTATCAGGAAATGTCTCCTTAGTTCTGGGTTGTTTCTCTCCTTGCTTAGTTTCCACCCATTGTTTCTTGTTCTACCCTCAGGTGCTTTGGAGAATAGTTGACTCCCTCTTCTTTGTTGCAACCCCTGAGATATTGGAACACTGCTATCATGTCACCCCTGCTCCTTCTTTTCATTAAACTAGACATACCCAGTTCCTGCAGCCGTTCTTCATATGTTTTAGCCTCCAGTCCCCCTAATCATCTTTGTTGCTCTTCTCTGCATTTTTTCTAGAGCCTCCACATCTTTTTTAGATTGTGATGACCAAAACTGGATGCAGTATTCCAAGTGTGGCCTTACATTATAAAGACATTATAAAGAATAATTTGAGCATATACATTTAAACACCTTTCTTAAGAAACATGGTTAGAACGCTTGAGACTCTTTAGTTTCGGGGGGAAAGGGATTGAAGACTCTTAGAATAAGAGTTAATGTAGATTTTAAAAATCATTATTATCAGGAATGCTATATTCCAAATATGGAATAGATACAAACCCAGGCTGTGCCCAAAATTTTTTTTGCATGTCAGCCAAAGAAAAGAAACAGCGTCAAAGATAAACAGTTACATATAAAGGCTTGATTATACAGGAAAGGAGAGAGCTTAAGATGAAATCAAGAGAACAATTGACTGCTGAGGAACTTAGTTTTCAGTGGTTTTCATACGCACAATTAAGAGAAAGATTTAATATAGATAAGATACCAAGAATAGAATATCATAAAATGAAATGAAAATGAATTATGTATAAATGAACATCTGACCACTAGAATGTACTGTATGAAATTTGAAATAGAAAAGTTACAAAATGCATGATAAAACGGGCCAAGAAGATTTTTTGTTGTTGTTTGGAATATTTGTTTGGAAGGAACCGTGATCTCCTTGTACAACTGCTTCTCCAAGGCAGGAGATCACTATTTAAATGGATTAATGAAGAGAGTATGGTTAAAAGGTTTGAAATTGACTTTCTCTTACAATTTAAAAGAGTAGCTTTATAAAATGATGCACCATTGATATATGATTCCAGAAAAGTTGTCTAAAATGTACAGTGGTAGCTCAGAACTCAACTTTAATTGATTCTGGGAGTCCCAATGAGTACCAAACCATTTTTTCCCACAAGGAATAATGTAGTGAGTCACAAGTCACAACACTGGCAAATTTCTAGCTTGTGTGTTGAATACCCACACAAACAATGAGTACTGGCACAACATTTTTGCATAAAAATGCATTGGGTACCAAATTTGATGAGTTTTAAAGCAGTTGGGTACCAAGGTATTAAGATACTTCTTGGAAATGTGAAAATATGAAGAGATGTTTTATTGTGTATTTTTCTTTTAGTCTTTTGTATTTCTTATTTTTTTTCTCTTTCCTTAACCAAATTCAGTGCCCTTCCAACAGTTGTTACTGGAGAAGTCCCTTTCAAAGTGAGACTGTGGACGAATAATTGAATCAATGGAATATGTTATTCTGTATTGCCCTCTCTATATAGGTGCCTACCAGGAATTAATATTTCCACACTTTACTAAATATCCTGGTTATTCCAACTTGTTTTATCTAAAGATGTTATTATCAAATCAATCAAACCTTATTGCCTTGCCGGAAACCAAGTTCTGTTCCATCCTCTGCACAGAATGCCTTAGTATTAACTCTTCCCATCCTGCTTACAATCTTTTTGGACTGTTGCCTTCTGGCAGAAGATACAGAACAATTAAAACTCGGACCGCAAGTCTTCTGAATAGTTTTTATCCCAGAGCTATAATTGTACTCAACAATGAACTAAAGGGCCACCATCAGTGAGCTGTTGGACAGCATTACTTGATCTGTTATGTGGATGTTTGGGTGGTTTAGAGGCGGGGAATTTGTGATGGGTGTGGGGTGGTGTTACATGTGTCGGACCTCGTATTTGGGTGTTAAGTGAATTTTGTTGTATGGGTATACTGTGTATACATGTACAATGACAATTAAGTTGTTGTTTTTGTTGTTATTATTATTAATAAACATTTTTAGAAATCTTAGAATAACTATATTTTTCCTTTTACCTTAATTAATTGTGAGTTTTGTGTTTTATTTGCTGGTCTATGACTGAGTAAAGATTTTATTGATTGATCATTTATGTTTCTGTAGTTTTTTTAAGCCTATATAAAATATTTTTTCATGAAAAAAAATCTTTAAAAAGGGAAAAAGGAGATTGAAGGTGGACATAAATCATGAGACAGGCAAATTCGTAAAATATATAAATTCAAATAACCTGGAGAAAACAGATAGCAATAAGCTTTTTTTCACACTAAAATCAGGGATCATCCCAATAAAGCTAATTAGAAAGTGTTTTTGAAAATGATGCCTAGAATACATAATTCAGCTCTGGAATCCATGAAAGCAAAATGTAATCATGGCCACTAATTTGAATGGTTTAGAAGAAAATTGAATAAATTCATGGAGGTCAGGTCAATCAATGGCTATTACTTTTTTTTAAAAATGTCATTGATTCTTTTGATATCATATGAGGGTAGATGAATAATTTAAAATAAAAATCATCAAAGGGTAACAAAAGAACCATTAAGCTTGAAACTCAACCTCACCTCCAGATGTGAGTTGCTTTCAAACCACAGCTGCAGGAGAATAATATTGGGTAAAGAGTAGATCCTCATTTCACCTTGAAGACCAAATGTTTGGCTTGCCATTGTGAGAAAGAAAACACCTACCTGTCCTGATCTAGGAGGACTATTCTGCTACAACTACCCATGTACTTAAACCATTTCATGCACCTGATGTGGTGGTCCCTGATCAACCCCAGTATAATAAACAAAGTGATATTCATTAAGAGGTATGTGGAAATTAAAAGGTAATTAACTGCACATTTTTTGTTACAAATAGTGGAAGCTAGGGAGGTCCTTCTACTACAGCACAGCCTAAAAAATGTAACTCAGTTCCCTCCTGTAGGCCATAAAGGTAAAGGTAAAGGTTCCCCTGCACATGTGTGCTAGTCGTTTCCGGCTCTAGGGGGCGGTGTTCATCTCCGTTTCTAAGTCAAAGAGCCACCACTGTCCAAAGATGTCTCCGTGGTCATGTGGCCGGCATGACTAAACGCCGAAGGCGCACGGAATGCTCTTACCTTCCCACCAAAGGTGGTCCCTATTTTTCTACTTGCATTTTTATATGTTTTCGAACTGCTAGGTTGCAAGAAGCTGGGACAAGTAACAGGAGCTCACTCCATTACATGGTGCTAGGGCTTCAAACCGCTGAACTGCCAACCTTCTGATCGACAAGCTCAGCTTCTTAGCCACTGAGCCACCACATCCCTGTAGGCCATAGGCGCTTTCAAAAAGTATTTCCCAATACCTGGAAACGTTTCATAGCTAGTTTTTAAAGTCTGAAGCAGAGAAAAGAGACGTCCTATGATGCAAACAGACGTCGGTAAAATTATGAAGGGTTTCCTATTAGAATATAATACATACAAAGCTTTCACAATCACATCTGAAGAAATAAACCACTTGATTATAATATTTCACTAGCCCGTGATAAATTTAGGATTCTACATTAGGATAAAGGTAGCATGCATTTAACAGTATACTATTATAAAGCAAATATTTATTTTTATTTTTTTTCCAGGCAGGGATTGCGTTGCTGTCTTTTTTTACAGCATTCTGAGGCTGAGGTATACTCTCCAACTTGATCTAAACAAGTCATCTGAGACAATGATGCTGCATTTTGTGTCTCAGTGAATAAGGCCACAGCAAAAGGTATGGTATAAAAATAACCAGTAGGGATGTTCTATACAAAAGACAGAAATAGCCAAGAGGTTTCTAGCTTGTCAAATCAATCAATTCAACCTAGAGATCTATTATTTTATTTTATTTTATTTTATTTTTTTTATTTCATCAAGCATGTATTAGATAACAGATATAAGTATAAAAATGATTATGAATACATGAAATGGATACGAATAAAAGAGAACATTAGGACATCTAGAAGGAAACTGAAGAATATCTAGCTTTCTATGTAATTCTTAGCAGACTGGAGCTTTTCTTTCTGGGTCAAATAACTCCCCACATATGAAATAAAATGTAAATGAAAGCTCCATGTTTTAAAGGAGATAATCTCACCCACATTGATGAGATTAGTAATGAATGGTAATAAGTATATAGGTAAGTTTGCCCCTACCATGAATTTCCTTTTAATGTTTGGAAGGACTCACTGGAGAAGAACCTAATGCTGGGAAAGATTGAGGGCAAAAGAAGAATGGGACGGCAGAGAATGAGGTGGCTGGATGGAGTCACTGTGAGTTTAAATGGACTCCAGAGGATGGCAGAGGACAGAAAGGCCTGAAGGAATGTTGGGGTCGCGATGGGGTCGCGATGGGTCGAACACGACTTCGCAACTAACAACAACAAAATTCAATATTACTGTGGGGTTTTTTAAAAAAAAATATTTTTATTTTAATTAGATTTACAGTGCTTTAAGCAATAGCCTTCATAATTTTGTATATTTTATACAAAGTCAGCTTATTGCCCCCACAAACTGGGTCCTCAATTTACCTACCTTAGAAAGGATGGAAGGCTGAGTCAACCTTGAGCCTCGAACTTGCAATAATTGCAGACAGCTGAATGTTAATAACAGGCTATCTAGCCTGTTGAGCTATCTGAGGCTCTTTTTTAGCAAAGAAGGCCTTATATATCTGACAGCAAAATATAGGTAGTCCTCATTTAACGAACAGTCACCCAACAGCGGTTCAAAGTTACGATGGACATGGACTCCCTCAAAAGCTAATTACAGGTAGTCCCTGATTTACAACAATTTGTTTAGTGATTGTTCAAAATTACAATGGCGCTGACAAAATTGACTTAGGACCGTTTTTCACAGGTACGACCTTTGCAGCATCCGCATGGTCACGTGACCAAAATTCAGATGCTTGGCAACTGGTTCACACTTACGGCTGTTACTGTGTCCTAAGCTCATGGGAACCTCTGTTGGGACCTTCTGACAAGCAAAGTCAATGGGGAAGCCAGATTGACCGAACAACCGGGCTACTAATTTCACAACCGCAATGATTCACTTAACAACTGAGGCAAGAAAAGTCACAAAACAGGTCAAAATTCACTTAACAAATATCTCATTTAAGAATTGTGGGCTCAATTGTGGCTCTAAATCAAGGATTACCTGTGCAACCCAGTTCCGGAGTACTGACGGCTGTACACACTCCCACAGTTACATAACTACATTTCAGGCATTTGGCAACTAACTCATCTTCGTGGCTGGTTGCAGCGTTCAGTGCTCAGGGAATCATGATTGATGGCTTCCAAGCAAAAAACACCATAGGAATATATTGATTCATTTAACAACAGTGGCTTCCACTTAACGACTGCTGTGTAAATCTCATAAAACCAGGTCTGGTCACATGAGTGCCTTGACTTATGACTGTCATGGCTTAGTAGCTGCTACCAGGCAGGGAATCATGCACGGATGGCCAGAAGGCATGGCATGATTGCAGACAAGCCAGGGGTGGCTGCTGCTGAGTGGAGTGGAGTGCAAGAGGCTTACCAGAATAAGTTGTGACCTTCCTTGCCGGCTCCCTCATTGACTTTGCTTGTGGGAAGCCAGCAAAGAATAGTGATCACGTGCTGTAGGATGCTGCAACCATAGTAAGTGTGAGCCAGTTGCCAAGTACCCAGATCACAATCAGGTGAGTCTGGGGGTGCTGGGACAGCCAGAATTCAAGGACCATAAGTACCACTTGTTCAGTACCATTGTAACTTCAAACAGTTGCTGAACAAATGGTCCTTTTCTAAAAACTATGTATGTCCTTCTCCTTAAACTGTCAGTGAATTAAGGAGGTATCTGCCTGAGGCACTTCCACATTTTTCACCTCATTGCTTTTTTAAAAAAAAATTCAATCCCAAATTGTCATCAGGAATTGTGGGGTGGGGAAGAAGGAGTCCAAAACTTAGATTACTTCCGAACTTTTGAGCTGGTTGAAGATTAGCAATACTGTACCTTCTTTATACGTGTTTCAAAGAAATAAAAACTTGAATCAGAAATAAACAGCTCACCTTCCAAGTCCTCCTTTTCAAAATGCGTCTTGAGGATGGAGCGTGTTCCTCCCTGGTCCACCACGGCCTCTTCATCATTCCTCTGTAACATAAAAGTGGCTGTAGATATCATTTTCCAGCACGCTGAGATTCTGCGTGATTTATTTTAAAACAACAATTTAAAAAACCCATCAGAATAAGCACTGCCAGCTCTAATTAAAAGATAATGCGATATCTTCTTCCCATCAGCACCAAAAAATGCCTCTAAAAAGCAGATCTCAACACTCCTTGCTGCTGTTTTAAAGACTGGTTCCACTCTAGAGAACTGAACATGGTCATCCTAAATACCATCTACGGATAGCCTTAACACTTCTACATAACTTCACAGAAGCTTCTGCGGATAAAATGCTTTCCCTGCTCATGCTAATGAAGATCTGACTGCCTAGCATAAGGTTAATTAGCATGTAAAAATAAGAAAACAGCATGAGTTTGGCCACTAAGCAATACTGACACATTGCCTGAGAGAGCCAAATGGAACAAAAGGTGATGGCTACTTCCTTTATATAGAAGGGCAGATCTCATCAAGGAAACTAAAATATGCATCCTAATTGGTTGGAATTAATCGCTTAAGCTCTAAAATGGCATGCCACTATTTATTTATTAAATTTCTGTAGCCGCCCATCTCAGTCAATGACTCTGTCACCGTGCAAACCACTGCAGACTTTTTAAATGAATTATCATGGCCAGTGAATGAGATAGAATTAGGCTTAGAGATCTATTATTAGTGCATCCTATTCATGTATACATGATATTCATGTATCAGGAATATCATGTATACATGAATATGTGGTATTCATGATACATGAATACATGATACAACCAGAGCAACCAACAGAGAGGTGCTGAGTCGTATAAAACCAGACACATCATTAGAAGCCAAAATCACAAGACTGTGTCTGATTTACTTTGGCCATGTCATGCATGCAAATTCATTGGAGAAGTCAATGATGCTAGGAATGGTGATCAGTGGAACAAGACGACGGGGCAAGCAAAAAACACGGTGGCTTGATAACATCAAAACTGATACAAAGATGAACATCCAACAACTGTAAGAGGCTATGCTTGAAGATAACATGGACAACACTTGCCTGTAAAGTCGCACACAAATTTTATTTTATTTATTTATTATTTCAATTTATATACCGCCCTTCTCCCCGGGAGGGGGACTCAGGGCGGTGAACAACCAGATTTAAAACACATATAATACAAACATTAAAAGAATAATAAAATTAAATTAAATTCATTGGCGTTCCAAATAAAATTCTAACCCCATTAAAATACCCAATTTAAAACCCCAGGAATCAATAAGAAAAATTTTGTTAAAACCCCATTAAAACAATCAAGCGAGGCCGGCTTGTTGTCATGATACCAGAAGTAACTGAGTTCAACAGAAAGATATTACTTAACATTTCTATTCATCCACTGTCTCTTTATCACTATTACATTGTTTATAATTACTAATCATCCTGTTTCAGTTCATAGGAACAGTATCGTGTTTTCCATCTTCAATAATTCTCATGTGCTATTGCTAGATCTTCTCATCACAAGTAAGTCTGAAAAATCTCACTGATCCTGTATTGTCACATGAAGAGGTTTGCCACTGATTCGTGTTTTCAAAGTTTCACTTAGTAAAATAAAAAAATATGTCGGATGCAGTGTTATGATTATGTTTGATATTTCTTATGCTCTGCAGGAAGCAGGCTGGGAAAATGTCAAATACAAGGATGACACACAACTTGCTATTCTTACTAGGCATTCCAACAAGAGGACTCAGGAAGAAATGTAGGTCAGCAATAGTCATACATCTCCTTGGAACTGATAATCAAGTGTTCAGCTACTGATAATGCAAAAGTTGCATGTTGCAACTGATATACAATTTTCTCTGGTTCTCCTCCACCATACCTCTACATTAATCACATTAATTAATTAATTAATACATTAATCACAGTTAATGTTTGCAACTACAGGAGCTTTTGTCACTATGTACAAGCTGCCATTATAGATGTTAGATCTGTGATGGCGAACCTATGGCCCGGGTGGCCTGTTGTGGCCCGCCAGCGGCCTGCGCAGATTGTGGCTGATCCCGACGACGGGGAGGCTGGTGTGGTGTCACACCAGCAGCCTGCGCAGCTGGCGCTTGCGTTGGACAGCAAGGAAGCCGAAGAGGATATGATGCCAGAGGCAGAGACTCAGCCAGGGCCTTCAGAACCTCCAGAGGCTCCTTCCAATGGAGAGAGCGAAGTGGAGGAGCCTCTCCTCAATGCTCGGGCATGCAGGACTGCCAAAAGGCAGGAGTGGCTACTCAGGAGGAGAGGTCTACTTGAGAGTAGGGCTTGAGGATAATTGGCCATTCCCTTAGCCTACTTAAGTCGCACGCAGCTAGTGCTTTCTTGCTAGAAATAATGTCTCATTACTACAGAGTATCTTGGAGAGCGAGCGACTTCTCATATCTGGTTTTCTGGGCTGATTGCCAACCTTTATCGGACTTTGTTCCTAATAACTTTGATAAAGACCCTTTCCACGCTTCCAGGAAGCCTGCATTCTTGAAACGGGTCTGTTTGGAATTAAACAGTGTTTGCGAAGGTTGATGTGTGTCACATTCTCTGGGAATCTGAAGCTGGGGCAGAAGACAAACGGAGCCCTCTCTGTGGGTACGCGTGTGTCGCCAGCTGCTCTTTTGGTTTCCAGTGCTCACATGGGCACTGGCCAGCTGGTCTTCACGCATGCCAGAGCACCGGAAACCCAAAGACCAGCTGGCCAGCGTGCGCATGCGCCCTGGCCAGCTGGTCTTCAGGTTTCCGGCACTCCAATGTTCTGGCGCATGCACGTACCCACAGATTCCAGTTTGGGTACTCGGTACTGAAAAGGTTTGCCATCACTATGCTAGGTGGAGTGAGCTGCTGTTAGTCCTAACTATCAATAGTAAGAAGAAGAAGATATAAACCCCCAAGTGGTCTCAACTACTTTCAGGGAGCCAGTGACTGATCTTCAGAGTGCTAAAGACAAGATGACTGCAAGGAATATAAATCCATCCATTCCCACCATTCAGTCAAAACTGAAGAAGCTTCTTAGATGAGAAGTGATATGTTTTCAAGGGCGCACCATCATGCCTACCGTCCCTGTCCTACCATCCCCATTTATTAGTACTCATTTCCTGTGTTCATGCCCATGTTTATACTTATACCTGTTATCTTGTACATGTTTGACAAACTAAATAAATAAATTTTAAAAAAAATCAAAGAAAGTCCAATTGCCTTTTGAAAAATCAACTTTGGGACAAGAAATGAAAAGTTTCCACTAAACCAATTATGAGTTATTTCATTCAGGTAATTCAGACATTAAAAAAATACCTAGTATAAACTGAATCCTTCCCTTTTAAGAAGCCATAATGCTAAACTGTTAAGGTTTTTTAAAAAAATTTTGGAGAGATATTTAATGTATATAGCTAATAGAGGTATATTTTATTGATTGGTTTATCAAATTTCTATGCCACCCATCACACCTTTGCCTGTTAAATAGGTAAAGGGAAAGGTTCCCCTCGCACATATGTGCTAGTCGTCCCGGACTCTCGGGGGCAGTGCTCATCTCGGTTTCAAAGCTGAAAAGCCAGCGCTGTCCGAAGAAGTCTACATGGTCATGTGGCCGGCATGACTAAATGCCAAAGGCACACAGAACACTGTTACCTTCCCACCAAAGGTGGTCCCTATTTTTCTACTTGCACTTTTTACATGCTTTCAAACTGCTAGGTTGGCAGAAGCTGGGACAAATAATGGGAGCTTACCCCATTACACGGCACTAGGGATTCGAACCACTGAACTGCCGACCTTTCAATCGACAAGCTCAGCGTCTTAGCCAGTGAGCCACCACGTCCTCTTAGAATTATATAATATATATAATTATATATTATAATTATATATTACACATATTTTTGTATCATTTTAATTTTTACTCTGTTGTAATTAGCCAGAAGTTCGTGACTGGGAAGAGCTATAAAAAAAACCCTGCAAATAAATAAATAATTCAGTATGATGCGCTGACTATGTCTCTGGGGCCTATTCTACATTCCTTGTTTAGAATTCTAAACATCCTTGTTTAGAATTCTGGCTAGAATAATGTGCAAACCAGGCCAGTGTCTCATTAAAAAAAAAAAATGTGGGCATGCATGTGTCATCCAACCACTCCTTCTTTAGAAATCTAGGTCTACTGTATAATACAATTGCTCATTTAAGTATCACCACAGTAGTTCATGCCGTTATGATCAGTACAGTACTTTATACAAAACATACTCTATATTGTAAGATAGTCCTGATTATCTTATAAGAAAACCTGAACAGATATTCACTACTAAGATGCATTTTCTGTAATGAAACCCCATATTTTCTGTTCCGTTTATTTTTAGGCATTTAGACAAATCCAGATAAAACAGCTCTTTTACTGCATTATTAATCTGTATGCATATCTAATTTTTTAGACATTTATTATGTTCAGCACTTTTTCTTAATATTCATGATGATCAGTGCAACAATTAGCTTCATTAAAGCCAAAGAGGAGCATGCTAATAGAACATATGGATAGCTCAGAGCCCAGAAGAAGACATCTTTTCAAAGGTTATCAAGTTCTTGTCTTGGTTGAAGAAACTAACAAGCCCCTGCAAGCTGTCCATGAGATGAAAGCCATTATGCCCAACTGATTCATTAGACTAACATTTATTCACCCATCTGATGCTGCCGCTATCCTCCCTTTATACAAACGTAATGATATTATCCCTCTGAATGTGATAAATGTAGTCCTTGGTTAATGATGGTAATTGGAACCAGAAACTCCTGTCACTGAGTGACATGGTACTAAAGCATAATGTCACACGGCCGCTCTGGCTGACAATGGCAGTTCTAGCAGTTCCAGTTGCCCTTGTTAAACAAATCTCACGTGGTTCATTAGGTGTAACACCATCTGATCGCCATTTGCAACCTGCTGCCAGCAATCCCATTCACTCTGCTTGTCAGAAGCTGGCAGTGAAGGTCACAAGTAGCAACAGAATAGAATAACAGAGTTGGAAGGGATCTTGGAGATCTTCTGGTCCAACCCCCTGCTTAGGCAGGAAACCCTATACCAGTGATGGCTAACCTTTTTGCCATTGCATGTCAAAAGCGGGAGTGTGCGGGGGTGTCACGCACATGTGTGTCCACACCCATAATTCTATGTTCCCCGCACATGCATGTGCAACCCCCTCCCCGCTCCCCCTTCTTTTGGCATGCAGTAGCATGGGGGCCCGATAGGCCCAGTTTTTGCTCTCCCGAGGCTCCATAGCCTCTCTAGGAGCCTGGGGAGGGTGAAAATTGCCTTCCCCACTCCTCCGGAGGCAGGAAATGGCCCATTTGCCAACTTCCGGCAGGACTGGAAGGCCCTTTTTTTGCTCCCCCCAGAGTTGGAGCTAGAGAGGCTCTGGAGCCTGGGGAGAGCAAAAAACAGGCCCTCCCCACACACACCCCAGGCTCTCTGGAAGCAGAAAACAGCCTGTTTCCCTACTTCCGGTGGGCCCATAAGGCCTGAAAATTAGCTGGCTGGCATGCACATGTGTGCTAGAGCTGAGGTCACATGCTCACTGATATGGCTCCACGTGCGATAAGTTCGCCATCATGGCCCTATACCATTTCAGAAAAATGGTTGTCCAATCTCTTCTTAAAAACTTCCAGTGTTGGAGCATTTACAACTTCTGGAGGCAAGTTTTTCCACTGGTTAATTGTTCTAAATATCAGGACATTTCTCCTTAGTTCTAGGTTGTTTCTCTCCTTGATTAGTTTCCATTCATTGCTTCTTGTCCTGCCCTCTGGTGCTTTGGAGAATAGCTTGACTCCCTCTTCTTTGTGGCAGCCCCTGAGATATTGGAACACTGTTATCATGTCACCCCTGCTCCTTCTTTTCATCAAACTAGACATACACAGTTCCAGCAACCATTCTTTATATGTTTTAGCCTCCAGTCCCCCTAATCATCTTTGTTGCTCTTCTCTGTACTCTTTCTAGAATCTCAACATCTTTTTTACATCATGGCAACCCAAACTGGATGCAGTATTCCAAGTGTGGCCTTACCAAGGTATTATAAAGTGGTATTAACACTTCGATGGGATGCTGCCACTGCTACAATTGCAAGCTGGTTGCCAAGTGCTCAAATCATGATCCTATAACTCCCGGGATAGTGTGAGCGCTGAAAACTTTGAAGACCGGGCATAAGTCTCCTTGTTAACTGAGGACCACCTGTATTATATTCCACATTTTTAAAAAGGCAAAGGAGTCCCTGCAGATTTTATTCCACTAGTTATTCACTGACTATGGAAGGGTGGTACTTATCCCTGTTTCAAGGCCACTGAGCGAGCACTTCCTGAAGACATTTTCATAGTCATGTGGACAGCATGACATCACGGAGCACTGTTATCTTCCCACCAAAATGGTACCTATTTATCTACTCGCATTTGTATGTTTTGGAACTGCTAGATTGGCAGGAGCTAGGGCAAAGACAGAAGCTCACCCCGTTGCATGACACTTGGGTCTCAAATCTGGGCTGCTGGATTTCTAGCTGACAAGCGCAATGTATTAGCCGTTGAGTTACCTCACCATTCATTCCAAATAAAGCACTGAGGAAAATGTTTTGATGTTTATTTCTGAAAAATAAATCTCCCACAAAGTACAGGATGTGCATGAAAGTACAACTCAATTAGTTCTCATTCCAGATTTTTGTCTTCCTTGAGGCTGCCTGTCAGTCATATGCATCAGGACACTTTAGCACGCTCCCTCCATCTTTTTTTAATTGTAAGATTATAATTACAACAGTGAAAATTAATACAACTGAAAAAAAATAAAGAGAAAAAGTAGACTGTACAGGAAAAAAAAGAAAAAAGGAAGGAAATAGAAAAAATAGGAAAGTGCCTTCCCATCTGGATCCTGTACAAACAATTTTAGTAACGTATCCCCTTCCCTTAAAATATTACAAATTATTTCTTTTTTCCATATCTCCTCTCTTAACTTTAAACAAATCCATAAAGTCTTATCACTCAATAAAGTCAATAAAGTCCATTAAGATTACGAGAGGTAACAAGTATTCTACAGTATTTATCCTTTATCAACTAAACCAACTTTATATTCCTTCCCTTTTTCCTTGTTACTCTTCTATAACATCTTTTAGATACAATCGGTAGATGCAGATGCTATCAAAATTAATTTCTTGATCCATTGTTCAAAAATATATCCAATCTTAAAATATTTTACTTCATTCTGTAATTGTAAGTCAAGTTTGAGTGTTCTTGTTTAATTTTATTCTTTAGTTCCTCTACTTCTCTCAAGTGTCCAATTTTTAAATATTGTTTTAGTTCAAAACATATATTTTGAATACACACTGCAGTGGTTAGAATGCAGTACTGCAGGCTACTTCTGCTGACTGCCAGCTGCCTGCAATTTGGCAGTTCAAATCTCACCAGGCTCAAGAATGGTTAACCCATCCTTCCAAGGTGGGTAAAATGAGGACCCAGATTGTGGGGGGCAATATGCTGACTCTATAAACCGCTTAGAAAGGGCTGTAAAGCACTGTAAAGTAGTATATAAGTCTAAATGCTATTGCTATTATATCTATAATTCCAAAGCCTTGTTTCAAATGTATGTGGATCTTTAATGCATTTGTAACTTTCTAAAATCCAAATTTTAATCAATTTATACCATATATTAATTTTATATGTGGGTGAAGTTTTGGAATATTACAAATGAGAATGTAATATCATTACCAAAACTGATAAATGTCATTACAGCAATATAGCTTATATTCACGGTATTCTCTTAATTGAAAAACTCTGGTTGCTTCATTTGGAATAAAAGAAATGCTGCGAAAGCAACTGGACCATAATGTTGTAATAATATTGTACATATTTTAATTATATATACAGCCAAACAAATAATTCTAATATATTGTATTGAAAACATAACCCACAAAATCCTTGAAGCACCCTCCTTGTAATACCCATTGCAAATCAATTGATCCAATGGTTTTAATCAGATTTCCAGTAAAACATTTTCTTGCAAAGCCCATCAGATTGTTGTACTGCTTTGTAACCCCAAAGGTGTTGGAAATACATGAAATTGATGGGGGATTCCTCACACTTTGAAAACAGAACAGGCTGCCAAGCAGAAACAAGTGGGACCTGCACAGAAAAAGCTGCATACAAGATTTCAGCTCATTGTTAGCCTCCCTGAAAGTTCAGGAGACTTTTGAGGATGAAATAAATTATCTACTGATAAAAATAGCACATATAGAAAACCCTACATTTCTAATTCCTCCACCAAGAACCCGTGATCCTCCAAAACACCCTATTGGCTGCACTGAAGAAAAACAACATAAAATGGTTTTAGATTAAATTAATGAGGTTTCTTTACTGACAATATTTTTTAACCTCCAGTAATCTGTACTCTCACATCCTTTAAATTTAAATTCCTTTTAAGCTATAAAACTGCAAATGCCTCCAATTACTGTCTCATCACAATTATATTTATCTGCTAATTACCATGTCCCCAAGATTTATTCAACTACTTCATAGTGCCTTAAATCCATATCCATTACTACCTTAAAGTCTATACTAGTGAGGGCGAACCAAAACATTGCATGCGCGCGCACTTGTCAGGGCTGCGCTCTGGAAAAATTGAACTTCCAGGTTCTAGCACACATGAGCACCCGACGATCAGCTGGCCGGTGCACATGCACAGGCCGGTTTTCGGCACTGTCCTGCATGCAAAGAGATCGTAGTCTGAACTTCCGGGTTCTGGCGCACATGCACATCCGGCAATTAGCTGGCCAGCGCACATGCGCACACCAGTTTTCAGCACTGCCACATGCAGGAAGGACAGCTAATCATCCCGCACGCATGCATGCCAGAAACCGAGAATACAAACAGGCAAGGCGGTGTGTGCAGGGCGACATGGCTTCGTGTGCCACTTTGGACCCACATGCCATAGGTTCGCCATCACACCTCTATACAATCAGCCTGGAATAGCTCAGCAGACTAATGCATTGTAATTTAACTCCAGCTGTCTGCAATTAGTAAGTTCGAATCTCCAGGCTCAAGGTTGACTCAGCCTTCCATCCTTTCTAAGATAGGTAAATTGAGGACCCAGTTTGTGGGGGCAATAAGCTGACTTTGTATAAAAAATATACAAAAGTATGAAGGCTATTGTTTAACGCATTGTAAACCACCCTGAGTCCCCGGAGAAGGGTGACATATAAATCAAATTAAAAAAAAAATCAGCATGCATAGGACTGTAGTCCCCTTACACTAACCAGGATTTGCCTTGATTAATTTCCTTCATTTCAGGATCACATCTGAGGGTGCTGGTAGCCTTCCAAAGTGCAAATATATAGGTACCACAATTACTACAACTACAACAGGCCAAAGACCTTGGAGTGATAATATTGGTAGAATGCCAAAAGTTTTACCAACTAAAACTTTAAAAATGTCAAACATTCAACACTCAAAATGCCAGACCCAGTGGGAATTACCATTTCCCTTTGTGGCACAGATATGAAAAACGCATCATGAGACATTTACGTTAACAGCCTGTTGATCGATCACATCAGGGACAAATTCCCAGTGCCCTGTGGCATTGAGAATTACTTAGCTGGGCCATTTTTTTATGATAGCACATCTCATACTGATTTCCACAAATATTAATCACCTACAGATATTTATTTCCTGTCTATTATGACACAACTCCCACACATATTATTAGTCTCTCCCTATCCAGATTTTCATTTACTGCTTTCCACAACTTGATAATCAGCTTCTAAGTACCTCTTTTTCACTTAAAACCCCACTTCTAAACAACTGTTGTTGTTTCCCTGTAAATGACAAGCTTTGCTTGTTTTGGGGCCCTAATCAATGATGGCAATTTTCTACCGACCATTCTCCCATAGCTGTATCATTAGCTTAAAATAATGATATAGTAACATCTTCCACTGCCTCAAATAAGCAGCTGGAGAAAAAAAACAGGTGCTAAGGATAACAGGCCTCTCAATATTTTCCAGCCTTTTCTTTCAGCAGCTGACTAGGAGCTGGAGGGGGAGGATTGGCACCCTTTCTGAAGAGTTTTATTACAGACAAACTAATTTGCAGTTTGCCACAGCAAAAAAAAATAAGCATAATGTGAATTTCAATCGAGTTGTAAGATGCAGAATATGAACTCCAACTCAAGACAGTGGAATTGATAGACAAACTTTTTTGGAGAAAGGTTAAGTGACTTGATTCAGGATCCCGTGTTCACACTGCTGAATGCAAGGTCTCTCCTGCGTGTATTACTCAAAACTACCAGAATGGCAAAATCTTGAAGAAGATGAGACTGTGCTGAAAGAGAAACTGGAGGAAGATGTGATGACCTATTTATTCCTTCTGAAAGACTTCCATTTCGGGTTATATTGTAGGAATATTGGGGTTGATCGTAGCTAACTCATTTTGCAATTCGTACATTACAGTGATTAAAGAAACAGACGTGACATTCCTTCCCCGATTACTCGGAATAAGGCCTGCTGAGATTTCTTCCGATTCTTCCATATGCTGAAAGAAAATAATGCACTGTCTGTAAAACAAGCTAAGGCTTAAAATAATCTGGTATGAGTCATACACTCTGGGCTATCTTGGTTTCGAATTCAAATGCTCTGACTACTTGGTCAGAGTGCAGCTTATGCTTGTTCAGAAATAGTACGTCCTTTCTGCATTCTACACCAGAACTGAAGACCTATTCCAACAGTTCTTTTTTGGGGAGCTACTTATCTATCCTCTTCTCCTTATGTCCCTGCTATGAGTTCAAAGTTATGTGCAATTATAGTAAAACCAGAGCTACTTGCACAAGCATCAGTCTTTTGGGAGGTGAAATAAAGTTGCTTCGGCACAAGGTAGCTTTCCAAAAGAAAAGTCATTTCCATATAGAAATATGCATAAATCCTGCACGTACAACATTTCTGCTGCATATAAATACATTTGAGGATGCTGTCCCAATTGCATTGCTAACACAGTGTTACATAACTACACATTAAGCATACTTGGAATCTATACATGACATTTAATAGATATATGCCCCACGCAGTTTCTGGTGAAAGTGATGGCACCTCTCACTCCAAATCCTTTGAAGGAAGAATGACCATAAATAAATTTAAAAGGTCTGAAATCTTGCAAGATAAACAAATCTCATGAGATCCTGGTGTTCTAGCATTAGGTTTTGCACAACAACCATAAGAAGATGGCAAGATCTGAGAAGTTCAGCATTTTTCCTCACAAGATCACACAAGATCTTGGAGATAAGATTAGCAAATTTTCACAAAGAAATTATCCATTTAAAAAAAAAATGGAGGCTCTCACTAACCTATGAGATTACAAATAGGCAAATAATGTCTAAAAAAATAACCAAGCCAAGTCACAAAACAAATGTCATTTTTCATCTTAAACATACAGTTGATAAGAAATAAGTTAACAGTTCAAACATGCCCATTAAAAGGTTGGTTATAAATGTATTCCCTGTATTTTAATGATAAGAAAGTGCTTATCATTCAAGCTTAATAAACAAGGTGATCCTGAGTCTGTTTCTTTATTGAATGTTCTCTATTTTTAATTTTTTAAAATAGTCTGTTGATATGAATGAGAATACTTTTTTGATATACTGTATTTTTCGGACTATAAGACACACCGGAGTATAAGACGCACCTTAGTTTTTGAGAAGGAAAATAAGAAAAAAGCTGATCGGTGGGTGGATGGCCTTCTGGAATACCCCCAATCAGCTGTTCCCAGAGGTGAACTTTAGCAACAGGTTGGTTGGTTGTGAGCGCTGCGCCTTGCTTTTTTTCAGCCTCTGAAACTTCCCTTTCAGAGGCTTTCTTCAGCCTCTGAAACCGCCGTTTGAGAGGCTGGGCGGGGCTACATTCGGAGTATAAGATGTACCCAAATTTTCACCCTCTTTTGGGGGGGGGGGGAAGGTGCGCCTTATACTCCGAAAAATATGGTAACTGTATCCAGTTACTGTATGGGGAAGTGGAACCAACCTGGAGAAACCTCCAGAGGGTAACAATTCTGGTTTGCCAAGCATTTAGTCCCACATAGATTATTGCCTGAAAATCTTAAGCAACTATATATGAAAAAGTGGTTCTCAGATGGGAATATGAGGAAAAATTCTGTTCAAGGATTCTATACAAAGCTGACTCTGCCACCAAAGGAGAAAAATAACCACAAATTCAGACGGAAGCAGCTTCATGAAACAGCAACAGAACAGAAGCCTCACACAATGGTGACTGTGCAAAAGAGGATCAAAGCGAGAATAAATTTGGTAATAGCCAGAAATGGATCTATAGGTATAGTCCTTAACATACGATTGTAACTGAGCCCAGAATTAGAGCTGCAAGTTGTGCTAGTTGTTAAACAAGTCACCCAATGTCCATGATCAATTTTGTGACCTTTTTTCCGGTGCTCATTAAGTGAACACCAAGGTAATTAAGCGAAAGCATTTTACCCAGCATGTATATTTTGCCAGAAACCAGTAAATGCTGTTTTCTGACCAAAAAAAAAACCCCTTCATAAAGTGTGATCATGTGACAGTGGGACACTGCAAATAGCAACAAATATAGACCAGTTGTCAAGCGCCCAAATCGTGATAATGTAACTGCAAGATGAGGATGGCCATCAGAACTTCAAAACCCGGTCATAAATTGCTCCATCATAACTCTGAACAATCACTAAGCAACTTGTCGGGGACTACCTGTAATGAAACTGAATTCATAAAAGAAAGAGACACATTTCTTTCAGACTTAGAACCTACAACACTACCCTGGAAGCAAATTCCAATGAACTCAGGAGAACAGACTGGCGATAACAGTAGCAGTCTTAGAATTTCACGTATTTATATTAATTCAATTAACTGTCAACAGTCTTGGTTTATGATGACTCTGTTCACAAAGGAATAATCTCACTGACGTACTGCTACCACAAACTGACAGCATCTACTAAGAACTGAAAAGGCTAGGTATTCTTCCAGCAATTCATCAGGCTTCTTAATCTAGGACCCACCATGCCTTAAGTACCACTGTCACCAACATTCCACTCACAGTGATAACTACTGAGTATATGCATAAAAACATTTTTAAAACTAACCCAATATACAGTATATTTTCTTCATGTTATTAGTTTAGATCATCACACACACACACACACATAAGTATGTATATCCCGCCCAAGGAAAATTGTATTCATATAGAAAGAGAGAAATGGCCCAAGATAAAAGAAGACCAAGAAAACATAACAAGGATGACTTCGAACAGAAATTGCATGAAATAAATTTTAAAATGCAGAAGCTGCATTGGACTTGAATCTATGCATCAACCTGAGATGCCTTTTATTTCATAGTAAATGGTTCCAAGCAGGGGTGAAATCCAGCAGGTTCGGACAGGTTCTGGAGAACCGGTAGTGGAAATTTTGAGTAGTTCAGAGAACTGGCAAATGCTACCTCTGGCTGTCCCCAGAATGGGGTGGGAATAGAAATTTTGCAATATCCTTCCCTCAGGAATGGGGAGGGAATAGATATTTTGCAGTATTCTTCCCCTGGAGTGGGGTGAGAATGGAGATTTTGCAGTACCTTCCCCTGCCCTACCCACCAAGCCACACCACACCCACCAAGCCACCGAGGTGTAGTGTAGCACGGGGTGAAATCCAGCAGGTTCTGACAGGTTCTGGAGAACCAGTAGCAGAAATTTTGAGTAGTTTGGAGAACCGGCAAATACCACCTCTGGCTGGCCCCAGAGTGAGGTGGGAATGGAGATTTTGCAATATCCTTCCCCCAGGAGTAGGGAGGGAATGGGGATTTTGCAGCATCCTTCCCCTACCTGCCCACCAAGCCATGCCCACCAAGCCACACTACGCCCACCGAACCGGTAGTAAAAAAAATTGGATTTCACCACTGGTTCCAGAAGCAAACTTTACCAAGCTTATAAGTAACACCTGTATTTGAATGAAATAAAAGAGAATGACATAAAATATGTCTGATCTACCCACAATGCTATTAGTAGAAGTGTAATTTGTAGATGTAGAGGAATCCTTTTAAAAGAAGCATAATAAAATCAAACCCACAGACTCAACAGACCCAAAAGTCAGGAGTATAGCCATTCTGAATATCTTTCTTGCACGAAGATAGAACATTTAATGGGAGTAATAAAAATCTACTGTGGTGACCTCAAAGGAAGTTATTGCAAAGGTAAGAAGCCAGAGTAGAGATTTCAATGAAGTACCCTAGGGTTCTGCATTGAACCATTCTGTTAAAATTCTTTGGTTTACAGGTGCTTCAAATAAACTGCATTATAGCTTCTTTGGCCTTTAGATCAGGGGTCTCCAACCTTGGCAACTTTAAGACTTGTAGACTTCAATTCCCAGAGTTCCTCAGCCAGCAAAGAATTCTGGGAGTTGAAGACCACAAGTCTTAAAGTTACCAAAGTTGGAGATTCCTGCTTTAGATAATTCTATGGCACAAGAATGGTGACAAGCAATGCCCTTTTAGTTTCTTTTCCAGAGAGCTTATCCACCTGGAATGGTGCTGATCATATAAGTCAAGGGAGCTATGCCTTTTGAACAAAATAACAGTTTTAGTCAACAAATGAGCTTACATTCTCAAAACAGACTTCAAAGGGGAGAAAAAACTGGTTTCAATGCGCAGAACAGCATTTGGGACCACAACAAAGTGAGGTGTCCTTGTTGCTCTCTCAGCTTGCTCGTTTTCTTGCAGATGTTTCATTACCCATTACCCATCATTACCCTGATGATGTTACCTAGTTTGGATAATGAAATGTTGACAAGAAAACATCCAAGTTCAGAGAACACCAAGGATCCCTCATTTCAACCCTGAAATACAAATGTTTTCCTTTACTGATGCCCAACAAAGTGTTCCCAAACTCACCCTCAGAAATATAGACCGCATTTTCTTAGGATTGTGGAAATATATTTGAGAAATAAGACACTGAAGCTGTGTTTTGATGAAATATAAACGCATCACAAATACAGGTAGTCCTCGACTTATAACAGTTCGTTTAGTGACCATTCAAAATTACAATGGCGCTGAAAAATGTGACTTATGATGACCCTTTTTTAAAGTTATGACCTTTGCAGCATTCCCATAATCATGTGATCAAAATTCAGATGCTTGGCAACCGGTTCATATTTATGACCGTTGCTGTGTCCCAAGGTCACTACGTGATCATCTGATGAGCAAAGTCAGTGGGGAAACCAGATTTGCTTAACAACTGGATTGCTAACTTATCAAACGGCAGTGATTCCCTTAACAAATGTGGCAAGAAAGGTTGTAAAAGGGGGCAAAATTTACCTAACAAATATCTCACTTAACAACAGAAATGGGCTCTATTGTGGTCGTAAGTCGAGGACTACCTGTACATTCCTTCAAAATTCTCCATTACCTGCTTCAGTTCTTCCCTTATCAGTATCAGCAAACTGTAGTTCGCTATTGTACTTGTGCAGCATGTACTCTGCTTACACTGTATAATATAAAATCCTACTTTCTCACCCCAGATGCAAGGTATATGGAAGGCAGTTAGCAGCAAACCAAAATTCACAAACACAGAGTATGACTCTTGATTTTTCAAATCTATTCATCCCTGAACATTTCCCTGTGTACATTTTTAGGAAGCAAAGGAATTGAGAACTGCTGTAATTGGCACGAACTGAAATTCTGGTTCCTTCTGTCTGCTGCTGTTTCCACGATACTTTCTCCTTTCCTCTCTCACTGGCTTAGACGTGTGTAAGGCCAGCCAATCAAATTGTGGCTGAGAAAGCATCCTAATGCCATACAACCAATGAGGGACAGCTTCACGTGGCCACCACTTTCACTTTCCTAAACCTTGGAATCATTTTGAAGGTGACCCCCTCAGCTTCTTCTTCTCTGAGAAGCTGAGAACATTGAGTAAACAAATCACTACCTTGGCAGAAGCTGCTACAGATCCAGCAACAGTAAATATATATATGTATATATCTCCCCCTTTCATGCCATAGTGAAAAAGTACTATAGTCTGGCACTTTGGGGAGAAATCTGTAAATGTCACTCCTACTCATTTTCTGGGCTATTGAGGAGTGTTGAAAGAATTCCTGTCATTGGGAAAATGGAGCCGAAGATCCGAAGCAAAGCAGCAGAAGCAACTTCCCTGTAGTTCCATCCATACAGTAGCTCAGCTGCCAATAAACTGGCCAATCTCCCAGAAGGGGAATATGAATATCTTCACTTGATTTTACTTGGAAAGTAACAACACTGTTGTAGGCAAATAATTGAGAAGGACAACAGTGTTTTTGAGATTAATTATCTAGATATCTCCAGAGAGTGCAACAAATGGAGCAAAGCCATTGTATCCCATAACTAATCAAATCACATTCGGTGTGATATCATGAAGGTCAAATGATCTATCCCAAAATGACAAAGAGGGCCACTATTACTAAAAATTGCCTATATCTATAAATCTATATCTATATCTATCCATATCTATCTATCTGTCTGTCTGTCTGTCTGTCTGTCCACACACACACACACACACACACACACACACGTGTGTGTGTGTGTGTGTTACAAACTATTCTGTCTGTGTGTGTGTTACAAACTATTCTGAAAATACGAGTTCCAGGTATATTAGTAAAGAAAGAAGCAGACATCCTGCAAGTTCTGGAACTTTTTTTTAAAGAATTAAACTTTTATTTTACTAAGCTTTTGTCAGCCATCTGCTGACATCATCAGAGTATTAAACTACTATTACAGAGATCTCTGCCTTTATATGACATTAATCAATTTGGCCCTTGCGCGTAATAGGCCCTTCCAGCCGTCTCCCACTTGTAATCAGTTGTGTTGTTTTTGCTGTCGTCATGCTGTATGATGGAGGCTTGATTCCTACTGTTTCCTCCCTTCTAGCTTGCTTATCAATGGGGGGTGATGTTAGCCTGTCAGCCATTGCAATTTGCTGCCTTGTCCATGACCTCGTGGTCGGACAGGTTCGTTTCTCATTAATCCTATCTGTTACAGTTTGAGGCAGCCTTGCCGGGTTGCTCTGTGTTTGGTCAGGACTAACTATGCCTTCAGAAGCTGAGTCTGCATGGCCAGAGATGGGGGGGGTGGGTGCCTATGGTCTCTGCTCCTCCTGCAGGGTCTTTCCTGGTGTCTCAAAGCCTGGTAGGCCAGTGGCAGTTCAATATGCCTGTTAATGGAATTGTTATTGGAGAACCAGGCTTCTTTTAGCAGGCGTCCTCCTTTAGTCCTCAGCTTCTTGAAAATTGATAGTGTGGTTGTGCTCCTTCATCTGGACGCATATGAAGGAGCACAACCACACATTCAATTTTCAAGAAGCTGAGGTTATTGTCCATGATAAGACTAACTTCATCCTAACTTCAAGCCTCCATTATCCAGCATGACGACAGCAAAAACAACACAGCTGATTACAAATAAGCAAGACTAACTTATAAACTAATAGAAGGGTCTATTACATGCGCAAGGGCCAAATTGATTAATGGCATATAAAAGCAGAGTATTAAAATGGTAGTTTAATACTCTGACGATGTCAGCAGATGGCTGACGAAAGCATAGTAAAATAAAACTTTAATTATTTTTTTTTAAAATTAATTTTAAGTTCTGGGGCTCGCAGGATGTCTGCTTTTTTCTTTACATATATATATGTGTGTGTATGTATGTGTGTGTGTGTGTGTGTGTGTGGATAGATAGATAGATAGATAGATAGATAGATAGATAGATAGATAGATAGATAGATAGATCTCCCTGAAATTATTCACTAAACTCTGAGTCAGCTCTATACAAGACTTTATAAGAAATAAGAATGATATGATTGCTAAATAAATAAAATAAACTTAGCCAGAGAAATCATTAGAATATCTGAACTCTCAGGAATTTCAGTAGGCTGCCAAGAAACAGAATGTACTCCTTGCATTAAAATTCTCCAAAATTCAATTCTGAAAGATTAAATATGGTTTGTTGCAATGTTGAAAAAGTAACATTAAAACCATTCTAGAACTAATCAAGCTTAAGAATGTGTCCTTTCCCTTACCGTTAATCAAAATATAAGCTGGATAAGAACTCTACAAGACATATAAATTACACTTACTAGCAACAAGCTAAATATTGTTTTAATATATGTTTTTAATTAAAAAAGCATGGCCTTGAGTGAACCTTATTCTTCAGTGAACCATAGCTTTAGACTTCTTCCTACATGCATTTTAGAAAATAAACTGACTGGGGAACAATAGAGATGCAAACTGCATTTCCAATACTGTCCTCCCTTGAACTTTAAACTTACACATTTGTTAAAAAAGAGAAAAGAAAACGTGAAATTCTATTCTTAGGATTCAAAAATTAGAAAGGACCCACCTCCTGGGACAATCTGCACAAACTATACATCAACAACACATGAGGTGCAACATGATTGCATATAAGCAACATTAGCCTGAACATTTTTCTTAGCTTTAAAATATACCCTAATTGGTTACCATGGAAATACCCAGAAAACAGAGCAGTTAGCGTATTAACAAGTCACCCTTCCCCCTTTAGTCACGTTTGTGTTTACTTTTAGATATAATCTCTTTCCATGCTCTGCGAGATGCACAGATAAGAGCATCTTTCCTTGAGTGATTCAGCATGAACATGGTTAAATTGATTATACTGCTTTCCATTTCTTTTCCCCTACATAAAAATAGGCTGCTGCTCCTGATTGATATAAAATACAGATCAAGCTGCCTCCTTTTTCTAAAACTTTCTTTCAGAAACATAACCTCCGGTAATAAGGAGCTAATGGGAGTTAAGCCTAAAAAGCTGCAAAATATTATATCCATTAAAATCATGTCAGCTTGTTTTAGACGTATGTTTGTCACCAGTTAAAAGAAACAGAGAATTCAGGAGGAAAGCCTTTTCAGTACATTTTTGAGTGAAGCCAGGCAGATCTCTTTTAAAATGCTAACATCAACTCTCTGCCCCTATACTATTTTCTGGAATAATTGAGCCCTGTTACTGATTATGTTACCTATTTTCAGCCTGTTCTCATAACTGTATTAAAATGTATCTTCAGGGAACAGGGAAGGTATGCATAATTTGACCAACCTGCTACTACGTGTACAAACTTAATATAACATATAAATGAAAAACCTTCAAGGGTTTTTGCACCATGTACGGATGCTTTAGCAGAACCAGAATAACACCATGATGCATTTGCTCGTTTTTAAAATTCCTTTTGACAGCGAGTGATTGTATGTTTTGATTTCTCACATGCACGCACTCCCTACCACCACCACCCGCACACTTATTTCCTATCATTTGTACAAGCGCGTGGATTTCTAAAACCGGCAAGGACACCGTCCCATTTCTCCCCCATTTTAAGACGAACCCCTGCATCTATCGCCGCTAGATAGCATTATTCATCTAAGCTGCAATAGGAAATAGGAATATAAAAAACAGAGAGCCATACCTGATGACTTAGAGACTGGAATGGCTCACCGATTCCAAGCTGCATGGCCCTTTTATTCCCAGAGAGCATCTCCTGCCTTATAACAACGAACCACTCAGCTATCTATCTCCCAAGCATCCTTTGGCTAGCAAAGACCATGCCAGTTCTCTCCATTCTGAAGCAAGGAGCAGCTTTCTCTAGTTTTTGAAATGCCAGCTCTCCAATGTATTACTCCCACCCAGCCCCCATCAGTCACCCTCATCTAGTAGCGACAGAGGCATCCACAAAGCTACATCAATGATGCTGGTAATGGTATCTGAAAGCACTAAGCTTTGTGCTTAAAGCAATCCTGCAGCATCCAAGCACAGCAAGCTGCATCCTCCAGCCCCTCTGAAATAGCTGTAACTATTTCAAAGGAGGAAGACCGCAGCGGCGTTTAATCTCTGGACAATTAAAGGTGAACACAGCCGGAAGGAAGGAAGGAAGGAAGGAAGGAAGGAAGGAAGGAAGGAAGGAAGGAAGGAAGGAAGGAAGGAAGGAATTTTGTTTGCATGGCCACTTGATAATTAGCTGTACTCTTTTTCAATAGAAGTCAGCATTATACAGTGCAAAAAAAAACCAGGTTTAAAATCAGGCACTTAATCTCAGATCTTTTGCATTAGAACTACAATTATCAATGCATCAAATTCTATTACACTGAAAACACCTTAAATATGTATCTGATGCTTGTGTGTTTGTGTACATCCGTCTGATTCTGTTTCCAAAAATCCTTGTTGCATTTTTTTCACACTGTTTCTCCAGCAGCAATCCAGAAATCAACTTGGCTTAAAATCATGCCAGTGTTATGACAAGACAAATGTATTTCAGGACCAAACAGCACAATCAAATGTCTTTATTTGTGTTCTAGTAGCCATCTTATTCATCACAATTTTTATTGCTCCCTCGTGAAAAACTGTGAATAATTTATTAACAGCATACAAGTAAAATCTGATTATATCTCACAATATTTTAGCATAAATCATCCTGTATGTTTTAAATTGTGATTACACAAATGAATTTTCTCTTAAATGAAATACAAAACCAAAAAAACCCAGTATTTCTCATAGAGAGATGCTGATCCTGAAACCATAAATACCATAGAATTTTCCAAGGGATTAATTCTGAGTCAGGGGCATAAAGATGGCCACGCAAGTAATATTCTTTCAAAACTGGGGAGAAAAAAGATTGAACAGATTGAAAAATAATCAAATTTATTTTCAGCACTTACTTGAAAATAACATTTCACTGCAGGGACATCCGTATGGAATTGTCAGAAGTGCCATATGAGGACAAGATTATTAGCCTAAGGATTAAGGAGAGTCAGTTTGGTCTAGTGGTTAAGGTACCAGGCTACAAACCAGGAGACTTTGAATTCTAATCCAGCCATAGGCATGAAAGCCGGCTGGGTGACTTGAGGCCAGTCATTCTCTCTCAACAACAACCCACTTCACTGGGTTGTTGTTGGGGGGGGGGATAGGAAGGAGTTCACTGCCTTGCTTACTTGTAAAATAAAAATCTAATAAATAAATAAAATACTGAAACCATGTTTTGTCAAGATTATTAGGGAGAAGCAACAGCAGAGGAAGAGGAGTGTCTCCGACTGCGATGACACCTCAGCGTGTGGAGAAGAGGGCAGGTTCCCTCTGATCTTCTCCATCAGTTAATAGAATCACATAACTTATGGCCATAGCAAATAAGAGTGAAAGTTGTCACTGTAGGAACACATCCCCACCACTCCACCCCTAGCAGTTTGTGTTGTACTTTGAAATGAGCAGAGGGTGGATCCCTTGGCTGCCCCACTTAAGTGTAGACCTGGGCTCTCATCTCCAATCCAGGATGAGGTGCAATGCCTATCTACCGTACTAGCCATTGCTGTTCAATTGGGTGTGAAGCACAGCACTCCTACAAAAGGCCTAGAGCAGAGGTGTCAAACTCAAGGCCCGCAGGGTACTTAAATCTGGCCTGTGGGGCTGGCCTGGAAATAGCAAAGGAACGGCCTGCGGTGTTTCTGGCAGCCAAACTGGGACACGGGGGGGGGGGGATGGCCCCTGTGCAGCCCGTTTTTGGCATGGACGGCCTCCCGCAACACTTTGCTGGACAAAATGGGGTATGGGGGTGCATGCAGTGTACAGGAGGTGTCCGGGCCATTTCCCACTTCCCTCCCCAGCTGACCTGTGGAGGAGAACTATAATGCTGATCTGGCCCTCTAAATAAATCCAGTTTGACACCCCTGGCCTAGAGGGTTGCTCACCCTTTTTGATATCCCTTTTTTCAATGGCTGAGATACAACTTGAGAGACAGAGAGACAATACTATGTGACATAATCTTCGTACATGAAAATAGGAGCACTCCTGTTTACCAATAGATGTAGATTAGAGTGTAATCTACACTCTAAGATGCCCGGGAAGGTAACAAATGGTATCACAGCATGACTGTCATAAACACATGCTAGTTGCCAAGCGCCCCAATTTTGATCACAGGATCCTGGGGATGCTGCAATGGTCCTAAGTCTGAAAACTGGTCCTGAGTCATTTTTTTCAGTGCTGTTATAACTTTTAACGTTCACTAAATGAATGGTTGCAAGTCAAGGGCTACTTGTAGACATTAAAAAGTGGATGCTATTGAATTTTCAGATGGAGCGGAGAGTGCGCTGGAAGGAAGGAGCAAAATGGGGATAAGAAGGAAGGAAAAGAAAGAAAACAACAAGATTTTGGAACAGGAGGAGATCCTAGAGAACAGAACAGATCAGTTCTGGTTCCAGAAGAAAAGAGTCCATTTTTTCTTGAAGAACCCATGTCTTAATTCAGCCATATCCAATTATGTCTTATAGTTGGCACAACTATATTTAACCAACTATATAACCTATATACTATATACTAACCTAACCTATATACTATACTATATAACCAACCTTTCCTTTTCAGGAGTACATTGTGGTATCTCAAAACAAATAAATAAATAAATCTCACCCTCAGAGGATCTTAGAAGTGCATTGTCTGGATTATTTTCAGTATATATTCAAACTTGGTTACAAGGTGAAAATTGCACTGGGGGCTCCAGTAGATGATCCTGGTTCTTTTAGACTAGTCATTAGTCTTAGCAACCATGCTATCTTACTTATCTTCTACCTTTAGAGTAGAAGCTACCTTTGCAGTGGTTCAGTTGCTACCTTAGAAGGCTCAGTATTTCTACACAGTTGGGGCAAAAGCAGTCCACCAAGTCTTTAGGGTCTTATGAAAGTGCATTGAGGCCATCCTGATCTCCAGAATCCACCAAGTCTTTAGGGTCTTATGAAAGTGCATTGAGGCCATCCTGATCTCCAGAGTCCACCAAGTCTTTAGGGTCTTATGAAAGTGCATTGAGGCCATCCTGATCTCCAGAGTCCACCAAGTCTTTAGGGTCTTATGAAAGTGCATTGAGGCCATCCAGATCTCCAGAGTCCACCAAGTCTTTAGGATCTTATGAAAGTGCATTGAGGCCATCCTGATCTCCAGAGTCCACCAAGTCTTTAGGGTCTTATGAAAGTGCATTGAGGCCATCCTGATCTCCAGAGTCCACCAAGTCTTTAGGGTCTTATGAAAGTGCATTGAGGCCATCCTGATCTCCAGAGTCCACCAAGTCTTTAGGGTCTTATGAAAGTGCATTGAGGCCATCCTGATCTCCAGAGTCCACCAAGTCTTTAGGGTCTTATGAAAGTGCATTGAGGCCATCCTGATCTCCAGTCCACCAAGTCTTTAGGGTCTTATGAAAGTGCATTGAGGCCATCCTGATCTCCAGAGTCCACCAAGTCTTTAGGGTCTTATGAAAGTGCATTGAGGCCATCCTGATCCCCAGAGCAGACTGTTCTATAAAGTGGTGCTCTATAATAAAAAAAAAAGCCACACCTACTAAGCCCTTCCAATTGGCATTCTTTGGCCAGTGGGTCCTGAAGCACAATCTTGTCAACACAGCACCCTTATCCTGTCTAATAAAAAAAATGGTCTTACTAAATTCAAGGGAGTTTTTTCCCAGATTACAGTATATTTGTGTGTTTTGTGTATAGGCACACACACAGAGACGCTCTCACAATCAAACCCAATACACCTGTTATCCTACTCATTCGTATCCTATCCCAACCAACAAATGTATGCCTGATTTAAACCAGAGGCGTGATATACTGTATGTTAAAATACTGAAAATCCAGAAAACATCTGTATTTCCAAATTGTGCTGGGGTGCAGTAGTGGGTTTCAATTTTGGACGCTACCAGTTTGCTTGCAGGCACGGAGCCACCCACCACCGCCGCTACCAGTTCACCTGCCACCGATGGGGTGGAAAAAATACATTTCTGCTCCTGAGAAGGTTGGCGTATTAAAAGTTTATCTTCTTGCTATATCCAGAAGCCATAAGAATAGAATTCCTCTTGTATCTGCCATTAGAAATTTACTAAGAGTCAGCATTTTATGGGCAGATATTGGTCAAATGAATTCCAATATGAATTTCCACCTTAGCCTTACTTGGAGAAAACGGGAGAATATTAGAAGAAAAGTCAGCATCTAAAAGAGCTTTATAGTACATTTATTCTGCCAAAGGGGGCATTTCCTTTTTCAAACCATAAAGGATTTGTGTTGGTATTGTAAGAAATGCTGAAACTACTGCTCCATTAACTGGTTGCTGACAGATGTGGGGAAAAATATGGGAAATGTAAGGAAATAACCCTTCCTTCCTGTCCCGCAAAATTGTTAGTCGTTCACAAAATATGGAAAAACAGAACCAAAACAACCATGGCATTTCTAATTTTAAAAAGTATAAAATCAACATTATAAAAACTTTTATCGATGGCTAACCTTACACTAATCAACAACTATGTTGTTGAACCTCAATTGTTAGCACTTTTTCCTTATAAATGCAGTTAGAGGGCTCAGTCCAATTTAGCTGCAGGACTACATTAAAGAGTTGGCATTGCTACTGAAAAGCACTGCCTTCTGACTACATACCCTTTTTTTAAAATTAGATTTATATGCCGCCCTTCTCGAAGACTCAGGGCTTCTTACAAGACGTTAAGCAATAGCCTTCATACTTTTGTATATTTATACAAAGTCAGCTTATTGCCCCCACAAACTGGGTCCTCAATTTACCTACCTTAGAAAGGATGGAAGGCTGAGTCAACCTTGAGCCTTGAACTCACATACTTGCAGACAGCTGGGTGTTAATAACAGGCTATCTAGCCCATCGAGCTATCTGAGGCTCTCAGATAGCTCAACCCTTCACTTCCCAGATGTGGGAAGCTCTCAGAGGTTTCTCCCAACACGACTGTACAGGTCAGACCGATTCCATTTGAAGTAAACAGTCTTGGAAACTGAACGACCAGACACAGAGGCTACTCTTTAGAACAGCTCCTTTTTTCAAAGTAAAGTTGAAAGTAGAGTAGAACCTCAGGAGAAAACCAGTATTTAAGAAAGGTGGGAGGAGGCTTCCAGGTTATTTGTTTATATATTTCCTTGTTTAGGATTTTATACGACTTTAATCTCAGTATTGCAAACAGCTAAGATTAGCTGAAATAGGCCTACAAACACACTATGTTGTTATAATAAAATAATAATTTAATAATATTTAATAATATTCCAGGACGAAGTCATTCATGCGCTCATTTCATTCTCCAGGGTCCTATGGAACAGCCAGATCCTGAGCGACCTCCATAATACAAAGGGGATGGTGTCAGCTTTGTCTCCAAGGCTAGACTGTTGCAAAAGAGGGGGGTCATAACAGAGGGGGGCCCTAACAGAGCACAAACTCATCTCTGCATCTCATTTTGATTACCCTGGAGTCAAGAGAGCTTCTGAATCAACCATCATTAAACTACATCCTTTTTCCCGTATCCAGACTTTAACAGTCTTTGGTTACTGGGAACGAGTTCAATGCTTCTCCTAATTGGCTTGGCATACGGATGATACCTCAGCCTGTATTAGCAAATGATCTTTTCTAGTGACTTCACATAGAGATAAAACAGTAATGGAGAGACGGCAGAGCCTCGTGTCACCCCATATCGGAATTCCAAGGGTTCAAACTCTCCCTGCCAACACCACTTACTGATGTTGCCCATGGCCTGCTCAGGAAAAAACAAACCCCTGCAATACACTGCAAAAGTTTATCAACTTCAAAATAATCAGACATATCAGATTCACAATACAAATTGGAAGGGACAGCTAAGAGGACAGAATCAAGAGTCAAAGAGTTTTATAGGCTGAAACTCTATGAGGATATAAAACAACCACATAAACCAGGGGTGTCAGACTGGTGGCCCATGGGCCAGATGTGTCATGCACAGGCAGGGGTGGGCTGCTGGGGGTTCACAGGGGTTCAGGAGAACCTCTAGCTAAGATTCTGTGCACTTCGGAGAACCCCCAAATCCCACTCCTGGCTGGTCCTACCTACCCCGTCCCTCCCCTCCCACCCCGTCCCTCCCCTCCCAGGAGTCCTCCAGAGCCTGGGGAAACCGTTTTCGCCCTCCCAGAGGCTTGAGGAAAGCCTCCAGAGCCTGGGGAGGGCGAAAACAACCTCCCGCCATGCCCATCATGGCCACGCCCACCCAGCAACGGGCAGAGAACCCCTTGCTAAAATTTTTGAAGCCCATCTCCTGCACAGGCCACGCCCACCCCAGCTCCATGAATGGGAAAAACATCACAAAACATCACGTGACGGCAATGTGACCCAGCGAGTTTGACACTCGTGACATAAACAATGACATTCAATACAAATAAAAGTGCAATAGACACTGCTGCTGCATCTAAAAGTACTATTGTAAAAAGTATTAATATGGATGATTAAAGTTAGTCACGATCTTATTTCCCAAGATCAATCAATCTATTCATACATCCCACTTACATAATCGAAAATAAGTGGTATCATCATGTTATATTGTGATTCAAAGGAGAATACGGATATAACTCTGTTCAGAATTAACAGTCTTTTGAGGTTGGCCTTAACATGATTTGCCGTCACTTCACTTTAGAATTTATTTACATTATTCCTCCTTGTCTTGGATTTATTTACATTCCACCATTGTGTTCAGTGCATAAAAGGCAGGCAGCCATAAAGCTTTTGAAGATCTGAGCCAGTTTTAATGAAACCAGCATCCAAAATGTGCATTTTGTGGTGCCAATTCTCTGTTGTTTATGATGTCAGTGTTTGCAAGGGGGTTCTTTAATGTTTTCAGACTACATGACGGCACAACACAACATCCATTGATATCAGTCTGAAACCCATGAAAACTATGCTAATTTATTTTGCTCAAACAAAAGGAAATTTCTCCATTTGAACTGAACATACAATAAACCCAAGGAAACACAAATACACAATAATAATGGAAACAATATTTCAGAAAAACATTCATTTGTGCTCTTTGGGTCTTGGATACGAAAAACTTTTTGAATCAGTGGTGGGTTGCCCCCGGTTTGGACCGGTTCACAAGAACCGGTAGTAAAACCGACGGGAGGCCACGCCCACCGCCCCGGATGTCACCATCGGCGATCTGGGCATGTGCAGATTTTGCGCGCAATCCCATTGCGAACTGGTAGTAAAGGTAAGTAGAACCCACCCCTGTTTTGAATGTATTATTCTGCTTATCTGAAAATCTGATCTTGGTTAATTTCTGGTTTGTTCCAAAGATGCTTTTTTCCAAAAGGCAACTGGATTTTCTGGGGTTTTTTTCCTTTGAAAATGTTTCATTTCTCACCCAAGAAGCACCTTTGGGACAACCATTTATTTTTTAATTTTATTTTATCAAATTTATATACCGCCCTACTCCCCGAAGGGACTCAGGGCGATGGACAGCCAAATAAAATACAGAACATACAAAAGTTAAAAATAGTTAAGATAAATTAAATGATTAGGCTGAAAAATTTAAAATCCAATCATATAAAACCAATCATATAAAACACTTAAAAACCCATTATAAAGGGGAGGTTTAAGCCAGACCAGCCTGATGAAATAGGAATGTTTTTAAAGCACAGCGGAAGGTACGTCGGTCCTGTATCATCCTTATCTCAGGGGGGAGCTCGTTCCAGATGGCTGGTGCCTCCACAAAGAAGGCTTTCCACCTGGGGGCAGCCAGTCGACACTGTTTGGCTGATGGCACCCTGAGGAGCCCCTCTTTGTGGGAACGGACTGGTCAGTGAGAGGCTACTGGTGGCAGAAGGCAGTCCCGAAGATACCATGATTGTCCATGGATAATTGAGAATCTCCATAAACATTCCGGTTTGTTCAGAATGCATCTCCATATTAAAAAGAGTTTTGGAGGTTCATATCACTCATTCTTAGTTGGCTCTGTAATGTCTAGTATGTTTCTGACCTTAACCATCTCCTTGTAATTTTTAGCAGAGGTCACATTTTTGCTTACACCAGACAGCCCTTATGGTGTTATGCGTCTGAAACCCAACAGAGTTTTTTCTTCTTCACTAATGCAACATATCCAATTCTCTCTAACATGCCTCGGAAGATTCATTATTGCAATGTGAACAGAATTCAGAGCAGCAGATTATTATAATAATTGACCCAATACAAATGAGCGCATGGCAGGTTTAAAATGTTTTTGCAAAGAAATATAAAGTTAACATGTTGCAAAGAATATACTGAGCATATATTGAAATGCTGTTAGGGTCATCAGTCAAGTGATATAGTTAAATATTATTGCAGTAAATTAGTTATTTGAGAGCCACTACTATACACAGAACCTTATAGCCACAGAAAGGGACTTCCCCTATATGAGTCTCGGTGGCGCAGTGGTTAGAGTGCAGTACTGCAGGCTATTTTTGCTGACTGCAATTTGGCAGTTCAAATCTCACCAGGCTCAAGTCTGACTCAGTTTTCCATCCTTCCGAAGTAGATAAAATGAGGACCCAAATTGTTGGGGACAATATGCTGACTCTGTAAAACCACTTAGAGAAGGCTGTAAAGCAGTATATAAGTCTAAGTGCTACTGCTATTGCAGCTAATGGGAGGAAAATAACTATGCCTGTTAAAATATAGCATTATTGAAGGGCTTCGGAGAAAAACATGTCAGAGAAATAAGGGGTGTAAGATCTATAGCCACACTCAAATACTACCATCTCTAAACTTTCCACCATTAAAACTACCAAGACCTCAACCTACCAAGAATGATAGCAAAAAAGGTCAAGTGGAATCAGGATTCTGGTGATTGGAAGTGATTGGAAGTGGATTGTGGCCTCTTAAAGATGCCAGACACAATAACTCATTTATATATCACCATAAATCATGGTTTGTTTTAACTGTGGGCTGGTGATAAATCAGAGAGGATTGATGACACACCAAAGCTGGGATCACACTTCAGATTAAAGCATAAACTACCGTAGCAAACCTCATTATAAATCAGCATGACACTAAATATAGCTAATGAGTGTCCCATCATTCTGGGATTCTTAATCTCTGCCATATTCTTAATCCCTACCATATAGCCATTATTTAAAACAGGCATTACTTCATTGTAACAAAAAACACTGGCATACAGGCTAGAAGCAACATTTTAGAATCTACAGTAACTGGACTAAGGATAATATCTTTTAGGGACATAAAATAATATATTTTGGGGACAAGAAATGCTAGGTTAGTACAGGGATGAAATGCTCCTGGTTTGGACCAGATCGCCTGATCTGGTAGCGATGGCGGTGGGTGGTTCGGAGAACCGGTAGCAAAAATCCCTGGGCCCCCTCCATGCCCAGCTGAGCCAGGCAATCATCGGAGGCTTTATTTTTATTTTTAAAAGCATTTTTTCTACAATCTCTTCGCCCGAAAAAATGCTTTTAAAAGTTTTTTAAAAAAAGTCTCTGACGATCGCGCGGCTCAGCTGGGATCATCAGAGGCTTTTAAAAGCATTTTTTTCTACAACCTCTTTGGCCAAAGAGGTTGTAGAAAAAATGCTTTTAAAAGAAAAAAAAGCCTCTGATGATCAGGCAACTCAGCTGGGATCATCAGAGGCTTTTAAAAGAAAAAAAAGTGTCTGACGATTAGCCAACTCAGCTGGGATTGTCAGAGGCTTTTAAACGCATTTTTAACAACCTCTTCGGCCAAAGTGGTTGTAGAAAAAATGTTTTTAAAAGTAAAAGAAAAAAAGTTGGCCACGCCCACTCAGTCACATTACCCCCCCCACCAAGCCATGCCCACAGAACTGGTAGTAACAAATTTTACATTTCACCACTGCCTCCATGCCCAGCTGAGCCACGCAATCATCAGAGGCTTTTTTTTTTTTTTTACTTTTAACAGCATTTTTTCTTTGGCCGAAAAAATGCTTTTAAAAGTAAAAAAAAAAGCCTCTGATGATCACGCGGCTCAGCTGGGATCGTCAGACCCTTTTAAAAGCATTTTTTCTACAACGTCTTCGGCCAAAGTGATTGTAGAAAAAATGCTTTTAAAAGGCTCTGACGATCCCAGCTGAGTTGCCTGATCTTCAGAGGCTTTTTTTTCTTTTAAAAGCATTTTTTCTACAACCTCTTCGGCCGAAGAGGTTGTAAAAAAATGCTTTTAAAAGCCTCTGACAATCAGGCAACTCAGCTGGGATCATCAGAGCCTTTTTAAAGCATTTTTTAACAACCTATTCGGCCAAAATTAGTCTGGAAATTAGCTCTTTTGGCAGCATTCCACGTGAGATAGGTGGCTGTTGATAGCCTTCCTCTGAAAGACTGTTTCTCAAGGCTTGCGGACTGTAAATGAAAGTAATTTACAGCCGTATGAATTAAAGAGGTTTGCCGGGACTAAGTATGTGCTGTTTAATTTCTAAGGAAGCCTAGGTCAGAACAGGATAGAACTGGAAGCTTTAACCCCAATAAATCAAAGGTTTTCAGTTCAGCTATGTTTGAGTGAGGTGTAAAGGAACCTAGGATGTTTAAGACTCTCCAGAGGAGAGATTCTTTGTGGAACAACACTGGCAATAGCATGCCTTGAATCTGTGTGTTATGAAGGCTATGTTGATGCCTAACTCCCCTTTGGAATACGACCATTGTACTCATATACATAGTTGGCATTTTAATCCCCAAACTGATTCAGACACCACTGCTGCTGATCCTTTGTAACCCACATAAAAGATGAAAGCTGGATTCGTGACCTTACAAGCAAGTAAATGAACGAAGCTGCACAGAAAGTAACTCCGTTTCAGTAGAACATTTAATGCCAGTATTAACAATTGAGGACCAGGTGGTACTTTGGCATGAAGCATGACATCATTTCATAGTTTTTCATCAAATAAAATTTCCCAGCTAGCAAAAGGATCTCTCTTTCTCTGAGACTCTTCATTTTTTTTTCAAAAAGGCAAAGTTGTCTTTTCAGCTACAGTTCTAATTACTTCTGCACCGAGAGGAAGGCATAATGCCAAGACATGCTAATAATACACATCATCATCTGCTCCAGGAAGTCCATTGACTCACCTGGCAGCTTGCTGTGAAACCATCACCACAGCTGGTAGCTTACCAGAAGCAAAATTTTCTTCTCTCAGTCTTCAATAAAACTCAATGTTCTGATGACTTCTCATATCAACCACAAGCTGGCATAATGGTTAACTGGAACACAGTCAGCAAATGGTGGACAAGTGAGTCACACACACACAAAAGTCCCCCAAAGATAATAGTAATTGTGGTTACTTTCAAACACCACCAGGAATAATTAGAACCAAACATCTGGGAATTATCACAATGCAATGAAGAAGTGCGGAAAAACTTATCAATCTTATTTGATCTTTCAATATAGTTATGGTGCTTATATATAAAGGTGCGCCTATAGCAGTGCTCTGAACCCAACAGACATTAGCCTAAGCCAGGAGAGGATCAACATTTGAAGAGCTGTAGTGGCGCAGTGGTTAGAATGCAGTACCGCAGGCTACTTCTGCTGCCTGCAATTTGGCAGTTTGAATCTCACCAAGCTCAAGGTTGACTCAGCCTTCCATCCTTCCAAAGTTGGTAAAATGAGGACCCAGATTGTTAGGGGCAATATGCTTGACTCTGTAAACCGCTTAGATAGAGCTGTAAAGCACTGTGAAGTGGTATCTAAGTCTAAATGCTATTGCTATTGCTATTTGACCTAAACCAGGATCTATACCTCCTCCATCCAGTCTTGAAAACCACCACTGTCTGTGGATGAACAATTGGGAGCATGAGAAGCATCAGAGTATTTGGCTATGCCGAGAAACTGCTTAATTCAAAAAGTCTGTTCAGGAATACAAGTAGTCAATTTACAACCATTGCTTTAATTTAATTCAAAATTACAACACTGAAAAAAGCAACTTCTAACCATTCTTTACATTTGGCACTTGCCTCGTGGCAACTGGCATTTATCTATGAATGTTGCAGTGTCCCAGGGCCACATGATCACCATTTGTGACTTTCTGACAAGCAAAATCAATCAGGGAGGCAGATTCACTTCACAATTGTGTTACTAACTTAACTGCAATGATTCAGACAATAGAATAGAATAACAGAGTTGCAAGGTACCTTGGAGGTCTTCTAGTCCAACCCGCTGCTCGGGCAGGAAACCCTACACCATTTCAGACAAATGGTTGTCCAACATCTTCTTAAAAACTTCCAGTGTTGGAGCATTCACAACTTCTGCAGGCAAGTTGTTCCACTGATTAATTGTTCTGTCAGGAAATTTCTCCTTAGTTCTAAGCTTCTCTCCTTGATTAGTTTCCACCCATTGCTTCTTGTCTTGCCCTCAGGTGCTTTGGAGAACAGTTTGACTCCCTCTTCTTTGTGGCAACCCCTGAGATTATTATTATTGTTATTGGATCGATTTATATGCCACCCTTCTCCGGAGACTCAGGCAGCTTACAATGCGTTAAGCAATAGCCTTCATACTTTTGTATATACCTGCTTAGTAGGGCTTTCAGCCCCTCCTAAGCGGTGTTCTTTTTTATACAAAGTCAGCTTATTGCCCCCACAATCTGGCTCCTCATTTTACCTACCTCGAAAGGATGGAAGGCTGAGTCAACCTTGAGCCTGGTGAGATTCAAACTTGCAGTAATTGCAGACAGCTGGTGCTACTTAACAGCACTTTAATCTGCTGTGTCACCAAGGCTCTTATAGCTATAGGAAGATATAGGAAGAACACTGCTATCATGTCACCCCAGTCCTTCTTTTCATCAAACTATAGACATACCCAACTCCAGCAACCGTTCTTTATATGTTTTATATATGTTTTATATGTTTTAGCCTCCAGTCCCCTAATTGTTGCCAGATTCACTTAACAACTATGGCAAATGGGGTCGTAAAACGAGGCAAAACAATTGTCTCGCTTAGCAATGGAAATGTTGAGCTCAACTGTGGCCATAAGTCTAGGGCTACCTGTAACCCGCTATGCAGGGGCAGGGCCAGAGATCTTTGGCATTTAGGAAGCAATCTGAGAATGGCAAAGTTGACTTTCTACTTTGCTGCTGCAGCCCTGGAAGCCAATCTTGACTCTCAGTTGCACCGCTTCCTTGCTAAAAACAAAATCTTTAGCCATTTGATTGCAGCTTGTCTCTTGGCCTCTATTTATTTATTCTTTCAGATGCTGTTCCTCCTGAGAAGTTCGTTTCGCATTCTGAATTTGGACTGGATTTATGACCCAGAGGTTAGACCAACAAATTTATCCTAGATAACACACTGCCGTTTGTGAGGCTGAGTGCCAATCGACCCACTTCTCTCCCAGTTTGACTTCGCAGCCAAACTGCGGATCAGAGAAGTAAGCCCCTTGCTCACCAGGAAGGGCAGAAGCAAGATAAGCAGCAGTCTGACCAATTGATGGACAGAAACAACGTATGACCAGCTGTGTTGCATTTAGCTGTGAAGTGGAGAGACAGAAAATAAGATGATGTCCTCAGAGTTTTCTATGATCTGCAATGCTCTACTGCTGCTTGTTGTATTGTATGAGCAGCAGGTATTCATCATGTGGTAGGATGCAAAATTACATCATCTAAACTTCCACTGACTGGAACTTTGCTCAGCTAGCATAGCAAAGGTTTACACACTTATGAGGTGGGATGAAAAATGGATCAGTACCAGCCGATTGGTTCTATATCCAACTATGGATAATTGGTTCTATAAATCTAAACACAAAGCAAAACCCATGCTAGAAACAGATGCCCAATCCATGAATTCTAGAAGGATATATATGTTAGGCTGCTGCAATTAAAAAAAACCAAGTCTTATGATACCTTAAAAACTGACACTTTTTTACAGATTATGTTAAAAATCTCCTACCAGCACAGCTTAGATCTGGCTTTCCAGGCATCCCATTGAATTCAAATCAAAGAACAAGTAAATGTTCTTAGAAAAAGATCGTATGGAAAGCAAAGTCAGAGGGAAGTGCTCATGCAGCCATTTTACTTTTCCAGAAGCATAAAAGCCCATAATAATTTAGCTCTAACCCTCATCCAAGATGAAATCTGGGTTTCTAATACATTTGCATGAGCAAAAATACTATCTGTGCACTGATGTGGTTGCCTAGTCTGGTAATGAAATGTCTACTAGAAAAAAAAACAAGCTCAGACAATATCAACAAGTCTATCCTGAGCTACTGATATTCTCCACTACTGCAACCAGAAACAATTCAGACATCAAATAAGCTTATTCCCAGGGTGATCCTTACCATGAAGTGATAAGCTGTTGAGTTTGGACAGCAGATTCCAGAGGGGGGACCATTCTCCTGCCTCCGGTCTTCATCTCTGTGCTCCTCTAATAACTGCATGGAAGAAGGGGTGATTGTAGCATGTTGCTTCGGGAACAAACATAGCAAAGACAAACATTACTGACTCTACAGAAAAAGTTATTGCCTATCTTCAAAAAATCAGGATAAGACAAAGGATCAGGTATGAGTAGTTGTTTCAGTGTTTATGAAACAACACTCAAAACCCTCATGGTTCTTATTTTCCTGAAGGTTACTGGTCATGTCATAAAAGAACAGAGTATGGTTGGATACACACATTGTGCTAAATCATAATGTAATTATAATTTCTGGAACAAGACACATTTGTTAGGGTCTTTATATCACAGATCATGGTTTACAAAGCATTATGGCTCAGCATGGTATCTTAACTCATCCTTGGATATGTCCTGTCTACTGAAGCACAGAAAAATACACGAAGGTCTCAGACACACATAATAATAAATTATCCTTTAGTACATAATAATAATAATAAGTCATTATTTAGTATAGGAATGGCCAACTTGTCTTTGGCCAAGGCCACTCTAATAATTGATAAATGATTGACAACCAAATTATAAAGACATAATCAGCATATAAAGGTATTTGCAGTCCCTGAAAATCTTGTCAGCATTAAATAAGCTACATCCATTGACCTCTGAGCCACAGTTAGTGGTTCCTAACCATAAATGTTTTCAGTGTCACTGAAAAAATGTTTTAGAGAAGTAGCACTTAGGAGCCTGACAAAAGAAATTCTAAGCACAATATCACATCATACAAATTGTCAAAATTCACTTCAGTTCTCAAAAGGAATTTGATGCTGTATTAGTATAAAAGTCTGCTCAAACTGCTGTACTGTTAGAATAAATGTGCAAGCACTGAAAATACATTGTTCTAAAATTTATTTATACATCTAATTGCAGGCCACCTATTCAAAGGCAGCTTATATTCACTGTGAATCTTAAGATGCATTTTGTAGCATCTACAGTGACCTGTTCCATACCCAGGCTATTAAACTAAAATTATTTTCTTCAAGGATAGATTCAAACTCCACAATTGTTTATCCATAAATAAAATATATTGTATCCCCTGTATTTTAACAGGTGACTCTACAAAGTGCATGTTTTCTTTTTCTTTTTTTTTAAAGACACTCTACTTTGTATTATTATTTATTTTTGTTTGGATAGATAAGAGTTTGCTGCTTAGCAACATGCTAAATCATGTCAAATTGCCAATATCTTGTTTTCCTTCTGTTTTAAGTAAAGGAGCCCTACCTTTTAGGGAGCAGGCTTTTCACACAAGCTGAGGGAAATTGCTAACACTTTGGAAGATAGACTCAAGATTGAGAAGGATCTTGACAAACTTGAGCACTAAGCCCTCTCCAACAAGATGCAGTTCAGTGGAGAAAAATAAGGTCCTGCACTTAGACAGGAACAACCAAATGCATAGGTACAGAATAGGTGGTACCTAATTTAACAGTAGTAACTGTGACAGAGATCTAGGGCTCCTAGTGAGCCACCACTTAAATATGAGCCAGCAACATGCTGCAGCTGCCAAAAAAGCCAATTCAGTCCTGGGCTGCACCAACAGAGGGATAACATCAAGATCACAAGAAGTGATAATGCCGCTTTATATTGCACTAATGAGGCCACACTTGGAATACCATGTCCCATTCTGGTCATCATGATATAAAAAAGATGATGAAACCCTAGAAAGATAAGATGGGATGGGATGGGATGGGATCAGTGGTGATATTCACTTACCTTTGCTACCAGTTCGCAAATGATGTCCGGACAGGTGGGCGGAGTCTCCCACAGTCGCCGCTATCAGTTTGCCCAAACCAGATAGAACCGGCTGAATAGCACCACTGGATGGGATGGCATGGCATGGCATGGCATAGGATAATCTTTATTGTCATTTTTTACTGTGGGCACACTGGCACACATTAAAAATGAAATTTCTGTTGCCTGTTCTCAAAAGAAAGTATATATCTACCCATACAAATATACACATGCTATTACATACATATATATATTCATCATTGTCCATTTTGAATACATAGTGGTAAAAGGAAGCTTGAGAGTTCAGAAGCTTGATACTATATGGAACAAAACTGAAAGTGTGCAGAAAAGAACAACAAAGAAGATAAAGGGTTTGGAGGCTAAATCATATGATGAATGGCTAAGGGAACTAGATATGTTTAGAAAAGGATTGGGAGCGGGACATGATAATTGTCTTCCAGTACTGTCACAGAGAAGGGGGATTGACTTATTCTCCAAAGCACCAGAGGGCAGGACAAGAAATAATGGGTGGAAGCTTGTTAAAGAGAGACCCATCCTAGAAGTAAGGATAAATTTTCTCAGAATGAACCATTAATCATTGGAATAGCTTGCCTCCTAGAGTTGTGGCTGCTCCATCACTGGAGGTTTCCAAAATAGACTGGATAACCATTTGAATGTGATGATATAAGGTCTCCTGTCTTGAGCAGGGGGCTGGACTAGAAGATCTCCAAGATCCCTTCCAGCCCTATAATTCTATGTTTTTTGTTACATGTTTTATGACTTTTCACACATAACTGGGGCAGAGGTTCAGGTCTGGCTGTTTGGTCAGGCTCTCTGTTTTTCTGTAGAGGTACCAAGTTATAACCCTAAACTTGTCAGCAGTTGTCAACTTACAGATTCCTTTCTCCATCACTCTTTTTTTTTTCCAATCAGTCACACTACATAAGATGTTATTTTGTACCAGCTCCAGGGGCAAAAATGGCTTTGACGCTGATAGGCTGCAGTCCGTCTATCTGCTCCCTGTTGGTTCTCTTTCTCTTCGGCTAATTCACAGTAGGTTATTTATTTATTTTTGCTTTCTTTGCCTGGGGCTTCTGTAAGAATTTAAGCCACCCTTCAGGATGGAGAAAGAGGGAACTTGCATTTCGGGGGGAAAAACTCAATTTCAGCAAAGCTTGTTCACACAGCTTTCAGAAATATCCACAGGAAATGGCACAGAAGACAGCTGCAGTTTCAGAAGGCAAAGTACTTTGCTTGTAAGGACCATTTATGCCCTTTCCCCCCCCCCCTTCGACACTAGAAAGATGTCAGAATTTTTGGGTACAGTTTTCATAACAATGCAGCAAACCGCCAGGCAAATTATTTTAAAAACTCCAAGGGGACCATTGTTATTTTTAAAATGGCAACGTGCAGGCATTAGCATTATTTTTAAAAATGACAGGAGATCTGCTTAGAGTTCCAGAAAGTTCAGGCAGATTGTACTTCCCCCTAATCCCTTCCTCCATTCTGTTATATGCAGACAAAGATCCTCTGGCTTAGAAGCAATTTTCCAAGTAGTTTTTAGGGTAAGCTGTATTTTGTAACGGAAGCAACTTCTTATGGCAGCCATTTTATAAACAGGACAGCTCTTCCCCATTTTGTGAGATTGCCTGCAACATTTCTTCCAAGATTCCAGATGTCTCTAGTCCTAAAACACAGCCTAACAGTCAACTGGTATGGTAGAAAGATCTTGTATCCACTGAACCAACACTTTCAACCACAACTTTCTCTCTATTGCTCCAAAGAGGAGTTGAACTAAAAAGCAGAAGCTTTAAAAAAGAGATTTTGGATAATCATTAGGATAAATCTCCTAATTTAGCCCTAAAACACATGCAACTGTGGAGCAGACTAACTTGTGAAAGAAATCATATTTAAAATTGAAATCCAATCCATTTACTTCAATCCAAATTTGAAAGAGATAGTTCATAAAAATGAACCTAACTTAAAAAAATACAGATGTGAAGAAGACTTCTAACTGTACTCGGTCCTACATGAATACGACATGAAATGAGATAGAAGTGAACAAACTCTGGCAGATTTCTCTCTAAAGAAAAAGGAAGATAAATAAACTGAGAATTTTAGAACCAGGCAAGACTGCAAAGTTTGGGTATGAATGCAAGGGATGTGATTAAGGAAGAAAATTTAAAAAGTCTTTTTAAGCTGAAGAAGCTTCTTGGATGAGAAGCAAAATGTTTTTAAAGAAAAGCAAGAAAGTCCAATTGCCTCCTGAAAAAGCACCTTTGGGAAAATCTCCCAATTTGTAATTTAAATTAAATCTGTCCTGCATCTTTGGGAGAAGTGGGAGAGGGTCTTTTCAGGCCAAATTTTAGAAAGGCTATCAGAGATGCTTAATTCAAATATTTATGAATTGAGTGTGAGTTGGATTTGATTTTATGTTCCCTTGCAAACCTATGATTTTATAACAAATAGTTTCTCTAGAACGCAGTATTTGAACAAACATGGTTAGAACAATTCAGAAATGCCTACTTTTCAGTTTTAAAACTGCAATTTGAAAAAAGCATATTATAATTCAATGCCAGGGAAATGCATACCGATAGGAAGACAGGGACAGCAAATGCCAGCACATCCATCATGGTATCATCATGCAAATGATATAATTTGGATAGTTACATCAAACACTGTGATGTAATCACAATATTTTTGTCATTTGCATGATTATGTGTTATCTTGATGTTATCATGGTTTTCTATGGAAATTTCAGAGGTTTTGAATAGTGAGGTAATTATGATTATACCAGAAACCAGAAGCCCAGTATTTTTTAAATGGCAGATTAAGGATTGTATATAGGAACATTATATTCCATTAAAGAGTATGTGGAGGAAGAAATGTAGGTAACCCCAACAGCAAATTCAAAGACATGTCTGAGAGAGAGCACTAACCATAATCAACCAGCATTGTTCTATACAATATTAATCCATTAACATTTTCTTATTATACTATACCAAAGGTTTCCATAGCAATAAAAAGTCACTCTATTTCAGTTTTCAAGGGTGAAATACATAGTTATGGGTGAAAGTGTATCTACCAACATTTCAGAATCTGTACAAGCAAAATTATTTTGCTTTTTCTTCTCACCATATACAATATTCTGTTTTTAAAACTATGATGGGGAAGTCTTCAATCAAACCAGATCTCCGGTTAATTCATTAAATATGTTTACTTCGTTATGTTTACAGAGAACCTTAGAAAGTCCTATTCTGGTAACTGTGGCAAATATTGTATTGCCTTTATGATGGAGCCAAATTCGTAACAGATAAGAGTAAAATCGCCCTCCCCATCCAAAATTAGCATAGGCAGCAACTCATACACGCTGTTGCTCATCAATTTCATAAATGAATGGGTCTCAATCTTCATATATTTTAAGTCCCACCAATTTCAACTGGGAAATATAATTTGTGCTTCATGTTGAATGCTTCAAAACTATGGCAGAACACACACTCACACATACACACAGTCATTGTTCAAGGAAATAACAAATTTCTGAAAGTCAGAATGCAAAGAGAGTAGCCAGCTCTAAACTGCCGATGAGGAACAACTGGCTTAACACACTCACATTGCTACAGTTCAGTCACCATTGGTGACAGGAAGAAGATCATCCACAGATAAAATGGCATTAAATGTGCTTGCCTAGAAGGAGCCTTGAATGGAGAAGGAAAGAAAGAGAGAAAGAAAAATAGTCTCTGGGTTCATCCACACTTTCTCCTTGCTCCAGCATAAGGATGGATAATTTACTAACTACCATGGAAAGGAAGAAAACAATACTGTCTGCTCCTCTGTTTCCTAGGCTCCTAGGAATTTTATTGCTCACATAAGAAATAACGTTTTCTCTCCTCTGCTATTGCAAAATGGGGCACTTTGGTTCACCTCCTGCACAGGGGTGGGATTCACTTACCTTTGCTACCAGTTCACTCACGCGCATGCCCCATCTGCACCAGAGGTGGGTTTTAGCAGGTGCTGACCAGTTCTGGAGAACCGGTAGTGTAAATTTTGAGTAGTTCAGAGAACCGGTAGTAAAAATTCTGACTGGACCTGCCCCCATCTATTCTCTGCCTCCCAAGTCCCAGCTGATCGGGAGGAAATGGGGATTTTGTAGCAACCTTCCCCTGGATTGGGGTGGGAATGGAGATTTTACAGTATCCTTCCCCTGCCACGCCCAACAAGCCATGCCCAACAAGCCATACCCACAGAACCGGTGGTAAAAAAAATTGAAACCAATCACTGGTCTGCGCATGCGCAGAAGCTTCTGCACATGTACAGACTGTATTTGATGATGCCCAGGTGGGTGGGCGGAGCCTCCCGCCACTGCTGCTACCGATTCACCTGAACTGGGGCAAACCGGTAGCAACCCACCACTGCTCCTGCACCTCATCTTAGTCAAATGCCTCCATTCTGACTGGCTCTGGTAAGCAGGCCTTGTTCCCAATTCTCTGCCCTCAATTACCATTTTGTACTAGGAGGTCCCTCTGCCTGCCATGAAAGACTAAAACATTTGGTCTTTTATCCCTGGTCCAGTAGCTGAACAATAAAAAAAAAATAGGCCTTTTCTTTTATTTTTTTAACAAGTTCAAATAATGAACTTGTTATGCACTCAAATAATAAGAGCCTCAGATAGCTCAACAGGCTAATAGCCTGTTATTAACATTCAGTTGTCTGCAATTATTGCAAGTTCGAGGCTCAAGGTTGACTCAGCCTTTCATCCTTTCTAAGGTAGGTAAATTGAGGACCCAGTTTGTGGGGGCAATAAGCTGACTTTGTATAAAAAATATACAAAAGCATGAAGCCTATTGCTTAATGCATTGTAAACCGCCCTGAGTCACTGGAGAAGGGCGGCATATAAATCTAATTTTTTTTTAAAAAATGGGCCATTTGTTTGTTTTAAAAACTCGGTGAAATTAACAAAAGTGCTCCTAAGTTTTATCTTCTGGACCAAATGATAGGAAGAGCTGCAAAACTTTTTTTTTTCCTCTTCTCCCACCAGTTCTCAAAATACTTGTCCAGAGAAAGGAAAGCAGATGGTGTTTCTTCTCCAGGATGGATGGGAGGAGAGGAGAAGCAGGAACTGTCCAAGTAGTCTGGACAGAATACCTGACTTTCCTTGTGGCCAAATGGGAGAAATGGAGCTGAAATCCAGGGGGAAAAAAATCTTAAGCTTACTTCATTTTCCAACTAATTTTTACATGGGAGACAAGGAGTTCAAGGCTATAGGACAAAAATCTCCATCATGAAATTGATCGTAGCAACTTAACTGATTTCATCTGTTTTGAATGGAGGAGTTTTCTGAGACCAGAAAAATGCTGCAGCATCACTTTTTTAAAAATATAATGGAAAATTTATCAGCATTATAAAAATATACCCATATTACCTCTCTTAGGGCAACTGATGTGTATTAATGTACAAAACCATTTGTTACTTAAGCATCTGTCTTTTGATTGTTTCATCAATTGCATTTAAATTATTTTGACGCTTAGGGGGAAAAAAACCCCAAACATCACAAAAAGAATTGTGTGATGACACAACAAAGAACAAACTGGAAAAATTCATCTTCCCCTCCCATGTAAGCATTTCATGATTGAATACAATTCCTGAATTTCAAGAATGAATTCAGAGAAACTTTCAGGTTACATACTATTTTATCCATGTGTTCCTGAAAAGAAAGATGACAGCAAGGAGAACAGAGGACAAAAAGTCCAAGATATCTCCAGTCTTCATTTCCAGGCAAGATAATTTCCTTCACAAACTTTTTTTCATGAAAGTTAAAAAATTTCTTCACGAATCAAGAAAATGAGGAAAGGAAGTAGAACGCTGCAGAACGACATACACTTCAGAAGTCTTTCCAATATCTTGTTAGTCGAGTGCTACCATATGGTACTTTTGTTCACATTGAAATGTACTGGATGCAGAATTAATGAATTCTTCGTTTGATTGGTGCAGACATCAAGCCTATTAATAAAGGCCTATATTAGAATTGGTTTGAAGAACAATTCCCAAACGATGCCTGAGAACTGACAGACGGCTGTGGGAGGTTTGTCAGAGAGTTGTTAGAATGCCAGCAGTGCGTCTGGGAAATAGTACTGAAAAAAAGAAACTCAGGAACAGAATCTTCCAGGTCATCATTAATAACTGATAACTCCTAAACAAAGATAATCATTTCATTTGTGTTGTGTTTGCCATGGGTATCTGAGGAAGGAGTCTAGCAAGAAGACTGAACAAAGGTATTGCTTCCAAGGCATCAGGGGTCAGCTAAAAATGACAACATTTAAATATGTCCTCATTACAGTGTAAAGAACATGAATTGCAGTTCCATGAATAAAACGACATAAAGGTATTTTGAGCTTCAGAAGAAGTATTTTTCTTTTCCTTTAAGTACCCACATTCTAAGAAACCCTTGGTAAACAGATTCACATGAACTAAAAAGAATACTATATGTGTGTTTTCAAAGTCATGCACAGGAATTCTAAGCATATTTCTTGGAAGCCAATTCAACTTTAAGGATACGTTTTATTTCAGCATAATTACATTATCAGAAGATTACTGCAGTACAATACAATACTTGGGATTTTACTTGACTAGTTTTTCTGCCTTTGAGAGATATCAGTCTATTGATTTTTTGGAACACTGGATTATGCTTTCAATGGGCCCTGAACATGTCCAAAGCCTAGGACAATTGCTTCTGTTTCCACCCACAAAAGAGGTGCTCTGTAGGACTGCAATGTTCATGCTCTTACTCTTGCTCTTACTCAAAAATAAGAAGTGAAAGGGAGTTGCCAAATCTATAAAAAAAACATTCCAACATGGAATCCTGCAAACTAGAAACAGACCCTTCTAAATGTTCTAGAAGCGGTCCAGTCACAATATGAGCCTGTTACATGGTTGTAACATGTTCTTGAGGGAACATTCTGCCTACTCCTGAGGATTTCTTACAGAACGTATTCAACACTCCCATCAAAATGGGGATCCTGAAAGACTGAGCTGGAGGATGGGGTAAAATGTGCCATCATCTTGGCGCTCCCACAAGAGACCTAAGTCCATCCCTCCATGAATTTCGCTGACCCTTATCTAGTACTAATTCAGCTTTGACCGTTAGTTGGCCAGATTCTTGTGTGTAGGTAGCAATAATAAATTCTTCCGTGCTTTGAACTCAACGAATTGTTATTTGCACCTGACAGTTGTATGGGTTGGGTGATGGTTGCTCTCCCACAATTTTGGGTTTTTATGTTTTTTTTTTATTTCATTTATATTTGTTACATTATATAATATTATAGTTTTTAATGATCATCAAGCTCAGAGTGTATTTTTGTGAGGTGGGCGGTTATATAAACATACTGAATAATAAAGAGATATAAAAAAATATAAGTCCCAGAAACTTTTGAGAAAAGTCATCCTGGGTGAAGTGGTATAAAACAACCATATATTTGTAGCCTAGACAAGCCCGCTTGGTTTTGGAACAACGTATTTGCAGTTGTATGAAAATCCAACATGCCAATACATACCCATAATGTACGTGTTTTTTCCAACCTAAATGTACATTAAGAAGGGTTCAAATTTGAGTCAAATAAGACCACATTGTAAGTGGATTACAAAAAAGGCAGAACATCTGTAGTTGTGGGAGAACAAAATGCCATATTGCTAGCATCTGAGTCAATGCCACCAAGAGCCAGATCAGAGAAGAGTTGTAAGATGAGCATTTGAATAACACCTCCTCGTCTATATTGAACTTCCAAATTTTTAATTTAATTACCTACAATTTTCAAAGAGACAAAACTTAAAACTTAAAATTGTAATTTATTTTATATGCATACCAGCTATAATGCTCCAGAGTTCCCAATATAAGAGGATAATGCAAAAGAAAATCGCCTTATTTCAGTCAGCACATGACTGATTCTTAAATAGGTAACCAAAAACCAAATGGAGTACCTTGGGTTTACCCATCATTCCAAACCATACTATTTTAACTTTTGCTGAATAAGCCATGGTGAACTAGTTCATACCATTCATTAAACTATCAATTATGTATAGCAAACTATGATGGCCTACATTATGATTTATAGCAACATATATAACCAGTTATTAGTAATTTACAAGCAGATATATAAATGCTGAACGATCCAATCATACATAATTGCCATATACTTCCTCTTTGCCTGTCCTCCGATCATTATTCTTCCAAATAAAGGCCAAATCCCAATAACTGTGAGAGCTCTCTAAAGGATCTATTTCTTTTTCTGCTACCACCCACTCCACCCACTCATTTTATTTTTCTCTTTTATGTCTCTCAGTTAACATGACAAGAATTAGGGAGGATGCAAGGTGGCACAGCACAGTAAGTTTGTTAACATTTGAACAAAGTAACAAATTAATTATATTAAATAATTCAGCAGTTTCATGTAATATTATCCCTATCTACTCTCTATCCCTCCATCCATCTATCCCCAATCTCTCTGACAGATGAAAGTTTTCTTAAGCTAGGACTCTGAGCAGTGATGGGTTTCAAAATTTTTTACTACTGGTTCTGTGGGTGTGGCTTGGTGGGTGTGGTGTGGCTTGGTGGGCGTGGCTTGGTGGGTATGGCAGGGAAACGATACTGTAAACTCCGCATTTCCTCCCGATCAGCTTGGATTTGGGAGGCAGAGAATAGATGGGGACGGGGCCAATCAGAATTTTTACTACTGGTTCTCTGAACTACTCAAAGTTTTCACTACCGGTTCTCCAGAATTGGTCAGAACCTGCTGAAACCCACCTCTGACTCTGAGATTCCTCTGAGATTGGCCTTTCATCCATAGCTCCCCTCCCTCCCTCTCTCATCAATTCCTCTCCCACCTCCAGAATATAACTAGAAGGAAAAGCTCTCAGTTATCTGGTTGTGATTGACAGTTCCACCGCCCAATCATCACAATACTGAATAAAAATTAATCATAGGTAAATAAATCACAGCAGTTGACCACAGTTGGCTGATCTTGAAAAAGCTATCTCAGGTTATATATTGTTAGTACTTGGATGGAGCTCCCAGAAAAATATATGTACCGTATTTTCCAGAATTTAAAATGCTCCAGAGTATAAGACACACATTAGTATGGAGGCTGAAAATGTGATGCATGGAGGTGGCAATTGGCAGCAATGTGCTATGGCAATCCCCACAGCCTGGAACGGGTCTAAAACAGGGTGTATGGAGGCCAAAAACATGACGTGCGGAGGCTGAAAATGGCCAAAGGATGGGGGTCAGCTTTGGCAACATTCAGTGTATAAGACGCACCACAATTTTCACCCACTTGGGGGGGGGGTGCGTCTTATACTCCGAAAAGTACAGTAATTGTAGAGTGGAGGTTTGGCCAGAGGTTTTCCGCTCATCTTTGAAAAACATGGTAGACCCGGGAGAGCAATAGTGATGAACTCACAGGTACTTGAGATGGGTCAATTCTCCAGCAAAAAGTAGTGGTGACCTAAGAACTGAAAGGAGTTAGATGGTCAAGCCATAAACCCAAGCTCTGTGGCTGCTCAGCCTTTTGCTTTTTGTACCTTGGATCAGTACTATTTCTTTGAAATTGTTTTGCTGGACTTCTTTATATTAAAAATGTTGCAGGTTGTTGGGTATACCAGGATCTGTGACCCATTCTAGACTCTATTTGTTTGGGGATCAGAGAATGGAGATTTGGAGGAGCATGTGCATGTGATTTTGGAGTTGTGTACCTACAGCAGCATAGTGCCCCTTAGGCTGCTGAGAATCCACAGAAACAGTTAGGGGAAGGTCCTGAGATCTGTTGTGAGGGTAAAAGTCGATGGATAGGCTCTATGGCCCAGATGGGGTTGGTGATGGTAGAGGCTGGAGCATAGTTGGAAAGAGGGGAGAGGACAGACAGTACAATCAAGACCATGATACTCAGAGGAAGATATGGAGGGAGCCCCTGCCCTTTGGAATGTACTGCCCCCGGAAATACGTAAGATCTCCGACCTCCGTGTATTTCGCTGTGCCCTCAAGACCCTGCTGTTCCACCAGGCTGGGCTATCAATGTAATGATTTTAAATTGGGTATTTTAAATTTGGGGTTTTATATTTGACTCGAAATTATTTAATAATTTTAATTATTTTTAAATTCAGGTTGGTCTTTGTGCTTTTAATAGGCTGTACACTGCCCTGACTCCTTCAGGAGAAGGGCGGTATAGAAATAAAATTATTATTATTATTATTATTATTATTATTATTATTATTATTATTATTATTATTATTATTATTATTATTATTATTATTATTATCCTGAGACCCTTAAGGTGACAGTGGGGCCAGAGGTGGGTTTCAGCAGGTTCTGACCAGTTCTGGAGAACCAGTAGCGGAAATTTTGAGTAGTTTGGACAACCGGTAAATACCACTCTGACTGGCCCCACCCCCATCCCAAGTCCCAGCTGATCGGAAGGAAATGAGGATTTTGCAATAACCTTCCCCTGGAGTGGGAGGGAATGGAGATTTTACAGTAACTTTCCCCTGCCACGCCCACCAAGCCATGCTCACAGAACCTGTAGTAAAAAAATTTGAAACCCAACACTGAGTGGGGCAGATAGTTGAATTCAATCCCAACTTATCTCTTTACTTTTCACCCCCAAAGCCAGGTCATTGGATCTTAGAGGGTGTATTCTGTTCTGCTACTGAATACCAGGTTACTATGTAATAAAACTATCCTCATTTATGATTTGGAGACATATGAATGCTAAAAATGGTTTGCACATCAATACAACTTAATAAAATGTCTTGTTAGTCCAAACTAACAAAAAATCTATTTGATATTGTTATTTGAGTCTAGTAAAATATTGCATCCAATGATGATTTTGTGTAATCAGAAAACACTTCTACACATTTACGATGACCATCCACCTTTTACTAATTTTCCCTATCCTGTTTACATGTCAGTTTTCACAAACCTTGAATGTTTTGTATTCAAGAGGCTGTAGAAGATTGGGAGCTGGTAGAAATCTATAAACACCAAAATTTTACCTTAATTTAAGTTAATATCATTCATAGATAGATAGATGAGATAAATAGATAGACAGATAATTAGATAGATAAAAAGAAAGATAGATAGACAGACAGACAGACATTTGCAATTTATTTATTTGCAGTTAGGTTAACATTGATTTATTTGCAGTTACCATTGACTTATTTGCTATTACCAAATCGTCATTCTTTGATACATTTCAACATATTATTGGGACTATCAGACCGTTACCCTTATGAAACACTTTTAGGTATTCCCCAATCTTTTTGGAACCAGTGGGCATATTTGAGATTTGAGAATATGCTGTCGGCATTCTTGCATAGTGGTTGCCATGGTAGATGATACCTGGGAACCAAAACCAAAACACCGTGGGAGCAGTAGACAAAGAAAACATAGGACTGCAACCATCCACCTTTTCAATTTCTAAGAAGGCCTAGGAATTTACATAGAATTTAGAAGCTTTGCTGGAAATACAGCCGGTGCTTGAAGAAGATGCTCTGATTTGCTTCCTATTCATTTTTTTTTAAATTAGAAGTATAAAGCAGTTCGATGGAGCAGGGAATTGATGGAGGCCAAGGGTCATATTGGTGAGCACACTGTCACTCTTAGGACCCATCTTGGGGACCACGAGTTAAACAATCAAACTGGCATTCATCCTGTAATGAAAGAGTTGGGTTTTTTTTTTTTTTAGTTATGATTAAAGGGTTTATTGGTCACTTCCTAATAAGAAAGGCAGCCATAAAGCTGAGAGAATTTAATGATTAGAAAAGGGTAAGAGGATAGAGACAGGCTGATCTTCTCTGTGCTTTGTAGCTTAAGGGGAGCTGGGAGGAGAGTCCTCAAAGGGATAACAGGGATGTAAACTAGATTAGAAAATTTTTTTATATAATCCTGGATGAAAGGAATGGCAAACTACTTCTATGCTGTTTCCAGGAAAACTGCATCAATAGTGTCCATAAATAAACCAGAAATCAAGCTATTGTTTAATTGTTCATGATCACCTGGTCCTCCAAGTAAATGAAAGACAATATTTACTTAGACAATTTATATGACTGCCCATCTCACATAACAAGATCTGGACAGAGTACAAACATAGCAACAGTTAAAACATAATCAATCTTAAAACACTAGACATAAATCAACATTATCTATCTATCTATCTATCTATCTATCTATCTATCTATCTATCTATCTATCTATCAGCTAGATACCCGTCCTTCGCTACGAAACTATGTGATGGGGTATGATAAATTGACACTTACAGCTTGAAAATTAATGAGTAGTTACAATCGGCCTCTCCTCTCCCCTTCTCTCCCTCACCCTTGCCCCACAGAAATGTCTCCTATCCTATCCTCTTCTCTCCCTCAGGCTTGCCCCTCAGAGGCCTCCCCTCTCCTATCTCCTGGTTGCTGCTGTGAAAGTAAAGCTGAAACTGAAACTTCTCTGCTTGTGTTTTGCATTTGGAACAGATTTCTTTTGAAGTGGGGAGGGGAAGTAGAACTCCTTAGCATCAGAGGGCTGTTTGGAAAGCGAAACAGTATTTGCTGTATGAGCAAGGAGATAGGAAGGAGCCTGGCCATGGCTTAGCTCAAGTGTTCTGTATTAAAGTTGCTTCCTGTTGTGAAAGTAAAACTGAAAGTGAAACTCCTCTCCTCTGCTTGTGTTTTGCCTTTGGAACAGATTTCTTTTCAGGCAGGGAGGGAGAGTAGAACTCCTTAGCATCAGAGTGTGTTAATAATAATATAGGAAATACTAATGCTCTGATGGTCATTTCAAAAAATCTTTCTTAGTGAGCACCTAGAAGCCAAGAGGAACATACGTGGCAAATTTCAACTTTGTAGGCTTTACAGTTCTGGAGATTTTGTGATTATGGGGTGAGTGGTTTTTGCTTTATTTATTTAAGTTTAAACTTCTATATAATAATTCTGATATCTGGGGTCAATGGTAATGAGTTTTCAAAGGTTATTTATCTACTCATTCGCCCAAACCTGGACCAAATTGTGCCATTTCTAGTGAAATAAACCAGAGTTTCATCACAAATGATAACTGTGGTGGACACTGTAGAAGTCTCAAAAATCATGAATAACCACACCAGCGTGCAAACTGTCCTTGTCCTAATGTTCCCTTTTATTCGTATACATTTCATGTATTCATAATTATGTTTATACTTATATCTGTTATCTAATACATGCTTGATGAAATAAATAAATAAATAAAATAAAATAAGGTCAGGAATCAGTGGAACTAAGAATGTCTTAAGCCAAAACGTGTTTTGTAAAAGACCAGAGGCAAATAGGGGGGGAAAAGAACTAAATATATTTACATAAGAAAGGAAAAGAAAATCAGAAAGTCAGAAAATAAGAAAATAAAAAAATAAGAAAGTCTTGCCAAAAGATGAACTATGAGTGATGTTACCTTAATAAAAGAATGTGAAAAATAAAAGAATGTGAAAAACAAGATCTCCAGCATGAAGATTTTCTTATTTCTTCCAGCAGGAAGAAATAAGAATGAGCTCAACTAAAAAAGAGTTATTCAAAAAATGATATAAAACTTCAGTTCAAATAGGTACTAAACATTTAGAGAAATCTGAAAAACAAAAAGCTATTGAAATGCACAGACTTTTCATATGCAAAAAAAAAAAAAATCCATAATAACATGTTATAATTGTGACAAAAATGGGCACACTGAAGTGTTTATTTCAAGAGACGAGCAACTGACTCAAATCCGGAACCACAAAATAAGGTGCTACAACAATTTTAAATTGAAGAAGCGTATACAAATGATTGCTTATTGCTAATTAGGTTTGGAGACTCTTCAGTCTGTAGATTCCTTCTACAGACTGCAGAAGGAATGCAAGAACCATTATGGGAAAGTAAATGTTAACTCAGTCCTGAAGAAGGAGTAGGCATGGAAAGATACTCAAAAATTCTGTCTCAAGGTTCTGTTACTACATATATACTATAACAATAGAGTTCTAGTAGTCCTTGTGTTGACTGCACCATGACTTGTGTGACTGTGGTGCTCCTCGACAAAATATCCATCACATTGTGTCCAAATGTCCATCAAGAGCCTACACCAGCCCAATGTTCGATTTTTTCAATTGAACTACTATAAGTCCATGTATTTGCCATATGCTAAATAAATAAATAAATGTCTGCACCATGGCTTGGCCTCCCTCAAAGGGCTGACCCAAAATAATTTAAATGATCAGTTAGGAGAGTCAATCATAATTGGTAACCAAAATATTATGGGAATAGTAGACACAGGTATCTCTTTTTTCAAATGTAAGTTCAGATTTGGTGAACAGAAAGAGTATTCCTAAGCAATGTGACGTGGCTGCAGCTCACTTCTTCGTCAGATGTACCAAATACTGTAGGCATTTGTAACCAAAAGTCATTCAATGTTTAAATTCTTATCAGCCCACAGGTGTGAGGATCTTAGCTGCCTCCTGACAGGAGCATAGAGACTATTTTCTGATTTACCAAACAATCCTACGTGTCACCTAGAGAACTGAAGCTTTTGTGTCAAAGGGCAAGGATCAAGCACAGACTTCAATCCCCAGCTCCCCCTTCCTTTATAGATGCCAGCTCAAGCAGAATACTTTCATTCTTATTACACTTTGCCACATTCTGCATTAGCCTGCTATTTTTTTCCATTTTGAAATTAAGGATTTTCTTTTATTATTACTTTCCATATTTTTCATTAAGCAACCAATAGATCTGTTGCACTGAGTTTTGTTACAAAGCACAAGAGGACCCTTCCCTCAAAAAGAAGAGCAGATTGGTAAAGACACAGTCCATTAACGTATCATTCAACCAAACAATATCTAACATGTTTAAAAAGGCCAAATAAATCCCAATTCCCAAACATTTTAACCCAGAAAGATTTACAACTCCGTGTAATATATTTCTGGAAAGTGTAAAAGGATCTCTTACAGCCAACAAAATTTATACTAAATTACTTAAAGGGTCACAAAAATAATCTGACAATTACTTTTCAGAAAGGTTTTGATAATATTTGCACTGCAACTTTATTCTGGCTCATATTTTCAGTGACCAAGTTATTACCTATTAACATTTGCAAGTGAATGAGACTTGTTTTCTTAAAAAGAACACATGTCATGTTCAGTAAAACTATTCCAAAACTAACAGCATCAGCTGAGCCATTGCACTCTTATTAAAACTGAACTGAATGTTGAAGTAAACTTCAAGTTTCAGAAAGCTGCACTAACCCACACAATGGGAAACTGAATCTGAAGGGCGGCTTAAATATACAATAATTGCTATAGAAAACAAAACCTGCCATTTAGTATTCATGAATTCAGCTAATTATATATTGTTAGCTATTAAATGTGAATTTATATTCAGTATTTAGCACCTGATACATGTCCATCATGAACCAGTTTAATCAGTATTCCAAAAAGCAGCCTAATTAAAGTTCACAGATCAAATTAGATTTTCATGGAAAAAGTTAGTTCCAACGGAAATATTATAAGTTAACAAAATGTACTGTTCCATTCTGGGTTATCTTTATTCTGTCAGGTTAGTATAAAGAATAAAAAAAAATAGCCTTTAAAACATCACATAGGCAATGCAGTTCACAGTACCCATTCTATTTACCACACAGTAAAAGAACAAAAATAATGTGACTATAATCAAAAACATCCAGAGGATTCCAGGTTGAAAAAGGTTGCTACCAAAAACACTTATCTAATTATGGACGAAAAGGTACATCTGTGGAGTCCTTGGTGCTCTCTGAGCTTGGTTTGTCTTACAGATGTTTCATTACAACACAAGGCAACATCATCAATGATGTACAGCACTGATGATGTTATCTAGTTTGGTAATGAAACATCTACAAGAAAACAACCAAGCATAGAGAGCACCAGGGACTCCACAATTCAACCCTGAGCTACAAATATTCTCTTCTAAAAAGTAGATCAGCAGCTACTCACAGATCTCTGTGCAACATATACTCGGTTGACTCAGCCTTCTATTCTTCCAAGGTCAGCAAAATGAGGAACCAAATTGTTGGAGGCAATATGCTGACTCTGTAAATTGCTTAGAGAGGGCTGTAAAGCACTGTAAAGCGGTATATAAGTCTAAGTGCTATTGCTATTACAAAGATTGCTTATTCTTAACCATCAAGCAGTAGCAATACCAACTAATCTTCCTGCTCTATTTATCCGTCCCATCAAAATTAGTTCTGGAAAAGAACAATTGAGGAAGCTGTAAGTGGATATTTGTACTACAATACTTGAATTGCTGTTGAAGCAATTTTGCATTCCCAAGCTAAGCAAGGAAAATCACACTGATTTTCCCTCTATTACATATACTAGCCGTCTTAACTCAGCACTATATTATTTATAGATAAATTAATCTATATAAATTAAATCTATATAAATTAAAAAACACAATTCATAGTCACACATTATAACTACTGAAAAACAGAGAAGTAAGTACACAATAACTACAAAATTCATATTATTTAAAAACTAACAATAATGAAATAAAAACATCAGCACATTAAAGCTTGCGCCAAATTCTACCCATAATCAAGCTCGAAGCAGAATGAACAACTGTCTTGTTGATAGTGAGTTGACTAGGCACATTTCCTGTAGAAAGAAGCTCCCACTAAAAGTCATGTCCCAACTCAAAGCTGGATGGATCTTATTGTAAGATGATAAGACAGAGCTTCAAAACAACTCAACAACAAGGCAGGCTCCCATTGATGTAAGCCATCTATAGCTTTATTACCACATACAATAATTTGCACTAGGCCTGAAAGTGTTCTGCTTGGCTATCTGAAGGGCTGATACACAGTCAATTTAACAATGTTCCAGATCACATCCACATCCCCTTCAAATACTCCTGAGAAACGTCATTTGTTTGTTTGTTTGTTTGTTTGTAGAACCTGGACCATCTTCAGAGGGAACCGAAGCAGAAATTCCAAGCTCATCTTTTTTTTTTTTAGATTATTATTGGTTGTACCCATGCAACAAAGATGATTAGGTGACTGGAGACTAAAACGTTATCAAGAATGGTTGCAATAAATGGGTATGTCTAGTTTAATAAAAAGAAGGAATAGGGGGTGACATGATGGTAGCGTTCCAATATTTGAAGGGCTGCCACAAAGAAGAGGGGATCAACCTATTCTCCAACGTACCAGAATAAGAAGCAATGGATGGAAACCAGTCAAGGCGAGAACCAACCCAGAACCAGTGGTGGGATTCTGCCGGTTCTAGGGGGTTCGGCCGAACCCTTTGTTAAATTGCTGGCTCGCCCCACCCCTTGACCCACGCCTCCGCACCACTATTTATTGCCAATAAATAGTGGTGGGCGAGGGGCGGGCGAGCCAGCAATTTAACAAAGGGTTCGGTGTTTTTTTGTAATTTTATTGGCCCGCGGAGCTTCAGCATAGGCTAATTAGCCCTTGATTGGATCGGCTCCTGACTCTCAGCTGTTTTGCTCAGGGCTCTGCTGCTTGCTGGAGCTAGCTTTGATGAAAAAGGAAACTGAAAGTAAAGCAGGCTCTTGGCTTTGCTGTTGCTGCAACATTGGAAAATTAGGCAGGCAGATTGCTTTTCTTTTTCCTCACCAAAAACGGTAGGTGCAAACAATGGGGAATTTCGGGCAAAAGAGGAGAGTTCAAGATTTTAAAACACAAAAGAAAAAAAGTTCTATTTAACTAGGGAATTGTAATAATTGAGATACTATTAATTGTATATTGTGTTGAAAGCAGAAATGGTTAAGTTGTGGTTTGGAGGAATAATTGGGGGAAATTATTTGGTTTATTATTATTGATAAATATAATGAATTGATTTGTAAGAAATTGGATTGCATAGAAATAATTGGAATATTCATGTTCATATTGATTAATATACAAAAAAGGTAGTTATATAACTAATTGATTTATATTAAAATGTTGAATTTACATTAAACAACTGTAATATTACATAATTAACCAATGTGAGGATGGATATAAAAATAGATGACAATGGGAAGGGGTATAATATAGAATAGAAGGGAAAAATTGAATTTGATTAAGATTAGAGATGAGGATGAAGGGTAATATTGGTTTTTTACAAAAATAGATGAGGAATAAATATGGCAAAAAGGAAATATAGAAATTGTAAATTTAATTGAAATGACTAAACACTGATTAAATTTGTGAACCGGCCAAATACTCTGTTCAAAGAAAATACATTGTATGTTTGTATGTTTGTTTCTAATTATTGCTATTTATTCATATTTGTTCTCTTTTATTCTTTAAAGTTTAACAATTCATTCTTTATCTTAATATCTTTATATTTGTTTGGGGTTGGCTTTCTTCCCTTTCATCTTTTTATTGTACAGCAACCTTTCTCTTCAAACCTAACACCTGTCTCTTTTCTTTCCTTCTTACTTTCTCTTCCTCCCCCTCTTCTTCTCCTCCTTACTTCCTCTTCCTTTCTCCTTCTCCTCCTCTCTTCCTCCCTCTCTTACCCTCACTCCTACTCTAATTTCCCTTCCCTTCCTTCATCCCGCTCTATTGCTGTATCCTTTTATGCATATGGACTACTCAGAGGGCTGAAAAAGTTATTTTTGACTGGTCCTCGCACTTTTGACCAGTCCTCAAACTTACGACTGTCCTCACATTTTACGTTTTTGCCCTATCTTATCACCATGGTGTAGAGAAGCAGTTGTGAAATGAGTGACATGGTTGTTAAGAATGCTGCACGGGCATAAATGTGAGGATGGTCATAAGGGCGAGGACCGGTCAAAAGTGCGAGGACCAGTCAGAAATGACTTTTTTCAGCCCTCTGAGTAGTCCCTATGAACATAGCCACGCCCACCCGGTCACATGACCAACTAGCCATGCCTACACAGTCACATGACCAGCTAGCCACGCCCACCCTGTCACATGATCACCAAGCCACACCCCCAACTAAGCCACGCCCACAGAACCGGTTGTTAAAAAAATTGAATCCCACCACTGCCCAGAACTAAGACAAAATTTCCTGACAGAATGACGACTTGCTTCCAGAAGTTTTGGGTGCTCCGACACTGGAAGTTTTAAGCTGAAAGTTGGGAGATTTGACAACATTTGTCTGAAATAGTATAGTGTTTCCTGCTTGAGCAGGGGGTCAGACTAGAAGATCTACAAGATCCCTTCCAATTCTGTTATTCTGCAGATTCACAAATTTTCCCACCCCAGAACTTCTATCTTACCTAGTTTAAGGTTTAGTTGAATCCCCCACCCTTCAAACTCTTCCATGGATTCCTTTGGACAAGCAGTTGATTATGTGCCATTAGCATGATGAAAATTTTTTAGCATTCACTTAGTCATTTAGATGCAGGATGCTCTTTTTTTTATTCAGGCTAGATTCACACAACTCAGCTAAACGGGAGCTAGGAATTTGTAGTTCAGCATGATGTGGGTATTCAGACATTTACTTAGTCTGTTGGGTGAAGTAAGCCATCATGTTAATCAGTAATATTGTTTCTGATTAATATTATTTGGCTATTAATATTATTTTGCTGTGAGCATGTTATGGCAACATGGCAATCATGGCTTATTAACATAATTTAGAGCAGGGATCCCCACACTTGGCAGCTTTAAGACTTGTGGACTTCAACTCCCAGAATTCTCCAGCCAGGATAACTCCAGCATAGCTGGCTGGAGAATTCTGGGAGGTGAAGTCCACAAGTCTTAAAGCTGCCAAGTTTGAAAACCTCTGACTTAGAGTATTATATTAACCTCGATCTCTTAGAGTGGAATTGGATATTAACTCACAGGTTAAAGTTCTTTTCAGTCTATGAGGTAAAATTAATGCTACTAAAATGACTACAGTCCCTCATTTGATTTACGTTCCCAGATTTATGTTAATACCTGATAAATATTTTCTTTGGATTGATAAATTATTTCAGAAAATTATTTGATACAGTGGATCACTGAGATTTTCTTTGGCTAAATTGAGATTACCATTTGGGAAAGGTGGCTTTAATTTATCTGATTTATCTGATTAATAACAATACCATTGTTTTATTTTAACAGTCACTTGATTGTGAAATGAAAACATAATTGAGTTAATTATCCTTTATGGGTTTATGGGCTTCATCTCTTGAAACAAAATATTTTGATATTCTGAACCAAAAGAGGTTTTTACGCAATACCCCATAGAAGGCCATCCAAAATAATTGCAAGATGTGGTAATTGTGGACAATTTGGATGGTTTTAAAAGAGATGGACAAGTTCAATTAGATCTCCTGGAGGGTTGACAAACTGACCTGTCTAAAGCTTGGGTTAGACTTCTGCGTCACAGCACATCAGGAAACATATCTGTCTGTTGTTCAGAGACAATTGCATAATTGTTGTATTTATACTTCTGTGAATGTTAAAATCATTTAAATGTGCCTTGCCCTCCACCTGCCTCTCAACAGGAAGTCAGATAAACCAATCATTCAGGATGCGCATCTCCACACAGTCGTTGAGATTTGGGAGGTGTGTACATCAGCCCATCTATAACCATCTGCAACCTTCATTTACCCATCAATCCTTTGCAGGGTAGGTATGCGTCGACACCTACATGCAGTTGGGGGCAAGTCTAAATCAAGTTTAATGGAAGTGACATTGCATTATAATCCCAACTCTTTTGTACATGCATTATGATATCACCTAGACATGGAGGGATTTACAGCATGCCACTGCTTTCATTATACTCTCTTCACAATGTTTGTCAAATGTTCCCCTGACTGAGGGAAAGAAGAGAGGCAGGCCTCTCTGGACTTCCAATCGGAATGGGACTTTTCAGCTCGAACCTTCTCCTTGCCTGTTTCGCCTCAAGGTTTTCGCCTTTGGGTTATTAGTCACAAACTTTTCTCCTCAGCTGGCCCTCCCTGAAAAGTCCTAGACCCCTTCCAATCCCCTGCTATCAGTCTCTTCTAACTCCATATACAAGGGACTGAACTAAGAACTTCTTAATATATATTATGAATAAAGGTTCCTCCAAAGGTTGTCCATATTTCTCATAATCCTTGTTTGAGAATAAAGCACTAACATGCAGACCAGCAATTATCACCAGTGGTCATATGATTTCATAATATTTTGCTTTGGACATTGGCTTCTGCCAAAAGAAAACAAGAGAACTCCTCTGGCATAATAGATGGTCTGTCCTGAAACAGTCATTCAATGTTTTAGCCATTCCCTTCCAGACCATTTTATTACCCCTTTTCAACCCTGTGTATTCTTTTTCATCTTTATATTCTACAACTATTGAATATGTTCAGTCTTCTTTGGATTGGCTCCAGGAGATACCATAGGTTTCTATGTTAGCATTGTTCTATATTTATTATTATATACTATTCACTCTTCTTTTTCTTCTAAGTAGTCATTTCTGGCTAGAACCTTGTTGGCATTCTCATGTGATTCTGCTATCAAAACTGATTTTGGTCTTTTCAGTCTTAAGACCTAAGATCCAGTATGGTATGATAGCAGCAAGAGGGAATTAATGGCTGTGGAGGCCAGAGCTGAATTATCTGCTTCAAGCATGAAGCCCAATGAATAATCCTAAAATAATCACTATCTAAGATACCTGAGAATTGAAGCTGTTGGTCTGTGAGATTAGCTTTGAAAGATAGGAGGAAGAGCTGCAAACTAAACAAAGCTCTGACGAGAGAAATCTGACTCCAAAGCAGGAATGGGGGTACAGTAAATATCTGAAAATTAACCCTCCCTAGTTTTCTCAGATGTAAAGGCAGTAGAAGATTAAAACAATTTCAGAGTGAAATAAATATTGTAACCTTAGAATAAAGGTAGTATTAAGTATTCTTGGTTTTGGTTTCCTGCTCTGAACTTTCTTGAACAGCTACAGAAGCAAAATGTCAATGTCAACAAATTAAGCATGTATTGTATTTTCTTTCCTCTTTATTGTATCTATCTTCATCCACCCAAATGAATAAAAAGGATCTTTTAGAACCATGATGGCGAACCTATGGTACTTGCGCCACAGGTGGCATGTGGAGCCATATCTGTGGGCACACAAATATTGCCCTAGCTCAGCTCCAATGCATATGCGTGCGCCAGCCAGATGATTTTCGGGCCTTCTGGGCCCACTGAAAGTTAGGAAGAACCTTGTTAGCATTCTCATGTGATTACCGGGCCCACCAGTAACCTTTTTTGCCATCATGTGCCAAAAGTGGGGGGAGTACAGAGGGTGCAACTCCCCCGCTTTTGACACGCAATGGCAAAAAAGCCATCACTGTTCTAGAACAATGTTTTTAAATACATTTCCCAAAGAACTTGAAAGTGTTTCATGCGTTCAATGAAATGTACAATGAACATATGTATCTTTGTGAAAGTGAATTTTAGGTATCAACAAAACCAAGGCTGAATGTGAAAATAAAGTGAACATTGTACCAATTGTCCTTTATCAAATGGTGTGATGAACCATCTGATAAAATATGCTATTATATGCAGACTCACATATGCCATTCTGTTTTATAATCACTATATCAAATGTAAGATGAATACTCTATTTCAATACTGTATTTGTTCCTCTCCCCCTTTAAAATAAAAAGAAGCAGTAGTAGGTGTTCCTCATAAAAATATTATTGCTTGGTGTTCCTTGTTCTAGAAAACTATATAAACGGAAAGGTGGGGAAGTAGATTCAAGTTACTGAAAAGAAAAACTAATTTATCCCAGATATCCCAGATAAGAATCATATGTATTACGTGTCCTTCAGGCAAAAGTATTCCAAGCAAAATGAAAAGGCATTCAGATTTGACACACAAGGTAAAATTTCATGCAGAGCATTCATTTATTTTATTTCTCTTGGTTGGGTTTATGGGATTACAAATTATTTCTCCTGGCACCCATCCTGAATACTATGAATTTAACCCTGCCCTATCACCATTTGAAGGTACAGCTAATAAGAAAAGAGTAGGTAGAGTGAACTTTTCTCTCACAAGTGAACACCTGGCTGGGGAGCAAATGGCTGACAAGATTTAAAATGGCCAAAAATATATTGCACAGTGCACAACCAATACATCACCAGTGGATTTTCAGATGCCTTTAAAAGGGATTTAAATAAATTAATGAAAGGAAAGACCATTATATTCATCATACTATGAAAGCCAATTGTTGAAAATTATTAATGGAAGTGAATAATTGCTTTCAATTATGTGGTATTCCCAAATATATTTCAGTGCCCAATTTTGTGTAATTGATCAGACCTTTGGTCTGACTGATCAGATGTCTGAATATGACATACCCGTTTTCTCTAATCTGCACAATGTTCTGCTGGGTAAATCTGTGGAAATTGGAGGTTGCAGTTTGAGGGGTTCCATTCCTTATTTCAGTGAATCTAATATTCCCGCTGAGTATAGCAGTCATATAAAGGTCATGGTGGCAATGTCATCATTTCTTCTTTCATAAAGGAATAACTTCAGCATTCTTTTTAAAAATCTGCTGCTGTAATCATTCCTTCACTCCCTCCACTTTTCCGGGAGAAATCCAGCCATTTACTTCTGGTTAAGTTATGTTATAAACTCTACACTATATTGCCATAAACAGACCAATTAATATTAGACTACAACTTCCAGAATTCTAAGTCATCAAAACCAAAGCCCACATTCATTGGGAATTCTGGGAGTTAAAGTTCAATATACCACAATAGGAAAGGTTGAACTAGATATACATACAGATATTATTTGTCTGACAGTAAAGTCTGTCTCACAAGGCAAAGGTATATAAACTGAGCAAGAACACAACTTATAAGCATTGGCCAAAAGAAAGGAAACAAAAACCTTACAAAAGCAAAAATGATTTATATTATTTATTTAAATTCCATATGATTATTTCTGAATATTCCTTGCAAATATCAAGCTTGATACGTTTTCTGCTTATACAATACTGTTCAATTTTGCCAAAAAAAAAATTTTTTAAGTTGAAAAGTGTTCTGCACAGCACTCAACTGAAAGTGGATTGTCTAAATAAAGGGCAGGCCTTTTAAAACTGTATTATTTCTGAAAAACTTAGAGGAAGAAACTAATATACTTTCTTTTTAAGAAACGGATATTTGATTTTTTAAAAAACAGAGACGTTCATGGCTCTGAAAAGCACTACTTGTATATTTAATTGACATCCAATATCTACAAATCCACCTGCTCATATGCAGGCAAATGGGACTAATAGTATAATGCAACCTATGTACCAATATCAATTATTTTTTATTCCTTCTATTTTATTTCTGTTTGCTGATCATTTTGTTGGTAATAATGTACATTAAATGTTCCTTTAATTCTCCTGTTGAACCAGATCTTGTGAAAGCTCTAATATGTGATAAGGCTGCTGATCAAAGCATTCAAATGTATTACCAATAAAGGATTGATCTGGTGGCCCACTGAGAATGAACAATGAGAATGTTATCACACAGACTTCCCAACCCAATTATTTCCATATATATTGAATTGCATCTCAAGAATTCCTGCCCAGCATGGTCTGTCCAATGTATCTAGAAGATGCATGAGCTTGAGGAAAGCTGCCATAATAAATAACCACAGTCATCCTTGATCTAGTCGCTTGATTAACACAAATTTGTAATAGTTCTCTTAAAGAAGTACCACTCACCCTAAAAAAAAAGGCACAGGCAGATTTCTGACATAATCATCTTCCTCATAAAAATGTAGCTGATTGCAAAGCTTTAAAAACTGTAGGTAGAATGTCAGAGATAATTTCAGTATTTTGTTATAAAAAGAATATATGGAGGAGTCAAGAGGTGTAGCAACTCACTCATGTCCTCTGTTATGCAATGAAGAAAAATAAGTGTCTTTGGGGGGTTTTTTCATGAGGAAGACAGCAAAAAAGAGGATACATCCCTAACATTTTATATACATTTTATAATTTTAGCTTTATCCCTCCACAGGAGCAAAAAGACAGTAATCAAAGCTTCATTTACACAAGAGAAGACACTAGAATTCTAGCATATACTGGCTAGATGTTCACGGATATGGAAGTGCGTGTTTCTAATTTCTCCAGCTTGGCTCTTATGATTAGCAAGACAATCTTACAAACAAGAATATGTTAAGAAAATGGCTTAGTATAAAATCAGAACTGGGACTTCCAATCTATCCTCCTTTAGCAAGAATGAAGGTGGTTTATACATAGCCATAACATGCTTCTTTCTGATTTAGCGTGATATATGAGATCAACAATAGCTCTTAGCATTATCTACACCGGGCCATATTGGCTTGTTCACATGGCTCAAAAATTTGAATGTCAAATTAGGCTGATTCTGAAGCCATTTGAACATGACTAATTATGATAATTGGTTTGGGAGTAAGTCCCAAGAATCACATATAGATATAATGCCAGGTCTTTTCCTTACTGGTTAGTTCTTAAATATTGAAGGGGCAGGTGGAGGTAGTTAGAAGTGATGACCAGCATAGTTGTTACAAATAGTCACCAGATTTTCTACGATAATGCTTTAAAGTTTTGCATGAACCTGATGTTTATTAAAACAAAACAGTGCAGGAGTAACAGTCGAATTAGTAAGCTCAAACGAAGTATAGCTTAAATGTATATTCTACTCTTCTCTATTCAAATGCCCTCATGTATTAACCAATGGGCCAAATCATTTAATAATTTAAATAATTTAAAATTAAGTAATAATTTGTATTACTATTATTCTTTTTTTCCTTACCAGTATCTATCTCTTCTCGCTTATTACTATAACCATGTTGCTTGTATAGCTTATTAGTAACCTTGACTATCACTAAGTGTTGTATTTTTTTATTCTTGATGAATGTATTTTATTCTCTCTATATACACGGAGAGCATATATACCTAAGATAAATTCCTTGTGTGTCCAATTACACTTGGCCAATAAAGAATTCTATTCTATTCTATTCTATTCTATTCTATTCTATTCTATTCTATTCTATTCTATTCTATTCTATTCTATTCTATTCTATTCTATTCCAAAATGTGTCACACTATCTCTTCTCTTCAGTAATTCAGGATGTTTTCAGATGGACAGCTCCTAGTACTACCAATCCAAAGGTTGCATAAGACAATTGTAGTGTTTCCTTCCATTTTTTTTTTCTTTTTAGTGAAAGGGAAACATATGAAAATGCAAAGGATTAGAAAAGGAAGAGATATCTGAAATTCATGAAGGAGCAGTTACATAAAACTCCCTTCAGAAGTAACCACTGACTAGCAAAGAAAGAAAGCCAACATCATATGCAAGTTGATTAGAGTAGAGCTTTGACAGCATTATTTCTCATTTGGGACAAAAAAAATCTAAACTTCTTCTCCCCAAGGTAGATATTACTGCATTTTTCTCTTAATATCCAAAATATAGCACTTTGTTGGGAAAATTCAGCAACTCTATCTTCTTGCCCTAAAATTGTGTTGTTGCTTCAGCCATGAGAGCAGATCAATTGTATTAACATTACGAATGGTAGTAATACATTTAAAAAGTGATTTCCTAATGATAATTTTTGAATAGGCTTGCTCTCCAAGTTCACATAATTTAGAATTCTTCTCTGGAAATATATTTAGTTCTCTAATAGGATATGAATTCTTTAGAATTCAACATACACACACATACATGTGAACAGAAGCATTCATCCAGATGTTTTCCAATCTGAAAGTGAAGAAAGTTGTACACGATGTGACATTTTGGATTTTTATCCCAGAACTTTGGAATTCTGTGATTCAAAATATGCATGTAACAATACATCTATGGAGATTCTCAGTCATCCAGGTCATTGTTGTCCCAAAAGAGCTGAAGCTTCTTGGATGAGAAGCGAAATGTCTTCAAAGAAAAATCAGAAAGCCCAGTTGACTCTTTAAAAAACCACCTCCGGGACATTTAACACTACTTTTCACTGTTCAGTGATGAACTGGGGCGAAATAACTGGAACAAAATATACACCGACTTGGCATTTCAAAAAATTAAGTGACATTTAATGTGTTGGATTTATTCTGTAACTTCTGCTTCTTTTGCTTCATGTTTTATTATGCTACGCTATGTTAGGTTTCATGTTTTGTAGGTATAAAAGGGAAGGTATGGTTATTTTAATAAATATGTTTTCTTCACATATTTTGAAGGAGAAAAATGATGCATCCAGTGAATGAGTCAGAGTATGATTAAAACAATGAGTCCATCAAGTAAGAGATATCTCATAAACATTTGTAATAGAATTTAATTTCAGGCACACATGCACATGAAGGAGAGTACACATTTATGTGCATGTCCACTCATTAGTGAATCATTTGTTCATATTTTAAAGAAATAAAAAATCAGCTATTGGTTTTTTCCTTTTCTTTATTTCAGCAATTTGAAATACTAGTTGAAATCTACAGAAAATATCAGCTAATTTTTAATTCTTCATCCACTCTTCATTTTGTTTAGCATCCAGCCTATTGATGAATTCTAGATGGATTTGAAACTTTTTTTTTACTATTCTCTGATTATTTGATTTTAACACAATTATAGCCTGATTGTACACGTTGATTTTTTTTCTTCTCAGATCAACGCATGGCTTCTTCAGGAACTCTAGCGGCTTTTTAAATTTAACTCAAATGAATTTTTAAATTAATTAGAGAAAACTCTGTTCATGCACTAATTAGATTAGAAAAAAATGTAAGTGAAAGAGATGGGGCTATTCCTAAGAAGCCAACCCCCATCTTTTCATTCCCCAAATTTCAACTTCTTGTGTTAAGTTGCAATGTTCATGTTTCTTTTAATGCAAGCACCACTCTTGACACAGTGCAAACTTTACAGTACATGAGAGCAAAAAACCTTTTCCACATCAGGAGGTTCAAAGGGCAAAGCTGTAACATGTGAGAATACCTGGGGCAGAGTCAATATGCATGGATTTATTACACAAGTATAAAAGCCAAATAAGACTCATTGAAATTTCAATAAAGAAGAAAATGTGTGTAGCTCAGGGTTAAAATGAGGGGTCCTTAGTGCTCTCTGAGCTTGATTGTTTTCTTGCAGACGTTTCATTACCAACCAAGGTAACATCATCAGTGCTAGATGTTACCTAATTTGGGTAATGAAACATCTGTTCTATAAGAAAGCAATCAAGCTCAGAGAGAACCAAGGACCTAATTGGAATTCCAATCCTAATTGGAATTCACACTCTGGGTAAGATCTCCAAACTAATCATTTGCATCACATATATACAGTGCTTGCTATATTTTTTTTAAAAAATCTTTCAGGAATGCAGTCTAAACAAGTCAAATCGCATTCATTTTTAAAAAGCTACTATACAAATGTCATTGTGTCATCTGAAATAATGTTCCCCAGAGTTAAAATGCTGAATATTGGTCATCCAGAAAAAGGCTGCAGTGGTCAACCTAGTGCTGAACACACGTTCTGAAAGAAAAGGCAAAATCAGGCTTTGCCACATATTTAAAGGCAGATTCGCACAGGGAACGATAGCATTTTCACAGTATCTACTCCTATCACACAAGTCCCTAGCAAGGGGCTCACAAACTACAAGCCATTTTCAAGTAAGAGCAGCAACAGAGGTGCAGTAAGAGACTATTCCCCCACCATCACACCCATATGCATTTTATCACTATCATTTTATGCGTAAAGCCCGAAAGGCCTGATTTTCCTCAGCAGTACCATTTATTAAGATGTAGCAGAATGACTTTACAGGGTTCTTTGACTCAGACTTTGGCTCACACTGACAACTCCATGACATTTTGTTGCCAGAGATGGACAAAATGGTGTCCTATTTCTATTCCTTGGGCGAAAACTTACTTAAATTAGTAGTTGCTAGGGTATCGCTCATCACACACCAGAGGCAGATTTTAAGGTCAGGGGAAGCCCTATGAACTACTCTGCAATCAAGAGAAACTCTGAAGGAACAATCTAGAATAATTTTCCTCAGCCTGAATGCCCTTCTGAGTGTAGATGTAAGGCCTCCAAATTCCCAGCCAGCACGACCATTGCGGAAAATTCCACCAGTGGAAATCCACACCTGTAGAGGGGAAACAGATTGGGAAAACAGGTTGCCCTAGAAGTTATCGTCCCCTACATTTGCCACTTTAAATATTATTCCAGTTTCTAACAGTATAGCTGGTTCTGGATGAGGAGATATCCTGGAAGCCAGAAAAGCTCTGTGGCCAAACTAGGACCTTAGTTCTCTGTTCTTAAGCCTAGAAACAGCATCTTACTAACAGCACTTCTCAGAAGTCCTAAAATGCATCTGCATAGCTGAGGAATTCTAATAAGCTTCATCTTAAAAGAAAAGAAACTCTAAATAGGGTTTCTAAGATATTTAAATCTTTTGATGTAAGAAAACCTCCCCAACTGGTACCCTTCTGATTCATTGAAATGCAGTTCCCATAATTCTGATGCATGGTCTTTGGATAGGAATTAGGGAACCTGCAATGCAACACATTCATAGGGTACCAAACTCACGCAAAAGTTTGTTTAAGAACTAGGTTAAAGTTCTTTCAAATTCACCTGAGCACCAAAAGCGTATCATAACAGAATGCGAACTATACAGTTTCATGAACTATTATATCTTCATGTACTCCTACTTTTCCGTGATCCTTCAACCACGGTATTTTTCTCTTATATACTTGGCAATTCTTGTAACTTCTAAAACTATAATTCATTCCTTTCAAATGAAGCCAAGGCATTGTAAAGGGCTGTGCATATTTGTTCAAATGCGTGACTTGTTTCAACTCCTCCTTCCTTTTGCTAATCACCACCAGCCTTACAATAAGGAAAAATAAGAGGGTTTAGAAATTAACTTGTTCATAAAGGGTACAGGTGCAAGAGTATTGAAAAGCTTTCCATTATCTAAGCCTACTACTGTATCTCCCAGAATTTTCTGTCTGTGCCAGTGACTAGCATGTTGGCTAGCATGCTAGAATGTTGGCTAGCAATTCTGGAAGATACCAGATTTGGAAAGACTATTAACAGAGCATACATAATACTGGTATCACATAGTCTAGCATATATTTTTTCTTGGTTCAACATAGACTCTTTAAATTAGTTAATATTTGTATTAAAAGATCCCCACAGCAAACCACCATCTTGCCATAAACATGCAGCAAGTAACTATCCTAGTTTTATTACTTTATTGATTTACAAAGGAGCTTTAAACTAGGAATATATACTGCAATTGATTTTCACCATACGATAAAAGTCAAGATTGTTGTAATTTTTTTTTATAAAAAGAGAATCTAAAGTTTGAATAGAAAGTGCACTTCAAAGCACACCTTTTATTAATCAGCTGTTGGTCCACTATATGTATCAGATTTGTCTGAACAAATGGAGAATGTATATTCCTCAATGCTGAATGGCAGATTGTGAACATCTTGAGATGTAATGAATACCATTTTCAGATTATATAATGGATAAATACTGATAAGAAACTTCTCGAGCTATATAGAGTAGCCTATGCCCCTTACACTAAGGGAAAGGCCTCCGTTCAAATATCTGCGACAATTTTGAAAATAAAGACTTTTGCCCAATACATCGATCAATTGATACAATGGACATTACTACCTAGCAATTTCACTGTGGTTTAAAAATACCCCCCAGATTATTCACGTTTACAGAAAAAAGTGTCTGCTGATTTGAATACCCACATGCAATCACAATAATATAGGATATAATTAGTGATGCTGCTAGGACCACTGAATATAGTTGGTGATACTGCTAAAATCACCAAATTCAGCACAGTTTTATTATGGTTGGTTGCACAGTCAACCGGATATTTAGACTGAATTTGGCATTTTATCCACCTATGAAGTCTTTCCCAAGCACCTGGGAGAAGTAAATGTTATTATTTTATCATCATTATTATTATGATGTTTAGAGGGGCAGCAGAAATCCTATTCTGCTCCACTTCTCCACTTCCTTCCTTTTCTCCTAGAAGGAAAGATGGAATTCCAAGGACGGAAGGAAAGAAAAGTTGGGATCCCAAAGGCCATGTTGTCTAGGATCTTCTCACTCTAGCAAAGTTACTGAATGTGGCTGATGGGATTGGCTCCTAAGAGGTCCCAAAAGACAGACATGTGCTTCAGAAAAACCCACATGTCAGCCCTCTGTGGAAATATATGTATGCACACATGCTATGTCAGGCAGAAAATGAAAATTTGTTCAATCAGGCAAGAGAGGATGCCAACAAGCCTAGCTAACTCTGGGAGAGGACCCATATATCATCAGAGAGGGAGGGAGGGAGGGAGGGAGAGAGAGAGAGAACAGATGTGAAAGATCTGTTCTAAGAAACACCCTCCCCCCCCAAAAAAACCCAACAAGTGAGTGCATTTTTGTAAAGCAGCCCTTTTCCCAGCCATTCTGCATCCATGTGCAAGAGCAAGGTTGCTGCAAGAATACGTGTTTGGGTATATAAAAGACAGCTCTCCCCCATTCCATCTCTGTATGTCTGTGTGTCCCATGTTTGCACAAGGACAGAATCAGGTAACTTGCCCATGCAGGTGCATATGGAAGCAAAACCACTGATCTGGAAGAAATCAGCCACATGGACCATTCTTGAGCGGTCCGGTGGGGCCAGGCACAGATTATAAGAGACAGATCGTCACCCTCGCCCAATCCTCGGTCTCCGGGAAGAGCCAATGCGCGAATGGAGCATCTCCGAAGGAGATCAGGTGCAGGCAGGGCCCCCAAGGAGCGCCGCTGGGCAACTCGGGGGTCTTCCTCTTCCATCAAAGGCGCGACCCCTGTGCTTGGCGACCACAGGCCTCTCGCCTCCCCCTCCGCCCCCCCTCGCCAGCCACAGGAGGAGGCCGGAAGAAACCCCGGGGTCGCGCGCGTCTTGAACCCGTGCGCTCCGGCTCTGCCGCTTGGGAGCCCACCGCGGATGGAGACCTCCGCGGCGCCCGAACGTGTCGAAGGCTTCCCTACCCACTCACCCACCCCCGACTCAACCCTCCCGGGGCCCGGAACCCGCAAAGCAGCCACGGCACGTCTCTCGCCCCCCCCCCCTTCCCTTCCCACGAGTTGGCTTTGCGGCACAGGCTCGCCCAGGACTCTCTCCCCGCCCCTCCTTCGCCGCGGCTCCTCACCGTGGGCAGCAGCGGCTCCATCTGAGCGCCTTGATCTTTCATCTCCATCTTCGGCGCCTTGGGAAACGGGCGAGCTGGGGCGCTCGGATCGGCTGGCGACGCGCCTCCCTCGACACCCCCTCGGCAGCCCCCGGCCGCAGCGGCGCCCGAACGCACCACTCGCTACCGCCGCTTAGTATTCGGATCAGGTAGCTCTGAAGCAGGAGGCAGTCGCACGCCCCGACTCACCGGCGAGTCACATGGCTCCTGCTCGCCCTCGAGAGGCGGCGGCGGTGGCAGCCTCCGGTCCTCGCTCCTCACAGGGCCACTGCTGGGAAGCAGGACCGCAGGGCGGAGAAAGGTAAGAGAGGGTTGACTTGGCGGCGGCGGCGGAGGAGGAGCCTCGGCGTCGCCGCCGCCGCCGCCGCCAAACTCCCGCTATCCAAGCAGGCAGCGCACCGAAAAAAAGGCTTCAAGCCGAGATGCTGCCCAGCCTGACGCGCTTTGCAATCCTACAGGCCAGGGCTGGCAAAGCGACGCATCCCCATCCCCAAACGCCGACGATGCTGCATCCAAAAGAGCTGGAGCCCGTTTCTAATTCCAACCACAGGAGCGGCTCCGTTCGTTGCCCGCAAGTTTCCAAGGTCATTCTTGTGCGCCAATTGTGACCTTGAAAAATGCTATCAAAAGTGATTTCTACCCATCACGAGCCAGGGTTATCTGACATGCTGCAGCTCCAGTTCCATGGAAGGGGTGGGTGGGTGGGGGAAACGGGTGCATATTAGAGTTGCTCCTTATCCCTTCCTCCTTCCATGTCACAATATCTAGTAGGCACTGAGACAAATGGACAGCCGATGGACAGCTAATATAATTGCACAAAGAGTATGCCAGCAATTGGATTCTGCCAATTTCAGGCTCAAACCTGGAAGGGAACCCATTATCAGAAGAAAAATATAGTCAACGCTCTTTCAAAATATGCAGGACCACAATATATGGGCTGCAAAATTCAAGACAATTACTCCTGTGGATGGCAGCAAAGAGATTCAGAAAAATCTGACTCTTCTGCCACCTAGCAGCTGTCTGGAATTTTGTAGCCCAGAGATGATAGACTAAACCCGTGATGGTGAACCTATGGCACCGGTGCCACAGGTGGCACACGGAGCCATATCTGTGGGCATGCAAGCATTGCCTACCTCAGTCCAGCACGCATGTGCATGCTGGCCAGCTGATTTTCGGGCCTTCCAGGCCCACTGGAAGTCAGGAAACAGGCTGTTTCCAGGCCTCCGGAGGGCCTCGGGGGGGGGAGGCTGTTTTCGCCTTCCCCAGGCTCCTAGAAAGGCTCTGGTGCCTGGGGAGGGCAAAAAATGGGCCTACCAGACCCAACATGCCATCGCGTGCCAAAAGCGGGGGGACAGCCAGGGGGTCATGTGTGCATGTGTGGGGAGACAGGACGCATTGAATTATGGGTGTGGGCATGTGCGCATGCAATCCTCCCCCACTACCCCCACTTTTGGCACGCAATGGCAAAAAGGTTAGCCATCACTGGCTTAAGCAAATTTCTTCCTCAAATTTTTTGGACCTCTTTCATACTAGCCACAGATCTCAGTCTCAGAAATCAATAGATCACCTGAAATCTGAAAAGGAGTTAGGAGTAGATTTCAGCTCTCCAGAATATATTAAAATAATCTGGGTTGGTTTGAATTTATTTCATTTTTAATTCTACTTCATTACTTTTACCTATATGATCCTCCATTTCCAAGCACAAAGTATCAGTACACTAGTGCTAAAACAAAAACATAGTTAATATAGTTATAATTCAACTTATTTGATACACTACTGTTCAAGGATAATTTATTTTTCTTCATCCCCAAATGCCTTTCCAAATAGCCATGTGTTAATGGCTCTCCCAAAAAGTTACAAAAACCAAATTTATGGTCCAGATATCTGGGAACAGGCTGTTCCAAAGAAGAGGGGGACAACATGAGATAGCATTCCCTTAATGGTGGAACTCTCTCCCCACCCTACCAAATCTTTCTGGACTGATAGATTTAATTTAGAAGAGGTGGTCCCAGAAGTATGTATATAAGCCTTTAGCCATGTGGGGCTTTAAAGGTGGCAACCAGTTGATACACCGACTGAAAGTTCTACATGGTCTTTAAGGGCAGCTCTACATAGAGTTCTCTATAGTCATCCATGAAGGCATGAGTGACTGTGAATAAATCCTCCTGAACCAGAAAAGCCATAGAATCAGTGGTGAAATCCAAATGTTTTTACTATCGGTTCTGTGGGCATGTCTTGGTGGGCATGATGGGTGTGGCAGGGGAAAGATGCTGCAAAATCTCCATTCCCACCCCACTCTGGGACCAGCCAGAGGTGGCATTTGCCGGTTCTCTGAACTTCTCAAATTTCCACTACCGGTTCTCCAGAACCTGTCAGAACCTGCTGGATTTCACCCCTGCATAAAATACATATAAAAATGGAATTATGAAAAGATCACTTTAACTCACATTCTACCTGTTTTTCAAGGATGTATTATTTCTGGACTCAGGAGCTTCTGAATTCCCAACTATTTCATCAAGATTCAGTCTCTGTTGGCCCCCATCAAATTTTCCAGTCTCTCTGGAACAGGATCACCACTAACTGCCTGTCTGATGCTTCAAGCCACCTTATTAATACAGTCTTCCTTAATCTGGTGCCTTGAGGATATGTTGAGACTGCAGTTTCCACAATTCTAAACCCATATAACGCTGTAGTTCAGATGCTCTAGACTGGAGAAAGCTGGATTAACTGCACATTCATTATTACTGAGACTCTTCTTGTCAAAACTACCATTTGGTGGCACAGTGGCACAGTATTGCAGGCTAATTCTGCCGACTGCCAGCAGTTCAATTCTCACCGGCTCAAGGTTGACTCAGCCTTCCATCCTTCTGAGGTCAGTAAAAGGAGGAGCCAGATTGTTGGGGGCAATATGCTGACTCTGTAAACTGCTTAGAGAGGGCTGTAAAGCACTGCGAAGCAGTATATAAGTCTAGATGCTATTGCTATTTATGTTCAACAGGCAAATTTTGGTAGACTTGAGGGCGTTCTTCACTTAGCCAATGTACAACATACTTTCAGCAGCAATTTGCAGAAGATTGTTCACTGCAAAAACTTGTTTTTCTCCTATTAGTGATTTTATTAAGGTCTCCTATTTTAGTGAGCTTTTATTTCAGGTTTCTGTAGTAGAACTACAACTGAAAGAGAACGAAAAAGAGAAGCTGATCAGTTTATGCAATGATTAATATTAGGGACAGAGAATTTTCTCCCTTTCTGTTCCAAACCGATCTCACATAGAGGGGATTCTTCACCATGAGTTTCAATAACAGACAACATCTAAGACAATTTTTAAAAAGTAAGCCTATCAAACTTCATAATGAAGTAGCTTTTTTGGCATTCAGAAATGGCAGACCAAAGAGTCAGGCGCTGGTGGCAAGGACAGGATGGCAATCCCTTTTATCTTCTGGCTGGGCAATTTCAGACATAGATTTAAAAACAGAATACAAGATGAGATGAAATAGAGACATCTCCAACAAGATAACTTTTTTCCTAAACCATTTAACAAATGAACCTAATTTCAGTACATCACCCAAAGGAAGGGGAATGGCCAAGTTAACTAATTAGTGTGTTTAAGAATACATCCGTAGCATTTTCATCATGATTGGGGTCATTGAATGAATGAGACTATTTTTTTAATTTAGTCTGTTAACTTTAATCACAAATATCAAGAAAAACTAGATGCCAAGTCTCACCCAACTTATACTGCATTCATTTCAAGTGATCATGAATACTTTATGGATTATTCAGTGTTGCAAAATAATTAATTTTCTTAATTTTTAGTTAGCATGCTCCATTGTTCATCTTTATCTATCTGTTAAGAGTCATTGTGCCCTCTAACGAGTGAATGTGTGCTCCAAAGAAACTCTGATAGTTTAACAAACTATCCAATCACAACTGGAAATTTATACATAACTGTTTTAAAAAACATGTGCAATTAATGTGCCTACAACCCGCAGGACAATATAAATGCAAAATGGTATTTTATAATGGTACATAAAATATATTTTTACAAGATGAAATGGTAATGAAATCAAATGGCCACCTCATGTTCACAAATACTCTATTAAGGATGCAATCCTAACTATTAAATATTTCAATAATTCAAATGATATTAAATATTATAAATATCCTAAATATGCTACATTGGTTGATATAAATGTTGCATTCTTCATACTTGCAAATGAAAGGACTTGACCACTCAACAGTTGATGATCCACATCTGAATAAAAATTGCATTTGCTGATAATATATAAAAACCCTTTGTTGTTGTCTTTTGATCTGTTATACTCATCAGATGAGCATGCATACGAGGAGAGGGAGAGAGCAAACAATAAAGTGACAGTACTCTGATTTCTTCATCATTTCTAAGTTGTCAACTTTAGCTAAATTTATTCATACTTTTTAATTCCCTTTTGGGGAGATAAGGAGATTTCCCAGATCAAAAGCAATGCTTTTATCTACTGCTGTGAGAAGTATGCCAAAGTGAGTGAGGGACATAGATAGGTTTGAGAAACAGAAAAAAAAATAGATTTACATTGGTCAAAATTGTGGAAAATGAGATGCAACTGTTTGAATTCACTTATCGTATGTACATAGAAATAATTTGTTAAAATCAGTGTTGGTCAATCATCCTAACTGGCTAGTAAACATAGTCCCAGCCATGTTGTGTGGCTTCCTGAGAAGAAACAAGTCCTGAATTCTGGACACTGATTCCAGCCAAAAGTAACTGCTCAAAAATCTATTGAAAAATACTAAGTTGAAAATGGCCATCTTTCAAATTACTTGAATCCCACCACTGCATACAATTATATCTTTTCTTTGTATGTTCTGTTATACCTTGGGGATTTAAATGTAAATTGTGTGCTCTAATATTTCTCTGATAAAATACTGTGAAATGCTAAATGTGAACATTTTGGGGGATATAGACAATGATCACACACACATACAATGGAACACTGAAAAGCTATTCCAGGATTCCTTTTGGACTACAGTTCCCATAAACCCATCATTAAATTGTTACTGGAGATATCGACCACTTTATTGGTGAGAGCAGCAGATGCCTATTACTTACCTAGTATGAAATTATTGAGTTGATACTGCATTTTAATTGCAAATGTGCTGAATTAAGGCTGGAAAGCTACCAAGAAGAAATCCGATTTATATTTTAATAATAAATTTAGAAATGAAGTTGGGAAAAAAATACGTAGAGCTAATGAGACGAAAACTTTTAAGCATCACCAACACAACCAACGCACGCAAAGTTGCATATGTGTAAACAACCTTTCCTTAACAGCTTACAAGTAATGATGTACAATATATCCACATTATTTGAACTCCTCTTAATTTGAAGTGTTTTAACACTGCCAAGTTGCACATTCTTTAGATAATTGAATGAAAGCACCGAGGAGGTAACTAATCCATTTAGCCATTTTGTGATGCGCAGAACTCAGGACTGCCTCTATGTTTATTGTTACCCTGAGGAATATGGCTGGATCCCACAGTGGGCTTGGGGTATATTGAGCATAGCTTATTTAGTGGATGTTAAGTCTTCAATTCTTTTCCTTGCTAAGGAAGATTGAAAACACCAGTAGGTAATCCTTCCACAATTTAATTACAGCAAGCTGCCCTTCATTCCTGCCAGACATAGTTTAGGGGGGTGGAGGGATGAAAACCAATGAAAGCAGGAATGTTTCTGGAGTAAGCCAGGCAAATTATAGTTACATTTTAACTGGACTGCTTACAGGAGAGTGTGCCTGAACAGCAGGTCTTCTGCCAAAAATGTAGGGTCCTTTCTAATCCGCATGTCACCTTTAACCCTTCTTATCTCCACCCACCTTTGCTCCTGACCTCTCATCAGTCTTCTGCCTCAATTTCCTTTCCCATTTCTTATTTCTCTTTCCAACCTTCTCCTCTTCCCTTTCCTGCTTTATATTGCAGTGACCTTGTTCCTGTGTTACACTGCTAAGCGATAATATTTGGTTTGAATTTAATAAATTGTGTGAATTCAGTCTTGGAAGGTAGTCAACCATGCTTGATGGATTACCACATCATTACAGAAGGGAATCAGCTGCAGGCCCCTTTGATTTCCCCAGATCCCCTTGTCTACCAGGGAATGCAAACCTTTCATATACTTCCCACATACACATATATACACCCACACAGATACTCACTGGAGAAGGGCATCTCCTACATTACTTAAACATAGTGATTGAGATGTGAGATGGCCTGACTTTCTCCTTATTGTAAGTTTAGAGTAGAAAATTACTCCCTCCACCCATTTGTGAGGAAGAAAGAAAGGGACTGGCGGCTGGCCCAGAGCCACACAGGAAGCTTCCATGCCTAAGAGTGAGTTTGAAGCTGGGTTTCCTGGATCTTAGCTCAACACTTTGACCATACTACACCATACTATTAAAAGTAATGCCATTATCAAGGAATTTGTATTGTGTTCTATAATTAAACAATTAACTAAAACAATGTGATGCTCATTTTGTAGTTTTGGGGAGGGAATGGGCTGTCCCTATCTGCCTTAGAACCCCCAACATGTTGTTTAACTGGTTCTTGGAGCTCTTGCATATCTCTAAGGCTTCGCAGATATTGTGAACCCAGCCAATTGTGCCCTCTTATTTGTAGTGATGAGTGAGCACATTCTCTCTTTCCATGACTTGGAGAGTACCATATTTGCACATAATAAGGTAAAGGTAAAGGTTCCACTCGCACATATGTGCTAGTCATTCCCAACTCTAGGGGGCGGTGCTCATCTCTGTTTCAAAGCCAAAGAACCAGCACTGTCCGAAGACGTCTCTGTGGTCATGTGGCTGGCATGACTAAACGCCAAAGGCGCACGGAACCCTGTTATCTTCCCACCAAAGGTGGTTCCTATTTTTCTACTTGCTTTTTTTACATGCTTTCGAACTGCTAGGTTGACAGAAGCTGGGACAAGTAATGGGAGCTCACCCCATTATGCAGCACTAGGGATTCGAACCGCTGAACTGCCAACCTTTCGATCGACAAGCTCAGCGTCTTAGCCACTGAGCCACCATTTATACCCATTGTTTATTTCTGCCGTTGGGCAAAAAAGCAGCCTCCACCCGCCCCCAAATAAGTTGAAGGAACACACTCAATAAAAAAAAGAGATGGCCCACCCTTGTTTTCTAACATGCAATTCAAAGCTTCATCTGCATGAACACCCAGATACGAATTCATTTTGGGGAAGGGAGAGGTCAACTCCCACATCAACCTTCTAAAAGCCCCCATTAAGTTTCCTTTTGCTTGCTCTCCCACTCTAAAGAGCATCTTGCTGAATTTTCTCCTCTTTGATCCCCTTTAAAGCTTTGTTTAATTTTTTCAAATCAATATTCTCATTAAAACAGTCCTGTCAAATAAACAGTCTGGAGAATAAAAGCAGCTAAAAATAGGTGAATAAATCAGCCACCAATTAAAATCAGACAAGCAGCAGCCAAGTGGTCTCATGGCGTGCTGCACATAATTCCATTACTGTCTTAAGGAACAACTTTAAAGCAATTATTAACAATAATCACCAAGCTTCGTCCTGGCAAATTTCTGTAAAGGGATCTATATTGTCTTTACTTTGAGCCCTGCCACACTGAACCCAGCAATACGGACACTTTACTCGGAAAATAACAAAAAGCTGTATCATTCATTGATGCCTCCTGACATTGTAGGTCTATTCACAGCTATACCATTAGCAGCTTCCTGATATAGAGTCAAAGGTGAGTGTAAACTAACAAAAGAGATCCTGATGAGTTATTTATAGAAGGAAAAGTAGCAATTGCTATCATATGACTGACACAATGTTACTTAGGTGTATCTACTGTGAATTAACAGAGGAAGTTGTTATGAATCACATTAGAGCTGCTTAAATTCTCATGGAAATAAATAAGAATGATGTTCCAGAATGGTGTTAGAACTGGAGTAGACACCTTATGCTAGGATTAGAGAAGACATCCAGAAGGAATCTCCAACCTGATGTCCCTTCCAGTGGTGGGTTGCTCCTGATTCTGTCCGGTTCTTGCGAACTGGTAGTAAAAGCGGCAGGACGCTCCATCCACCCACCCAGATGTCATATTGGACAAACTGTGCATGCATAGAAGCTTCTGTGCACGCGCTCCTGTTGCAAACTGGTAGTAAAGGTAAGTAAAACTCACCCCGGTTCAGACCGGATCGCCTGATCCGGTAGCGATGGCGGCAGATGGTTTGGAGAACTGGTAGCAAAAAACACCATGCCCAGCTGAGCCGCATGATCATCAGGGGCTCTTTTTTTTAATTTTTAAAAGCATTTTTTCTACAACCTCTTCAGCCAAAAAAGTGCTTTAAAAGTTAAAAAAAAGAGCCTCTGATGATCCCAGCTGAGTTGCCTGATTGTCAGAGGCTTTTAAAAGCATTTTTTACAACCTCTTCGGACGACTCAGTCACATTACCCACCACCACCAAGCCATGCCCACAGAACCGGTAGTAACAAATTTTACATTTCACCACTGCCCTGGTCCCTTCACATGTGAGGTTTACTATTTACAGAATTTCCACTGAAATTGTGCTGTCCAAGGATCCCAAAAATTGTCATTTCCAGCACATTGGAAGGATACAAGTTTAAGGAAAAGCTATGCTATGGTTATAACATGATCATTTGTCTTGACCATTTCATTAATGTCATCAGGTTACACTGGATTTTTTTTCTGATGCCAAAAATCTTTAATGAAAGATTGCATTATTTTTTAAGGAAGGAATTCCAGTAAAGGGATATGTATACTTCCATAGCAATAGCAATAGCACTTGCTAAATTTATATACTGCTTCATAGTGCTTTACAACCCACTCTAAGCAGTTTACAGAGCCAAAATATTGCCCCCAATAACCTAGGTCCTCATTTTACCCACCTCGGAAGGGGTGAGTCAGCCTTGAGCCATCAGAATCAAACTCCTGACGAGGCAGAGTCTGCCCTCAATATTGCATTCTAACCACTATGGCTCAGTGTTATCATACTGTGTGGGCACATGAAGCATTTTAAATTTTTATTTATTTTCAAAATATGGATGTTGCTTCAAAGATTTATGCAGGATATAACTAGGGCAATGAAACAATCATAACAAAAGTAACCAATAATCCCAAATCAGCATCTGAGAAAAAAAATCATAACACATTGAGTCATGGTGGCACCATACAAATTGGTACCACACAAATTAGTATTGTACGTCATCCATTTCAGGCCTCGAAAGGGAAACTGAAAAGAGAAAATGGGTGGCTCCACCCAATAATTCAACTCATAACATTGTTTAAATTGCCACCAACTTTAATAGTCCTTAACTTATAACCACAATTGGAACCAGAACCTCCATTGCTAAGCAATGTAGTCATAAAGTGAATTTTCAAATATTTTTTGCTGTGGTAGTCAGGCAAAACACACATCAAATTGGCTTCATTGACTTTGCTTGTTGGAAGCCCTCTAAGAAAGTTGCAAATGGTGATAAAATGACCCAGGATACTGCAACCATCATAAATACCTGATGATTGCAGTCAAGTGCCCAAATTTTGATTATGTGACTGTCATAAGTGTGGGGATCAGTCATAACTCACTTTTTTCAGTGCCATTATAACTTCGAACAGTCAAATGTAAGAGGAAAGGCAGAGTGTGATGACCCGAGGCATGGCACGAATGCAACACAGCCAGAGAACCGGTATGAGTCCCTTTATTGGCACCAACTTTGCCCCCAATGTCTCTCCGGCCTGGAGAAAAACTCTCCCACAAACCTGCAGCAGCTTCTGGCTACAGATACTCCAGTCCAAACACTGTAAACAGAATGACTGCAATCAATCACTCTGGCAGAGCAAGAATCTTGTCAATAATTCCAGCAAGACAAAATAAGCACACAGAAGCACAGCACTAATTCAAACAGTCAGGAGAAATGCCTAGAATGTAGGCCATAACTCTCAACACTAGATGAATTCAGCATTTGTTCCCGACAAATGCCCCTCCCTCTGCCTCTCCTTTAAACTCCATCCCCAGGTGTGCCTTGTGAAGGGAATCAGGGCCCTTTCCTTCCTCGTAAACCACACAACCCACATTGCTCTCTTCTACGTTCTTCCCTGCGTGCCCTAGGATGAGGAGGGGTTGGGCCTTGGTCTTCATCTGAACCCCCTCTCCCTTGTTCTACCTCTCCACTACTCTGCCCAACCTGACTTTGCCCTTCCCCAGTTTCTTCCACAGCCAACGAAGCCACTCTCCCGCTGTTAGCTGTTTATCTTCCGTCTCAGATTCAGACTCCGACGGGGGCATGACACCGAGCATAGCAAAAACAGAACTGATCCTTCTAATATTTCTACATTAAGGCGAACAACATTGAGTTCTGCTTCTCTTCTCTCTGACCTTCTCAACACAAAAGGGAAAGACAAGGCGAAGGCAAAATAGATTAGCAGGGAATGGACCTCTGAAGGAAGATCTTTCCTAAGGACTATAGTCTATAGGTTCCCCATTTCTGATGTCCATTTTTCAACCCAAGTTTCAAGTTATTTGGTCAAGTGGAATATTATTTTAACATGATTTTTGGGAGAGAATTAAACTATGTTAATATTGTATTTGTACAGTAAAAACTATCTCTTAGGAGTACACCAAGCAATTACTTTCTTCCATTGAACTTCTATTTTGCATATACCCCATCCATATGCTCCTGCCTCTAGCTAGTGTAACACTGGGATGTTCTATTTTGATTTTGAAGAAGTCAGAAATCCCAGAAGCTTAAATAGTTTGAATGCCCTACTTCAGGTATGCCTGTCTGGCTGCTCCCTGGCCATCACAGGCCAGCCACTACTTCTGGAGGTCACCTTTCTCATTGCAAATTTGAATCTCAGGTCCATTTTCCAGCTGTGGTTTTAAAGTACTCTGCCCCTCCCACCCCCTTTTATGTTGCTTCCATTGCTTCTGTCTGTTTTAGCTGGTGCACTTTTACTCCATTATAAATTAATCCCAGCAGTTCACTAGCTACTTCTCAGAGGAACGATGCCTCAGCTGAGTCAATGATCACCATAATCTTTAATATCTTCGACAGCTACTTCTAACATCTGTCTCATGAATAAAACCTGGTAGAAATTTATTTTCTTTTTCTTCAAATTACAATTTTTATTTCCCCAAGCTACCTACTTTTCCCTAGAAGTTTTTTGTAATCAATCAATCAATCCAGCCATGCAGTTGCATTTTTCCCCCAGAATAACCAGAAAAAAGAGATTGTATTTTTTTAAAACGCAGAGGAAAGGAAATGAATATAGTTTAAGGAAAGAAATATAGTATTTCCCATTGGTGTCTAAAGCAGCCAGATGATTGAATTGATTGGCATTGATTGAGTCTTCATTGACATATTTTCTGCTGGGTTTTGAACCTTTTATTCAATGTTGTAACTACTGTAAGCCAAGGGTGTCAAACTGGTGGCCCATGGGCCAGATGCATCATGTGCAGGCCACGCCCATCCCAGCTCTGTGAAGGGGTAAAACGTCACAAAGTGTCACAAGACGGCAGCGTGATGCCGCAAGTTTGACACCCGTGCTGTAAGCCATCCAGAGTCACAGACTAAACAAATTGAACAAATAAATAAATAAATAAATAACTATGTACTGAATAGTTCTAGTAAAAGTAGCTAGAAGACAACAGAGCCCACCAGGGGAGTAAGAAAAGGAGTTTTACTTTAAAGCTGATTGTTGAGCCTATATGTAGGTACACTCTGATTCTTTCATTTTGTATACCAAAATATAATTTAACTTTGCATGTAAGTGGGTGTGTGGGTCCACCTGTATAAACACACATTTGTGCATACTTTACTGTTGTGGCCCGCCTGCGGCCAGCAGATCTGGCAGCAAATTCGGACAGTGAAGAGGTTGGGGAGGAACATAGGCCAGTCCTGAAGTCTAGGGAAGCTCAGATGAGGGCTCTGCGTCGGAGGCAGAGATGGGGCCAGGGCCATCTGACAGTTGTCAGCTACCTTCAGAGTCGGACATCAGTGAAGCAGTAGAACAGCTGGATCCTGTTCCCAGTGTGCGCATGCGCGGAGCTGCCAGGAAAAGGGAACAGCTAAGGAACAAGGGTCAACTCAGGAGTAAAGCCACAGGTGGGCGGTGAATGGCCCCTCCCAAAGGGAATAAAGAGGAGCAAAGGGGAGGGTAGTTTGCAGGAAACAATTAGTTCATTTGAGGAAGATCTGTTCCTGCATTCTTGCCAAGTATTGTTGGTTACAGCATGGAGTCTGAAAGATACCAGTCTGGCCACTCTCCAAGCCTGATAAAGGTCAGTAATTGTAAACTATCTTGAAAGACTGTGGGAGAAGAAAGACTTTGCTGGAGAGGAATTCACTATAAATTAAATAAAAGGGTTTTATCGGGATGAGGACTCGGCTTCGTGCTGCTGGGGAAGCCTAGATCAGAACACTTCACATACACAGGCACACATAATAATATGCAACCAGATCTGATTACAAACAGACCACTTAGATTACTTCCTTATATTTTTTGAGTTCCTGAAATAATCACATTTATTGATAAGTTCAAACTGTGTCTTCATTAACTCTTAACAAAGATATTTCTCTTGGCTGATTTATTCACTGTTGCAATATACTGTAGACTATTAGTGTCAAAGGAAAACTATAAATTGGGATTGAATAATAAGATTTATACTGCAAAAGAACATCACTGCAAATACAAAAATGGCCTCATGGGATGCTTACATTATGATCTGCAACCTTTCTGTATTCTATTGTGTAATCCTCATGCATCAGTGTGAGTCAACTGGTCTGCTTACCATAATGTGATAATTTGATCATAAAGATTTTCTAAAGTCAGGACTCTCCGTCACCTTTTATGCCAAAAATCGATAAATCATCTCACAAGCACAATTTTCAGATAACAACATTGCCTTTCTCTGTGAAAGATGCCAATTTTTTCCCCCATTCCCTCCCCTTCCTATCCAAAATAGGGTCTGAAGTTTGTATCTCTATTTCAGCTGGAATGGTGACATGGAATGGCAGTCTCTCTTCTTAATGCCTAATTCAATATAAACAGCAACATAGGATTTAGCATGTCCCATTCAGTGGTGGGATTCAAAAAATTTTACTACCGGTTCTGTGGGCGTGGCTTGGTGGGCGTGGCGTGGCTTGGCGGGTGTGGCATGGCTTGGTGGGCATGGCAAGGGAAGGATACTGCAAAATCTCCATTCCCTCTCCACCCCACTAAACTGCTTTCCAGCTCTGCTCTGCTGTGCAGGGCAACAAAAGAAAGCCAGTTGATCAGCTGGGACTCAATCAGCTGGGACTCAGGAGGCAGTGAATAGATCAGGGGTGGGGCCAGCCAGAGGTGGTATTTGCCAGTTTTCCAAACTATTCAAAATTTCTGCTACCAGTTCGCCAGAAGCGGTCAGAACCAACTGAATACTACCTCTGGTCCCTTTTTTATAATCTCTTCCTGAAGGCACATTCTATCTGAAGAAGGGGAGTAGAGGGTTGTTGCTAAAACTGCACTTTTAAAAAACACTCAGCAACCAAGAGCTACAGGAAGCATTAGAAGGACGTGATATAGGTAATCCTCAACTTACAACTGTAATTGAACCAGATTTTACTACTTAAATTCAATAAGCGAACGCCACAGTCCTTAAACAAACCCATCTTCTGAAGTGATTGTTTTCTGCTGGAACCCAGAAGAGAACACCAAACCCAGGCAAAACAAATGTGAAACAACTGTGGTCATGTGATCACAGGATGCTGCAAACAGCTGTAAATGCAAGTTGGTTGCCAAGTGCCCAAAATGCAATTATATGAGCCTGGGGGGGAGGAGGAAATGCAGCCATTGGAACTTCAGAACAAGATAATAAGTAGCTCTGGAGAGGTCCATCATGACTTCAAACTGTCCCTAAGCAACTAGTTGCTAAGTAAATATTACCTGTAATGTCATCAAAGGAGTTGATAATTAATAAAAGAACAGACAGCTCCCTTCCTCCTTGTCACAGGTCACATTGTCTAATTAGGTGTTCTGATGTCTCCTTGGTAACCTCTTCCAGTCTCTGGCTGGCACCTGCTGGGATGACCTTGGTTCCCACGAGATAGTAAGTTGTTGATGTCTGGTCTGACATTACAGAACTCCCTCCCCCCCCCCCCCAAAAAAAGTGTGTCAAGCTGAGAAACAGAGAAAATGGCTGCAACAGGCCCGATCCATTTCAAAGTTGACAGATGGATCTTGACAGACTTGAACACTGAGCCCTATCTAACAAAATGAAATTCAATGTAGAGAAAAGTAAAGTCTTACACTTAGGCAAGAAAAACCAAAAGTACACATATAGATAGGGTAAAACCAGTCTTAATAACAGTAACAGTAACAGTAACTGTGAGAGGGATCTTGGAGTCTTAGTGGACAACCAATTGAATATGAGTCAACAGTTTGTGGCAGCAGCCAAAAAAGCCAATGCAATCCTAAATTGCATTAACAGAGGGATTCAATCAAGATCAAGTGAGGTACTAATACCACTTTATAAAGCCTTAGTAAGACCACACTTAGAATACTGCATCATGCAGTTTTGGTCACCACACTATAAAAAAGATGTTGAGACTCTAAAAAAAAGTGCAGAGAAGAGCAACCAGGATGATTAGGGGCCTGGAGACTTAAACATATGAAGAATGGTTACAGGAACTGGGCATGGCTAGTTTAGTGAAGAAAAGGACCAGGGGAGACATGATAGCAGTGTTCCAATATCTGAGGGGCTGCCACAGAGAAGAGGAGGTCAAGCTATTTTCCAAAGCACCTGAAGGCCAGACAAGGAATAATGGATGGAAACTGACCAAGGAGAGATTCAACCTAGAAATAAGGAGAAATTTTCTGACAGTGATAACAATCAATCAGTGGAACAGTTTGCCTTCAGAAGTTGTAGGAGCTTCATCACTGGAAGCTTTCAAGAAGAGACTGGACTGCCATCTATCAGAAATGGTGTAGGGTCTCCAGCTTGGGTGGGGGATAGACTAGATGACCTACAAGGTCCCTTCCAATTTGTTAATCTGTTAAAAACATCAAGATGACTGGTACTCAATGCTGTCAAAAAGTCTAATAGGACAGTCCAAATGCCAATCAGGCTTGACCCAGCTTAACCTCCGAGGCCAGACAAAAACACCAGTTCTGTCAGCTGCTCAGATGCTTGTGGTGAAGTAGAAACATCCACAGGCAGGTTTACAATTTCAGACATCTATGCTTTACCTGCAGGATACACTTTAAGCTGGACTCTGATTACATTACACTAAAACTTGGTTTGTGGTTTATGGTTCAGTCTGTGGTGCAAACCCAACCAATTGGTTTAATTCAGCAAGAGACCAGAGTTAATCATGATATAGCAAATATACCTCATATGTAATCATAGCCACAATGTGGCTACAACGTCCTGCTCAGTAGCCTTCAAAGTGATTTACCAGTTTTCAAGAAAGATTCCCAGATTCTTTGCCCTGATTCCCAAGTTCTCTGCCCTGAATCTGTTAGATTTTTATCAATGTGGAATTGGAATCATACCTGCCTGGTAATTCTCTATGATGAAGCAGCCTCCTTTTAAACATATTTTAATAATCCCTGTTACATTCAGATATAGAGTCCGTAAGAAGCAAATCTACAAGGGAACTAATCTATTACAGGAAAATTCTGTGTTGTTACAGATGGAGATATTCTCCTTTAATCCCTGCTGTATGTCCATATTTTCAGATTAGTGTTTTCATAAGCCATGATTATAGTTATTTATAAAAAAAAATCAGATTTATTTATTTATTTATTTATTTATTTGTCAACAAGTACAATGAAACAAGTAACAGTATAGACATAGACATGGGCACATGAAAAAAAATTGGCACAAATAAAAGGATATAAATAAGCAAAACATAGCCATAAAGACATAAAATGAGTACATATAAATGGGAACAGTAGGACAGGGACAATAGGCACGCTGGTGCGCTTATGCACGCCCCCTTAGGGACCTCTTAAGGAATGTGATAGGTCCACGGCAGAGAGTTTAAGGTAAAAAATATGGGGATTAGAGAGACTAACAACCTGGTTAGAGTGTTCCAGATATTTACTACTGTATTGCAGAAGTCATATTTCCTACAATCAAGATTAGATCAAATTACATTGAGTTTGAATCTACAGATAGCCCTTGTGTTATTACGGTTATAAAATTCATCCGAGGTTGGAAGAATTTGATCTAGTGTGGCTGATTTTTCTCTCCCTTCTCTTTATTATAGAGTACTGAGCTTGAAATTGTTTAGGGGATCCCACTCACACACTTTGGACTTAACCCATTATATTCATTGGGTAGTGTATAGTTCAAAAATGACTTATAAGAAGTACTCTGGACTTTGTGTGAACACAGCACTTACCTTCTATTCACTGGGACAGCCCAGCCTTTTCTAAACTTCTCTGAAAGGAGTCAACTCATGAAACCTAATGTGACTTTTAAAGCAGCCAATTCCATGGTTGTGTGGAAATCTGAAAAAGGTCCGGCTAGTTTAGTGAATAGCTAAATAGTGGGTCTCTGCTCATCCAAGGTCTGGAATAATTTTCTGAATCATTTTCAAAAGTGCACAGAGCCCTAATATATACTTCGATATACATCCACTACCTTGACTCCATTGAACAGGGACCTGGGAAGAATATTGGAGGAGAAACAATTTTTAAAATTCCAAGAGAGAGACCGACTCCTGTCTTAGGCTTCTGAAGAATAAATCAGTTCCACAGAATGCTGTTAGTTTCCCCAACCTACTGTATTTTTTAGAGTATAAGACACACTTTTTCCTCCCTAAAAGAGGGTGAAAATTTGAGTGCATCTTATACACCAAATGTAGCCCCGCCCACCCACTGGTCCCCACCCGCCAGCCTCTGCCTCCAATATTTACCTCCTTGCAGCAAACAGAAAACAGCCCATTTCAGCTTCAGCACAGTCTGATTATGAGTTGGATCGGCCTCCGGACCCTCAGCTGTTTCAGGCTGGAGGGAGTGCCAATTGCCATGCAGGCCTCTGCTGTTTGCTGCAAGGAGGCAAATCGCTGGGAGGCAGAGGCAGATTTTTTTTTCTTTGCTAATCAGGCTGTGCTGAAAATGAAAATGAAACTAAAGCAGGCTGTTTGCTGTTTGCTGCAAGGAGGTAAATTGCTGGGAGGCAGAGGCAGGTTTTTTTTTTGTTTTCCTCCCCAAAAAAGGTAGGTGCGTTTTATAGTCGGGAGCATCTTATACTCTGAAAAATATGGTAGTTCTCCAGACCCCTTATTTGATTTGGATGACAAACTCCAACTTCTATAGCAATGGCCATGACAACTAGATATAAGAGGACATATAGCCAAACTCATATATAGACTCGTGATTTACCAAGTAACCAAACTATGCCTCTCTTCACTTTTGCTTAATCCTAAATATTTTAAGAGTGGTCCTCTTTTTTTTTTCTTTTTTTTTGCTTTTTACACATACGTCTAGCTGACCTCATCCTTGTTTGGCAGCTGGGGTAGAGAAAAATCTCTTTTTTCTTTTACAGAATATTCCTGAAATGCCTGAATAGTAACATTCACAATTCTAAGTATTGGTTCCTACTGCAAAGTATCATCTCTACATTATCAGAGTATATTTTAGACTAGCCTGATTTTTTTTTATTCACTTCAATAGACTCACAAAAGTATCAAAAGCACAAGAACAGAAAGCAAGCATCTTATTTCTAGAATAATTCAGACAATTCAGGCAGCTTACAATTTGAGTATAACGATGACATTTTTTTTTTGTTCGTGTTTGTCCTCAGAGGCTTGAATCATGACTGATTACTACCAGCAGATCAGAGGCGGTATTCAGCTGGTTCGTATCAGTTCAGGTGAACTGGTAGCGACAACTGTGAGTGGGCCTATCCACCCGCCCTGGTATAATGCCATCCTTTTTAGCCATGTTTTGAGACCGGGTGCATGCGCAGAAGGCCAGGCACATTTGTGAAAGGCATGTGTGCGTGCAAAGTGAGCGTACACGCATGGGGAGAACCAGTGGTAAGAATATGTGAAACCCACTGCTGCAGCAGACCTGTTCTTCATAAAACGAAGTCTTGTCTTGATCTATGTTATATTCCGATATCATGAACAGCAACAGCCCTAGGTAACCTCCTGTCAATTTATATAAGAATAATAGTATTGAGTGCCTGCTGCTAAAATAATTAAATTCTACATACGTAATGCACAACATTTAAATCAATATGTAGGAGTGGATAAGCTGATGCTCTCCTGATATTTTGAACTTCAGCAACCACAATCTCTGCCACTGTAGTAGGTGGGGTTAGTGGAAATTGAAAGCCAATTGATGTAAAGCACCAGAAAGCAGATGACAATATAAATGACAAAGAAAACATCCAAGGATATATCTATGACCCACCAGATATTAAAGCTGACTTGGAAAGACTCTTATTTCCTGCACAAAGGAGGTATTAGGAAACACACTTATTACCCTGTGTTGTAATCAGTTTTAGCTTTGATCAGTTTTTGTTTTTCAAGCTATCCCTTCTCCTTTCCAATCAAAGAGAAGCTTTCAAAAAAGTTATTCTCTTTTTATAGTAAGAGTTCAAGATAAATGTAGATTTATATCTGTTGTAAATCAGAAGTCATTTCTCTGTATTTCTTTTTCTTTCTGCAGTTTTGTTTTTGTTCCTTCTTTCCTTCTTTCCTTTTTTCCTACTTAATTATTCATTTTTGTTAGTTTTTATCTATTTAAAAAAGTTAATAAAGTTATATTTTAAAAAAGAAGGAAATGTTATCAGATCGACTGATTATAGTGTATTTATTTTTATCATCTGATATTTTATTATGTTCTGGCTAACGTATGTGAGGCATCAAAAGTCTGTATAATAGTGCCAGAGTAAAAATTAATAAATAAACAGTAAACCTGTTAAAGTTTTATGCTAAGATAAATACTTCAGCTCAATGGAAAAATTAATTGTAAATACACACACACATATATATTCCTCTCCCAACTTCATTTCTAAAGTGTTCCCATATTAACTAGAAATTCACAAGAAACCTTTCCTATAAACAATGTCAATTCAAAAATGTGGAGCCATACTTCAATGGAAAATATATGCACTGCATGCAAACCCGGAAACAATTTTTTGTGTTTCTAATTTAAAAGGTTAAACATAGTTTGTAAAAAACCATGAAATTAAACAGTCACAAAACTACTTAGAGGAATCAACAATCTGAGACAATAGGTTTAGTTGTTTATAATTTGCATATCTTGAATAAATTATCCTGTTTTTTTTAAAAAAAGTAATTCTCAATGCAGACAATTTTCTGGTTTCAGTTGCCAAGGCTGCAGTGCCACATAGTGGTCAGCACACAAACTGCAAAGCACAAATTTAGCAGCCGTTATACAAGCAGGCACCACAATATCATTTAATTGTTTAGGACAAGGGTGTGAAGCTCGATTTCATTGAGGGCTGCCTCAGGATTGTGTTTGACCTTGGGGGGCTGGGGTGGGCATGGCCAGGGTGGGCATGGCCAGCTCTATGGCACTCGTATTGGGGGTGCCTGTGAAGGCCCGAGCGCTCTGCCAACTAAAACAGGCTGCTGGGCTCCGTTTTCGGCTGCGACGGCCTCCTCCAACCCTCCACCAGAGAAAGCCAAGTTCGGAAAGGCCACATGCAACCCTCCCAAGCTCTGTTTTTACTGGCAGAGGCACTGGGGGCCGGTCCTTTGCTGTTTCCAGGGCAACCCCACAGGCCATATCTAAGCATCCCGCAGGCCGGATCCGGTCCCCAGACCTTGTGTTTGACACCCCAGGTTTACGAGCTATTTACTTCCCTCTCCCAGGGGTTATAACGAATGGATTGCTATTTAAAATTATCTGTAAATCAGCAGATGATGTCCAGAATCATGGGCATTCATAGACGCAAAGGAGGGAGAACGAAGTCACAGGCCTCCTGGTTTAATTTGTTGGTTTATATTTGGTTTTTACCCAAGAGTTCAAGGTAGCGCACGTAATCTTTTCTTCATCCTATATATTTGTGCAATAATGCTGTAAGGGATTAGTTAAGCTAACCATTACCCAGTGATCTCCTTTCATTAAGGATGGGCTACGACCTGGCTATCCTGGTACCAATCTTATTGCTTAACTGCTACAGCACTCATTGACATGAATTGTGTGACTTGCCTCTATACATAATGTTACATTCTGACAGAAGACACATGACGAATGAAGCACGCCAGACGGTGGCGCTGTAGCTGGCGGGAAAAGGACTCGTTCCCATTGGCTAGGACGCTGACAGCTCGAGTATAAAAGAGTTGTCAGATCATGAGGTAGCACTCGCTCTCACTGTTGTTAGCTGACGGAGCGAGTCACGGTTAGCGATTACTGTTAGCTAAATAAATGATTGGTTACTGTTAACCTGTCTCGCCTCAGTCCTTGCCTGCCTGTTCCAAGAATTGAACACATAATTTTCCTCATTTGCATGAAGACACCATGACACATTATGCCCTTGTGGTTTCAAATAGTCATGGCAATAATAGTGAAGGGGTTCCCAGTGCAGCCACTGAGAATGCCCTGTATCCAACTCTTATGAGAACACAAAGTGGGGCCTCTTTCTTATCAAAGGCAGGATGGTTTTGAAAGAAGGCGGTGAACCAAAGCCTTTTAAACGTGTAAACTGAATCATCTACAGTGAATAATAATCATAAATAACCCCGAAATTGGTACAGTAATTACAGTATAGAATTGGTTTCTAAATAAATCCCTCTGATATCTTTACTGTTGTGTTTACAGTCAACAGATATGTCAGAACATTGTTCAAATTTAAAATTCATGGCATTGATATCATTTTGATGGAAGTATGATTCTGTTACTGCTCGTGGGCAGGGGTAGGTTCTACTTACTTTTACTACCGGTTTGCAACAGCATGCGCACTCACATTGCTTGCACACACACCTTGCTTCTGCGCATGCACAGATCGCCGATGACGACATCCAGGGCTGTGGGCAGGGCCTCCCGCCAGTTTTACTACCAGTTCTTGGGAACCAGTCTGAACCAAGGGCAACCCACCACTGCTCCTGGGGCTGACCTTGTCAGCACCTACAGCAGGGGTCCCTAACCCCAGTCCATGAACCAGCACCGGTCCACAGCATGCCAGAAACTGGGCCACGAAAACAAGCAAAACCCAATCCACAGGATGCAGGCAGCACACGAAACCACACACCCCTCTGGTCCACGGAAAAACTTATCTCCACAGAACAAATCCCTGGTGCCCAAAAGGTTGGGGGCACTGCTGTCCTCGACTTACAACCACAATTGAGCCCAAGATTAATGTTGCTAACTGAGACATTTGTTAAGTGAGTTTTGCCCCATTTTACAAGTTTTCTTGCCACTGTTGTTAAGCGAATCATTGTAGTTGGTTTGTTAGTAACCCATCAACTTTGTTTGTCAGAAGTTTGCAAAAGGGGATCACATGACCCCAGGACACCGCAATCACCATAAATATGAACCAGCTGCCAATCATCTGAATTTTGATCACATGACCACGGGGATGCTGCAACAGTTGTAAGTGTGCAAAATGGCCATAAGTCACTTTTTTCAGTGCCATTGTAACTTTGAATGGTCACTGTTGTAAATTGAGGACTATCTGTATGTTGATCTAAGCCAGGGTCAGCCAGGAAAGATCCTCGAGTGCTCAGGCCATATAGTCAAAGTCTAACTATGAATCCACAAGTAGTTTCTTTTTCAAGAAGAATAAAGCACCATCACAATACGACTGAATCCCTGTTCCACAATTTGTCCTTTTCCTGAATCATCTGTTAGATTCAGGAACAGGATCTGTTTGCTGAAAACAGCATCTTGTGGGAAATGTTTATGATGGAGAAGAGCCACAGAGGGAGGGAGGAAGAGAGAGAGAGAAGAGAGAGAGAGAGAGAGAACAAGAGAGAGAAGGAATGAAAACAAAAAAAGTCACAAGAAGCCAGCAAGCATGAGGCTAAGTGATAAAAGAGAACTGCCAGTCAGCTATCACTCCACAATAACAATTTGTAAAATCAAAACACAGATCTTTATCCATTCATAAATTGGGTTTGTGATGCAATATCAAAGTAGGATAACAAAACATGGCTTAGAATTGGTTTTCCAGCTATAGGTTGTACCTATTCTGTTGTGCTAAGCAATGTTGCATAATGCAATCACAATCTGTTGAGTCAATCATAGTGGCCCGCTTCAAAGATTACGTCAAGTCAGAATTGTAAAAACTATAATATAGTTTAGTATTATGTCTGTATAATCCCATTGGATTTTGATCATGTATTGGAACTGACAAACCACTACCCCACATCCAAAAACACTTATTCCATGGAGAAAGGAGGGGTGAAAACCTTTGAAACTGAATGCTGAGCAAATGGAAAACTAAAGTAGAAACAAGAATCTCTAAAATACGATATGCCCAGTGTATACATGGAATCATATGCTGCAAATGATCGTGTATAATGTAACTTTATGGGAGACTGTATATAGATGGCTTTCATTCCATTGAAATGATTCCTCCCAAACATCCCTGGTCTTTGGGGCAGGTGAGCGGAGGGCATATAAAGCTTAATAACTGCAGCTAACTCCATCTTCCTAACGTTTTAAAATTACCTGTTAGGAAATTGTTATTACCCAACTGGTTGGTCAGGAAATATATAAACCAACATTATGTGTTTGTAGCTAAAAGTATTATATAGCTTTAAAAACTGTTGCATCATCCTGCATCCTGATTGGCTGAGCTCTGTAGCCAATGTACTTAAGGAGAGCTGAATTATGGTTTGTGTGGACACTACACCATTTTACCTGCTGATATGCTGTAACTCTATATTTGATCTCTCTGCATGATCATTGCAATATCCCTGGACTGATCTTTATCTCACTTTATATGTGTATGACTTGGAATGTTTTTTGGACTATGATTTTGCTTTTTCCCTAAAAGTAAAATAATATCAAACCCCAGTTTGTTTGTATGTGAACTGTTATTATCCACAATCATTCTCAGTCGCTTTCATGTGTAAACTCAAAGAGTAATCTGCTCAATAACCCTATAAAATAATGAATGTCATCCAGTCTTATGGTAGTACATTTCAAAGGATCATCCAGAAAGAAATGCTTGCTGTTTCTGTTATTGCAGTTCTGGCATTATGAAAGGAAAGAAGAAAACCCTCCATCACAGACCTCTTTAAGAGCTGGGCATTTTTTCATTCCACTAAGAAACCCCTGAATACCTCCAGCTATAAATAGCAATAGCACTTAGACTTATATACCGTTTCACAATGCTTTACAACCCTCTCTGAGCAGTTTACAGAGTCAGCATTTTGCCCCCAAGAATCTGGATCCTCATTTTACCCACCTCGGAAGGATGGAAGGCCGAGTCAATCTTCAGCCAAAAAGATTTGAACGGCCAAACTTCTGACAGCTGGCAGTCATCAGAAGTAGCCTGCAGTATTGCATTCTAACCACTGTGCCACCACGGCTCTCAATAAATGCCCTTAAACAGAAAGCTGTTCTCAATGCAGTTTGATCTATGTCTACTTTATTTAAAAAAGCAAGCCTATTTCTATTAATACTATTCTTGCTCCCCTACTTCCTGCATCCTGAATGTGGACACTTGACTTAAAACACTTGGTGATGGCGAATCTATGGCCTGCGTGCCGGAAGTGGCATGCAGAGCCATCTCTACAGGCACGCGACCCGTTGACCGTTGCTCTTCTGGGTTCCGGTGCGCTGGCCAGCTGGTTTTCACACACGCGGGAGCACTGAAAACCAGAAAAGCAGCCACCCGGTGCGCATGTGTGCGCCGGGTGGCTGCTCTTCTGGTTTCCAGCACACGCATGCTTATCGGCCACCTGGTCTTCCAGTTTCAGGCACACATGCATGCACAAAGACCAGCTGGCTGGCGCATATGTGTGCGCTGGAAACTGGAAAATCATCTTCCCAGCGCGCGCATGCGCTCCGGACGGTTGCTCTTCCCGTTTCCGGCATGGGCATGCGCATGCTCTCATTTCAGCACTTGGTGCCAAAAAGGTTCGCCAACACTGGTCTAGACATACCCAGTTCCTGCAACTGTTCATTGTATGTTTTATCTTCCTGTGCCCAATCATCTTAATTGCTCTCCTTCATACTCTTTCTAGAGTCTCAACATCTTTTTTGCATCTTAGTGAACAAAAGTGTTCCAAGTGTGATCTTACCAATGATTTCCGTCCTTCGTCACAATCAAACCAATCATCCTCTTGGATTCATATACCTTTCTTTGTAGTATACAGTATCTGCATGAATAGACATGATTAAACCACATAATCCAAAAGAAAAATTTCCATTCAGATATTTATCTTTGTTCATTCTTACTTATTTTCCGGTCTCCAAATGACTTATCTCTTTTTCTATATTTTCTCATTTTGTTCATGCGGAATGATTTTTTTCTCCTGGATTATTTCATTCAACATACTGCCCACTTTTTTCCAAAAACACATCTCTGGTTCTTCCATTATCACCATTCACTGAAGTGTAACAAGCAATTAACCCCAAAATATGGATTCATACTTTCATATGCCCATAACAACCTAGGTGATACCAATTCATACTTTCTGCCACACATTTTAGCCCTTTCATTCATAATTAAGCTTACATCTTCACTTCACTGCGTGTAGTCATCAACTCCACAAGATCAAATGACCTTCTTTTAGATCTTCTATATCCTCCCCTTCTCTCTTAGTTTCGCAAACACGTGTTTATTTTTAATTTAATTTATTAATTCATCCTTTTTATCATCTAGGCCTTCTGAATTTCAGATGGCAAGCATTGATCTTCATAACTCTATTGATATTGATCTCTGCCACCCATCAGGGTTTTATCGATCAAGTTTTTCACATAATGCTTTTTAGCAATACAGAGAGTAAAGTGGTGGTCTAGTGGTGAAGACACTTGCCTCCCACTCAGAAGGCTGAGAGTTCAATCCTAGGTAGCAGCAGATTTTTCTCTTTCTAGGATGCATAGAAAAAATATCTGCTGTAAACTCTGCATGGGGTCAGGAAGGGCATTCGGCCAGTAAACAGAAAGCTCCATTCAGTCACCCCAGTGGTGAAATCCATTTTTTTTACTACAAAGTAATCCATTTTTTTGTGGACGTGGCTTGGTGGGCATGGTGTGGCTTGGTGGATGTGGCTTGGTGGACATGTCAGGGGAAGGATACTGCAAAATCTCCATTCCCACCCCACTCCAGGAGAAGGATACTGTAAAATCCCCATTCTCACCCCACTCCAGGGGAAGGATACTGCAAAATCCCCATTCCCTCCCCAGTCCTGGGGGAAGGATATTGCAAAATCTCCATTCCACTCTGGGGCCAGCTAAAAGTGGCATTTGCTGGTTCTCCGAACTACTCAAAATTTCCGCTACTGGTTCTCCAGAACCTGTCAGAACCTGCTGGATTTCACCCGAGTCATCTCGACTCTACCGCAAATGAAGGGTTTACAGAGTTGTAAAAAGGGAGTGTGCTTTTTAGCAATGCAGAGAAGGTATAGATCAGGCTCTCAATGACAATTGCGCCACATGCAGCATTCACAAGTAGTGATGAGAACGGTACCTATTAGTTTTGACATTTTGCCACAAGCAGAACCTGTGATGGTCCTAGATTAATTGAATCATGGAATCAGTATCCCACTTCCTAAGAACAGGGGTTTTTTCCCCTCTCAAAAATTGGCACCCTGTTTAACTTGGTGCCTTGGGCAACCATGCAATTTACTTATACATGAGCAGCCACTTTTATCCCCAGCATGCTCATGCTTTTCAACACAAGCTGGGATCTCTAGAAAACCATACACACTGACAAACACACAGGATGCAAATTTGTAACAATGTTGGGGCTGTACTCAAAGTTTTGGGAAACCCTATGTGTCTTCAGAACCCTTACGTTACACCTCTGCTTTACCCTGGCACCGGAAGGACTGAGCATAAACTCCTCTTATATCACTGCTGATAAAAATGTACCAGGCAATAGTAGCTGCATGGCTATTATTTTCATATGATATAAAATTACAGTGTCATAAAATGCTAATATCCAACATAACAGCAGATTTGTCCCTTCCTATATTCATAAAAGAAATGTGAATTCAGAATGTAGGAAAGGCAAGATATCAAATGGGAAAACTTTCAGACATAATAAAGATTAACCCTTCCACCAGCCAATTAGAATGGCCCGCTTAAGCAAGACAAGCTTTAACTTGTATTTCTTTTGAGTACATTTGTGTAATCGCCTCCTAATTAATACGTTAATTAGTTATATTTTAGAGTAGTGTGCAACTGCAGCCAAAGGGAATAAGCAGGTTCACCAGCTGCTATTTTCTACACAGGAAGTAATATCCCTGCATATTCAAATTGAGACTTTGCATTTCTTTTTTTGTTTAAACTGCCCTACAATGAATAGCACAAATGTCCCATTTATTTCAGGGAGACTTTGCAAAATTAAAACGCTATATAGTAAAAACAATATGTGTGAACCACCTGCTTTCTATTGGACGAAGTCGATTGTCACGGAATGACAGCTGCCGCAAAGCCAACACCATTTCAGATTTTATCTTACCTTGCCAACTGGACTTACATTCACGCATGGGGTTCTTTGCTAGCACTGAATGAATTTTACTGCTATTAATATGCACTGGCAACTGCTTCTGCTCACTGGGTCACCCAGTGGGTCAACATTAGTTCAAACAAAGAACAATTCACCCCCCCCACCCCCACCCCCGTTGGAAAAAAGACTGATGAGGAGCTTTTGAGTAGAGGGACAACTCTAGCCAGGGAGCAGACATGGAGTCAGCTTTGTACTCAAGGAAAAGTTCTCCCCATGTGCTTCCTTTTGAGAATTTCTTCAGATTTGGGAGGAGATGGGCTAAAAGCCACTTCAGGACCTTTTAAGATTCCCCAAAGGGACAAAAAGGAAGCGACAACACAACAGACAATTGGATTGCCATGCTCACGATTTACGTATACACTTTGGATTTTATTCCGTAGTGATACCTTCCCTAGTTTGAACTAGTTGGATGTAAAGTAACTTCACTAGTCACTTCCTGCATCAATTTTTTAGAAAGAAATGATTAATATACCAGTTAAACCATGGCTTCTATTAGCCAGGTTTAGTGGTTTGATTCCCACAATACCCCACGCCAACCATGGTTTTCCAATCACAGAGTATGCTTATGCAGCATGCATAATTCATGGCTTAGCATGGTGTCTATGTATCTCATTGTAATTTCCATGTGATATGAACCAGAAGCTGGCTTTGCCACACATGCAGGAGGCAATCAATTCTATGTGGCACTATGTTGATGAGAACTGAGGTAAGTTGAAGAAGAAGAAGAAGGAGGAGGAGGAGGAGGAGGAGGTCTTCAACGTTCTTCTTCTTGAAGACCTGAGTCTCACATTGCACTAACCATAATGTGGTTTGTTTGACTTTTGCTTAAGCTACTGCAGCTTATTCAGGGAATCATATACAAAGCAAACAATGGTATAAACCCAGCCAGTGTTACTGCATATCTGGAGACAATCGCTGCTGCCCCTGGGTTCCGTTGTGCAATAGCCACACTGAACCTCTAACACAACTGAAGGATGAGAGACAAAAGAAATCTGCAGAATTCTCCTATAGAAAATCAGTAGTTCCTTGAGGTCCATCTACAGTCAAATATTCCCCCCACTGGGTCAGAAAAACTACCTGAGATATGATGACTGGCAGGAGTTGCAATACAAGACAAAGAAAACTTCATGGCTTTTGGTGGAAAAAATGACAGGTGTCCTTGCAGCATTCTGGGTGTAACGGACCATCTTGGAGAAACTCATTAAACCCTTTCACTTTTAATTATAGCCTTCTGTTGGCCATCCTCAACCGCAAAATAAATATCTAGATCTTGATAATGTAATCCACCAGAGGGCAGGCTGCTGTGCTTAAAAAAATATTCTGAGAAATACATTCAGAGAATCTATATACCCCAGCTTTCCCCCAGTCTGGTATCTTCCAGATATGTTCAATTATGACATCCATCACTACCAGTCAACGTAGGCTTTTTAAGCAGGATAATAGATATTATACTGAAATAATGCCCTGATTGGAGAAGATTGCTATAGGCTCACTATTAGGGAAAATTACAGCTGTGTTTTTCTTCATGCCACTTCAAATGTGTATTCAATCTGACCAATTCACTATAAAGCAATCAACTTGTTTTACCAACAGGAAAAAATAAGCAATAAATAACAACTGAGAATATGAGAGAGTTTTAAAAGAGAGAGTGGCTGTTCATATTCATGGGGTGTTTTTTTCTTCCTTTTTTACAGCATTATTTATGAGAAGACTTAATCTGTTTGAGAGAGAAAGAGAGATTAAAACTTATACGGCATATAATTATCAAGTCAACATTCAATTGCAATCATTTTCCAATCCCATTATTTTACTGAATTTTATATTAGCCCCATGTTATATTAGGGACGTGGTGGCTCAGTTGCTAAGATGCTGAGGCTGTCAATTGAAAGGTCGGCAGTTCAGCAGTTCAAATCCCTAATGCCACGTAACGGGGTGAGCTCCTGTTACTTGTCCCAGTTTTGGCCAACCTAGCAGTTGAAAAGCATGTAAAAAATGCAAGTTGAAAAATAGGGACCACCTTTGGTGGGAAGGTAACAGCATTCTGTGTGCCTTTGGCATTTAGTCATGCCGGCCATATGACCACAGAGACGTCTTCGGACAGCGCTGGCTCTTCAGCTTTGAAACGGAAATGAGCACCACCCCTAGAGTTAGGAATGACTAGCACATATGTGCGAGGGGAACCTTTATCTTTGCCTTATTTGATTTTTTAATTAGTGTATTGTTTTAAATGTGGTTTTTATATTCTGTAAGCCGCCTTGAGTCGCCATGGGCAAATAAGCGGCAATATAAATTTAATAAAATAAATAAATAAATAAAATTCCTCTCTCACAACAAAAAAGTCAAAGCTAAATTCCTCATTAATGAGAATGAAAATTTGAGAGCAGCAAGAAATAACTTTCCGGTCCACAGAAATTAGATGCTATGTACTCCCATTCTCACATTCAGGCTGTGAAACTGATCAGTGGGGTGGAACCAAAACAGATTGGGACTACCAAGTTCCAGTCTATGAAGAGAGTCTCCAAATTCCTTGCTGTTTTCCTAAGCCATTCTGAAATTCCAAGGCAGTTCCTACAAACCCAGAAGGGAAAATGTAGAAATATTCAGTTTAATATGGGTTTAATATGACCCCACAAGAATGGTTTTCTAGAAATAAAAAGAAACATTAAAATGAAGAGATGCTTCACATTGAAGTCTTTAATCAAATTGTTACGGAAAGAAAGGAAAGGGACGTCCAATATAACATATGTCACAATCAGGATTTGATGTAACAATACAATCCTCCATATTCTGACAGGTAGGAAAATTCAGTTTAGATTCTGACACAATGTCAAATTATGTAAGTATGTGTAGGATGAAAAGGAGAATCATTTCATGTCATTTTCCAATTACTCGACACATACAAACAAAATTCTACAGAAGCAAGAATAATGGTCTCATTAATATTCTGAATGAAGTACTGGGGAGGAAATCATGGCTCCCTTTTTTTTCAGGAAATTAATTTGTTCTCATTTATTTTAAGAATATCTTCCCCAGAAGGTCACATCACTTTACCATCTGCCCCTGACTACTAGCTTCCCACTCTACCATGTCATCCTTACACCTGATGCTCTCTGTAACCCTGAGTGCCTCCTACACCACTCAGCCAAGTTTTATTCTTGGAAAACTGTGCACTTGCAGTTCTACCCAGCCCCTTCTGTTCTGGGTAGCCTCTCTTTACAAAGATGAGGCTTTTTATGGATCTTAACCAACTCCATTTTTCTCCTTAGCAAAGGGTCATTTGCTCTGCCTTTCCTCTGCATCCTTCCCTTTAGGGTTTTCATATTTTATTTATTTATTTTAAATGTTTATTTATTTATATCCCACCTTTATTATTTTTATAATTAACTCAAGACAGCAAACACACACAATACTTCTTCCTCACCCTATTTCCTTCACAACAAGAAAATTGTGAGGTAGTTTAGGCTGAGTGAGGTGACTGGTCACCGAGCTGACTTTCATGCCTAAGGCAAGACTAGAACTCAGAATCCCCCGATTTCGAGCCTGGCACCTTAACCACTACATCAAACTGATTTTCCTTAGAGATTTTATTTCCTTATATCCTTAGATGCCTCTTCTCTAATAGAGGACATTCTACCTTTGATTAAAGATGGTTACAACTTATTAAACCATAAACATTTTAAAAGAGATCATTATACAGAATATAAAACCAGAAAACTGAAACCCTACACCCTGCAGAATTCCTTCAAGAGAGGATATAATTCAAATGCTATTTTAACAAAAAGTTTTTAAAAATATCTTCTCAGAATAATATAACCACAGGAATACAAATGTCTCATGTTGCTGAGCAAATCATACCGAAATTGGGAGCCTGGTCTAACCTGGTTTCACAGAAATTAAAAAAACAATCTGTACGTGCTTTAAGAAAAATTGCAAAAGTATAAAAATGCAGACATCCTCCAAATACCTCCAAACATCTTTAGTAGGAAAAATGAATGAAAACCCATCATTTTTACATTTGGCTCACCTTGCACAGAGAGTTTTGCAGTGCTCCTCTGGCACTCCCGGCTTTCATATTACAGAAGGTGACATGCATTAGGGCTAGCACAATTTACCAAGCTCACAGGGTGATGATATTCCTGCAAATTTCAACCTAAGTAGCAAATCTACATACACATCACAGTCTTATTGTTCTCTGTTTGTAGTCATCAAATTGCCCATCGTCAGGACTTCTCACATTTCACAACAGCAAAAGAGCCATCATCCTGGCCACTGCTCATATTCTTGGAATATTCTTACTCCAGTTTCTGCCTCCCTAAGTTTCAGTGGAGAAGCTGTGTTCAGTTAATTTATTGGTTTTATTATAAAAAGAATTTTTTCCCCTTTTCCCCTGAAGTTATTTTAATGGGATTCTGGTGTCCTGCGGAAGTAAACGGTAAACTGTAACATTTCATTGGTAAGAGAACTCAAACTGCACACAGCAACAAAGGTGTTTTTAGAAAATCAAAAGGCTGGATGGCTGCAGCCCAGCGCTTTCTTGAAAGTCCTCTGGTTTACCTAGGAAACAAACAAAGACAGGTTGAGACAACGGGGAACAATCTCACTAGTTTGCCTTTTTTCTAAAGGGATTATGTTGAGTCTGGTCACACCAATCATGGCAGCTGTTCTGTCAGCAATTCATGGCATGCTGTCAACATTCCCAGTCTGCTCATGGAATCAAAAAGATTGCCCACCTCAAAGCTAACGGCACTGAATGTATACAGGGAGTCCTCAATGTACAACCACAAGTGAGCCCAACATTTCCGTTCTTAAGTGAGACATTTGTTAAATGAGTTTTGCTCCATGTTTACGACCTTTCTTGCCACAGTGAATCACTGCAGTTGTAAAGTTAAACCAGAGGTGGGTTTCCACAGGTTCTGACCAGTTCTGGAGAACCAGTAGCCAAAATTCTGAATAGTTCAGAGAACCGGTATATACCAACTCTGACTGGCCCTGCCCACATTTATTCTCTGCCTCCCGAGTCCCAGCTGACCAGGAGGGAATGGAGACTTTACAGTATCCTTCCCCTGCCACGCCCACAGAACCGGTAGTAAAAAAATTGAATCCCACCACTGAGTTAAACGCATGGTTGTGAAGTGAATCTGGCTTCCCCGATGACTTTGCTTGTCAAAAGTTTGCAAAAGGTGATCACGTGACCTTGGGTCACTGCAATCGTCATAAGTATATGTCAGTTGCCAAGCATCTGAATTTTGATCACATGATCATGGGGCTACTACAAAGGTCGTAAGTGTGAAAAATGGCCATAAGTCATTTTTTTTCCCAGTGCTGTTGTAATTTTGTAACTCGAGGACTGTCTGTACCTTCTCTATGCAAGGGATCTCACAATCCCGATATTAGCTTTCAAACTTGATGCGTGGTTTTTGTTTTATATCTTTCCTGCTAATTTGGAAGGTAAAGTGGACCTGCTATCATGCTTCTTTTCCTTGTTGATGTAACACCTCACCTCCCTCACTTCTTAACATCTCAACTTTCCAGAATAAGCATCATGTTGTACCCAAAAGACTTGGCCTCCTTCAAAAGCTTGTCCAGTACTGTCTGGCTCTCATACACAACTTTCTCTACACTCCTTTTGTGTCTTCATTCTGTGGGCAATTCTCCATAGCTAAGCTGCTGCTCCCAGCTGTTTTTGAAGCCAAATTCCTGAGTCGAGATTGCTGTGTTTGGCAAAAGGTTAAATTGGTGCTCAGACCAAAGTATTGCCACTATAGGGTCTGACTGGACATTACCCTACTTCATGCCCTTCCTATCCATGTAAGAAAGCAAACCTTGATGGTTTGCTTGTGTTGAATCTCCCAGTGTTTGATTTTATTTCCTTTTAGTCTTCCTTCTTAGTCTTTGTCCTTTTCTTTTGTTTTCCCAGATATCTGCACACATGGACACCTTCCTATTCCCTTCCCAAATTCTCTTCTTGACATTTAACATAAACTCTTTTTTCCCCTTCCTTTATCCATAGTGTACTATCATTTGATGCTGTAATGATTAAAGCAAAGTGTGAAGGAAGGTTTCTCGGTTCAAATGGACCGTGGCCCGATACGCACACAAATGCACTAAAGCATGCAAGTTGAGAGAGGACTCTGAAAAAGGTAACTAGTTTAATAATAAAAAACACATAAAAACAAAACCTACAAGAAGGCATCAACAGGCTAAAGAATTCTCCTCACAGAACAGTCCATTAACTCTAATCTTCTTCCCAAACGTGGGAGGCTCTCTGGGTTGTTCGTGAGTCTTCTCAGGAGCAAGGCAGTGACTCAGCTCTTTGTAATGACTTCTGCTCTGGAGGCTCTCTGAGGGTCTCAGTGAGAGTCTGCGTGAGTCTGTCTGTCTGTCTGTCTCTCTCTCTCTCTCTCTCTCTCTCTCTCTCTCTGGCTCTCTGGCGCTCTCTGCTGGAGAGTCTCTGTTGGCTGCAATCCTGCAGCTACTTATATACTCTTCAACTGACCGTTGGAAAGTGCAGAAAACTCAGAGCCAGGAAGCTGGGCTCTGATTGGTTGATTCAAACTGTTCAAACCAAACCAAATCAATCAATTAATTGCAGCGATATACTAAGAGGCTTTTCCTCTGACACAAAGGGAAAGGTTTTCCCTTTGCTCCTACAGTATATCCCATTCAGTGATGAAATCCAAATTTTTTTTACTATCGGTTCTGGGTGTGGCGTGGCTTGGTAGGCAGGGCAGGGGAAGGATACTGCAAAATCCCCGTTCTCACCCCACTCTGGAAGCAGCCAGAGGTGGTATTTGCCAATTCTCTGAACTACTCAAAATTTCCACTACCAGTTCTCCGAACTGCTCAAAATTTCCACTACCGGTTCTCCTGAACTTGTCAGAACCTGCTGGATTTCACCCCTGATCCCACTGTAGGACCAAATAAACTTTATAACAGTGCTTCCCAAACTTTCTTTCTTTCTTTATCACAAATTGCCTCTCAGAAAGTTCTTTTTACCCAGTGGAGGTAAAACACTTTAAGTCAATTTAAAGTGACTTTAAATGTTGTGATTGGGCAATGGCTTTGTACGATGCTATCCAAAGAAAAGCCACCTTTACCCAATTTGGGGTAAAGTTTGGGAAATTACTTTATAGCAAGAGAGAATGGATGGTTCAACTTCAAAGAATTCAAGTAGCATTCACTTAACCTTTATGATTTCATACCAATGTGCCTATAGAGATTGGAGGGACAAGAAAGAAAAAGAAGTGTTGCTATATAATGGGCCAAGAATGGAAAAGCATAGAGAACATGTTTCATCTGTTGGACAGAAACCAGAGCATATAAGATGTGGTGAATATAGTCCAGGTTCCCAGGAGGATGGGAATGCATGGCAAGGAATAAAAGAAAGCTGGGAGGAAGAGGGTCAGGCAAGACTCTGAGGAATAAGGTCAGGCGAACTCCTCCCTAGAAGTTCTCAGACTAAATCTTTGACAAAGCAAGTAGTTTACTTTAGTTTGGTAAGATTCTACCTATAGATGAGGAATAATAAAGTAAACTGCTTAGAAATACTCTGCGTGTCTTTCTTGGATTTTGGAAGCTGACATCGCCTCTGATTGGGCCTACTGCAGAGTGGTAACTCAAAATTTTAATATTCACACCACTGTCTCTTCTTCCATAATGCACTGACTGGCTGATGATGTGCCAGCATTAAACAGCAGCAACTGACTCTTTCTGGGTCAGTTTTGAAACAGGTTTAGCTCAGTAGTGTAACATTTTTAAAAACCATGTAGTCTCCTTCATTCTTCCATGTAAAAAGAAAAAGTTCCACAGTTTGTTTTTTGATTCTGGGTCTCTGGAAAAAAGGCCTGAATTTTATAGTTTCTGCATTAACCCATCAGTTCACAAACTGTTAATAGAACCCTCAGAATAGCCTCAGATAATCACAGATCACACACGGGTTTCCTATTTTTGTTTTCATACTTTCTCAGCTTTTAATGATCGTCAAATTAGAATTTATTAATAATCAATGCATATGCTCAACAAAAAAAGACGTCCATTTTCATTGCAAAGGAAGATCAATTTTTGATGTATTAATCTGTTCCACATATCCAGAGAAAGGTTCTTAATTTTTTGATTATATGTGGTGTATAAAGAATTAGAAGACATTTTAAACTTAGAACAGAACAAACCTCTTGAAAATATTTCATTAGAATGTCAAGAATTCCACATCCCCATAGAGGAAAACACAACACAATGGAAGCTCACAATAAGCCCTTGCACCTTCATTTTTTGTCCTAGTAAGGTAAAAGTAGATAATGGTGTATACGGGTTACAATAAAAGCTTGTTAACGCTTCATTTTGTAATGAACTAAACTCAAGAATGTTAACAGTCCTAATAAAGGAGAATATTTGTAGCTCAGGATTTAAATGAGGGGTCCTAGCAGTTATCACCCATCACTGACACTGATGATGTTGCCTGGTTTGGGTACTGAAACATCAAGAGGTGATGTTATTGTATAAGATTAATAATATGGCAAAATGTACAACTAAGAAATTAAATAGAGGATGTTTTGAATACAAAAAGAAGCACATTAGATGCACACATAAGGTTAATCTGTTTGAAAAAACACATAAACAATTGGTGATACTATAAAAAGATAAATCTAACAATTGCTGTTAGTGAAGTGATGAATCTAACCATTTTTAATCTGGCAACTAGGTGTAATAGAATAAAAGAGGACTATATTTCCTCCTGCTATAAAAGAGAGAACTGAATAAAAAAGATTATATAATTTAGGAAGCATTATGTTGTTAAATATAGTTTTTAAGATAAATATTAAAATGAAATAAAAGATGATACAGACAGACAGCAATCACTCATTAACAGTTAAAGAGAATTGAGCTAGTAGAGACTGAAATGTATCCAACATCCATACAACTCCTACATCCCATTTTGATGAGACTACTGGCATGCAAGAAAATATTCCTAACAACCAGCTCTGATTTTAAGGAAAAAGATCTAATTTAGCAGACATAATACAGACATGTGTCTGTTTCATATGAATGGTACAATCTTCATTACTATTTTGATTTCTAGCAGGCAGACAATATAATCTCAGTCTTCATTATCTGAAAAAAAAAATCCCATGATATTCAAATAGATTTATTCTGACCAAACATCCCTACAAGTATTATTTCAACATATCATTCACCAGAGACATATTAATCCTGATCAGGGTGAATTTCTAAAATTAAAAAAAAAAGTCTATAATATGACAATGAAACTGAATAGCACTGAGATCAATAATGTTGAGGAAACCTTGTTGTCTGGAGAGTTCCAAAGCTTACTAGAGCTTCTAAACATGCAGATGTCGTTAAAATTCAGATGACATATTGTTTGAATCCCGTGCGTTGTATATCACTTTTAAGCAGTGTAATTTTTACCATTAATCATTATTTTTCTTGATGCATACTGAAGAGATTTTCAGTGCACTGTTGATAGTGTAATTAATGTTTTATTAATAGGGATTTATCCTGCCTTTACTTTGGGTCAGCTCATGGCAGCATGCATACTTAGTGTCACTGCCTACTATCCAGTGATGGGTTGCCCCCGGTTCAGACCAGTTCTATAGAACTGGTAGTAAAACAGGCGGAAGGCTCTGCCCACAGACTCCGACATCATCAGAATGTCTTCTGCATGCACAGAAATGCACGCGGCCCCATTGCAAACCAGTAGCAAAGGTAGGTAGAACCCACTCATGCTCCTATCTTCCCCAAAGCAAACTTGCCAAGTAGGTTGCAGTGCCTCAGAACTCCTACTCGGTGTAGGTAATTCTAGCTCTCAGGGTAGAGGGGAAGAGAGCTGTGATAGACAAGCAAAAAGCTTTTCTGTGGCTGATATCCAGTTGTGGATATCAGTTGTATCCAGGAGAACACACATGGCTGGTGGTTTGATTCTTTCCCTTCTTGTTGTCATAACTGCATCCCACAAATCTGCTCGGAAAGGTTGGAAGACAATCTGAAATAAATGACTGGAGGCACACGGGGACAAGAAAGAAGACAGCAGGGAAAGCTCACATTGTGCAAGCAGATGTCTGTTCATGTGACACCAGACATAGCCTTAGATAAGCAGCTGATCAAAAATATTATATTGTTTCAGTTAATGTTCTAGTTATCTAAACGCTTGATGTGTCTCCCAACTCTGATTATTCTGATACTTTGAGAAGATCACTGCACAGTTTTAAGAGCACCGTCAATGTAAAGGATTTCATGGAATGAAACTTCCATATGATCTAACTCAGTGATCTAGCTGGAGTAGTTTTTTTTTTTCAAATGAGTGAGCTTTTTTCCCTAGCTAAAACTCTGCAAATCTTTCTACCGTTAAATGCCAACCACCCATACATCCTAATTTGTATTATTTCTTTTGTCAATAGTTGGAAACTAAAACATTACAAAGCAAAAATGTTATCGTTCCATTTACACCAGGAGACTCTTTAAATGTAAATATCCCTCAGCTAAGACGCTGAGCTTGTCAATTGAAAGATTGACACTTCAGTGGTTCAAATCCCTAGTGCTGTGTAACGAGATGAGCTCCCATTCCTTGTCTCAGTTTCTGCCAGCCTAGCAGTTCGAAAGCACGCAAAAAATGCAAGTAGAAAAATAGGGACCACCTTTGGTGGGAAGGTAACAGCATTCCGTGGGCCTTTGGTGTTTAGTCATGCCAGCCACATGACCACGGAGACATCTTCAGACAGCAGTGGCTCTTTGGCTTTGAAATGGAGATGAGCACCACCCTCTAGAGTCGGGAACAACTAGTACATATGTGCGAGGGGAAGCTTTACCTTTATCTTTATTTTCACGTAGTATTACGAGATTACTAAATTTTGTTGGTAGGCATTATGAATAGCAAGGTTTTGTCTTGAAGCAAGACTTAATTTAGTGTTAGTAAATCCTATTCCATGGATAGAAAAACAATAATGAAACTTGAAGAATGCTGTGTAAGAATGCGGTGCCATTCTGGTTACATGTAATTCTGGTTACATGTAATTACGACCAGAATTGAACCCAAAATTTATGTTGCTAAGTGAGAAATGTTTTAAGTGAGTTTTGCCCCATTTTATGACTTTTCTTGCCACATTTGTTAAGTGAATCACTGCAGTTGTTAAATTAGTAACACAGATGTGAAGTGAATCTGATTTAACCATTGACTTTGCTTATTGGAGGGTCGCAGAAATGGATCATATGACCCTGCGACACAACAACCATCATAAATATGAACCAATTGCCAAGGGTCTGAATGTAAATCACCATGGGAATATGCTGCAGCGGTCATAAGTGTGAAAAATGGTCATAAGTCACTTTTTTAACCTAATTTTGACAAAATAATCTTTTTAGCTGAAAAGTGGGGAGTTTTTCTTTTTATACAATAACAGCCATAGTGGCTGTGATCTCACAAAACACTTTGAGACAACAAACTGATACTGGAAAGGTTTCTGCAGAGGTGGGTTACAGCAAGTTCTGACCAGTTCTGGAGAACCGGTAGTGGAAATTTTGAGTAGTTTAGAGAACCAATAGTAAAAATTCTGACTGGCCCCACCCCCATGTATTCTCTGCCTCCCGAGTCCCAGCTGATTGGGAGGAAATGGGGATTTTGCAGTAACCTTCCCCTGGAGTGAGGAGGGAATTGAGATTTTACAGTATCCTTCTCCTGCCACTCCCATCAAGTCATGCCATGCCATGCCCACCAAGCCACACCCACAGAACCGGGAGTAAAAAAATTTGAAACCCACCACTGGGTTTCTGCCTACCATGATGCTCTCCAAACCAAAAAAACTTTATTGCAGTCATTAACCAGCAGGAAGAAAGAAGAGAAGAAAGTAGTTTTCAAATATCCAGAGCAATCAAAAATAAATAAGGAAGAGCGATACATAGGAAAATATGCCAAAGTTTCATTCGCTTTTTAAACTAAAATCTAGAATTATAGAGCCCCTGACAAATGTGGTGCTCTCCATACCTCAATTTACTTTGGTCTTTTGGGGGAGAGCAGGTGGGCACACATCCAATCAGGGCATTGGGCTGCTGCCCCCCCCCCCAATCATTTTAATTTTATGAGAATGCCTCCATGCAAAGATAGTAGCACTCTTGGAAGGAATAATTATGCATGCTAGCTTTCCTTTTGATTGCTTAATGGAAAACACCGTAAAAAATATTAGGTGAGGCACATTGGTTACCAAAGAAGGTATCACTAGGCACACTGGAGCCTTTGAAGTTGAGATCCCAAATAAAAGCTCTCCTTTTTTTTGGTCCATTTAGGCACTCAGTCAACATGAGAAGATAAATATAGAAGGATTGATTCATTTGAGGAAGGAATTTAATATAATCATGTCAGTAAGGTGATCTCCATTACCCCAAATTTCCAATTTAGAAAGCAGTCCTCCATGAGGGACTTCATAATACTATATGAAGATGGACTCGCTGAATTTATAGAGCTACAGAAGTTAAAGCCCACACTGGAAATATGTTTGGTAATCTCTGACTTCATTTGCAAATCAGCCAGATGGCAATTAGTGTGGAGGTGTATTTTATTCAGCTTGGAGGACACAGGTTAGCTTTCACTGAAGGATATTGGCTCTGGCTAGGAAAGGGTGAATAAGGTCTCAAAGTGGGGTGGGGCGGGGGATCTTATATTGTAATAATTACTAAAAATGCCTATGATCAACTCCAGAGAGACCAGCAGAGTGAAAATGAAGGCGATGAGGAAAAAGAGAGAGGCAGCTCTAGGGTCAAAATTCTGTTAAACTACATCATGCAGGCAACCCACTTCAGCTTTGCTATAACACATCCAATAATGAGCTGTCCCCATTTAGACCTGGGGCAACAAATCCAACCTCTTGGAAAAGATGTGACAGAGTTATAGATTGCATTTGTTGCTCTGTTTGTAGCCAAGAGTCTAGCTTGGTGTCTAGGAGAACTTGATAGAACCTCTCTGAACTGTAAGACATGGCAAACACTCAGAAGCACTCAACCTGTTTTTCATTCCTTCACTATTCTCGACACAGAAAATCCATTCATCTTGAAGGAAGCTTGGGCTTAGTGATCTACTGGGTAAATAAATTAATCTTCTCCCCTCTACCAATACTGCATTTCCAGATATTTCCTTACACACACACACATAAACACCTACCAGTCAATACATAAGATAGGATACATATTGTTGAGGATAAGTTGTTAAAGTGAATTTGAAATGTGCTTCCCAAAATATCATTTACACATTTACCAGATGGTAAAATAAACATGTAAATTGTTATCAAGTATACACCAACTTCATCCTGCAAATTTTAGGCACCAGAGGGATGGTGTAAAAATTGTTGCATATTGTGTTACTTGTTCATTTAATAGTTTATTAGCATTTTAAAGTAAATATGTATAATCTTCCCTTTTTAAAAAAGGCATTGATATTTTAAAAATAATTCTTAACAACTTAACACTTCTCCAGTTATGCAGCAGTTCCAAGTCCCACAATGTAAAAATCAGGGACATGCTTAAATTTGTAGCTTGCACTGTGAGATGATAAAGGAAGGGTAATTATACTAACCAGAAATTAATTTTGTAGAGAAAGGAGCATTTTAAAAAATGGCTGACAGCATTACCTTTGGAGCAAATAGGAAAGAGGAACAGTGTGGAGTGGGTTCAGAGAATCAAATCAACTAATATATGAATACTGCTGATTTAAATAAAAATCCACTGCTGATTTTAGAGATCCACTGAAACAGTTCTCTTTTATCTTTAGAAAAATTAAAACCTAGAATGTACAAAGGGTAATAATGCCTTACTCACTTTCTTCTCTGTGTAGGTTTATTTATTCTACTACAGCTATAATGTGGATTGTTTAATTTTGGCTCAGTATGTGAAGTAAACTGAGCTATTGTGGTTTGATTTAGAGGTGAATGTAAGTGTATAGGTTAGCATTATAGTTGGACCAGACCACTACATTAAACACAATGAATAAATCTAGCCATGACATCTAAGCTTCAGGTGGATCAACTTAAAACACTGGTGCAACCATGACAAAGGGTAGCATTTGTAATCATGGAGATCTGAACCCCAAAGCAAGTGGTTTTCATCTTTCAGCTATGGAAAGATCATAGAATCCTAGATTTGGAAGGGGTTATTTCAGCTACCAAATCCAACCCCTCACTCTGTGGAGGCATCCAGATTACAACGTCCCAGAGAGAGTTATAGGCTAAACAACTCTCAGAGGTTAAAGAATAAGCCAAATTCAAGACATCTAGCTGGTTGGAATACAAAGTATTATACTGTCCAAGTCTGGGGGCAGCATTCCTACATTCATTGAAATAGAAACCTCTACACATCTTGCTCTCTCTTTCTGTAAATAAAAATTTACATATATTATGCACATTTTGTGACATTCTTCATTTTCTGCCTGAGCTGTCCCTTTCACTTCTAACTCATGGTAAGTATACCCCTGGCCAAAGATTCCTGAGGTAGATGCATGTAGGAAAATAGCTTTCTGGGTGGGAACTTCCCAGGGTATGGTGCACTTAGCAATCTTGCACTATTGGTAGCTTAAGAAAATCCTGTCTGGACTGAGACTCTTGAGAACAACTTGCACAGTGCTCAAACCACCGGCTAAGAGGTCCTCCCCTGCTGCTGTTTACACACACATACACACACAAACACATAGAATGCACTCTCTCTTTCTCTGCCTCACATACTGCACAAAATGTCTACGGAGATTCTCAGTCATCCAGGTCATGGTTGTCACAAAGATACTCTTTCTGGACTTTCTGGTTTTTTTCTTTGGAGAAGTTTTGCTTCTCATCCAAGAAGCTTTTTCAACTCAGACTGGAATCCCCACCATCCAGTCAGAGCTGAAGTGGCTTCTTGGATGAGAAGCAAAACGTCTTCAAAGAAAAACCAGAAAGTCAAGTTGCTTCTTGAAAGAGCACCCAAGAAACACACTGCACAAAAGGTAATTTTACATATACAAATATACATATAAGTAGTCCTTGATTTACAACCATAATTGAATCCAAAATTACTGTTGCCAAGTGAGACATTTCTTAAGTGAATTTTGCCCCATTTTATGACCTTTCTTGCCACAGCTGTTAAGTGAATCCCTACAGCTCTTACGTTAGTAAGATAGTTGTTAAGTGAATCGGGCTTCCCCACTGACTTTGCTCATCAGAAGGTCACAGAAGGTGATCCCATGTCTCCAAGACACTGCGACCGTCATAAATATGAACCAGTTGCCAATCATTCTAATTTTGATCACCTGACTATGGGGATGCTGCAACAGTCGAAGTGTGAAAAATGGTAATAAGGAATTTGGATTTTAAAGCTGGTTGTTGTGCTGCAACCCACTTGTACAATAACAAGCTTAAAAATCCAGATTCCTTTCCTGCTGCCTTTTAGAACTACAGTAATGTCTTCTCAAGGTACTTTTAGCCGTGAAGCTTCAACAGATGCTAGGAAAGAGGAATTTCTATTTCAGATGGGCCTGGGAGGTCATCCCTTAATTTGGAGAGTTTGCTGCTTCAGTTCAGTGGGGCCTGTATTAATTCTCCCTTCAGCCTGTTCTACTGTTCCTCTTTACTGAGACCTGCTATTGAACTGTCCTGATCTTAATAGCCTCCGTCAAATCAGAGCTTGCAAAGAGAAAATTGCTGGAAATCGCAGCAATAAATCCCAGCAGAAGCCTTTTTTTAAAAAAAAAAAATACTCCTTTACTTTCCCTGAGGTACCTACTTCTCTATGATTTTGGAGGTTTGGAAGGTCTTTGGTGAGAATGGGCTGAGATAAGGGTTGGCACTGGAGCAGTTTACCTCTTGAAGGTGCTCACTTCCGCTAGTTTTAGAGGTGGGAAAAAAATAAAGATTATGCTTCCAAAGTGTCAAATTTGTATTCACATTGCTCTGACAGAACTCCAATGGAGAGATAATTAATTCTCACATACAGTCATCTTTATGTACGCTTTCGTTTTAACACTAGAACTGTCTGCTCTTTTGCAATCAGACGGTATGCTGATGAATTTATCCATGTCCTCCATACACCTGTGACCTAGGAATGACTGAAACAGATCTCACACAAATAACACAAGTTGTATTTGACCTTCTTCAGAGCGCACATACGGAAGCTATCAGTGCGCAGACCACATGTCTATTTAGAAATACTTCTGCTATTGTCATGTTTCAGCCATTTGTCTGTTCACAATTTTTTTTTTTTTTGCAATATCTTTTTCCATACTCATCTTGCCCTTCAGCATTAGATTTCTATGCTTAGGATTTTATTGCCGTCTTGCATACATAACAGACTCGTCGCTTCAGGCAAAAGGGTAACAAAATCCATGTTATTTTAAACATGCTAGGTGCTGTATCTTCTCTCTCTCTTGGTTTTTCCTTTATTTTTATTATTTTATTATTACCCCTAGTACATTCTAGGGAGCTTTTTCAGATGACGTTTAGGTGGTTTTAATCTTTCTAAAGATAAAAGAGAACTGTTTCAGTGGATCTCTAAAATCAGCAGTGGATTATTATTTAAATCAGCAGTATTCATACGTTAGTTGATTTGATTCTCTGAACCCACTCCACCCTGTTCCTCTTTCCTATTTGCTCCAAAGGTAATGCTGTCAGCCATTTTTTAAAATGCTCCTTTCTCTACAAAATTAATTTCTGGTTAGTATAATTACCCTTCGTTTATCATCTCATAGTACAAGCTACAAATTCTGGATCCAGATGCCACTAGATCAGTGGTGGGTTGCTCCCAGTTTGCACCAGTTCGCAAGAACCGGTAGTAAAAATTTGTAGTAGTTCGGAGAACCAGTAATAGCATTTGCTGGCCACGCCCCACAAACCAGTCGCCAGCCCAGTCGCCACTCGCTTACCCCGCCCACTTCATCAGAGGCTTTTTTTAAAAACTTTTAAAAGCATTTTTTCTACCACTTCAGCCAAAAAAATGCTTTTAAAAGTAAAAAAAAAGCCTCTGATGATCGTGTGACTCAGCTGGGATCGTCAGAGGCTTCTGAAAGCATTTTTTCTGCAACCTCTTTGGCTGAAGAGATTGTAGGGGAAAAAATGCCTTTAAAAGCCTCTGGCGATCCCAGCTGAGTTGCCTGATCGTCAGAGGTTCCTGAAAGTATGTTTTTCTGCAACCTCTTAAGCTTGTAGAAAAAATGCTTTTAAAAGTAAAGTAAAAGTAAAAAAAAAAAAAAAGTTGGCCACACCCACCCAGTCACATTACCCCCAAAATAAGCCACACCCACAGAACCGGTGGTAAAAAATGTTAGAACCCACCCCTGCACTAGATGTGTTGTTGCTCCTGCTGTTCTGACCTAGGCTTCCTGAGTCAGTAAAACAATGAGTAGTCCCAAAAACCTGTTTTATATTAACAGCTGTGAATTCTGGTCATTCACAGATGAGTCCCAAATAGTTGTAAAGAGTCCTTCGGGATAAGGCTGATAATCACTCACCTTTATCTCCCTTGACACGCTGCCAAAGGCCTAATTGGCAAAGCCACACAGAGTCCAGAATCAAACAGAGCTTCAGACTTTAAACTGCACAGAATTAACAATGTTGCTTCCTGCAAAGGCCCACGTGCCTTTGCTCCTCTTTTAAGTCTTATGGGAGGGGCTAATCATCTTCAAGCCCTACTCCCGAGTTGTCCCTTTTCTCTTAACTGTTCTTGCCTTCTGGCAGTTCTGTGCATGCGCGCACTGGGAACAGGCTCCCCCTGTTCCTCTGCCTCGCTGATGTCCGACTCTTGAGGCTCCAGAAGCAGCATGTACCTCCCAGATGGCCCTTTCTCTGCCTCTGACGCAGAGCCCTCGTTTGAGCCTTCCCCAGACTCCAGGACTGGCCCATGGTCCTCCCCAGCCTCCTCATTGTCCAACTCTGCTGCCAGCTCCTCAGGCTGCTGGTGGACCACAATACCTGTCAGATATCTTAGTCAGTTGGAATCAGCAAACCACCAAAAAGCATTTGCACTTGAACAATGCCATGTACTTCCATCGGCCATTCTGTATGGCAAGACTCGGAAAGACTCTGTCCCTGCAGCTCAGGAGTGATGGAGACTGTGAGTCACATGCTCTTTAGATGTTCCTTTTATACGGAGATTAGGAAAAAACATATCCTGCCAGTAACTGCTAGGTATCCTGGCCACTCCAACACTACCTATCTTCAGTGGCTGCTTAAGGATGAGCAGTCCATAACTACAGCACAGGTGGCCTGATTCTGTGCAGCAGCACTGGGGATTCGTCGCAAATATGTGTCTTCTCCACCATAGCGATATATATAACAATTGTGGCTAACCCTTTGCACTGCTTAGTTATTTCCCTTTTAGCGTTGAACCCACAACGGGCCACACAGTATAGGGATTGCAACTATCGTATAGTCAGACCATGCATAATGGACACTGGATTTTATTATAGATTTAGTTGTCATTTATTATTTTATACTAGAATTCTTAAGTGTATATATATTGAGTGCTTTTATTTGTTCTGGTCGAAGACTGTAATAAAATTTGATTGATTGACTAGTCTTGGGAAGATAGAGGCTTTGTGTGGTTTTTTTTTGAAGTCCCTGGGGTCCAAATTTTAAAACTGATGCAGCAAATTCTGATGCCCAAAAATCATTTTATTTTACATTTTAATCTCACACCCAGAAATGTATATTTATGTTACATCCTCTGCAGGGGTGTAATATACCTTCTCTTTGAAATAATCCAGAAATGACTGTTCTGTTTTTCCTCCTTAGAAAGTAGTGAAACTAAATCCTAACATACATTTTTTTCAGGCTAATAGGATATTGTTCTACTACATTATTTGATGCATTACAAAATCAGGGTTTAATGTAAATGATTGCAAGGCACAACTATATATTTATACAGTGCTGATGTAAAGTGACTAAATAAATAAATCTAATTTCACGTATTCTTTACCTGTTCATCCTGCCCTTTCCCAAAAGAATGACAATACCTCAAATGACATGCCTGAATCTGCTGTATATGCAGGCATGAAAATTTACCTGTCTCTTCTGCTTCAGGAATCTCAGGGTGGGGACGACTTATTCCCCCCAAAATATGTCACAAATTATTTCAAAGTCTTTTTGGAATATTTGTAGATTTTACTGTTATAAACTAAGGGTACCTTTATACTATAACTGCTTCTATTCCCCTTGCTCCTTAAGAACAATCTGAGAATGAGCCATGATTGTCTTCTGCTAATTCTGACAGCACAGAGGAGAAATTGTTCCTCATCTTTATTCGAGGCAAAGGATAATAAAAAATACATTGCTCTTCCCTCTAAATCTATATTTCATGTTGTGGACCACTTTGTGGCTCCATACAAAAGAAGAAACAGGGATCCTAGAAATTCCCCTGGGAAGCACATGCTGAAAAGGAATTAAGCCAAAGCCACCTTTCTCTTGAAAGCCCAGGAACTACATGTTGCAGAGAGGCAGAAATGGCTCACCAGCTGCACAGAACCACCCTAAAAATATATACCACAAATGACAGAAAAGACTGGGAAAGAAATCATCTTAGCTCTGAAACCCAGCTGTATTTGCAAGATCATAGAGAGTTGCTTTCAAATTGGCGCTGAATCCTATGTGGCAGTGCTCTAATGTTAAAAGAACAGCATTGGGTAGTTCCCACAGCTACCCCCAAAGACTCCCCACTTCCAGCAGGAGGAGGATCCACCATCCCAACCACTTCCTTGGATCTGCATAGCTTTCCCCTGATGGCTAAATAACCACAGCCTCACCACTTAGCCTCAGTTCAGCAGCTGGATGGTTGCTCAAGGAAGTCCTCAGGGCAATGCTTTGTGAAGTGGTTGTGGGAAGGCCACCAAGTGACCACAACTGGGGAAGCCATTCCAGAAAGCCATCTGCCTGTGATAATTTACTCCCAGTTGCAAATCAGGAGGAGAATTAGGAAGCCCCTAAATTGTTACATGTCCCCAGTTTAAAGCTTCACTCCATCAAACAATCAGACCAGCTGCATGTAGTCCTTGATTTACAACTGGTTGCTTAGCAACTGTTCAAATTTATGACAGACCTCCCCAAAAGGAACTTACAACTTTAAAGTTTCAAAGTTCCAACATCTTCCACATGACCAAATATTGGGTGCTTGGCAACCAGCCCACATATTTGACTTGCTCTCATATGAGTATGATTTACTTTTTTGCCAGAAAACAGCATTTACTTCCAGTTTCATGCAAAAACAACTCCACAGTGAACAATGGGTTTACTTAGAGTTCACCTAACAGTTTCAGGGTTTGCTTTATGACTGACATGTTCGGTATACAACCACTGCAAAAAAAAGACATAAAAATCAGTCTGGTCATATGGTCACTCCAGAGGTGGGTTCTACTTACCTTTAGTACCAGTTCGCAACGGGATCATGCATGCACAGATTGCCTATGATGACATCTGTGGTGGTGGGCGGAGCCTCCCACCGGTTTTACTACGGGTTCTTGTGAACCGGTCCGAACTGGGGGCAACCCACCACTGGGTCACACACTTTATGAGTGTCACAACATTCAATCATAATTGCCAGACTCAACTCAGTGGTGAAATCCAAATTTTTTAACTACTAGTTCTGTGGGCATGCCGTGGTGTGGTTTGGTGGGCATGGCTTGGTGGGCATGGCAGGGGAAGGATACTGCAAAATCTCCATTCCCACCCCACTCCAGGGGAAGGATACTGCAAAATCCCCATTCCCACCCCACTCCTGGGGGGAGGATATTGCAAAATCTTCATTCCCACCCCACTCTGGGGCCAGTCAGAGGGGTATTTGCCGGTTCTCTGAACTGCTCAAAATTTCCGCTACCGGTTCTCCAGAACCTGTCAGAACCTGCTGGATTTCACCCCTGGCTCAACTACAGTTGTAAGTCAAGGACTACCTGTAAAATAATATTTCATCATCTGGCTTCAAATGGACTTTTTTGCCTATCAGAATACCTAAAATGAATATTTAGTTCTATAAATATAATTATGATTTTCCTTATTACCGCTCTCTGCCAAATAAAGGATCCAAGCTAAGAAAGGGGCTAAAAAGAGAGCAGCATTTTATATTTTTAGAACAAGGGTTCGGTCATTGTTCCTTTGCCTCTCAGGATTGCTGTTGTAGGGAAAATAGGCAGAGGAAGGAGTATTATGTATATTTGCCGACCTTATTCATAAAAAATAATAAAGGTGAGATAAAACATTTTTTAAAAAAGATCAGTCCCTAGTCGGCACAGGACTCAAAATAATAGCATGCCAGATATATGGCTATTAGGAAGATTCTTCTAATAATCAAACAAAATCTGCCTTCCTGCAATTTAAATACATTATTCTGTGTTATGCACTACAGACTGATAAAAAACATAGACACCAGCAACCCTTTCCAGTGAGTAATGCACTGAAGAGATTCTAAGCTGCAGTCCTCATGGTCATGCAATATCAGACCAAATTTTAGCATTCTCCTGCCATTTTTTTTTTTCTATATCACCAAATAAACTTGAAACTTTGCACACTCTTTTGTGACCTTTTGATTCGTCTTGAAGTATTTTATTGTTTAATAATAATCAAGATGAGGAATATACTCATCTGGAAAAGAACTGATGTAGTTTCCATCTTCAAAAAAGGGAAAAAAGTAGATCCAGGAAACTACAGACTCATCAGCCTGACCTCAATACCAGGGAAGATTCTGGAAAAGCTAATCAAGCAATGAATCAGCAAACACTTAGAAGAAAACAAAGTAATAACCAAAAGCCAACATGGATTTGTCAAAAACAGATCATACCAGATATCTTATTGCATTCTTTGACAAAGTGACAAAACTAGTGGACCAGAGGAAAGCTGTCGATATAATTTACTTGGACTTCAGTAAGGCATTTGACAAAATAGACAAGAACCTACTACTTGATAAAATAGAAAAATGTGGGTTAGACAGCATCACCACGAGATGGATTCCTAACTGGCTGACCAAACAGTCAGTGTGTAGTCCTCAATGGAACTGAAGCTACATGGAGGGAGGTATGCAGTGGGGTACCCCAGGGCTCTCTTTTAAGCCTAGTACTCTTCAACATATTCACCAATGATTTGGACAAGGGGATAGATGGGGAACTCATCAAATTTGCAGATGACATCAAGCTAGCAGGAATGGCCAACATTCCAGAAGATAGGCTTAAGATACAGAAGGATCTTGACAGACTTGAACATTGGACGCTATCTAACAAAATGAAAGTCAATGGTGAAAAAGTAAGATTCTACATTTAGGCAAGAAAAACAAAATGCACAAGTACCGTATATGTGATACCTTGCTCAATAGTGGTGACTGTGAGAGGGATCTTGGAGTCCTAGTGGACAATCACTTAAATATGAGCCACCAGTGTGCTGTAGCTGCCAAAAAAGCCAACACAGTTCTAGGCTGCATAAACAGAGGGATAGAATCAAGATCATATGAAGTATTAATACCAGTTTATAATGCCTTGGTAAGGCCACACTTGGAATACTGCATTTAGTTTTGGTCACCACAATGTAAAAAAGATGTTGATATTCTAGAAAGAGTGCAGAAAAGAGCAACAATGATGATTAGGGGACTGGAGGCTAAAACATATGAAGAACGGTCACTGGAACTGGGTATGTCTAGTTTAATGAAAAGAAGGACTAGAGGTGACATGATAGCAGTGTTCCAATATCTCGGGTGTTATCACAAAGAAAAGGGAACCAAACTATTCTCCAAAGCACCTCAGGGTATAACAAGAAGCAATGGGTGGAAACTAATCAAGGAGAGAAGCATCTTAGAACTAAGGAGACATTTCCTGACAGTTAGAACAATTAATCAGTGTAACAACTTGCCTCCAGAAGTTGTAAATGCTCCAATACTGGAAGTTTTTAAGAAGAGATTAGATAACCATTTGTCTGAAGTGGTGTAAGGTTTCCTGCCTAAGCAGAGGTTGGACTAGAAGATCTCCAAGGTCCCTTCCAACTCTGTTATTCTATTCTATATCGTCTGTCACCTCAATTCCCATTTCTGGTCCTGACTTGATTACATTGCTCTCTGCTTTACCATCTTAATGAAGAAAGTCAATGATAACTGCAGCCTAAATCTTAAAAGGAGATCTCATAAAGACATCTCCCACTAAAATGTCATTTGTTTTTTGCTTTGTCCAAGCAAATGAGATTGTCTGTTCTCAGTGCATTGTGGCTCTAACCATCTTAGTCCTTTAGCAACTGCCCCCCCTCTAAATGACATACCCACCTGGCCTACACAATAGTTGAGTAAAACAGTTCCAGTACGTTAATGTGGAAATTATTATCGAGAGCAGAGTTATTACACTAATCACTATTTATTCCCATTTGAAAAATGAATTTATTTATTTATTCAATTTCTATATCCACCCTAAGAGGCTGGCTATAGGAGGAGGCAAGATTAAGGGATGATTGGCTCCACAAGGGGATCAAACTAGTTTATTATTATAATTATTAGATAATAGGTATATAGTTATTATACATTATATAATTTATCAAATAATTATTTAATTATTAAATAATTGGAAATAGTATAATTTATTTCCATTTTACAGAATAAGAAGGAAACACTGAGGGATAACTGAAACCTAAAAGGCTCTCACACAGGTATACAGCAATGCCGTCTCCCACAGCTGAACTAGTTATAAAATACTAAACAATTACATTCTATGGGCCTAATCCTACATTTTTAGAGTATGTTTAAGCATTTCTATAGTTATGTCCCTGTATTTTTAAGGTGAATTTGCAGTGTTCCTTATACTTTAAACTCCCCTTTTATGACCTTGTATTTCATAAAGGAATACATTAAAGTAAATAATATCCATTTGGTATTAGTTAGGTCATTCATAATGGAGTCTGGAATTTACTGCTTCTCTTCACATTTACAGGGACAAACTATTAATTAGATAAAGAGGATTCTAAGACACAGGGCAGCCAAAAAAATGACACGTCTCACAAAGAAGCTATTTTTCCCTTTTATTAATGGACCAAAAAGTTAAATGTATTTAAATATTATGTGATTAACACTGAACAGACAACCAGCACTATTTTTTATTCTTAGTATGCAGGTTCTCCTTTCCTCTTTGTTAAATATCATCACTGGATCCGAAATGCCACAAGCAGTAACAACCATTGCAGTCAGGAATGCGGCTCTCGGTTATTCAAGCAGGAATCCAAGTAAAATCAAGGTTACTCAAATACACATGAATCAAAATGATCCTCAAGAAATTAAATTAAGACATTAACATGAAGAACACAGCACCTCTAGGAGTGTTAATGAGAGTATACCAGAGGGAACAAAACTGAGCCTAAAGTTGATGAAATGTATTTATTAAGATGGAATATATCAACTGTCTGCAAGATCATCTACCTACCACAATCAATATCAGCCATCCATTTCACATCAAGCAGGGAGAAAATGTTATTAATCTCCCTTTTGGGGGGAAGTTCAGGGGACTGAAATAAGAAGTGCTTCTTTTCCCTGGCAATGTTGACCCTGTGAATAGCCTCCTGGTAAAGATCAGGCCAGCCTCTTCCTTGTTAACATTTTGGAAGCTACCGGTACTAAAGATGGAGCTGTTTCAGAGAGCATGTGTCCCATTTTGTGATGTCCACTTTGATTCCTCTTTTTTTATTGTTTGTACTTTTGGGGGGGGGGGGGTTTGGTGTTGTTTCTATTGCTTTTATAGAAATGTGTTCCATGAATATTTTAATCAGATTTTCTGTGCTTCGTAAGCTGCCATGAATTTTTTGATTACCATGGGATAGAAATGTGTAAAAATAAATATTTCAAATATCACTTCGATCATGAACCCATTTGGAGGGTTAGGCAAGTCGGTGTTCTTGTAGCTTCGTCCTTCCCATCTGTAAAATGGCTATAATGATTATCTTATGTACTTAATGTTACTGAAAAATATTTCTACTTTGTCCCGAGCCCCTAAGAACATGTGTTACATGATTTATAAGAGCATTTCTTGCATACACAACTATTAAAGTTTGAAATCTCCATGTTTTCTAATGGATACAGATATACCTTCTAGTAGATATTTGAAAGTGCACATTGAAAGAAACCTGCATTCATCCTTTCTGTATTTTGTCTCTAGGGTACGTAGTATATTGTAGAGTTTTATTATCGCTTTGCCAGAACACGAAACTCTTAACAGGCTTGCAGCTCAACTCATATATGTCTGAAACATCAGTAGTTTACTTAATGCTAGGTCAATAGCAGAAAAAGTCACAAGCAATTTTATGTCCTAATTATCTTTGTAAGATACATGCTTTATGAGGTCATTTATCCATACCACTTCAAGAGGAATGGGTTATGTACATATAAACTGTTCTTGGGCACAAAAGCATGATGCTGTTTCATCATACAGCAATTTGTATGTTGAAATCTCATAAGGCTCAATATATTTTGGTTCGGTTGCTACAAGTGATTTATTTATCAAATTTATATAGTCATCCATCTCTCCTAAAAGGGACTTCGTGTAAGTCAGACAAAGTTCAATGTGTTATGTAAACCACAGGCCTGGATTGTTTTATCGTGCAAACATATCCACTGATTATAATTCCAAGCACACACCCTGGGAAAAATGACTTGCATCTTCATGGCATCTTCTCATGCATAAATCCAGATGAACAGAGGTTGGCAGCAAAGATTCATAATTTTCTGAATCTCTTTACAGCCATCTGGATTGTACAGCTCAGATCTAGCTCAGGTTTTTTTTTAAAAAAAAAAACCAGTTCTGGTCCAAATATTAAACTCCACTTACTGGAATTTAAGGCTACAGCTCTAACCATGCTTTCAATCTATTGAGTTTAACAGGAATTTTTTTTGAGTACACATGTAGTAGGAGTGTAATACTATAGGCCATCACCTCAGCAAGCTAATTTGGAAGTAAAGTGTAATATCATGGACTATTTTCAGCAAATAGTCCTGGTCTGTAAATGCTATCAGATGTGAGCCCCACCAGAATTACTCTTAAGTAAATTGTTTAAAATGGCAAACAGAGGCAGTGCAACCCCTTGACTATTAAAAAGTACTGAACTTTCATTTCAAGCATACTTCACTCTGCATCAAAAAGTGAAATTTACTTCTCCCCACCTCATTAAAAACATCCAGGAACAGAAAGCTTATATATTGAACTGAACACTTCATATGTTTTCTATTACTTGCAACAAAAATAGTGTGCCTTAAGTGTGTGTGTGGGGGGGGACCCTTTTTATAAACCAAAGTACAGAAAATAAGTCCAGAAGCATAATGTTATGAGGAAACTGATGATGGAAATGGATCATAAACTAGCAGATCTGAGCAGAGTAGCCTGTATCCTGCTTACTTCACCCCAAAGGTGCTGACTCAAGAGGAGCTTAAGATAAGGGAGGAATTGGAATATTATATACCTGCAGTTCCCCAACTGATGACTCCCAAATATTTCAGGATTACCAATCCCAAATTCCCCAGCCAATTTCCTGAAAGGTTGGAGATGTGTAGCCTGAAGGCCTCTAGGAGACACTAGGATGAAAACTGGTTTACATTACACATACTTGAGAATAAACTCAACTGGGTTAGATTTACTTTGATATGAATAGCAACTAGTAAACTAGAAAATCAAAATCTGGCATGAAACCGGAAATGCATGTCTTTATTTATTTATTTAGTCTGGAAACAAGATCAGTGTTATTCCAAATAAACTGAAGGTGGTACAATATGGCTTCTAGCTACATTCATCCTTTTACTTGAAGCTCTAATTTAAAACATAGATTACTTCTTTAAAAACAAAAACTGTTCCATCCTTTTTGACCAGAAGGACTAGGAGGAAACAAAAAGAATTAACACACATCAGTTTTTTCCTCAAATGTTAGATTACAAACCCCATCATCCACACCCAGGACAGGAATCAGGGGTGATAATATCCCGCATGTACAGGCTGGGAAAGGCTCTGCTTAATAGCAGAGACAAAACTGCAGAAACAAACATTAATTTGCACTAAAACTGCTCTGATATAAAAATATAGAAAGACAGCGGAGAGAGAGAGGGAAAATATTCAGTGGTTCTGTCCCACAGTCTGAATTCACACAATATGCTAAGGCAGGTTTTCAACATGATGTGTAGTATGTCTTAATTACCAAGTTCATACAACATGCTGGGATTTGGGCTCTTGTTCCTTTTTTTGCCCGCCAGTAAGTTCACACACCAATCGATGATGTCCGTTTATTTTGCCAGTCTCACACTTTCATTCCTAGGGAATGGGTGAGGGTTATTGATCCATAGTTGGTAGTTCCTCCTGTGAATGTTTATAACCATGCCACACATTAAGGATCTCCCACTTATTTCCCACTCTTTGATGGCAAAACTTTTGGGAGACGTTTTGTCACTAAGTGGTGGGCAAAAAGGGAATAAGAGCCTAGTGAGCTTCAAAAACCCTGCTTATCCCTGGCTCAGTATGCCGAATTCTCACTTCGCCCCCTAAGAAGAAACCTGGTTTGGCTTAGGTTTGGCTTGCTGTGTTGTGTGAACCCAATCAGAGTTAGTATCTGTTGGGTTGAGAATTTGGTGAGAACTTTTAATAAAATAGTGGCGGCCTGGAGAAGAACAGATCAAACGACGTTGGGTGGAAAAAGTAAAAAAAAAAATGCCACGCTGCTCGTGGGGAAGGGGGTGGGAATACCCGCCAAAATACTTGACCCTTGAAAACACTCTGCCCACGCAGACACACCTGCCTCTTCCTTTAGGCGTAGCAGACACCGCCTCCTTCCCTGGTCACGCCAGGGTCTGTCAAATCCAAGCCTTCTGTCCTTCTCCTTTCCTCCCCGAAATCGCCCACGCGAAAGAGCGCAACTTCGGAAAGGTTTCCAAAAATATGCAGGCCCTCCTCCGGCACAGCACAGGGGCTGCGGCGCGCGTGGGCCTCTGACATGCGCGAGAGCGAAGGCTGGAGCGACCCACCTCGAGGCTGCCGCTGAGCCGCTGCGGATTTTCCGCGAAGGGCCGGCGGATTGCAGGCTGCTTCGACTTCATTTTTAGTTCTGTTCGCCTCGAATAACGAAACGGACCTCATTTTTTCCCCTCTCTCTCTCTCCAGAGGATCAGATCCTTAGGTTTTAATCTTTGATCATAAATTTAACGAGGTTTACTTTTGAGTAGATTTGGATTGCGTTGCATTGGGAGGGAGCAATGAGGTTGCAAATAAAATTGTAGATTTTTGTTTTTTTTCTGAAGCTATCCTTAAAGACGAGACAAGCTTTTAAAGCTTATTGGCCCACGATTTTCAGAGAATGGAAAGAATAGAGAGAAAGAGTTTTATGTTGGTTTCGGCAAGTTTAGTCTGCTTCAGTAAATACACCACGAAGTATTGTGACATCTTGTAAGACTAATAAAACTTCTGAATGATAGTTATGCCATATCAGATAACATAAAGCTTTTTTAAAAAAAATACATTTCATTGTCTTTAAGGTGCCACATGTTTTTCCTTACATTTTTAAGGTGGTAATGAGATTTTACTTTTGGAGGAGAGGAAGCCCTATTTGAATCACTGGGATTTAGTTTTAAGCAAACATCTGCAAGTTGGATGCTAAATTTATAGGCATTTTAATCAACTCGGGGTGTTGAGAACTGGACAGAATATTAAATAATTACCATAATTATTTGTTCATACAGCTAACTATGGGTTTTAAAATCATATTTGACAGAATTCACATTGCACACTAAGACATAAGCCATGCCAACTATGCTATATTTACACCACCTACCAATGATTAAAAAACCCCACCCATTATGGTTTAGTGTATTATACAAATTACCAAGTTGATAGGATTGTTTGTTAGGCTGCAATCCTATTTGAGAGTAAATCCGAATGATTGAAGAAGAGCTTCCAACTAAACATGTATTTGGTTGCGCCGTTTGTCTACTTCCATTAAAGGCAGACCCTTTATAAAACTGGTGGATCAATATGATTTGATTGTTTATTATCCTGGACACTGACTAGAAACTGAGGTCCAAGCTTATACTCATCCATGGAAACATAGGGGGTGACTCTGCCCCAGTGATTGACATAGCTCTATGCCAAAATGTGGTTGGCCGGTTTGGGGTCTTGCATCTTGTAGCAACTCAGCTATTGTTCCATGGTTCATGTCTTAGTGTATCGTGTGAACCCATCAAATTTCAGCTGGGGAACCCAACCATTACAATTCAACCCAGTGTATTCCAAAGCATGGGGGTGTATGTGTTATATTTTATAAAGGAACATTGTATTCTCTCTCTCTCTCTCTCTCTCTCTCTCTCTCCTTCTCTCTCTCCCTCCCTCCCTCCCTCTCTCCAGCATATTATGTCCACCTTCTTGAGCTATCAGGAAAAATCATCTATTGAATTAGTGCACATTGATTATGATTATGGAAAAATATGAGAGAAACCAGCAGTTGATTGTTGTCAGTATAAGTATGTGTGTATCTCAGCAGTTAAAGACACAGTGAAACTTTAAAATAGCAAAGAGAGATATACATTTTCCTAGGTGAGCAGCTGTGACTTGACCATGTTTCCCTGTGCACTTTTCCCACATTCCCTTTTCGGTTAAGGTTTCTATTTCACAAGATATTAAGTGTAAGAAGGCTGTCTCCAATGGACCATTGACTAGATCAAATTAATATCTTTGTCTGAAGAACTCCACAGTTATTGTCTGAGATTATAAACCTGCCTTCTCCCATGCTGCCCTCTAAATGTGCTGTTGGGACAATGACTCCCATTATCTCCAATCAACATGAGTTATATAGACTGGCAAGGATGGGAATTGTAGATCCAACATAATTGGAGAGTACAAATGAGGGAATCTTAAATATATTGGGGAGCCAGAACAAGGGACTTGATGAAAAAGAGACCCTAATCCATCATTCTTATTTCCTAATCCTTGCAACAAAGACTTGATGAATAATAATATCATATAATGTCTGAATTCTGTTTTCCAAATGCAAAAAAAATAAATTCATTCCCTGAATAAAATTTGGATATTGCAAAGCATTTCAGAATAGCTACTGCTATTCCAATTTAAAGAGAAAGGACATTCCAATATATTGCCTTGAAATTTCTTGAAATACTACTCTGTCCAAAGCATTAAAAAAAGGAGTAATTAAATGGTGTGTATTTCACATTGGGATTTGAACAAAGGAAAGAGGAGGGAAGCCAAAAGACAAGCAATTGTCCTGACTTATGACAATACTCACTGACTACCCATTAAAACACATATTTACTCATTTAAAAAGATTAACATTCAATGTAACACTTAATTACTCATACATAAAGATCCACATTTAGTCTGAGCAAAATAATAATACAAAAATAAATTCAGAGAAATCAAGCATTCCTAAGGGGATCTGAAACATGTACTATGTCCGATCTGCCTTCTTTTGACTATGCTTTTTGTTGTTAGGTCCATATAGTTCCTTAAAACATTAGCTACAATAAGTCAACCTCTTGTAACAAAGCACATCTAACTCAAGTGGGAATATCTGTCCTACCGGTACTAATAGTTGCAGTTGTTAATTTCTCTTTATTAATATAAAAACCTGGAAAATTTTCTCTTTCAAGTTCCAAATGTTATCTGTAGCCTAGGTTCCTCCATGATGCTAAAGCTTTAGAAAAACCAATCACAATATGGTTTAGCATGCTATTGAAGCCTATCTATAAACCATTTTCCAAGTCAAGAGTTCCAGAATTTTACAGCATAATTTAGTTATTGTTGTAGAGACATATTTGGATAAAGGCAGGCTTTTTATCACTATAGGGATACATGGATGACACAATTTTATACATCCACTAAGATTACTGTCAATAATCAAATGTTGTATACAATTGGTTTCCATTGCTTCTGGCTTATGATCTGCACAGTTGAAGAAAACCAGTTAGTCGGTCTGAATCTGGAGGCCAATGTCTGTCTCCAGATCGAATAGCAGAGGAATTCACTAAAAAGTAACTTTCTTTTCCAGAATATACTCCATTTAAAAGCTTCATTAGATGAGATGGATGTTATGCAATTTGGCAGTACATTCTCATTAAATCTGATAGTTTTAAGAGCAAGTTTGTACATGAGAATTACGAATCATAATTCTCTAGTGCCTCATGAGATGGCTGAACAAGATATCGTTTTCAAAATTAGGCAGAAATAATAGGAAATAAAACTAAAAACTATTACTACCGTATAACAAAGATTAATGTTATACCTAAAAGCTCTTGAGATTTCTCTGTTAAACCCCTGTTTTCTAACAGGCTGTCCTTTTACAGAGTGTGTAAAAGGTTTTTCTGAAATCATTTAACTTTTTTTTTAGAATAATTGGTCATTGACAAATATTATCACACATTTAAAAAAGACTTTAGTTTCACAGTTTAAAGATAAATTTCCCTTCATGGCAGAAGGCAAAGAAAGTGGAATAATATAATGCAGTTCATGACAAGGAGAATAACAATCCATCAAGAGACCTCTAGTGGCAGGTTGCAGAATCACTCAACAGTGTGGCCAAGTGCACGCAAATGCATACATAACACACACAAACGAACAGATCCCAGCCTCAAATTTAATTCCTCAATTTTTTTCAGTTTTTTAGAAGAAGTCAGATACTACAGGCAATCTCAGATGTCCTAATCCTGGGACATTGGAGATTTCTTCAACAGTTCACATGCAGTAAGATAGAAAGGGAAATAATTATTTCATCTACTGTTAACTACTTCCGTTTTTATAGAATTGTTAACCAGCACATTCTATTTTATCTCAGTTTTAGTGTTTCTAAACTGCAAATGTTTACATTTTTCCCCACTGTCAAAATTTTTTTTAGCTGCATTGCAACCATAAATTTCCCCCAAAGTAACTTACATCTGGGTGCAACCTTTTTTTTTTAGCTCATTGCATAGCGGGACAGGATATGATTGTACTTGTCCAAGCTGCAGCGTAAAGGTGAGAAAAACAGAAATATGTTATTTTTTGTGTTGAAGATCAAGAAGCTGGTATTAGAGGAAATAAATTGTTCCTCCTCCGTTTGTTAAAAATTCCCATGTACTCCCAGCCCTTGTACTATTCTTAGTTTACTCAGAACTTCTAAAAGGAGCTACACATAAAGACTGTCTATTTTTTCCAAGTTTTATTATGCTTTTTGTACACAGACAATATAAATGGGTGAAAAAACAAAACATTTTTCCCAGTTATTTGTAATTTGAAGAAACAATTATTTATCTACACAAACAAAACAAATGTGTAAGGGAGATTTCTTTTTTTTTAAAAAAGGAAAAAGAAAAATGTCCATCAATTACAGAAGGACATAAATATATATATATACAGGATGAAAGTCCTGAATTTCTATTTGGGAAGGTTTCTTTGCCGATTGCAAGTTAGCCTTAATCATTTTGCCTGCTGTCTATTTCACAGTTCATTTCTCGCCCCTACCCACCCACAATATTTAAACATGGGTTGATCAATTATATATTTCCTACACAAAATTTTGAAGACTCACTACTCTACATCAACAAGGGGAAAGACTAAATTGAGTGTAAAACTCTTGACTGAACGAGAAAATTAAAAAGAAAAAGAAGAGGTCAGAGAGGGAGGAGGAAAATTAAATTTCTTCAAACTGGTGCTGCCTATTCCCCAAAAAAAGCTCTTTCAGAGATACTTCCTTATGCATAGAACAAAATGAAACAAAACAAAAATTCAAACTAAATGCATTTTTTTTCTTTTTTTAAAATATACAACTCACAAAAGTCATTTTCACTGGACTACACTACGGGCACCAACAGGTCAATAGCTTAGCATTGGTTGTAGTTTGTTCATTACAAAGATTTACAGTCGTCATAACTGAAGTGGGGGAGGGGGAGGGGAGAAGAATATTGGAACAAGAGCACCTGCACGCCAACCAGGGATGGGCTTAGGAATCAGTGAGGGGACAGAAAAGGGCATAAGGAGAAAAGATCATTAGATGGGTAATGTGAAATGCTTGTTGGAACTGAACTGGGCTTTCAAGGAGCTGTTCCACTCTCTCTGGCCACCTGTCTCTAATAGAGTGTTAAACTGTGATGCTTAGTTGATAAAAGAGTCGATGGCCCTGTGGGCAAATCCCCTTCCCATTCACCCACTTGCACACCTGATTGAGCACAACCTACAATCTAATTGAAATAGCGCCTCCATGACCCAGCGTAAGATTCACCTGAGTTACACTGCAAGAGCCCATGGCATCTGGAGTGATTCCTACTGGAATCTGAGTCATAACTCTCTAGCCCTGTAAACTAAATTACTGTATATCAGTTTTAGTTTAAGTCAACTAGCAGTGCAATCACAGGTAGGTTTACTTGAAAGGAAGTGCCTTTTTTTAAATCAGAGTTGGAGTACTTCCTTAGTACGACGCCAATCTAAAGTAGCCAGCTAGGGCTGTGCTGGTAGGTTCATACAACATGCCAAGCCAGCAAGTCACAGACTTACTTGTAGCTCAGTGTATTGAATGAAATGTGCAATACCTTACAGGTAAATTGTCACTGAAACCAAATGACAGCTTGATGCAGTGTGTTATGCGAACCAAGGCAGAGTTTTTAGCCCAGGTTTCATCATAATAACAGACATAACTTTTGTTTTTGAACTTTTAAAAGTGCTTTATTTAGAATTCGTATCTTCTCATCTCTTTAAGTTGGTGTCCCTACCCATTCCAGTAAAGTTTGCTCCCAGTCACAGATACCTGGAGAGACCACCTGCTTATTCCGAGTACTCCTACGACTACACTTGTTAGTATGAGTAAATTAAGGGAAAAGTCCACTAGAATCCTGCTGAAGCCAGCGGGGGCTCATCTATTTATAGACGCCAAGCTATTAAACGAAAGCTTTACTTTCATTGAGAATAAGTTCTGATCAGGCAGATGATGTTGCATCCAGAAAAGGGAACTGAAGCATTATTCTCCTTGCGGGAAGCGAAATCCTACTGAGAAGTAGGAGTAATTTCCGCCATTACACAGCGCTTTGCGAAGGGCAACGACGCTACGATCGCACAAACTCGAAGGAGAACTTCCTTCCAAGGAAACGCGAGTGGAACCAGCTGCGAAGCAGCAGCTCGGGTCGTTTCCTGACTGGCGATTTCTAATGTCATCGCACCATCGCTGTTGTCATTTATCAGGAGGGTAGGAAGACTGGCTTCGCATCACCACAGTGATGGTGCGGTGACACTGTCGAACAACAGTAAGGAAACGGCGTAAGACCTCCTTTCCAGCTGTTTTCGAGATATTATTTGGAATAAATTTAATGGAATATGCTGCTGAATAAGTGCCTATAGAATTATATGGAGTTTAAAGCCCATAGTGGGAATTCGGCACGGTCCTATGGATTCCTCTTGATTCTAATCCGAGTAAACATATTTAAGGCTGCGTTTTAAACTTGACTCACCCCCCAACTGAAGCACCTGCTCTACGCGTGAAACGAAGCCAGTTTGTTTTAATCATGGTTGGCCAGATAAACCACAATTGGCTGGATGTCTAGGAAAAGCATACACCATTACACCAAGCATATACTATTATAGCTTTAGTGCAATGTGTGAACAAAAACTACTGCATTTCTTCCTCAAAATACTTTAGATAAGGTCAAGTTTCGCACATATTCCCAATCAAGGCACCAAAGCAAAAAAGCGCTTTTTACTTGAAAGGAAACGTCACTAAAATACAAGGCAACTAACACGAAGCTTATTAAATTTCTATTCCAACACCAGAAAGCCAAATATCGCCTTCTAAAATCAACATAAATCCTATCCTACGGAATCCACTCTTGAAATTTAGTGTTGATTAAATCAGAAACTATTTCGGTGAGAAGCACAGTAAGGCCTGGCATACATTTAAGTAAAATTAAATCCTACAGAGGTGTAATTATTTAGATGTTAATTGTTAGATATTTGGATCCATTCGGACAATTTTGTTTATCAGGCTTAGCTTTGTTGAAATGGTTATAAGTTTAATTTTGTTTATTCAAGTTTAAGTCACTCTGGACAATGATATAAAAATACTGACACACTTCCTAACCACACACCCGACTTTGTCCTATTATTACTATGCAAGTGTGTGGATGAAGATAATTGAGAAAAAAGGGAAAGGGGTTTTTAGATATTTTAGGCTTTGCTTAGGGCAGCCAACCCTGCTATAGGACTTCTTGCTCGTTATTTGAGAACTGTAGATATACATTTCCACTGTAATTATCCCGGAATAAGGAAGGGAAAATGGAAAGGAGGAATATCCCTTCCAGTTTTAAGCATATGGTGCAAGGACAGAAAAACGGTTAGTTTGCCTGTTGAACCTTAAACCAAGTTTACTCGGAATTACGACCCGTTAAGTCCAAACAGGGGAACGGTTGTGTTCTAATCTAAATGAACAGGAAACCGGAGATGTGGAGGAGAGGGATCTAGGAGAAACCCAAATTTACTAAGAAACCCTTTAAAGGTACGCACAATACCCTTTCATCTTGCCCACCGTTTTAGTACGGCAGAATAAAAAGCATCTGCTATCCACCTTCCTGATCAAAGAATGCGCAGGATCCTAAGGAGAGCTGGGAGCTCTTCGCGGTAAAAGCTGTTAAACGTCGTGGGGCTAATTTCAAACAAATGCGTGCATGCGACTGAGCTGCAGCTCGCTGGATGGAAGGCAATTCGCTCTCGTGTGATATCGGGTTAAGTTTAGGGTACCTTTAAAAAGGTTTGAATGCGCGTGTCGCCCGCCAGCTAACGTTTAGGAGGGGAACCCCCTTTACCAGACCGAACGTGGGATGGGCACAGGGATAATTAAAGGGTTTTCTTAGGATTTTGGAATAATCTACCTATTCGAAACACCCGAGATTGAGATCTGTTTTTTTTTTTAAATTAAAAGACGCTCCAGCTGCTTGGGCCAAGGGAAAAACCACGACACGGTTTGTTCTGTGCGGGGAAGGTGGGGGGTCGCTAAGGAAAGAGACATACAAGGTGGAGAATGAAGTGTCATGATTTTCAGCGTTTCGTTGTCATCCACCTCCTACTGAAGAGACGTTGGGACGGGCCCACGGTTTGCGGATTTTCTGCGTGTGCAAGGAAGTGGGGTGGGGGGGAGGGGAGAGAGAGAGAGAGAGACTGCGCGTGCGCGGTTGTAGGTGCGTGGCCAGCCAGAGCCGCTTTCAAGTGACCAGGAGAACCAGCGCTCGGCCCGGTGCGCAGCGCAAAGCGCCGGCTGCTTCGGACGGGACGGGGAGGGAGGGGGCGTGGCCAGAGGCGTCTCCTCTCTAGCTGTGCGAGTAGAAGCCGTAGTAGCCGATGTCCTTGGCGCAGGTCTTGTCGCAGTCCCTGGGGGCCAAGGCGGGCTCGCTCTTGAGGGGCGAAGAGCTCTCGGAGGCCGGGGTGCCCACCGGAGAAAGCCGCCGGCGCTTAGCCTGCTCGTAAATCCCAGAGTCGGTGGAATCGATGGACTTGATGGACGAGGGGGTCTCGATCCAGCTGGAGTCGGACAAGTCCTTCGGGGGCTTGGAGTCCTCGGCGGGCGGCCCGGCAGCGGGCGGCGGCGGCGGCGCCACCAAAGGAGAGCGCTCAGGGGGCGCCAGGCTGTCGGGTTCCTCCCCGCCGCCAGCCCCGGAGGGCAAATAGGGGTTTCCTCCAGCGCGGGCACCGCTGCTGTTAGGCCAGCACGACAAGGATTTGGCGCAATACTGGGGCGGGCTGCGTGCCCCCCAGCCCGAGGGGTCCGGGTAGTAGCCGAGCGGGCGAGCGGTGCAGCCGGCCGCCTGCAACGGGAGAGCCTTGACGCCGGCGGCGGCGTAAGATAATAGCGTGGCGGCGTTTCCCGCCAAATCTCCGGCGGGGTCGTAGGCCGAGGCGGCCGCGAAGTCCAGCCTATTGTTGGCGGGCGTGACGAACCAGCGCTGGGGCGAAGGCGCGGCGGGCTCTTCGGCTTGCTGTGGGGACAGCAGCCCGTTAGGGTGAGGCACGCCTCGATCCGGCACAGGCCCTCCGGGTCCCACGCCGCCTCCGGCGCCCGCTCCCGGGTGGTGGTGGTGGTGGAAGCCGCGGGATTTGGCGTAGTTGCTGACGAACTGGTCCTGCAGGAAGGAGCCCGCCGCGGCCGCCGCCATCGCGTAACGGGCCCCCGGCACGATCTGAGAGCGGGGAGAGTCATTGGGCGACGGGGTCAAGCGGTCCATGTCGCAGCCCGTGTAGATCCTGGGGGGGGGGGGGGGGGACGAGACAAAGGGCAGGGAAACAAAGCAGAAAGGAAGGGAAGGTGACTGGGCGGATTGGCGAGATGGAGCTGGAAGAGCCGCACCTTCCCTCCCTCCAGCCCAAAACAGGGCGTGCATTCAAACCACTGAAGATCGCGGGGTTTAACATCTGCCTGAGCTGGTAATTCAGCCTCCGAGTGAAAGTTGGACTACAGTTTTCCTTCCCCCCCACCACCACCACCACACTTGTCCAAAACTGGCAGAGGAGGCGCTACACTGGGGAAAGCCCGAGGCCTTCTTTCACTAATCCACTTAGTTTATTCCGAGAGTGTCTCTGAGCACGTGCAAAGTAGCCGAACCTCCACTGCTAGAGCACCATCTCGCCCTTAAAACTAAATGGCAAGAGAGCCCAGCACCGTTGCGTCTTGCATTGACGATATAAATAGGGCGTCTCTATCGCGATATATTGCCCCGGTGACGGCTGGCTGGAGCTGCTAGTCTCCACAGACTGGAAATACACTGTGATCGGTGTCCCAGTGTCTGAAGAGGTCTTTTAGGCAAGCCAGATTTAAAAGGTATCGCTCTGGTTTTACAATTCCTGCCTTCATGGACCAGGGATGCTATTTTGCCTTTCTCGCTGCAGGCATCGCAACTCAAACTACTCTACCCCTCTGCCGCGCAAGAACTAAGTGAGATGCCAAGAGTGGGTGCCCGGGTCTCTCCAAACTGTGCCAAAAGCAGGGCAAGGTTTTGATGGAGGGAGGTTTTCTCCAAACTCTGCACAAACTTCCCCAGGTGTAGCTTAGCGGAAGAGAATACTATAGACTGCGGACCCGGGATAAAAAGCCCTCCAGAGGTCAATGAGGATGGCCAATAAGGGACAGTGTCTTAGTTAAGGACGTGCTTAGAATCCTAAAAGCTTGAGATTCTGGGTTGCCCTAGAAATCAACATCCTGGCAGAAATTAAGACCAGGGACCAAGCTGAGGACAGAAGCACAAAAGACTAAAATTCTCCTAAATTTAGGAGAACGACTTGAGAGAGGGATGAAGAACAGACGCTCTACACATTTGATTTCTGCTCTAAGGCTTATAAACCAGTCTAGCTGTTTCTCCACAACTGCTTTTCAGATGAGTTGGGCTGAGAATAATAGGAATGGTAATCCAATGCAACAAGGGGAGGTTACTCCAGAGACTCCAAAACTAATGAGAGATTAATGAGGCTGGGGTCCTTAAAATGAGTGTAGAAAATAGAAACCCAATGAAACTAACTTTCTTTGGGGAGGAGAAAAAATAACTGTTTAAAGTTGTGGAGAACAGCTCTGGGAGAGAATGGAAGAACCATGGAAATGGTGGAACTCCAGAATTAAAAAATCAGAAGCAACTGATTAATTTATGTGGCCACTAGACTATATCTGGAAACTGTCCTTGGTGCAGATCTTTACATAAATTCCAAAGGGCTATAGGCTTGACATTGTGAATTTACAGTACTGCAAAGCTTCAAAATTGTAGAATTTGTTTCAGGTAACACATTGTATTAGAATAGCTTTTCCCTTTATAAGCACTCGGCAGCCAAATCCAGATACTTTAAGAGAGTACTTCAAGAGTTACTTTACTAGGAGAAAGCTGTATTTCTGCCCTGGGTTTAATTAAACAGGATGACCTCACAAAAAGTAAGGACTCCCAGAACTTCCCACATAAGGCTACTTTTCCTAACCCATTAAATGAAATAGAGGTCACACATAACATGAAGCTTCCAACAAGGTCTCCACCCTTGGACATCCAGAAAAGAAGAAACTCACTACACAGCTTATTTGAGCCCAGGATCCAACAGAGGCCTGATCTGCTTGATAAGTAACCAAGATATGAAACAATCGATTGTGTTGGGTTCACTAATACACACACACACATAGTAAGTTGCTTTAAAACATGTTTTTAAAAGCCCTTTTAAGGGAAGAGGGAAATCACATCTGAAATTATCCCTGGTTAGCTGAGTCAATCCTGATTACCGTAAAACTGCTGTTGAATTTGAAAGGGAGCTCCCTGCCTATTCTCCCAGAATTTGTCCTTCCTTTAGTGGGGCAAATGGCCACAGGCCCAGATACTCCTGTTCCAGAGCCATTTGATAGGAACTGCAGGCGGGATAGTCTGGGCATATTTATTCCAAGGGATTTATTTTTATTATTTCTCTCCTTCGTTATTTTGAAAACTCAAGGTAACACATATAGCTAATACTTTCTCCTATTTCCCCCCCACAAACAGCAGCTGGGCTAAGAGAGAATGACTGGCCCAAAGTCACCCAGCTGACTTTCATGCCTAAAGTGGGACTAGAACTCACAGTCTCCTGGTTTCCAACCGGTGCCTTAACCACTGCACCAAACTGGCTCTCTAGCTCTCCCTGGCAGCTTCCAGAGTGCCAGTAGCAGGGCAAGAGAGCTAGCAATACACTCTCATTCAAAATCCATGCCATCATCAACTGTCTATCAAAGGGGATGGATGGACAAATGATTGCACCTTTTTCTTCTGGATTAATCAATCTAGATAAACTACCTCACCTTTGGTTTCTTCCTCAGGATTGTGGCTTGTCTGATTTTGTTGTCATTGTCATGGATGTGGGTGGGGTGGAGTGGATGAGAGTTAAATTGTGGATTTTTAATGTTCTATGAAACCCAGAGTCACTGTGTGTGAGTTGGGTGGCAATATAAATGTATTTAATCAATGAACACATAAATGGCTAAAGAAAAGGCACTCAGTCCTGGCAGTAGCAGGAGAAAGTTTATAACTTGCTTGGAGCAAGCTGGTTAATGAATCCTGCTATAGTTCGGCAGGGTTTAGTCTCACTAGCATTTCATTGATGCTTTTCAGTTTCCGGGTTTGGTGCCCCCTCCCACATTGGTTCTGGCCACAGTGACCTTATGCCCTGGTGAGGTATCTAGTTGGTGAATCACTCCTGGAGATTGAAGAACTTTGGGACAGGAAAGCAAGGTAGATGTACAATGTGACACCTTTTGGGAACATTCTCCACTGTAATTTAGTATATCTTGGGACATCTTTTTTGTCACCTGATCTGCTCCCCAATCAACCACACTTTCATCTAAATGTATGCAACAATTACTCCCATGAGTCTGGGAACAGATGACTGGGAATTTTGGGAGTTTTAATCCAATTCACTTGTAGGGCATTGGAATGTCAGGCTGTCAACCTTTCAGCTGCCCTAGTTTTCTTTCCTTCAAGGCAAAACTTCAAAAGAACTGCCTTGCCCCCCCCCTCCACCCCTCTTCCCAAAGGCCTGCTTTCCTGAGGACAGCGGGCTCAGCACTCTTTCTACCTTTTTCTCCAGACAAAACCAAGGTGCTTGCCAGCCCCCATTGCTCACTCTTAGCTGGGAATGCTAACCAGTTATTTTTGAATAATCTGAGGATTGTGACAAACTTCAGGAGTCATGCTGGACATCAGCATCCAGGTCACCTAGAAAGAGGTCTTTCCTTCCCTTCCTTCGAGCTCAGTTTGGAGCTTTACCCCTCTACCAACCCCAAGATGGTTTGCCTATTTACAGTAGAAGGGAAATACCAGGCAGTCTCTTGGCATTGAATGACAAAGCTTCCTTGAGTGCCTTTTTCAGCGGAAAGGTGGACTATAAAACAATACCAGTAGGACTATTACTATTGCCACAAGACCCTGATTTTATTCTCATGCTAAGTGTAGGGGGGGGGGCAGAGGAGGAGTTGAGAGGAATAAATGACTAGTTTCTTCTAACGCTTAGCTTAAAATTGAATACAGGCTTCAGGACATCAGCAACACCTCCGCCGTGTTTGTAATTGGAGATAATCCGAGAGAAGTCCAGCCAAACAACGGGGCACTGATTAGCCAGAGACCCGCTGGGGGTAATGGAGTTCTTCGGGGCTGAGGAAGAACTCTGGGCATCTCGCGCCTGAATCCTAATTGCTTATTTCCAAGGGCCTGGTTTTTCGGAGGAAGCTTATAGAGTTTGTAGTCGGGACTGATATTATCCCAGTAGATAACGAGCTGCTTCTGTCCAGCGAGTGGGAAGTTCCTGCTGCATACATTCAAAATATTCCCTTCACTTTAAACTGGGGAACCACTCTGTCCGCTTCGTATTCCAGGAAGAGTTCGAAAGTTCTCCCTGGATCCAAAAGGGTTTAATAAATAGGACAGCGGCAGGCGCGGGGAGGGTGTGTGTGAGTGGCTGCAAGTCTAATGCTAACCCAGAATGATTGGGGTCTTCATCGGTGGAGTAGGCAAGGGAGCAACTATCTTAGTGCCCTGCTGCAAAAAACCCTCATTTTTTGGGATTTACCGCCTTAGGTTAAACAAAGATAGGCTTTACTCTATGGACGGTCTTTAGGGAGAAAGACAAAATGCAAAGCTGAGAGCCACGGATCTCTCCCGTTGCAAAGCCTTCAAAGATCACTTTAAGAGTTTCGTACACGCCCGTCATTGTAGCCACTGTTCCTTCAGTTTACATGCTAAGTCTGCGCGCTTCCCCAGTGGATTTATTTTAGGGATATCCCCAATAGCACATATAATAACCCGCTCTCGAAAGTCCCAGGGTCTTCTTTGGATAAGTCCCCCTCCCCCCCAAAAAACCCCACCCGCCATCCATTTAATAGGACTGGACGTGCCAGGGCCAATGAAAGGCTCAAGACAAGGAACTTACGTGTCGTAGTTGTCTCGGAAGCCTTTTGCGAAGGGGTTGTGATCGATCTTCAGCTGTGTGATCTACAGAGGAGGAGGGGAGGAGGAAGAGTCAAACAGTGGTCTCTCCTCTATTGATTCTCTATGTAAAATAAGTATATGCCTAGCTTTTTTTTTCCAGAGTGGATTAATTCTTTTTAAGAGAACAACGCCGGTCATTTCCTTGTGAGAATTTCTGTCATGAAGAGAAAAGGTCTGGAAATAAATGAAGGCTAAGTGGCCTCTTCCCTAGCACGTGCACCACACAATCTTCCCCGCGATGTTAGTAATTCTGAAGGAACAACGGGGGATCTGTGAGCAGAGAAACTTCGCCTTCCAGTTGGCTTTTTGTTCTACCTCAAGGTAGTTCTGACAACCTCCTTGGAAGGACCACAAAGTCAAAGTCCGGTTTAGGTATCTTTACGCCTCTTATTTAGAATTAAATTCCTCCTAATTAGATAAGACCAATAAGACTCACTTCGGAACAATTCCGCCGAGGATAGCTATGCGAGAGGATTAGCATCTAGACACATTCTCGGACTGTGTGACAAGACTCTTACTAGCCAGTTGGATAAAACGTTTAGCCCAGGGAACATTGTAGAAACTAAATCTGGACCAACAGCTCTGGATCATTTGCAGTGAAATGGAGGGTTCTCTGAATTTCAGGGTTTTTTTTTGACAATGGCAGCAATATAGTAGCATATACTTGCCATGGTTAATTTTATGTAATGCTCTTTTTCCTAGTTTCGATACAGGCTAAACTACAAATGAACTACAGGTTTCCCTCCATAATACTAAGCTGAAATGTGGTTGACTAGTTTGCTATTCAGTAGGTCGAATCAACACACCCATCCCTTGGCTAATTATATGGTTCAAATGAAGCAAAGTCCTGGTGAACTAAAACTAATCTTTCCTATGTCAAGTAAGTGCACATAATAGAGTCCCCAAACCTGTAGTTGGCGATCGTTGGCGATTTAGAATCTAACACAAAGAAGGTGGTGATCAAAGTCAGACTTTAGATAGAATTTGATAGTGTGGGCTGCTATAACCGTTTCCTGGAAATTAATTTAACTGAGGCCCGAGCCCCTGGGTGGTGGTGGTATTATTACTATTACTATTACTATTACTATTACTATTACTATTACTATTACTATTACTATTACTATTACTATTACTATTACTATTACTATTACTATTTCTTTCTTTTGCGGATGCGTACAGCATTTTCAGGGCCTACAATAGAGAGGCAAAAGGTGCCCTCCACAAATCAAGGCTCAAATATCCTGGATCCAGCCAAGTTATTTTGGCACCCCTCTCGCCTTCTGCGATAGTCAAAAGCTGTAGTCATGCATTAAACAACGACCAATCTGCTGCCCTTCGAAGGCGCGCCAAATCTGCTCTTGACACCATGGCCTCACCCTAGGGCCGGCTTTACCTTAGGCCGCAAAAGTAAACAATTCCAAACAAATCTGACCGGGGAAAGGAGAGGTAACTTTGCTCGTGGGGGACGACGAAGGGCCAAAACCAATCTATAGAGAGGTTCATGCTTTCAAAGCTGGTTAAAACGCCCAGGTTAAAGCGATCTGAAATATTTAATGCTCTTGGAGAAACTGAGAAGCTCCTTCCCCAACCCACCCACCCATCTTTTTTTTTTTTTTTTTTTTTTTTGAATTGGGGTTGGGAAGAATCGGGACTCGAAAGCAGGTTTGAATAATTTCGCAAGCAGTTTAGACAATTAATCCACCGCCATCACTTTGTGGTCTGAAATCATGATTTCTTTTCCCACACAATTCGGGGAGTTTCGCCTCCACCCTTCCGTAGCTGCACTTGTGCCCCCCGAAATCCCGAAAAGGCCCAGAATTGAACGAGTGAGAAAAGCACTTTACATCGGTGTTCTGGTAGGCAGTGACGGCGATGAACTGTGTCTCCGGGAAAGTGAAGGTTTGAACCCGACCCGGCTGGCTGGTGTCTTCAGTGCCGTCTTCGTTCACCTCCACCACGTGTAGGCGAGGCTGATATTTGTGGAGGGACTGCAGGACCACCATCTGAAGACGGAGAAACAGGGTAAGGGGGAGCGAGGAGAAAAGTCGGGATCTGTTTTTTTTTCTGTTTACTTTGCATGGGAGAAGGAGATGAACTTTATATTCCAGACCGTCTCCCAGATCTCCCAAGAAGCCGGAACTGCCACACCAATCTTGCCTTCTCCAAACTTCTCAATCCCTCCCCGGTTTCGCGGTTCTAAGGAGGGTCGCTCGCCGGACTTCGCCACCTGTTCCAAAAGCGCGGATCTGCACCTCGCTTCCACCCCCCCCCAAGTTACTAGAAAGCCGAAATTAAGAACGGGAGGGAAAAGGAAAGAGCCCGGACATGCCAGGCTATTCCTCCGATCCGGGCTCCTCTCTCCCCGACTCTCTTATTTTTTCCTCTCTTTAACTGAAACGCAATGCCTGGAGAGAAAAAAAAAAGCCGAGGCCGCTTTAGGAGCTTTCCACCGCCTCGATTCCCAAGCCATCGCCTCGGAGAAGACGGTCTCCTGCTCACACGCTGATGCAAGCGCATCTCCCTCGCTTAACTTGTCTATTGAATTGGCCTCTTTTTTCCCCTCCAGGTTTGGACAATAGGGGATGGATTTGCAGAACAAGCTCATACGCAAATGAAATGAATGTGGAACGCAGGATGGGATGCCCGCGCATGCAATCTCTTGGCCATGCAGGGCGCAGTGCCGCCTCTCTCGAGTCCCAAAACTGACCTGCCCATTGTTGTTGGACGCCCCTTTATTGTTGGTCAATTTCAGTTTCCCGAAGGAGATTTCCTGACGCATCCAATGGGCTCCTGTGTTGGGCGAGTCCGGGTGCATGTAGACACGGTTTCCTGAAGACGAGAACCCCGGGTTTGTCAAAGAGCAAACAAATGTTGGAGAGAAAGACATTCACACAGTGAATCTTCCCTTCCTTTTTCTCCTTCTCCTTTTCCCCCCTCTAACCTTTCTTAGATAATTCCTACAATTTCCCCAGATCTCCCAGCTTTGAAAAGACAAAACTGCTCCTTCGTTTTAATTTAATATTGTATGGTATGTTTTTAGGTATTTCAACTAGGGGAACCAAAGGAAAGAAAGCGGGAATGGGGGGATGGGGGTGGGGAAGCCAAGGAAAGACCTTCAGTTTTAGCCTCCCTCTAAGTTTTGTGTAGTCTTACCGGCCCAAGAAGGTCCACTAATGAAGTCTTCTCACCTAAGCCACCCGAGCCTAGGATGCAAGTCTTTGCGCGCGCTCACGTACCAGGGAACAGAGGACCCGAGGAAGGACTTGCCTTGCACATTGGTGTCCGCTTTGCCACAAGGCACCCATTTGCCGCCTTGGAACCGCCAGTGGTTTGGGTCGGCCAGGATGACATCCACAAAAATATTGTAGTGAGCCGTGGGATCCAGACCCGAAATATTAAAACTTAAGAAAGGGAACATTCGCCTGTTTTAAGAAAGAAGGCGGGGAAAGGAGGGTGAGGAAAAGTGACTGGATTGAAAAAGAGGGAGATCATAATTTTATAAATACATAGCTGTCCCCCTAAAATTCTCAAAAACCTTTTCTTGAGCGAATGTTGCAGAGGAAAGTAGCCGAAGGGTGCACCGATTTTAGGCATCTCGCTCCGCGCCTTTTTGTCTAGCGGATCGAGCCTAGGAGAAAAAGGTCCTCTGCGTACTCATATCCAAATGAATCCGGCTGAAATCGAGGGTTATTTCCGAGGAAATCGGGCTGGCGGGTTGGCACATCGGCTTGTAACCCAAAAAGATCCTCGCGGGTTTCTACTGTAATTTGCCCGGAAGTAAATCCCAGCGATTTCATTGCCTTTTGCCTTCAACTGATGGACTGTCAAATTTCAATGTGCAAAAACCAACCGAGAAGTGATGGACTTCCCCATCATTTGGGGGTCAGCAAAGGAAGCGAGGCAAAGCCCTTGATCGCCAGAAAGTGCGGCAGAAATGGCCCAAGGTACACCGAAGACCCCGGCGCCCGTTCCCAAGAGGGAAGCAATCATTCTTCGTATTGTTTATGACTCTTAAATAAGTCAGAGCGAGAAAGGAAAATATCGTAAATAAATGGGGGGGAGGCTTATAGGCCCAAATATGTATTATATATATATATAAAACTAAGAACTGGATTATTCCAGCCCCAAAGACGAGATTGCCATTATTTTTAATCTTAAAAACCTGAAGCAAAATGAAAGGATATGGAAAGGAAAAGGAAAAAAAAAGGAAAAAGGAAAGAAAAACAACACGAGAGGTCTACAGCCAAAGGAGAAGGAGAAAGAATAATGACAATAGCAATAATAAGAGTTGGTGAAGATGATAACACAAGAGGTGCGGGACAAGAAGAGAGGGAAAAATGGCAAAAAATAATAATAATACTTTGAGCAGAACCCGGAGTCTCGGCTGGAGAGCCGGCTTTTCCCGCGGCAAGGCACCCGGGCTCGGGTTCGTAGGGTGCTCTTGCTCGCCCTTTCCCGGTCCCTCAGCCTCCCTCGTCCTCCTCCGCTTTCTTCTCGGCGGCGTTGCGCCTGGCTGGCATCCTTCGACCGCAGCCGCCGCTTACCTGCCTTGCTTGGTAATGATCATCTCCGTCTGGTGCCGGTGGAACTTCAGCCAGAGCGGCCTGTTGCATAGGTAGACTTGCGCCTTGCCAGGGACGAGGCCGGCCTGGGCAGAGGGAAACTGATAGAAGGGCGAGCCTTGGTAAGAATGACCGTACTGCTGCGGGTAAGGGTAACCGGCAGCCGGGTAGCCTTGAGGCGCCGCGGAGTTGGAGAGCAGGCTGTTGTAAGCTCCGTTGGCGATGACCGGGTGGTGCGCCATGTAGCGGCTGGGGCTGGCGAGCGAGAAGGCAGCCGCGTGGTTGTGCTGACCCGGGTAGGGGAACATGGTAGCGGCGGTAGCCGGGGGAGCCGAGGCAGCGGCCGGGGGCTGGCCGGAGGAAGCTGGCGTGGAGAGCAGGTATCGATCCGCCGCGGCTGCGGCCGCCGCTGCTGCTGCTGCTGCTGCCGCTGCCGCAGCCGCCGCAGCTCCATCGAAGGTTGGACGGAGCTGCTCCTGGCCGCCGCCGCCGTCCAAGACGACAGGCGAGAGTTTGGCGCGCTGCTGTTGCTGCTGCTGCTGCTGCTGCTGAGGCGGCGGCGGCGGCGGCGGCTGCTGGGCGTCCCCTGGCGGGTCTTTGGAGTCAGGGAAATTGTCTGCCTCGGCCTGATTCGTCATCCCCCCCCTGGCGAGTTTTTTCAGAGGTGAACTTCTCTCCAGGTTGTCAGCGCTCGCCGAAAGGAGGGCGGCGGCGGCGGCGGCGGCAGCCGGATGGTGATGGGGGTGCGGGTGGAGGTGCTCGTGCAAGACAAGCTCGGATCCGCCCGCGGCAGGCGGGTAAGCGCCGCCGCCGCCGCCGCCGCTGCCGCCAGCGCTCACATGGAGAAATTTCTTGGAGAGCATCATCGACGGAGGCGACAGACAATGCTCCAGCTGCATGGCTCCAGACCCGGCCCGCTTTTTGGCCAAAGCCTGTCCGGGGTAGCGTAACGGTAGCACGGGGTCGCTTGGGGGCGGGGGACGGGAATCGCTCAAGGCCCCCAGCTCATCATCCCGGGACCCTCGGCGGCGAGGGACCCAAAGCAGCTTCTCCCACCACCCAAGGCTGGTCCCGATCTGAAGCCACGGTTCCCTCCCCCCCCCCCACTCGCTACCACCAAAAGCACCGCTCCCTGGGAGAAGAGATTGGCCAATTGACACCGTGCAGCAATCAGCCAAGCCGCACTTTTGATCTCCCTGGTTGCCGAACGCATGAAACGGCTCCTGCCATTGGTTAACCGCTGACAGTAATTTAATTAGATAGACGTTAATTAGGATAATCACCTGGCTCCCGGTCGCGCGACGATCGAGGCAAATGAATATATATATATATATATATTCATATATATATATATATACTTTTTATGTATATATGTATACGCAGACAGAGATATACATATATCTCTGTGTGCGTATATACCTCTTATATATATATATAATACTTTTTACAGTTATTTATTTTGTGTGTGTGTGTGTGTGTGTGTGACAAATAAAGAGAGACCCGACGCAGCCCTCCACTATCCTCTGTGGCTACAGTGTAGGAAGTCTTGAGAGAGAGAATTTGGGGTACTGGCGTCCCGCCCCTCTCCTTTCGCGCCGGCCTCCTTTCTGGCTACGCGACTCGGGGCTTTCAGGAGCCCCGAAACCGAGCCCACCCCTCTCTAGGCTTCCTAGCGTCGCGTTCTCCTTCGCCTCGGAGGCAGCTCCGAAGCCCCCGCGGCGTTCGGAGGCGCTTCGTCAGAGGGAGAGGAGAGGCCCCACCTCCTCCTTAAGGTGAAGCGCTTGGACGGGCCGCCTTGTCCCAGAGTTTCTCCTGAGGGAATGGCCGGAAGATTGACCGGCGGGGTTTCCCGCGCATTCTGACCCAAGAGCTGCCCCGTTCCTGGTCCAAGTGGGAGCTCGGGCTCTTCCCCAGGCCCGCTTCGCCACGCGCCCTGCCTGTCCGCCCGCCCGCCCGCCCGAAGGAATCGCCGAAACGGCCGCAGATAACGAGCGACTGCGCCACGGCGCCTCTTTCCCCACCGCCATCCGCAAACACCCCAACTCTGATTCTCTCTCTTTTGCTTTTGAAAGAAGCGTCATCTGAAGTGCCTGAATGACTGACTTGCCTTGAGGTTGACGCTTGGCTTCCTCGGTAAATAAATATTTTATTTGCGCGCAGGCATGCGGGGTAAAGGAAAGGGGGGGGGGGAGAGAGAGGGAGAGAGAGACGCTCCGAGAAAAGCACGATAACAAACCAGCATCCAGTTAGAGCTCGATTTTTTTCTCCCCTTCTCTTTCCCCCCGTGGCCCTCTCCCTTCTTTCCTTTAGGCTTGTGTTCCTTCGGTGTTTTGAATACTTTTCCCCTCACGCCCAGCTCTCTTCTGTGATAATAAGCTTGTCACAAGTAATTACCTGGAATTTTTTTTGTAGGAATAAATTAACGTCTTGCTAGAATGAGAAGAAAAAAAAATGCTTCGGGATTGGTTTGTGGGGGGAGGAGGGGGGGCTTGGGGGTTCACACATGCCCCTTTAAAACAGTAATAAAGGTTTGAGAAAAGCCGAGCTTGGATCAAACACGGAGGTGGCCCACTGGATTCGGTTAAAAACACACACACACACACACACAACCTTCGGTCTGGAAGTCCGGAGGCCACCAGGCTACGTGTTCCCTCAGCCATTGTTCATCAAAAAACCTTTTCTCGAGTAGGTTTGCCTTGAGAGGAATTTCCCACTTTAAAAATCGCTCGAATATATATAAGCATAGGAAAGGTATATAATAGCAGACGTAACAGTAGCGATAATCATAACCGCAACCAAGAGAAAATGAGAGCGGCTAGGGGGAGCGAATCGGACTCTCCGAGTACGTAGGAGCCCTTGGCCGATGCGCTTCTTCTTCCTCCTCCTCCTCCTCCTCCTCCTCTTTTACTTTTCGCTGTGGAGACCAGGATGGTCCCTGATTGGCTGTCCGTTCCACTAATCACAGGTTGGCAATTTGGGGCAAACTGGGGGCCGTATTATAAGTGGTCAGTTTTTCTTTACCATTTAAAAAAAACAAAACTGTTTTAGATTACAGCTAAAGTTGAGAATACCAGGCTTCCCCCCACCCCCCGAATTAATTCCACCCATCTCTTCCCATATGACGGTGACTGTTTTTCCAACAAAGAGCTGGAGGAAGATTGGAAACCTAGCATTTGGCACTGCAAATCTTAGTTGAATCACAGGTTATTTATTGTACTGCCTACTTGAATTTCAAAATTTGCTTAAGGTTTCACAATTCCCCCCCCCTTTCCCCTCCCCCCCATTCTGACACACAATGTTTGATGCAGATTAAACATTGGGAGGAGAGTCATTAGAATAAGTGGGTGGGTTTATTATATAAACCCCGGAATTCAAGCTCTGCTTTTAAAAAGCTGGAATTCATATTCATATTTCTTAGCTGAACTTATTCTATATGAGAGTTAATTCCACATTTCCAGAATTAATTCTTCCAATGTCACAATATAGATAGGAATAACATTTTAAAAGGGGGAATGAGAGTTCTTAGGAAAATGACAAAATATGCTTCCCTAATGGGTTATTGAAAAATGTTTCACTTAGTTCAACAAAAAATATCCAGTCAATTAAGCAAAGTTTAGTCTCTTGTTTTACTCCCATAATGAATTAGATTTTGTGGGTTTTTCTTTTTTCTTTTCTTTTTTCTTTTTTTTACAAGCAAAACTACCACATGCAATCAGTGGACAGAAATCTGGCAGTGTGTATGCCTTACTCCTATATAAATCAGTACAGAATTCTAGCCCCAAAGTGATAACACACTTCAGTCTCCTGTTTCCCAAGACATTCTGTTGTAGCCCATAAAGTTGCCATATTGCAACAACAACAAGAAGTTTCAAAGGGAAACTCTCAAACAAAGCTGCTAAGTTGGAGTTAATTAATACATTCCCCGAGGAACAGTTCTTGTTGGTCTGTTTCAGCAAAAGCTTATGCCACAATCTAGTCATTAGTGTTTTAAGGTGGTGCAAGTTGTGAGCAATGTAATCTTGTGGTATTAATGTCAGGCATAGGAACTAACTTGTTGCAGGAAGTACTTTTGTCACACTTCCACTGTTTTGAGTGAGCAACAATTTACTTGTGCTATAACAAACTGTGTTGTTGCTTGAATATAGCAGTACATTAAACAAATACATTGGGAATACTGGAAAAATCAGGGCCTCCATAATTCAAAATAGCTAGTGAGCCTTGAGCTTTGAAGAAACCTAATATGATTAAACTTCTAAGTATCTTTCATTTGATGTCCTACTATTGGTCACAACAGGTTTATGATAGGTTTTATGTAGAGGATGGAAGATGAACTACAGTAAGGAGACCGAGATCTGTAGATTGAATATATGCTAAAAATAATATCCCTATCAATTAAAAATGGTGAGAATTTGTGATTTTTAACATAGGAAGCCATTGTTTTGCATGATATAAATACTTCAAATCTACGGCTGAATGATCAACACTAAATTCACATTTTGTTTCCTAGTGCCGCTTGTTTATTCCAGGTTTATTCAGTTGGAATGTTTAAATTCCATAATCTTAGTTATTAATATATAGTTCCATCTTTTTCTAAGAAACATATATGTATGCATAAATGTGCTTGTGTGCCATACATCTTGAAAGAGCTAATAAAATCCATATTTTTAATGCTTAAAAAAATCATGCTTAAATTTCAGATCAGTTTTCATCACTAAAAGACAATACTCATATGTGTTAATTCTGTAGCAATTAACTCTACTGGAGAAAAGATTGCCATATACAAACTCTTATTCTTAAACTGGTTAACAAGGCCCAACATAATGCAGATTTTGACATTAAAAATGCCTCATCTGACCAAAAGAAGGTTGGAAGATAAATTAAAATATTAAGAGTACTGTATCTCTTAGAGTTGAAGTTAAATGGTGCAAGAACTATTGCAATTTCTAGCTTTAAAAAAAAAACTGCATCCAGACCCCCAAAGTTCATTATTACATTTCCATTAATTGACTGAATAGGTTTCAGTTGATAATTAAGGAGTTCTGGTCAACCTAAAGCACAGGTGTCAAACTTGTGGCATCATGTTGCTGTCATGAGATGTTTTTCCCATTCGCGGAGGTGGAGTGGGCATGGCCTGCATGTGATGTATCTGGCCTGCAGGCTGCCAGTTTGACGCCCCTCACCTAAAGACTGGATAAATTCAGTAGTGAGAGATTACTTAGAGTACTCTCAGCTCTCAGTGGTCTCTGTTTGATTGTTTGCTTTCAGATGTGACATTTCCTGCTATGTTAGAGTTATGTTATTATACTTGCTATACCCCCCACTAAATTAAGTTCTTGGTCATTTAAAAATACTTGATGTCTCTGGAGTTGCTTGCTTGCAGACCTTCATTTACTCTACTAAGTTGCATCATCAATGTTAGTGAGCGTTCCTATACTTTTATACCAGTGATGGTTAACCTTTTTGGTGCCGAGTGCCCAAAGTGCGCATGCAAATGCACACGTCAGGACCCCCAAAATGCAATGCAAGTGCCACCCGTGCATGTGGCCCCCCGCATATTTCCAAGAATTTCTAAGTGGATAAGTTGATCTCACTTTATTTAAGCAGCTTTATATGTCATCGGTTTAACTTTAAAGTAGATATGCGTACACTCACTTTCTCAGACCTTTTTAGATGTCTTGGAGCTACATCTCTCATCAGGTTTATTCAGCAAGGCCAGTCAGAAACATCTGGAGTGCACTATGCTGTCACCATGCATTAGGAACAATAACAAAGGTTGAAATAAATGTAACATTGTATAGAACATATCTACAGTATATGATTTAACATTAAAATGTTTGTGTGCAAGTACACATTATTTATAACTCACCTTTCTGCCCAAAGTGACTTAACAAAGTTTAAATTAACATGCAAACTGTTTTAATACTAAATCCATTTTAAAACATTGTAAACAGGATGTAACTTGGAGGGAAACATTACTTCTGACCTCTGATCAAGTGCATTCATAGCCTGGAATGGCATAGGAATAGCTCTCCATCACAGATCAGAAGCTGAGGGAATATCTTCATGTTTATTCCTGCAGATATTAAGTGCAAAACAAGGCTGAGTTACTCCATTCGATTGTCAGATTCTCTTGTTTGTTTGACCGGTCAATGTTTTATATTGTACTCAGTAATCAACTAGCTGCAAGTGGTGATTTTTTTAATGCAAGTGTCACACAATTATTGCATTTTGTCCCAGTTAGCTTCTGCATTTTACGAATTGAAGTTTCAAGGTATTATCAGAGACAGACACACAGAATATTTATTAATAGTCAAGGTGGGATATAACTATTCCATGGGAAATTTCTGCCCAATCTGATTTGGGAAAGATTGTAGCTGATAATTGGCCATAATTTTGCAAATTCACTATGTCAACTATGTATCCAGTGACAGGTAGATCAGGCCTTTTCATGTCAATGGGACATCTCTGTGTGGGACACTGTAGGTCAGCATCCTAGACAGAGGAAGGAGCAGAAATATAAAACAGTATTCTAAATGCCTAATCCTGCCACGCAGAATAGTATAATGGATGGTATTTAAAAAAACGGTCTCAAAAAGATTTAGTAGGCTGCACTCTCCCTGTCCATTTCAGTATAGGTGATCACTTAATGATCAAATCATTATCAATACCATATACCAATCAAAAGCCTAATTAAAAATGGTCCAGATTCTCAGCATAATCTAGGTGCATCTGGAGCTGTGAGTTTATCATATTTATGATTACCATTTCCAGTAATGAAATGTCTTGAGACTAGCCTATAATTGCACAGATCTGCTGGATCAAGGGAAGATTTCTAAAAAAGAAAATAATAAAAAAATAAGTCTAATAACTGCCTCCTTCAGGCAGGGGGTAACATTTCCTATCCTCAAGGAAGTGTTAATTAGCTAGAAAGCATTGCAGAGTATTGATGTTTCACTCCATGACTATTGGAAATTCTGCTCAGTGCTTACCTAAATTGATATTTCTTTTATAAAATAAAATATTTTAAATTTAAAGTATGCCAAAGAGAAAAACCTCATCTTGGAAATAATATTAAGCTCTTGTATAAGATCTTTGCTGATTTAAACATGCATGTATAGGGAGCACAGTAAATAAAGCAATTATATATTAGGGTTTTTTTTAATGTTGTATTCATAAAAATAATAAAGGTGGGATAAAAATCAACAAATAATTGATTTCTGTTGACTTATACAGGGACCATAGCGAATAAAGCAATTACATATCAGGGTTTTTTAATGTGTATTCATAAAAATAAAGGCAGAATAAAAACAAATAAAAAATAAAAAAAGTAGTGAGAGGGTTAAATTTATCAATTATATAAGTAAAAAATAATAATTAGACCCAGAGTATTTATTAGCAATTGGTATTCCTTTATTCATTTATAAACTTGTACTTCATTTACAAATTAAAAATTGGTTTCCATAACAGTATCTCATAAAGCAGTCAATATTTTTTCCTTTAATTGTGTAGATATTGGAAAGCCGCCCCCCCCCCCACACCTCCGGCCCAGCTTTATTTCAAAAAATGTCTATTTTTCAGTTAAAAAGAAAAAAAATCCAACATAAATTGTAATTTAATGTTTCAGCATGCACTTCAATGGTATTTACAGAGTAGGTTGACAAAGAATATCCGTATTTTGATGACCATGTCTGTAACAGACTTGTAACTTTTCAGATGTTGGTTCCAGGCTTTTATTATCTTCTGTGCTTTGTTCATATACTGTAGAGCCATTTATACTTATTTGAAGGGAGGAAAGTTGGGGATGGGGACAGAAAAGTATACTCTTTGGGAAGTCTACTGAGTTCTGTGTTTGACAAAGCAGATGTGGAAGTTACAGAAATGTCATTAGATAGAAGGTTCAACAAAATTTATGACCAGGTTTTCATTGGCATTTTGGCAAGATTAATAGCATGTGTCTCATCTGCATAAGAAACCCATTGCTTCCTGACTACAAGTATTGTTCAAATGTGTCAAATTAATGTTAACTATTATCACTATCTGCAATTACTATTTGTTAGGTCAGAGCCAGACAGTCTCAAATTATATTTAAAAACCATATGCAACTCTTCCCTTCTTGTGGTGAATGGTCCTGATCCATAAAGGCAGCAGAAACAGGTTTAGGCCTACCTAATATCACATCCCTCTGACTTAAAAGCTTTAATCCAGGGGCTTTTAGAAACAAACACTATAGTTAGTCATGGGAAGTGCTTTGTATTTGTCTACAAGCTTTTCCGTTTCTTTCTTATATTGCAAGGTTGAGTCCAAACTGGTAAAAATACTGTGGGACTTAACCGTGATTCCTATAAAAGGGATCTATAATCTGAGTAAGTTTTTGAAAAAAAATAATGTCCATGGCACAGGTCTTTATAGATCATCAGTTGACTGAAAGGCATTTTTCTCCTTGTTGAATTTTATACAGTATTGTCAATAATTGATTTTTTCTCAGTTACAATGTCAGCAAAACACTGAGTTTAACAGACTTTTTAAAAAGCTACATAGCAATAATTAATGTATATATGTGCTGCCAATTATCTTCAAAAATTAAAATGAAAATACACTTTTTAACCCAGTTCTTGAATTGTTTTAGAATCTGCAGAGATCTTGCATTAAAAAAATAGCCAAAGTAATTGCACAACCTAGATGAAAAGGTGTTAGAGTGATGCTCTTAGACTGCAAATGATGCCAGATGTCTCTGACATCCAAATATATCTTAGCCTCAGTGCTTTAAACAATGGATGATTATAGTCATCAAATAACATTTATAAGTAAGACATTATTTAAATACAACAGTATCTAACATTGCTGCTAAACACTGGACAATGTTGCAAGTCATCAGCACATCCACATGTTCTTCTAAATGGCGTTTAGGATCCTAAAATATAATGTTAAAAATTGTTTATAATTTATTGAAATAATACATTTACAAATGATGGTTTCCATTTAATGCAGTACTGATACAGTTAAGAAGCAATTAAAATTCAGAGTTCTATTATGCAAGCATTGCTGAAATTATGAGCTGTTAGATTGGCCAGGGCTGTATACTGTTTCTATCTGCCTGAGTATTGTCCCAATAATGATAATAAAATTGGAATTTTGAACACTTGGATTTACATTTCTTCCTATGTATTAGTTATTTATTAAATTTGTTATACTGTGGAGTCATTGATGCTCTCTAAATTTGGTTATTTACTTCAGATGTTTTACTGCCCAATTTAAGAAATGGTGATGCTATATGCAAAGTTTTAAAAGGTATTAGTCAGCAAACTAATTATTTTATACTGTGCAAATACTTTAATACTATTTATTTATTTAGTGTATAGCAAATACATGGACGTATAGTAGTTCAAATGCTAATGTCTAGCTTTAACAACTTTAATACTACCCATCTTAAAGAACTCTTGATGATTTACATTCCAGAGTTTGGTTTCATATTGAAATTTTTTTTATCACATCTTAATCACTACTATGCTGACAGTTGACTGGAGCCATGAGCTTGTCTAAAATAGACTTTCAAAACACTCAGGTCATTTTACAAATGATTTTTTTGAAAACCAAGCTATCTTGTAAACCTAGGCCAAATATGATGTACAGTAGATTATTTACTTTTATATGGCGATACAGAAGTAACAATGATGTATACATCTCACATGCTGTATAATATATTTAACTACTTATATATATCACATTTGTAAATTACTAGTCAATTTAAATAATAAGTCCATCATAACATTCTTTATTTATCAAGTTCATTACTGAAATCAATGGGAGCTTTGCCATTTGCTTCCAATGGAACTGGGATTTCATCCCATGTTATTTTAAGGTATACTCACTCAAAACAAAAGCACTTTCCAATTAAATAAATGAAAACAAAGCATAAAATACACTTAAGAGTGGGGGAACTTATGTTGACATAGAAAACCTGAAGTACCACTATTGTGTTATTTTTAGAAGTGTTTAATGTTTAATTTATGCATAGTTTGCCACTGGAGTGGGGAAAAAAAAGATTGGTTAACGTGGTTTCATTAAGGAGTAGATTAGCTTGGAATATGGATTCTTCAACGGATCCAAATCTCTCCTCATGCTTTCCTGAATCCCTTCCATCAGGAATGTGATGAAAAAATAACTTTACAATCCTCATATTTATGACCCTGACAGCAAAGGAAAGCTAAATTAAGATCATAAGCACAGTCTTGGTATCACTTGGTGTCAGCTTCACTTAACAACCAGATTTCTGGTCCCAATTGTGGTTGCTAAATAAGGACTGTCTGGATATATCAGTGGCAGATGTCAAATGTCCACTGTTGATATACTTTTAAATCACTGACTTTAAGTAACTATAGTGGAAATAAATGGCTGTTATAGAAATTAAGAACAAAAAAAATCACCCATGTATGATTAAATAAACACACAAGTAATTTTTTTTCATGCCAGTGTAATTCCTCACCTGCTTGCCAACATTTTTTATTGCCAGCTGTTCAGGTGTCATTTTATCTTCTTCTTCCACAGCCTGTAAAACAAATGTAGAAAAGGTTAGTATTTAGTATCTTATTATTTCAAAAGCTTTTCAAAATATAAACTTCGTCTTTTTCCATTGAAGCTGAAGCTTTAATGTTATTTTAAGGGACACACACACATACAAAAACTCCTCACTGTGATGGTTCAACAAAGGAACTAACTAGTACATCAGGACAGAAGTCAACGCCTTCCTCAAAATTATTTGAATGGTTTTTAGAAGCGCTCAGTAGGGTGTGGTTAATATCAATTTGGTCAGAGCAACATACCTTTTCAATATAATGAAAAGAGAACAAAACCAGAAAGAACATGGATTATACAAATGTCACTGACTCTAACACAAGTTCCTCTAACAACATAAGCAAGAAGTCTTTTCACTACTCTTGATCTGCACATCTTTTCACAAAACTCAGTATTTCATTGCTGTTGACTGCAGCAATGACTTATGTTTTTAAAAAATTAAAAGGCAAGGTCTGTCCATTTCCAAAATGTTAAAATAAGTTGTGCTAATTTCTTGAAATGATTAATGCCATTTTATTTTTTCAAGGTTGTATTTTTTTTCTCCATATTACATTGGAATCAATTTTTGAATCGATGCTTCCAGAAGCTCATCTGACAAATCATATGGTCAAGTAATTGTCTGGCAGAGGCCCAATATGGTACCTTGTTATAGTTCTTTGCTAGTTCCAGCATTTCCTTTACCACGGTTTCATTGAGCTTACAGTGTTCGCTGTAGTCCTGAAGGGTTAAACCTTCCATCCAACTTTTCTTATGTAAATTCAGTAACATCTACCCAAAAGAAAAAAAGAAGAAAAACAATAGAGAGCAAATAGTAAAATAACTATTTGTGGCTTATGCAGGAAAATAATTTATACATTTTGAACATGAAAGTGGTATTATGAGGACAGATGAGAAATCACAAATATCTACTGGGTTAGACCTAAGTTCTTTGTTAATTTATTTATTATTAAATTTATATGTTGCTTATCGTATCCAGAAAAACTCTGGTTAAAGGTTTAATGTTTCTTAATTTTTTATCATTTTGTATTATCTCATTATTATGCTATAAATCACTCACAGTAAGACGGATGGTATATAAATTTAATAAATAAGTATAAATAAATAATACAAGCATTTCTTAAAATGAGTTCTAATCCAGAACCGGGGGGGGGGGGGGGAGAAAGGGTCAGATGACTAGGATATTTAATAATGTTCTTTTCCTTTCTAACTCCCAGCAAGACCACTGGCTCTTTTTTAAAAAGAGATTCCTCCTTCCATTCTTTAACGTAGAGGGGCAGGAGAAAACATGGCACAACAACAGGTAATCTACAAGACTGCTGAATCCTTTATTTCAAGGGGGACAACATTCCAGTGCCAGACCAGAAGCATTTTGTCTATAGGAGGCAGAATATGGAGTTAAAACTAGCTCAGTTATGTTTTATCATAATAAACACAAAGAGATACAAAAGTTTCTAACATAGGAGTGTTTAAATTTAGAAAACTGGTGTCAAGCCCGAATTACCTAGGCTACCTCAGATAACTTTTTATGTCTCATAGATTAGCTCACCATAGACTTAACTATCCATTCCCTAGGAGTCCATCTGAGAAGATAAAAATTGTTTGCTCTGTAAGGTCACTGTGAAATTTGAACCCACACTCATAGGGGGATTTATGAAGACATGATTGAGTGCTAAAACATGTTTGGGTTCATGTGGTTTTAGGCCTTTTGCCAGACTATCAGCTTCCAATAAATAATTGGTGTTAAAACAGCAGAACTCCTATTCTCAGCCATGAGTATGAAATCATGAATACAGACAAGGAAGATATAGGAAACATGGATGCCAGGACACTGGGCAAAGCCTGCATACGTTGATGAAAATAATCTTCATTTCTTAAACCCTTTTAAAATCACACTTGACAATTACTGTTATCACCTTTATAAAAGTGTATGCAGTGAAATGAACCAAAGTAATGTTTCCATAGCTTAATTTTAAAGCTCAACCTTGAGAATACAGAGAAAAAAAGAAGATGCACTGTACATACCAAGATGCAAAAAACCCCAGCTCAAATATCACTTTTTCCATGTCTTGAAAGGACAGGTATATCACATAAAGCATCTAAGCTCACAAAGCTGTTCCCTACATCAACAAAATTGCCCTCCTATGTTTACTACAGCAGTGAGAATTTGAAGCAGCAAAGACCTTAGCACTTGATTCTTGCAAGCCCAACTGAGCTCCTGGTGAGAAGACTGCTTTTCGGCTTGAATCTGTCACCTTCAAGAACTCCACTGAACACTTATGATTGAACAATGACCTTAGTTAATGTCTACATTCTCCTATAAAGATAATTAGTGTGGAAAGGTATCTGAACAGTTTACAGTGCCTCTAAAATCAACTTTAATCATGAACAGATGGAATCTATTGTGGGCATAAAAACTAAAATGTCTGCATTGGGAAGAATTAGCAAACTTGGAAAAAAAGGATACAGAGCACTATGTTTTTAGTTAAACTACTGGAATTATAGATACAAAAGTATGCCTATATTCTTTTTTGTGGAGTATTTGTGGGGGGGAAATTATACCTGTGGTTGATTTAACAAGATGTTCACCGAATTTACCTCAGAAAATGGAAGAAAAATTGTAACTTTATTTTTTTTAAAAGAATAATAGTGGTAGTCCTGAGGTTACACAAGAAGCTCCTTGAGCAAAGCTGCCAGTGCTCAGTCATGCAAATGTTCGAGAAGGCTGGTAAACTTATTTAATATGCTTTGCAAAATAAATCTTCAATCAATTGCTGCCATTTATATGTTTGTTGGTTGTAAATATTCAAGAATAGCTGAATTATTTTTGGGTGGATTATATGGATAAACTGGCTTGTGTAAGCAGGTTTGAGCTATGTAAGAAAAGAGTGTATATGCTTTTAAAAATAAATAAAGGCAAGAAAATTAACAGATTCATTGTAATAGCACTACAAAAACAGAAAATAGCTTTCAGAAACATGTAGCTTTAAAAATAGAATAGCCATATTTTTATCATAATTTAAACAAAGATGTTCATAAATTGTCTAAGTCAGACTGATTTTTGCCAACCACATATTTACTAGCACATTGACTACTTATACATGCAGATGCCTTCTGGAAGAAATGTTGCTTTCGACCACAGAGTTCACATTGAGACTTTATTTGGGGTGACAATGGATCAGCTACATGACATTAGGCAGAAGTGGAGACCCCAAATTATTGTGGTTGATAAATTTCAACAGCATTTTCTAACTAGCTGGAGAGGAATAATAAAAAATGGGTAGTGTTAATCCTTAAAATAGGCTCAATATAATTTGGAAAAAAACCCCATAAAAAACAAAGGAAAAGTATCTTGAGGTAATTAACCTCCCCAACCATATCCCAATATACGTTGGTAACACTGCCCCATCCGCTGTAGCTCTTGGTCAGAAAAATTCCCCTGCTGTGATAAAGAATCGAAGTGACAAATATATTTTTTGTTGTTAGTAACTGGAAATATTCTAGGAAAACAGAGCTTGCCTTCTGTTCTAATTCATTCTTCCTGTAGTTGATAGTAATGGAATAGTAATGTCTGTTCAATCCATGGATTAAAGCCTAGAAAGAGAATGTTTAAAAAGAATTACTAAAATATACCTGATCATTTCTGCCAAACAAAACAGAATAGTTATCTTAAATATTGCATTCAGGCTGTGAGTTATTTGAACTCCCCCCCCCCCCACACACACACACACATATGCAGCTACTTAAATATATCTGGATGTTCTGGTGGTATAAACTCAATGAAACATATTTTAATGGCAGGGAAATAAATATACAATAGGGCAGAGATACTTTTAAAATAGTAGCTTGGCATACAGTATAATTAATCATCGTTCTAATTAATGGGTTTAACTTAAACAGATTTAAGTTGTTTTGTAGTTGAATCTATAGTAGGGGTGGCATATAAATGGTGTGGAACACATAAATATACCACAGATTATAACTGTGGGGCATTTATAATGCAAAAGTTTTTAAAATAATTATAGGCAAACCAGCAGGAATCTGTATTTCTGTTAAAATTCAATTCTGATTTGATTCTCTAATTTAAACAAAAGTTAAATCAATGCCCAGAACTATTTCTGATTAGGATCCAAAAAAGCCACAGATGTACAAAGCAGAATTAAATCCTCAACTGAATATTGCTGCTAAGCTTTTCTTCTGTTGCCAGTGTTTCCACTGAACAGCAGCCTACCTCTTCAGTAGTGGAAGCAGCTGTATTACATTTTATATGAGGAGATATTACCAAACATTCTGCAGATCCCTTTTTGGTAGTTCTTTTCCTAACAAATGGGATGTAGTAAATTAAATAATTTTAGAGGAAATGTTTAAATATACTGTACAGCAACTCAGGGTTACAGCCGAAACAAGCAAAAAACAATCTTACAGGCTAACTATACTTGTATATAACAGCCGAACTGAAAGTAAGATACAGGTACTTCTTAACTTTCCAAAAGCAAACAATAAAAAATAGAAAAATTAGGAAGCAGTAAAATACCGTGGGGTTTGCATAAGAGGTCATTACATACTGTCTTGAAAGGCCCAGTAATATATTCTCTAGAAACATACAAGCACAGGCTTGCCTGCACCCAATCAAAAACATTAGAGGGTTCTTCCATACTCATTAGGCTTTGTAGTTTGTACCAATTCTAATCGGAAGTAATTTTATTCATTCCTGTTAAATAGAAATTCTTTGGTATTGAAAAAGTTGTTCTATTTTATTAGGGAAATCTATAGATAATTATTCATGAAGCCCATATGGTTTTTGAAATATGAGCATAAACTATTGACAGGTACAAAATTGTCAAGATAAGAACAAAAAATGTAAGTCAACAGTAGTATTTGCTGTTTTCGACTACAAGTATTGTGTTTGCAGCATGTGTTGCTATTAGAAGTCCTGTAATTAATCTTCAGAGAAATAATTAGACTTCTGGTGGCAACTAAGTGGGATTTTTAAAATTCATTTTAAAAGAAAAATAATATTTTTGGCAATATTACCTTTAGAGTAGGAAAATGATAATGACAAAGCAATAAGCATTCACGGGGGAATACTTGTTTAAGAAACAAAATACTTTCTGCATGGAAGTCTGTTTACATCCATCACTTACTATGGATAAGTAGATCTCACATTCAATGTTATTTATCAGGTTAATTTAGTATCTTGGTCAGAAACTTACAAAACAAACAGCAAGCTGCATAATTACATCCACTTTCCTTCTAGCAAGTTCCCAGAACAAATTCCCTTACTCTCAGCTCATCCAGAAGATGTAAATGCATTCATACAAAACTTCACTGCAGCTAAGACAACACTGTGTTCTCTAACATTATTTAAGTCATCTTAAAACCTGGACCAGTGAGGAATATGAGAGGCATTGCTTGCAATTAAGAGAAGTACTACTGTAATTCTTAACAGTAAACAAAAATATAAATTCATCTGCAGATGATGATGGAATGGGAACATGCTTGATGACTGCTTCATATTTCTAAAATGTAGTTTAAAAATTATCATCTTTATAAAGGAAAGATGGAGTCAATTAATAACAATATGAAGTTTTATTTCCTGAGAGATTTCAGCCTTTCTGACCTGCAGTCTTGAGGTTCCAACTTATTTATTTAGGAAATAGTAAACAATTACTTATTTATTACAAAATCATTATTATACTTGGTTGTGCAGTTCAGCAGATGTTTAGATCACCTATCAAGTCCTTTATATGGCATTTTTATCCACCTATCAAATCCTTCCAAAGCATCTGGGGTTATTATTTATTTTTATTAGGAATTAAGTTTAAGAACAGTAATTTGCAATCCTTTGCATATTTCATGGAGGTAACTCCATTAAAAGACATAAGCTATACTTAAGGATTTCATTCTGAAATTATTTTCTGGATTCTGCCCAATACTATGAGTAGGCTTTTGGATTTATTGCCATGCATTCGAAGTTACTGATAGATATCATCCATGGTCTATAGGCTCATGAAGGAAAGTACACAAGTTCCCAGCCTGTTCTCAGGGACACTATAAACAAAGCCTATAAACTAAGCGACATCTTCTGAAATGAAAACACACTTGTGGCATATATGTACTGTAGTCAGTATCTGTTTTCCAAAAAATAATCTAAACTGGCCCGGTTATCACTGTATCCATAAGGAAAATTAAAGCGAAGAATAACAGAACCCATAAACATCAATAAGGCACTGCCTTCCCTATCATATAATAGTCACAAACATGCATATATGATTTGCAAATGATTTGAATAGCTTAGGGAGAAAAATCTGCAGACAATTTATAAAACAATATAGCACATTTTATTAGGATAGGTATTAGATAGTACGTATTACTAACATCTTCATGCCATCTGAAATTATTAAAAATTCACGAAGTAATCACTAGATCTAAATCTTTATCAAAGTAAATTTTTTGTGTGTCTGTATATTCATAGGCACACACATTTTAAGCTACATTCAAAGTAAGTACATTAATATTAAATACCTGGATAGATGGCTTGTTTAAGTGACCCAGATTTGAAGTTGTTTGTCTTGGTTCATGTCCTAAGACCATCATATTAGCATTGATTAATCTGAAGGCATCGATAACAACCTGTAAAAACAAGACAGAAAAGTCAATTCTCTGAAGAAAATGCAAGTGATTGCACCAAGGAACAGCAGAGACATCACAATCAAGTCACATCTGTTTTTGGTCTTTTTCCAGAAAATTATTTAATTATAATATTAATAAAAAAGAACCGCCTGCTGGCTCTGCCATCAGCAGCACACCAACTCAGTTTAGTATTGCAAGAGGACACCAATTACTACATTTTTCAAGGTGATGAGAGAAAATAAATTAAGTTTCATGCTCTCTTACCCGCTTTTGATAGTTATGTTTACATACATACATATATATACACACAATGTAACTTTAAAAACATCTTCTCTACTCAAATTGAATAATAGGGAGACTAACTCTGAAACTGAGCACAAGCTAAGGGACTCTATGTAAAGCCCAGTCGTGTCACATCAATTATACCAACGGAACACTTGAAATGACAACAAAATTATAGCCAGCAAGGAACTTGCCCCATGTATTCCCTCCTAGTCAGATGCTTTTTATTTCCTGCAAGTAAGAAAGAGGCTACACACTGTCGGATGGATTATGATGACCTTGTCAGTGTCATGGCCAAGAGTAAAAGAGAGCAAAAAAACAAGGCAAACAAAAATAAGGTCACAATGATAATACTACAGCTGGTAACTTTCAAAACTTTATGATTTCTTCTTAATTCTGTAAAATGCCATAAATGGTTCCCTGGTTCTAAGAAAGGTAGAATGTGGAGTAATACAGATTAAAGATTGGAAAGGAGATTTTCAAACTATGCTCTGTGGTATTCTAAATCTTAATGGGTTTTGTGAGAGATTAAGGATGGGGGGGGATGTTTCACTCAAATGAGTCAATTTTATGTCACTAAAACTTTGCCTTTGATTGGAAGTGGCAAGATTTTTTTTTCTTCTTAAGGTAACAGTTCTGTAGCTTGAAAAGGTTTGAAAACCTCTCAATTGGAGTATTACTCATACAGAGTTGAGCCATTTCTCAATTTACCTGAGCTCAACATTCTAAGAATATACAGTGGGGCAAAAAGTATTTAATCAGCCACCAATTGTGCAAGTTCTCTCACTTAAAAAGATGAGTGAGGCCTGTAATTGTCATCATAGGTAGACCTCAACTATGAGAGACAAAATGAGAAAACAAATCCAGACAATCACATGGTCTGATTTGGAAAGCATTTATTTGCAAATTATGGTGGAAAATAAGTATTTGGTCACCTATAAACAAGCAAGATTTCTGGCTCTCACAGACCTGTAACTTCTTCTTTAAGAGGCTCCTCTGTCCTCCACTCATTACTTGTATTAATGGCACCTGTTTGAACTTGTTATCAGTATAAAAGACACCTGCCCACAACCTCAAACAGTCACACTCCAAACTCCACTATGGTGAAAACCAAAGAGCTGTCAAAGGACACCAGAAACAAAATTGTAGGCCTGCACCAGGCGGGAAGACTAAATCTGCAATAGGCAAGCAGCTTGGTGTGAAGAAATCAACTCTGGGAGCAATAATTACAAAATGGAAGACATACAAGACCACTGATAATCTCCCTTGATCTGGGGCTCCACACAAGATCTCACCCCGTGATCACAAGAATGGTGAGCAAAAATCCCAGAACCATACGGGGGGACCTAGTGAATGACCTGTAGAGAGCTGGGACCAACGTAACAAAGGCTACCATCAGTAACACACTATGCTGCCAGGGACTCAGATCCTGCAGTGCCAGACGTGTCGCCCTGCTTAAGCCAATACATGTCCGTGCCCATCTGAACTTTGCTAGAGAGCATTTGGATGATCCAGAAGAGGATTGGGAGAATGTCATATGGTCAAATGAAACCAAAGTAGAACTGTTTGGTAGAAACACAACTCGTTGTGTTTGGAGGAGAGAGAATGCTGAGTTGCATCCAAAGAACACCATACCTACTGTGAAGCATGGGGGTGGCAACATCATGCTTTGGGGCTGTTTCTCTGCAAAGGAACCAGGACAACTGATCCGTGTACAGGAAAGAATGAATGGGGCCATGTATCGTGAGATTTTGAGTGCAAACCTCCTTCCATCAGCAAGGGCATTGAAGATGAAACGTGGCTGGATATTTCAGCATGACAATGATCCCAAACACACCTCCCGGGCAATGAAGGAGTGGCTTCGTAAGAAGCATTTCAAAGTCCTGGAGTGGCTTAGCCAGTCTCCAGATCTCAACCCCATAGAAAACCTTTGGAGGGAGTTGAAAGTCCGTGTTGCCCAGCGACAGTCCCAAAATATCACTGCTGTAGAGGAGATCTGCATGGAGGAATGGGCCAACATACCAGCAACATGTGTGTGTCAACCTTGTGAAGACTTACAGAAAACATTTGACGTCTGTCATTGCCAACAAAGGATATATAACAAAGTATTGAGATGAACTTTGATATTGACCAAATACTTAATTTTCCACCATAATTTGCAAATAAATTGTTTCCAAATCAGACAATGTGATTGTCTAGTTTTGTTTTCTCATTTTGTCTCTCATAGTTGAGGTCTACCTAGGATGACAATTACAGGCCTCTCTCATCTTTTTAAGTGGGAGAACTTGCACAATTGGTGGCTGACTAAATACTTTTTTGCCCCACTGTATACATGTCTGTGTTGTTTAGGATGAGCTGTACATTTAACAGCCTGCAGTCTGCTTCTCACAGGTGCCTTTTGTAAAGGTGTTCTCTCCGCTGTACACAATGTCCTACACAATGATATACAGTATAAGGAAGTGAATGAACGTGGCTGTAAATTTCAACTGCAGAAACGTAACAGTGGTTTTCAATAAATATGCATGCATTTGCATATGATGAATTGTCCAAGAACAGCAATCATTTCCCTATGTGTATGATGTTTGTATAGAAGCAGCATTTGACTCCAAATGCTGTTTCTATACAAAACAGTGGCACGAAGAGAGGGGACGATCGTATCGTTACCCAAAGGAAAGCATAAGGAAGAAGTTGGAGGCTCAATAGCATCCAAAACGGTATCTAAGACTAAAATGAAGGTTTAAAAAAAAACAAATTTGGGACCATCAACAAAAAATAATTATGAAACTACACAATTGTTTGGTTTTTATTTTAGTTTATTCTGAGGGGCAGGCAGCAGATAGGAACTTAAGTTGTCTTCTGTATCTCTTTTGCAGCAGAAGTACCAGATAAATGCATAAATGTTACTCAAAAATGATGTGAGATAATTTATAGTCATTATGCTTTTTCACAAGGGCAAGACAGCTACAACCAATATATTAATGCTCTAAAGATATGAAATATGCATCATCTACACATTTTACTGCTCAATAAACAAGAGAGTTGAATGGGAATCCTGCACTCGAGTTGCTTTAAGCACTGAATAAATGAAATACACTGAAATCTCATTTTGTTGTCATAATGATCTTGCTTTTAAATTAGAGTTCATCTGGTCTTCATATTTTATTTCATATAATGTTCAATCTGTACATTTTAATATGGTTACCAATGATGAAAATAATAGATAATATCTGAGTTGCACATTGCACTAAGCCATGCTGTATCTTATTTGTTTTAATTTAGCATGTTATGTGAATCTGATGATTGTTTGCAAGCTACAGACATACTATTTATTCAACAAGCAATGATTAAAATACCCCACTAGTGTCACGGGTTCCAAATTTTGAACACATTATATCAGTTAGCCCATTTGAGGTACCTTGGTTCAAAAACTGTTTCCCTATGATTTACTGTTTGCTCAATTAAAGGTTACAGATAATAGGTTTTAGTGGTATAGAGATGCTAAAGCACTGGCATTTCCATTATAGGACTAGGAATGCATTTACATAAAACTCTAAAGACATAAGAAGCTTATGTTCTCACACTAATTTGATCAATATGGCTCCCACTAAAACATGGAATTTCAGCAAGACTCCCCAACCCCTCATGGGGTGGAACAAATTAATTTTTAAAAAAATTCCTATTTTTTTCTAACTTGTTCTAGAATTAAGTAAACCTCAGGAATAGGTATATAGATTTTATAATATATTCATCCTACTCTTCTTGCTCACAAATCCTACAGTACCACCCTTACTCTTTACTCCTAGGTCTATATTAAACAGAATGTTTCTGTTTTCAAGCAACTTTGGCCTTTAATAACATTATACAGTAGCATTAACTTGTGCAGAGAGAACCTACGGGGCGAGAGGAGTGAGCATAATTTATATGTTGTTGTTTTTTCAGATCACCCAATCATAATTTTAAGGATCTTGCCCCTTCCCTAAGAAATTTGCTTAGACTCTGATTCTGAAATGTGTGAATGGATAGAATTTGATTCTCCTTAGCAGTAGTTCCTAAAGGTAGAAATTGTCTTTATGTGGTAACCCAATGCTCTGCATATTGCTGCCTCATGACCACTTTTGGATACCAGTTGCACTCCATGTGCCATTTCAAAAATTTGTTTATGGTTATTGTCACAAACAATAGTTTTTTGACCAAATAATGAGGGGATTAGATTTATAGTACAAAAATACTGACACTGTATTCCTTCTGATTTCCTGTCGGCTTCCTCACTGACTTTGCTTATTGGAAGCTGGCAGAGAGTGTCGGAAGTCATGATCACAATGCTGTAATGACAAGTTTGCAAATACAACTGATCTGAAGATTCTTAATATTTCAATGCTATGAGAGTAATGGGTCCCAGATTTTATATGCATTTTTTTAGTTAGTATAGTTGAAGTACCTTGATTTAAAACCTTTTGTGTTATGATGCACTGTTTGGCTAACTGAAGATTCCAAAACAGACAGGAGAGTTTTAGTAGTATATAGATTGAGTCTTATAAATCTCCCAAACTCATGAAGCAGCATTTCAGCCATATGTTCTAATTTTTGAACACCTGCAAATGCCCAACCACATAGGAGTATAAATTAAAAGTAAGCAAAAACAGAACTAAATATCCTACACTGTAGTCCTCTAGAGATTTACTCGATAAGAAATGACACAAATAAAGAATTTACTCAGAGGGGAAGATACAATTACTTGGCACTGTATCAGAATCACAAGGTGCTTTGTATTTTAGAGTACTACTAACACTTACGTTCCTAGAATGGATTAGAACTGACTGCTCCACTAGAAAACATGGAACCTATCCAAGACAGCAGTGTTTTATAAGAGAATTGTTTCTACTCAGATTTGAGCTCCATATGCACTTTTCATGATGAGCTATTTGAATGGATGCTAAATAAGTGGCCATGCATCAGTTTTGCAAGTGTGCTGGGATTACAGTGGCCCATTTTTACAAGGTCATTTTTAATAATCTTTCTGAGAAATACCTTCAGCCATCTAGTGTTCTGCAGTGGAATTTCAAGGAGAAAATTGTTTTGGAACAGACTAGATACATTCGAGTTTTAAAAATTTTATTGTGTAGAATATGGGCTAACAATTCTAAATACCAATGTAACTGCATCTGTTTATTTCATTGTACTTTTGATCAGTAGTTGTATATGTTTGGGTGAAAGATGCTGTGCTTATGGGCTTGCATTACAAAATGTTACTGTGCTTAATTCCTTACTGCATTCTTATTGATTTTTTAATAGACTACTGGACAAAAGTATGACTTGAGTGACATTTTGCTTCTACTTAACAGCATCAATTCAACCCATAAGAAGGAACATTTTAACTACACCAAGATTAAAGGAATTCACTGCAATCACTATAGCAACTGTCTTAGGGAAAACTAACATGCTGAACAACCTGCAGCCTAAAATTAGATCTGGGACGCAATAAAAAGGATAAATGCAGCAACACACCCTACATTTTGATTTCTAAGCTATCTTATAATTGCTTTTTTTGCACAGTAAGAACAAATAAGTTCCTTCTTTAGAGAATCGTATGAGAATAAATAGGCTCATTAATGTCCAGTACGCTAATGAGCAATGGATGAAGGAGGTGTTAATTATGCTACAGTAAGATTCAAGGATAAAGCCCTGGTGAGCTCTTGGATATATGTTGTAGCATAAGCCTTCACTAGGTTTGTGTACTTTGAAGTTCTCTGCAAAGCACAATAGAAATGTAGTAACCTTACAGTCTGCAAAAGAAATTTTCACAGGCAGTTGGATCACAGGGTCAATGGGGGGGGGGGGAGGAGAATTAGTATTGCTTTAATTTTGTTAGCATTGGGCTGTTTTAAAATCTTAGCTTCCTTTGACCACAATGATTTGTAAGTGCATTAAAATGCAGCCTAAAGGCTTAATGCAAAATTACTTCTTTCAAAGATGAAGAAATAAAGACCTTCCTCTAATGCCATGGTGGGGGATAGGGTATAGATTAAGGTAGCTTTTTATTATTACATGATATTTGCTCCGATTTGTCTCACCAACTGGACGATTTAATTCTGCCTGGTACAAGTGCCTTGAGACTTTGCAGAGGTCACTTCAACAGTAGACAGCTTATAACAAAACCATTAGCGGTTTGGCTAGCTTAAGGAAACCTCTTACTTTTCTTTTTTTGTTTATTATCACTGCATGAATCTGCAGCATATGATAGTTTATAATTTCTCAGGCTTGTTAAATTCATGTTAAAGGTCTGTTTTCTTGTTGAATAAATTTTGTTCATATAATGCTGCCTATTTCATACAGTGAGTCTTTAATAGCACCTTTGGTCTATGCGCAACTCACAGATCAAAACAGAGGACTAAAATAGGGGTTGATGATGCTATTTACATGTGTGATTCCTGCTGTCTTCTTGTTAGTAGCTTTAATATAATAGAAGACCTTGTCTGTTTTGTAATTAACACATCTTTACTGGAGAGATATTTGGAAGTGATTGCTGTGAATATACTGGTTAGTAAAATAAACACAATCACACACCACTTTCTGTTATCAGACAAATTTGTGAATTGTACACATTATACTCCAGATCAACAAACTGTGATATAACAGCCAAAGAGAAGACACATTTATATAACCCTATATTTTTTTCTGAAAACATGCATTCATTCTGACCTTGTAAATATAATTAGTTTGTAGGATGCATGGAATTAAAAAGCATAGATTCCTTAGTAATTGCAATGATTGCAAGCAGGATACCCAATATTTGGAAATTACATAAAAAAAATCAAAACCACATTTTTATTTACATCTGTTTTTTACAAATCATCACTAACTGGAAAATACTTTCCATCTTACTTTCAGTTGTTATTCAAATCAATAATCTACACCATTGCTTGCCTTTATCAAAAGATGTCTTTCAAACAGCTCTTCTTGTAACTTTTTCACCAAATCATCCTACTATTATATACAAATCCATCTCTGGACACTATTTCTAGAATAATATCAATCTCTGGACACTGTTTCTAGGATATTTTTATTATTTACAAATCTTTCAGTAATGCATTTGTTATAATTAAGCTTTTTTCAGAGGTATTACAATTAACAAGTGCCCATATACCTCCAGATATCTACTTCTTAAATAACTCAACATATCACTACAGTACTTTTGGGGGGGGGGGGGAAGGGTGGAGAACAAATTCCTAATATGGGTGTAATATCTTAAGTGATGGACTGCAATCAGTTAACTTAGCACTGTTAGTTAGAACTGAAGCCCTTTCTGACACTGCTGTATTTGAGGAAAATGTCCCCGAAGCCCCATGGCAAATAGAAGCTATCTTTAAAAAATGCATTAAGGTGCTTTGCAATTCAAGCATCCAGCCATTGTTCATGCACATTTATAAGTAAACAGCATTGTATAAGAAATCCTGTGTAAAGGCTATAATGTAACTATTGCCAGGTGTGGAAGGAGAAGTAATGTCCCATCTAAAATCTCCTTTATCACCTGCAACTGAACTGTTATCGACTGCTTAGTTGGTTTCTAGATTCTTTGAAAAATTAAATGGAACTATGACCCTCGAAGTGCAGCTGAAGTTTATGACCACTTTGATATTTATGCTGGTGTGCACACTTAAACAACCGTGACCAAAGAACATCTTGGGTCCCCTCTAAGCCCACAGCATAAAAAATTCAGAGAAATCTTACTTTTATGCCATTTCCAATGAAAAGCACTAAGAACAGAAATTGACTCATGCCAAATGCATACCACCGAATTGCTGTGATTGTGAGTTTTGAGGTCTTACACATGGTAATTATTTATAAAAATGTCAATTTTAGCTCTGAAAAAAAGATTCCTAGGAGTGCATACATTTTCTTTCTTTATCCTTGGAGGATTTGCTTGCTTTGGTCAGGTTTACTGTGCAACCTGAATATCCAGAATGGAGAGACAGCTACAGAATAATACATTTAGTCTGACAAGCAAAGGCATGCATTTGTAACCCCAAAAGCAGAAAAACCACAAGTTTTCAAGCTTTATGTCTTTCCAAAGAGAGATGGATTATTCTACATCTCCCATGGTAAAAGGCATTTAAAAATTAATACTATTAAATCAAAAGTGTACTCAAAAAACTTTTTCATTTAGAAAAAGGAAATAAACTAAAATAACCCTTTCAGTTTAACAAGCAAAAATAACTGTCTGCTCTGAAGTATACCAAATTGAGTATTATTGCATTAAAAAAACACCTTCAGCACGAAGTTTCTCTATGTTTAATGAAGCGTTCTACTTGGAACTTTTATTCAACTATCTAATATAACTACACACAGCTGAGAAGGCAACAAAAAAACCCAACCATGCAATTATTATTTGTATGCCACATATATGTATATTTTATTTATGAAATAATTACTAGACAGAAAGAAAATATGAGATAAAAATGGAAGAGAAATGAAGCTGGAAATACACAAGAGCTTAATTCAAATGAACTTCCAACTGCAAATGAGCTGCAAACTCATACATTTCTTTATCCTCCTCCCCCTCCACATGCTAACACAGTACACATTTTTCTCTATTGCTTGTTTAGTACTAACCAAAGTTCACTGCGATGTCAAGCTTATTAGAGCCTACATTCCAGATGGAGAATCAGAAACCAGCCAAGTATAATTTCTGGATATGTTTCAGAATGTCCACTGATTCAGTCAAACATGGCAAACCACATCTTAAGCTGAACATGTGAACCTATGGAGGGAATAAGATTCTAGCTGTGTGGATCCATATCTTCTGGGTTGTTTTTTCCCCCCCAGAATATGGATTAATCATGAGAGATAAAATATGGTTATATAGTTGTGCATAGTTACAAATGCTAGCTAGTACTTACTATCATCGAGCTGAAGTTTTTAGTCAAGAATATGTGAAATTGATACCTCCCAATTAGACATCAATAAACAGATTCAATCTCCTATTTATGAATCTCTCTTCTGTAAGGTGAGTTTTTTTCCCCAGAATTACCCAAGCAACTTAGCCATTGTTGAGTGTTCTAGAAATTGAATTACAGGTAATCCTCGATTTACAACAGTTTGCTTAGAGACCGTTCAAAGTTACAACAGCACTGAAAAAAGTGAGTTATGACCATTTTTCACACTTATGACCATTTTAGCAATCCCCTTGGTCACATGGTTAACATTTGGCTGCTTGACAATTGACTCACATTTATGACTGTTGCAGTGTCTCGGGGTCATGTGATTCCCTTTTGTGACCTTCTGACAAGCAAATTCAATGAGGAAGGCAGATTCAGTTAACAACTGTTTTACTTGTTTAACAACTGCAGTGATTCATTTAACAACTGTGGCAAGGAAGGCAAAATTGAAGCAAAATTCACTTAACAAACATCTCACTTTGCAACATAATTTTTGGACTCAAGAGTAATCCTAAACTGAGAACTATCTGTATAAGTTACCTGCACTCCTTGCTCACAATTCTAAATTTTTCCAGTGCGTTACTATATAATGAGGGTGTAAACTAGCATCAGATTCTCTGTCAGTTTTTAAAAATGGGCAACTCACTGATTTTGATAAGAGGAGAGTATTTGTAGGATTGAAATAAGGGCTTCTTGGTGTTTGCTGTGCTTGGTTGTTTTCTTATAGATGGTTCATTACCCAAACTAGGTAACATAATTTAGGGAGTGGGGTTTGCTCTCATTTTATATTATAGTGCAGAGCTGTTAAACTCGCAGCCCGTGGGCCGGATGCATCACACACTGGCCACGCCCGGTTTAGCAAGGGGAAATTTTTTTTTTTGATACGCCATATGACACCACCGTGACGGTGCAAGTTTGACACTCCTGTTCTAGTGGCTTGCCCTGTCAGTATTGGTGGGAGTGGTCTTGGTGGTTCTTTGGCTGGGATATTTACTGTTAGCTTGTTCAACAGTTGCTTGATTGGGATATTGTTTGCTTCTTGACTGTTGCTCTAACGTTAATCTAGGTGTTAATCTCTGCTCAACTGGATGTTGATTGCTGGTGAGGGGGTGTTCTGGTCTTTGGTTTGTTGATTGTCTCTTCTGAATGGTATCAAGATGTTGTTTATGTCTACATGACACTAATGGTTGATTTGTCAGAGTGCCTGGCTTCCAGGAAATCTCTCACATTTTTGGACTTGGCTTGGTCTAGGATGGCCATAGTTTCTCAGTTGAAACTATGGTCAAGTCTGTCCATGTGTTGTGAAATTAAGAAGTTTTCATTGTATCTTCTGGTTTCTAGTTGATGTTCATGGATGTACTCTGCTAAGTCTTCTGCCTGTTTGTCCTATGTAGTGGCTATTACTTGTACCGTATGTTGTAGAAGATCCCTGGGTTTTTTTCTGGGGCTGCTGGGTCTTTTGATTTTCTTAGGATGTTTTGGAGAAGTTTAGTTGGTTTGTATGCTATGCTGTGTTTATAATAGTCCGTTGATGGATTTCGAGATGTTTTTGATGTATGGCAGTGTTATCCTTTTCATAGTTGTGCTGGTTGTGCTATATTGCATTGAGTGGTCAGGAAACATTTTGATGAAGGTGTGTGGATATTCATTTTGTTGGAAGATATTGCATAGATGCTCTACTGTATTTCCTTTTTCTTATGCTCAAAGTTGTTGCAGTGTGTTTATGTTAGTCTAAATAATGTTCTTACACAGCTTCTCTTGTGGGAGGTTGGGTTGTCACCTTGGTAGTGGAGCACTTGATGGGTGTGGGTGGTTTTCAATAAACCTGTGTTGCTATTGCTATCTCTCTTGATAAGGATATTCAGTAAGGATAGCGTGTTGTTTTCTTCTTCTCCTGTGAATGTTGTAACTCTGAAGATGTTAATGGTTGCAGTGTGTTCTCTAGTTGGTCCTTTTTTTATTATTATGACAAAGGTATCATCTACATGTTAGATCCATATTTTGAGTTGTATGCATGGGAATGCTATCAATTCCAGGCATTGCATTATGGTCTCTGCTATGAGTCTTGAAAGCAATGATCCCATGGCTGTCCCTGTTTTGTTGATATATTTGTCCATCAAATTGAAGGTAAGTGGTTAGGCAGAGGTTGATAAGATCCATGATTCTGGGTATTTCTGTCTTGGTGTATTTGGTTATTAGGTCGAGTATGCTGTGGACAGCTTTCATGGACTCTTTGGTTATTATTATTATTTAATAATAATGTATGGCATATCATACATAGACTAGCAATATATATTAATATTTCACCCAGATTAGTAAAACACAATGAAATAAAAGTGTTAAAAGGATCTATGTTCAAATATCAATGTTTAGGCCATCTAACCAATGAAGCACATCATCATTTATTATTTTTAAAAAATCAGATACTGGACCGGTATATGCCCTCAGCTTACAACCAGTCATGATGGGACCTACAGTTTGACGTGGGATCCTGCAGTCACACTGAGGGGAGAATACTATGCCACATTCATACAGTGAGTCCTGGCAGATGCCGTATAAAGTATAAATCCTATTCAGGAAGAGGGGGTCAAATTATTCTCCAAAGCACCAGAGGGCAGGACAAGAAATAATGGTTGGAAATTGATCAAAGAGAGAAGCAACCTGGAATTAAGGAGAAACTTCCTAACAGTTAAAGACAATTAACCAGTGGAACAGCTGGCCACCAGAAATCATGGGCGCTCCATCACTGCAGGTTTTTAAGAAGAGACTGGGCAGTTACTTGTCTGAGATTGTATAGGTTCTCCTGCTTGAGCAGGGGGCTGGACTAGAAGAGCTCTATTCTATTCTAGTCTAATCTTTTTTTAGACTAGGGGTAATTTGTCGGGTAATTTATACGCCTAGGCATTCAACAACTCATTGGGAATCAATATGAAAGTTGTTGGGTAAATGTGGGCTTCCTGGATTTAAGTCTTCTAGCTAATAAATGAAGAAGGTCAGCATGGTAGGTAGGAATTGTTTATAATTTTCTGTATTCTCTCACTAGTGTATCTTGCCTTTATAAAGCTGGCAGTGCTACATGGCTCAGAACAGGAAGTCACATTATCAAAGTGGTTTTAATACATCCACTTGTAATCCTCATGGTGTTGTTGAGTTTGGCATCTAGCTTACTAGCATGGCAGCTGTAAAGCCATACAGGGGCATAGTATTCTGCTGCGTAGATCAGCCCTAGTGCTGATGACCTGAGGTGGCAGCTGAAGCTCCCCATTTAGTTCTACATAATTTTTGAAGTATGTTACTCCTAGTATTGATTTTTGCCACCATATTCTCTAGTTATAGGTGAGAGTCTGGTCCAATGTTACTCCAAGGTACATTGGACGGGTGTTATAGGGTAGTAAGTTGTTGTTGAAGCAGAACTTAGGGGCTTCATATGCTAGTTTGTTGTTAAGGTGGAAACACATAGTTATTGTTTCGCTAGTGCTAGGAGTAAGCTTCCAATCCTAGTCAGGCTCAAGGTCGACTCAGCCTTCCATCCTTTCTAAGGTGGGTAAATTCAGGACCCAGTTTGTGGGGGCAATAAGCTGACTTTGTATAAATATACAGAAGTATGAAGGCTATTGCTTAACGCACTGTAAGCCGCCCTGAGTCTCCGGAGAAGGGCAGCATATAAATCAAATTAAAAAAAATATATCAGTGAATAATTTTTCCAAGATCTTAAGGTTTTTGGACAGGAGACTGTCACTTCTATGTGCTGGGGTTTTGTTTTGTTTTGTGTGTTTTGGTTTTTTGTTTTTTTTTGTACTGCTATGGCCAAATCATCAGCATATCCAAATTTGCATCCTCTTGTCGCCAGTGTATCTGATATATCTAAGTTTGTATGTTTGGCTAATTCTGGGTCTATGGATGTAATTATGGATGCTAGCCGCTGATTTTCTGAAATTTTATTTAGACAGCCAATTGTATCATTATTTTCATTACTGTGTGCCTAAAGATCCCATTTATTATAGAAATTGTTCAGAGCCAAATTGTGATATTGAAACTAGCTTTTATACAGGTCAGCTTTTAATACACCCTAATTATTACCCTAAAACGGGTACCCTAGAATTCTGATCTAGCAAAAGTCCTTTTGGATCAGAATCAGTGGAATCCTCATTTTTATTAACCATATATTTAGCCATGTTTGCCATTTACTATTTGATTTTAATGTTCTGTTTCTACTCCATTGTTGGATTTTCTTTCTTTTTCTTTCGTATGCTGCCCAGAGTCATACAAGTTGTGAAACCATATAAATGCTTTAAAAAAACAAACAAACTGTACTTTTTGCAATCTCTCTGTCAGTGTTCCAAAACTGACATAGAAGCAAGGAGGAGGAAAAGTTTGACATGTCACAGTCTACAACCATGCTTAACGTTAAAAACCCCCCACAACTTATGAATTCTTGAACATTGTTCAGCAGGACACTCCAAACATGAAGCAGCAAGAAGGGAAAGCCCAGATTAGAAAAAATAAAGAAAGCCATTGCAGAAAATATTAAAAATGCCTTGACGGACAGAGGAAAGATCTGTTATAAAGGCAATCCATATACATCTAAAACTCTCCTGTTGGTTAGATTATTTGTAACCTTCAGCATCAGGGCAACAATTTTTGAATAAATATACCACAAACGGGCTAATTTACAGAATGCATCCAAAATGTGGGATCTACAGGATTGAAATTTGGCAAAGTTGTGGCTGCTTCAGTGCTGCAATGGTCAACAACAGTCACATGATCATCATTTCAATGCTCCCTATAAACTTCCTACAAGGAAAGTCTAGGGGGAAGCTGGCAGGAAGACAGAAGTCATTCCTACTCCCACTGCCTTTTTGCCCAACCATGGACATTCTGTTTCTCAGATTAGTAAAGAAATATTTCTGAACAGGTTAAAGATTGTGTAGTAATTACATAAATGAAGCTTTAGCTCATACTAACAAAGAGATTTTCAAAAATGCCTTAGACAGCGTCTCTTCTTTACAGTCTCTAAAGAAGGGAGAGGAAGTACATTCAGAGTTGCAAGATTCTGTTACTAAAGCTTTTTGCCTACATGGTTTCTCTTAGTGTGGTCTACTTGTGGGACTGACAGTTATGCAGGCTAGGAAAAAGAAATTAGCTGGCTCTGGGAACAAAGTGGAACAAACTCTGGATGTTTGTACATCTACAAACACTAAGATTGAGAATCATTGAAGGTAAAGGTTGGATGGCCGGAAAGAACTGTCAGAGGGTGTATGAATGACAAAAGGGGTAGGAGAGAATAGACTAATATTAGTTAATTGATTTGAGAGTAAGAAACATTGATGAAGGATTCTTCAGATATTGCTGCCCATCATGGATCTAAACCAGAGGTCCTCAAACTATGGCTGGATCTGGCCCACCAACCCAATGTATCTGGCCTGTGGAGTGGAGGGGTTCAGCCCCACCCCTTGCCCCACCCCTTGCCCCTCTCCTCCCAGCCACTCCCCAAGTGGCTGGCTTTTCCCGGCTGATGGGGGCCCTGGGGAGGAGGCCCTTGCCTACTGCAAGGCTATGCCACCCACATCGCCCCTCCTCCAGCTGTTGCCCTTATCTTCCACTGTCCAGCCACACTTCCTACTTCTGCTCATTTCAATGGTTCAATGCTTACCACACCACTGCTGCCACAAAGCTAAGGTTGAAGGGTGCGGGTGGGCAGGCCTACGGGTGGAGGGGTGTTGCCCTGGAGGGTGGGCGGGTGAGCAGTTGCAGCCGGCTCCCCTTGTCACAGAGAAGAACCAACTTCAGGATGTCTCTGCTAGCAGCCGCACCCTTCTTCACATGGGATTGCCTGGCATCTTCACACGAGATCGCCCACTTAGGCCAGAGCAACTTCAGGGAAGAGGGCTCTAATGCTGCCATCTCCCACATACCCTCCTCCCCACCGCCGCTCTGGCCACAGTCTCCAAGATTTGCTGCTTCAGCCACAATGAAACATGTTATCTTGGCAAAGGAGCTATTGGGGAGGGGGCAGAGGAATCAAGCCCAGAGGTGAAGCATCCCTTTCCTTCTTCTCTGTTCTGAAACTGAGCAGCAGTGGAGGGAGAGCAAAAGGAGCCTGTGCTGGTTGGGGGACTTGGCTGGGCGACAGTCCCAAGTATATGGGAGGCTGCTGCTGAAGGGTGCCCGTTTCCAGGTTCTGGAGTAGACCTGCTCCTTTGCCTCTCTAAGGAGGCCCAGCTCTTGGGCTGAGTCCCTTGTCTCCACCCACCCAAAATAAGGAGAGGCAATGCCTTCCCTGATTTGTTCTCTTTGTTGATTGTAAGCTCCTTGGGGCTGAGAAGAATTGCTGCAAAACTGCGTTTTCTGAAGTAGACCACTAGACTCCTAAACAACTTAAAAAATGATCTAGTAAAAGGAAAAGTCAATCAAAAGAGCAACATGCAAACAAAAGTAAAACAAAACACTCCCAGGAACAAAACAAATTAAAGTTTAATTTGTGTGTATTCTTTAGACTGTTAAATTGGCCATGCCCACCCAGTCACATGATGTAGCCATGCCCACCCAGTCATATTACCACCTAGCCACGCCACCCAGCTGGTCCAGCCCCCCAACAGTCTGAGGGACCATGAATTGGCCCTTTTTAAAAAAGTTTGAGGACCGCTGCTCTAAACAGAAATATAGAGAATATATTCTAAATAGAACTTGAGTTCTATGCATAGAACTCAAGCTGAACCATTTTTGAAAGTTACTCATCATACATAATAGGATTGTTCATGTAACCAACATTTGTATAAAGATAGACATTTTATAAAGATGTATTTATAACGGGAACATTTCAGCTCCTCTTTTCTAGTGAATGTTTCTATTTTAAGTATTTTAAGGATTCTTCCTCTATATTTTAGAGACACATTGGCTTAGCGGAAGTAAGGTACATTTGGCTGAAACTGAATCAACAGAGTAACGGAGTATGTTAGACATATAGGAATATTGTAGATGAGGGTTTTGCATCCATTGTTATATACAAACCTCTCCACCTAAATATTGAAGTCCAAAAACTTGTCATTTTCTGACACTATGAAGATATTACACTCTCAGTTGGCTTACAGGCCAAAGAACTCTCCAGATGTAGAACGAGTTAAGTGCTAGCTGTATACAACTAATTAGTGAAGAGCTAAGTCTTAAGAAAAACTGAAGCTACAGAAACATTAAGAGACCAGATGATCCAATGTGACTTGGGGAGAAGTAAAGACATACCAAAGTGTGCCATGCTAGTGTTCAGAGCAGATGGAACACAACAGTTCTTGGTGTTTGCAGTTATAAATCAACAAGATATTTCTACAAACCACACTCAAGAAATCAGCTCTGCCAAGAATCTTGTATAAATTCAGGCTTTGATGAAATGGAAGTATACATTAAGATAGTATATTGAAATTGAGTTTGGTTTTGGAAGGGAATTTGATATATTTTCCGAAGTTATAGAAGTGGGCATGTATTTGGGATTGTCATACTTTCAACCAGCTACTTTTTTTTTTGTCAATCTCAAAGTATTTGGAATAATAACTAATTTGAAGGTACTCTTTTAACCTTCATCTGTACTTTCTTTTCTTTCCAATAAAATTATCTTTCCAGATCTTTTCAATTCTTTCTGTGCTTGGGGCATCAAAGTGTATGGTTTGGGATTCTTTTCTTATGATGATAGTAGCAGATATTGGGTTATAAAAATGAAAAAACTGTTTCTATTTTTCTGGAAAAAGAAAGGAATAGGAATTGGATTCCATCTTCCTCAATGTGGTTGATTATAGGGGCCTCCGGGGTAGGTACGGCAAACTGAAGACATCTCCATGAAAGTGGAGCTGACACTGAAGAAAGACCAAGGAACCAGTGAGTAGACTGGCTCCATGGAACATCTCTAGATAAGGTGAGGATGGGAGATCACCCACACATGCTCCAGTTGGTTGCTGCTTGCAAGAAGACCACAGGATATCAGTTTTGCATGGGTTTGAGTACTGAGAGATAATGAAATCATCCCTCTTGCTCAAAATCTAGCAGAGCCTTTTAAAGGACACTTCATTTGCAAACCTCACTTTCTACTCACTTTCAGAAATTGTCTATTAACCATTTTAAAGCTATTGAAGACCTTCAGAATGACAAATTGAAAAAGTCATCAAATGCAGGCATGTTCTTGATACCAGTTAATGCTAGTACTTAGAACATGACACAAAACATCGGAAATCTTAAAGGAGATCTTTGAAGAATAGAGTCAGAAATTAAAAACTATAATGTCAACACTGTAAATAATGATGTCTGTTTCTATGGATATACAATGTCTAAAATATGTTATGAAGAATGACAGCTGTGGAACAAATATTGGAAGTAGAATTATAAATGACATGCCAGGATAATGATTTGGAAAAGGACACTTCACTGGATATACAAAAGAAACTGGCTAAAATCTTAAGAATCAAAAGGAAAATGATTAACCAAGAGAATGGCCAGTAAAATGTTTTCTATTGTTATAAAAATAGCTTTTAAAGTCTTGAAGAAATTTGTGCAATGGGATAAATAAGAATGGAAGAGAAATCAAATCCTACAATATTTGAATTAAATATTAAGACTGTTAGAAGTAAAAGAAAGGAATATAAAGTTGGCTTATTTGATCAAAGTTAAATAAGACATGCTCTGCCAAATCTTTGTGAACTTTTTACTGATTGAAAAATTGATATTTTATGGATTTGCTTATAAATAAAGGATTACGTATAGAATGAAGGCACCATGTTCAGGAAGGCTATTTGGTAACGTTGAAAGTAAATAGGTAACTAAAACACTCCTTGCAGAATAGGTAAAAGCACACACCAGCATTTTCACTGCAACATTCTGGCCCAAGTTCTGAAGTTTCTAGTAAATATAAAACTTCACTACAATAATGTAGATTAAATGCAATACCATCAGGCCTGAGGTCTTGTCAGAAACAGAGATGGCACAACAAGTCAGGCAAAAATACTCCTATATTTCAGGTGCATAAAGGATCTGGAGAATATTCTCAAGTATTAATCTGATTTGTCAGCAAAGGAGATATTCTATGAAAACTTGTAGAATTCATTCTCCGAACTATAAGCACATCTCTCTTATTAAGTTCAATTTTAGAAAATATAGATATTAACTTTTTAAGAATTCTAGAGAAATACAAAAACTTACCCAATCAACTATAAATATATCCAAACAATTATAGAAGTGTCTAATAAGATAGGATTATATTAGACAGATTTATCAAGAAAAGTTAGTGAATTACAAAAAATGCTTGGGAATTCAGAATATAGAAACATCCACAATGCCCAAATCCTGACTGTAGTTGTCACTCTTTATATGAATCAATGGGCAGTCTGTAATAATACAAAAGCATAGTTTTGCATCATAGGGGAAATTTTGAAGCTGAGAAGTAATTTCTTTGCCTTAGATTTTTTTTCTCCTTTCCTAGTATCACTATAATCTGAAATGCTAAGCATAATTTTGTATTTTACAATTCCATATTTAAGTCACCTCATTTGAGGTTTTTTGTTGGGGAGAGGGATTGTTAACTGGACACACATATAGAAATATACTGACATTTAAAAAGAAAATTAACAGTTAACTTGGCCATATGTTGCTATTATTATACTCATACAAGTGATCATTTCATTCTATCAAGAAAGTAGCAACATTTATAGTTGGTTAACCAGCTTACGATCACAGATCCATTAACACAAAAACTTAAATACTTAAAATATTTATAACATTGCACAAATGTCATACATATTAATTGAATGACTATTCTGTAATACAATAGGAAAGCATGCTGAAACAAAACACCTCAGCAGTATTTTAAAGCAGTAACCATCTAGCCAATTTCTGTATGTTCTGTAGTTTTTCTAATCCACTCTCCCTGTGGCTGAGCAAAATCGAATTGCCTCTCACATTTGCAGACAGCTCTGTGAAGGTGATAATAGAGCTGCTCCCTGCTGTCATGAGGCAGGAAATAGGAAAATGGCATATGGGGCTAGAAAGAAATAAAAAAAGAATCAAACAAGAACAAAAGAGATTTCAACAAAGGACAAACTATAACCCAATATGCTTTGCAAGTTAATCTCTTTTCATAAGGATTCTGCATAATCATTCATCTGCAAAGTTGCCCTAAAATGTGAATGGTTGCAAAGTTGTTAGGAAAATTTTTATTTTGGAGAATATGAAAAAAGTACCCTATTCCATCTCAAGAATGAACATTATGTATCTCTAGAGAAGGATTTAATCTATCTTGACTTGCTATTTCATTTTGAAAAGACTGAAGGTTTTACCAACCTAAATTGTATTTATAGTCTTGATCCTAAGATAGAAACTGTATCGGATTTAATAGAAATGCCTACTATGTAGAAAAGTTTTTTTTTAGTTTCTTTTTAATTTACCCATAAAGACCAAAGAGTTCTTCAAGAACAAAAGTACAGAAAATAATTAAAGCAAGTGAAAAATTTCTATATACATCAAGATAGGTATATTTAATTTAAGCAAAAAAAGGGGAAAGATAGTTCTCATATTTTTATCTGAAGAGATGGTTGAAATAACATATTTTCCTAATTTTTCCATGTAAAAGAATTCATAATACAAGATGTGATTAAAAAAAATATTAAAAGAGGCACTTCCCCCCATTAATATAAGCTAGCACATACCTTTCCTTTTACACTCTGAATGGGATCCACTACTACTGCCACAGCTCTTTCTGAAAGGGCCTCAAAACTCTGTTGAGTGTTGATATCCACACCAGACAACCAACAGCCAAAACCAGGATGACTGTGATACCAGCCAACAACCATCTCAGGCCTGAAAAAAAGGAGGCATTGGGAAGTTCAATTATTTGCAGCAGGATATATGAAAGGCAACAGTGTAATTTATAGAAGCATAAGAAAATACTAAGGTAAAAGAAAGCACCAGGAGAAACATTTATATTTATGCTCACCACATTATAATAAAAAAATGAAAATGTGGTGAAGAAGTGCTAGCATTAAGGGAGGTGTAGTAACAAGTGTAGCTCAGGCTCTCAGTTTTTCATCCTGTTGCCACACCTCCCATCCAATTTTTATCCTTTCTACATTTTGGGAAATATCTCCTCTGAACACATTAGAGCCAAATTGGCTTTTCACCGCAGAATATCTATTTCAAGCATGGATGATAGGATCAAACGACATCAAAAGATTAAATATCAATTAAAGCAGAAGTAGAGATTTCCTCAAAAAGCAATTTGCACTGTTCTCTTTGGTAGTCAAGACTTTTGTTAACATTAATTCTTATAAGCTTTTATATCAGTATAAAAATTTCAGCACAAAGATGGCACCTGTTGAGACATTCTAAATGAAGTCCTGATTTTTAAAACAAATATTTTGAATTGTTTTTTTCCAAATACTTTTTGTTAGGTATACAGAACAATGGTTTAAAAGTTGGAAAAGGATGGTTAGTTGTTACCTTTTCTATTGTGTTAATACAGAAATTTAACCTTACTGAATATTGTAATTGCTCCATACATGAAGAAAACAGTGATGGGAATTTGAAAACACTTAGCTGGCTTTTGACAATATATTAAATCCATTATTAAATGTAAGCAATCTATCATATAAACTTCTCAGAAGGAACAAGTGTTTATATTAAATACTAATAAATAAAAGGACAGGAAATCAAGAGGACTTGGTTGTTATTATAACATATTTTATAGTCAATAAAGAAAATCCTAACCTTCCAGTCTGTTTTAACATATCCAACATTTTGGCTTGAAACACAGGATCAACTGCCTCCACACTGACTCCCTGCATTTGGAAGCAGATTAACAAAGGCAATTTTAGGTACAAATAAACTTTCATGATTGATTCAGGACATAATAATATGATCTACTAACGAAGAGAGATGTCAGAAATCACAAAAATATTTCTTTTAACGAACACATTTAATTCATTTGTATTCACTGCTTTTTAGGAGTGCACAGCAATTTAAGCCTAGAAGATTCTAAGAAGTGAGCTGTGACTGCTTTGTCTAAAATTTCTTACTTCATCCCGTCATGCATCCAGTCTAATCATGCTTTGAGAGCAATTCAAAAAGTAAATCACCACTATTTATGGCACTTAGCCAGTACCTTTCAGATAAAAATCCAGCTTTCTAATTAATATCCCAAGTATATAAATGTAATATTTTTAAAAAAATAAAATTGAAGAGGAGTCAAAAATGGATTTAGTCTAGAATCTCTACAAGAGGGCAAAGTCTGACCCCCCCATCCCGCCCCATTCAACCTTATCTAGTGTCAACCAGGTGCAAACCGTCAGTTTGAGAAGATACTGTGTATAGGTTTAAGCAATAAAAAAATTAATTGAAATCTTCAAGTATGGGCCTGGTTGTTTGCGCCTGACAGATTGAACCTTTCATATTGTTTACCGTGGACTTTAATGCTTCATGCAACTGACAACATCTAGTTACAAACCAACATAGCTATTCATGACTGGAAAAGTTATATAGAACATAGACAATCATATTATTTATAAGTTTGGATATATGCACTGCATGTATGAATATTTTCTTCAAAAAATTGTTGGGGAAGAACATTTTTGAGGTACAATTATAACAGTATTATAGCACATGTGCTAACTGAAAGAACTCACCGTTCCTGACTGTGGCATAGCAAACACATCAATCACTCTGACAGTGTAGTCATCAACAAATTCTCCAAGCATTAGTCCCATAACTTCCATGGGAACACCAGCTCGACCATGCTTCAACATCTGGAAAGATCAGAATTCTATTGAATAATATTTAAGGAACAGGTGCTTGATTCTCTGGTGATTTTTAAATTTCTTTTCTATTATATATTCACATCTTTAAGAGCTGTAAGGCCAAAAGTATCTTTCTTTGACAATACTATAGTATCACTTGTTTTACACAAAGATTCATAGCTAGCTATTATTGGAGAAATCAATTTTCTGATAGCAAAAGACAAGGGGCTGGCAAGAGAATGGATCATATCTCAGAAGATGATGCCTTTAAAAAAGAGAAGGGAGTACTTTATAAAATATATGATTCCTTCCAATGCCTATTAGTTCTGTTTGTATGAAATAATCTACAAAATCTATGCTCAAAATATCTTCATTGGAAAAAGAACCTGGAGACCTATGAAGAGTATAACACAGAACAGTGAAAAATCTCTCTGCTTTTATAGCACAAGTGTCGTCTCTGACCATAAAATAGCTTTTCTCTTCTTTGATCAGTGTGCCAGTTATTGCCCAGGTTTGAGAACAACAGACTAACTATCATAATCAATGCCCTGCTAGCTTCTCATTTAGGGTCCTGCAATATATGCCATATAGTGGGACTTATAAAGATAGTACCATTTTACTTTGTATCCTATATTGTACCATATATAAAAACCATGAATAATTTGAATAAGTCACATTTAGAGGTTATGTGTAAAGCATCTATAGGCATGGAACAGATAGCTGCCCAAAGTAGTAAAATTAAAGCTACTCACCAGTGCCATCAACCACTTAAAATATACAGTGGAGAAAAAAATGAAGAACAAAGAACTCATAAAGAGTTCAATGAGAACTGAACATACTCATTAAACGCTAAGTGTTGAGCAATTTTTACTGGCCAGGAGGAAAAACTGAACGGAAGTCATTTGTCATAAGAATATGACAAATGAATGTATCTGAATGGTAGCATTATCTAGATGTTGTTTGACCACATCACTCTCAGCATCCTTTGCCATTGCTGTGAGCTGTACTTTTGCAACACCTGGAGAGCTTCTGATTTCCCATTTCTCATACCTGATTTTTAAATATCCCTGAAAATATAACTTTGATATAAGACACAGCAGAAATATCCCGCTTATAATATATTCAGTGTTTTACACAATACTTAAAAAAAACACAAATATTTACCTTTAGAAGTGCAAGCGAAGAAATGTAAACTTGCTCAGCTGTGTCAACTGCAGGTGCATCCGTTGGAGGGCCCTAGATAAAGAAACAACACTTATAATATACACAACTCTGTTTTATAAATATAATGAGCTTCATCTAAAAAGACACTGCAGGAATACATTCAGTTCTTTAAATGCATAATTTTGAAACAAAAATGGTAGCAGCAATCCCGAACCCCTACTCTACTATAGAAGGGTTTCAACTTTTCCCTGAGCATTTAAAAAGACTCATGTGAAGAACACAAGGCTATTGCGATTGTTTCCATCTATGTGAAACACTCAATATTCTTCCTTGCACATATGAAAACAAGTTTAGTAAGACACTGAACTATGAATTAGAAGACCTACTGGTAATTCAAACTCTGCATCTGTCATAAAACTCCTGTTTTTCAGTAAGTCACTAGCTGGCTTCACATACTACAATACCCCAGTGCCATGGTTTGATGAATAAGCATAGTGGTTATTTCTATATATTAAGCCAAAACCTTACATGTCACATTGTATCCTAGCACAATATGTGAACCCTATGACTGTTAGTATTGGCCCTGCACCTATGAAGATTACACAGATCCTTCTCCCATTCATACAGTGCCGATTATTATTTATATATTTTTCAATTCCAGTCAAATCTATTTGGTTGTGCAGCATTTATCTAGCCAGAATAATAATAATAATAAATTATACATACTATTCTTTCTCCCTCTCCCTCTCCTTCTCACATACACACAATCTCCAATTAACTACATGTTTCTTACAGTGGTGTGAATATAAATGCTGCTAGGCTAGCATGATTAACTGGCACCAACACAAACACAATTTCCCTTTGCTTCATCAGTTTTTAGTTAAAGAGAACTTGGAAAAAGGCTACAGGAGCATTTTGCAGATCCATTGGTGCAGTGAGAGAAAAAATGGACCTCCAATCCCTAGGCAGAAAAGCTGTGAACAAAATACTCTGCTCTTTGCTTTATGAGTAGCTAATAAAAAATTAGCACAATTGTCCCAGGTGTGAATGACGACCAAGGCCAAAATTATGTATTGTTCAAGTGCAGAATGCCATCTACAGCACGGCAAAATTAAAATTATGCAATTCCTATGAATAATGACGTAGTACAAAATAATCTTTTAATTGTGGTTTGTGACCAAGGATAACTTCACAGAACCCACCACCAGCAATATATGCTAAAGATCAAGCATGCAATAAGCATTTCTACTTAACGCTTTATTAGTTTGCTTCATTATATTTAAAATTAATTAAACTATTTAAATATAACGAAGATGTACTTAGCCCTAAAATATCAATATGTGAATTTTCAAGTGGATATCTACAAGAGATTCAAAGAATTCAGCCCACAATTTAGAAATCCTGCTTTTAACTCCTGCAAATGACCTCACTCTAAATACTACAAATGAGCGAGTAGTTTATGGCAACAGCTGTACAATGAAACAGAAATTTAACGATAGCCATTATTAAAATAATTAATAGGGAACATAGGTAACTATTAAGAATGGTTTATAAGGAAGGACTATATTAGAAAATATAAAATTTAGTGGCAGAAAGTTTGCTAACAATGTTTTTGGCTATTTTGATCTCTCCACATTACCGCTCAGAACCCTGGAATACTCAATTCTATTTCCTCCTTTTATACACAATCATCATTTTCAATTAATTTTTGAAAAAAAGCAGCATTACTGTTAAATAATTTGGATTTATCAATTGATCCTTATATTACTATTTAAAATAATACTAAGTACAGAATGTAACTTCTAATATTTCATTATGCTAATATCAGTTTTTGAACTATTTTGTTATTTTGTGTATTTGCTTAGAGAAGATCTTTTTCCCTAGGGGTTTCTAAATATTAGTGCTTTGCCCTCACTGATGTCAACAAAGTTTTTTAATTTAACCACAAGTTAGTATACAACTTTATAGTATTCCCTCTGCTATCTTCCAAAATTTCCTAAACAAATTTCCCTAATGTGCTCTATACCATATACTGTATTCAACTAATTGATTTAAAATCTTATGCCAAATATTATGATTAACAAGGAAAAACTAGATAGTTTCATTTGGTATAAGCCAACAGCCATTTGGTCAACAGGACTTCGCATTCTACTTACAGTGCTTAATCTTGAGGGTTTCTCAATAGTTAGAATAGATATGATGTTCAGGACGTTAATAACAGCAAATGAATCGATTCCACTGCAAGTTGTCATTCCACTGGTATATGTTTCTCAGATACAATTGAGAATCAATTCTTTTATCTTAAACTTGCTATCTTTAATTAGTCTTACATGTGCCAATTCAGCTATAGAGCCTATTTGCATATTCATTTGAAAATATAGTGTTTTGTATAAGAGCGCATAATTGCTACCCCTATCATACACTTTTTCTGAATATTATTATGGTATTTCAGAATGAATACTTTTAGAGCAACAACACAAATATGATTCATTATGGTACTGTTTTGAAGCAAAATTATGGATATCTATTTAAACAAAACTGTATTTAAAAACTTCAGTCATGTAAATTGTTTACTTACCATCCTAAGTACAAAAGTAAATACTTTTTTACTTTTGTAATAATTACTACAGTAATTTACAGCAAATTATTTTTAAGAGACTAGAAGAAACACACAGATACTGATCCAATCAAGAATGATGGCCAGAAAATGACTGACTGTAGATAGCAAGACGCATTGGGCACCCTTAGTTCCACCAGAATAATGGGAATATTTAATAATCCCATTATTCTGTACCTATGTATATGCTTACTGACATCTGTATGACATCTGACATCTGTATGCCACAAACTGTAGAAGATTCTTGTGTTTTCTCCCCTACTTTCCCTTCCCATTTACCACTGGGCAACATTAATGAAGATGCACAGCGCTTGTATATTAAATTGTTAAGATTATACATCAAACCACATCTGCCTGTCATTTTCCATTCCAACCAGTGATCTACAAAGGTGATGAAAAGTAAATATACTTTTCGCTGATATACCAGATGCATGAGAATCCCCAGAGAATCAATGTGCTAACATCATCACCATAGACTAAAACCGAAGCAAGCCTTTAAATTTGATTGTTTACTTACAAGTAAAGTAAGCCATAAAAATAAAATAACACAACTTTATGGCTTTTAAAAGTTCTTTTGTATCCAGTGCATACAAAAACAAGTGAGGAAAATCATTCCTGATTATACTTTTTAAGAAAAGAAACAGATGCTTCTTTCTGACTAAACTGTCTACCAAGTGTTAGACAGTGAACTGACCTGCCTGCAGGGCAATCGCATCAGCTGTAAGCTGCATCAATCATTTCTTTTAGCCATTCCTTATTAGCTAATGCAGAATTTAAGGTAGTTTTTTACAATTAAAAAAACATTTTTGCATTTTAAATACAGATACGTTTCTAAAAACCTAACAGAAGAAAGATCAAGACAATCAATCCAGTGAGATTAAAATGAGGCATTACTTTTCTTCATGAGCATTCGAATATAATCCAACTATAAAAGCTGTGACTTTTCCTTGGGCAGCCCTTGTTGACTAAGTGTTAAAAAAGGCATTTGCCATTCTAACAGCCTAAAACTAACGCCTTAAAGTGTTATCTACTCAGGCCTTTTAGCAAATTTGTTAACACTTTTAGGTATATTACTCCACCTTTCTCTTAGTGTGAACTGGTATCAATTATTTAGCCAGTTTTATTATGTTATTAGAATACCTGCTGATTTATCATGAATCAAAGTGTCATTTTAGAGCACTGCCCTTTACGTCACCATACATTTCTTTAAATGTAAATGATGGAAAATAAATAAAGCCACAGCTACAAAAAGAACCACAGACCTAGAAAATCACTTAAAACTCCTACTGAATAATCTTCCCCATTTAACCGTGCTATATTTTAAAAAAAAAGTTTTTAAATGAGGAAAAAGTGGTCCATGTCTTAAAAATGTCATTATAAAAGATACCACTATAACGAAATTATTAGATAGCTAGATCCAATATTATTTCCATCCATTCCTTTTAGATAAAACCCCTTTAAAATATAAACACAACAAAACAGACATAAGTAAATGTACAACTATCCAACACTGTCATGTTTATTCTTACCCAATAAAATAAAAATAGGAACCTTTTAATACTTAATTTTGTGAGTATTAAACAACTAGTGTGAAAAACAAGATGCATGTAAACTACTTCTACTGCCTCTGCCTCAATGACTAGCTGAGACAACCTGTTATAGGAGGTGTTAATTGGCAATAGGAGTGCAAGTCAGAAGCATGTTCCCCATCGTCCTAACCCAGCAAGGCTAGGTCATTAAAGTGGAAATGAATTCTTTCATGCTGACTTAACTCTTGGAGTACAGATTTTCAGCTGTTACACCTACAGACAATTGAGAGTGTGTGCTACTTCAGATGGCACAAAAAGAGGCATTTTCCTCTTAAAAATAATTGTATTATGTATACGGTTTATTATGCACTATATACCAGAAGTAATCTGTGAATGATCTAATGGTTAAGGCACACATGACTACATGGAGACGTACAAGTAATCAAGGGTACAAGTATTCTGAAATGCACAACGGTCTGCAGACTTACAATAGAAGTCTGGGGCAAACGATTTTCTTTAACAAAGGAAATGGTAACATGTTACTGCAATTCTGCCTAATTGTATCAGAAGTTGCAAATATCTTTAAGATATTAGGCACAATTGACAATAAATTTTAGGAATGGAACAGCACAGAAACATAATGAAGTAAATAACTAAGTAAGTTTATATTTTTACTAATAATTGGGCCACCTAAGAATAATTTTAGTTACATGAATATATGGAGGAGAACACAACATCTAACCACCACCATTTTGACAGCTTTTGTGTGAAGTTGTAAGCCAAATAAGAGGCTTAGACTTCTGCTCCACTGTAAGGTTCATCAAGCAATGTTCAACCAATTATATAACCTTTTCCATGACTCTTGATCTGTAGAACTGGATTGTGTACACTGGTCCTTCTCCTTTAGTTCCATGCATACCTGGATTCACTCTCTGGGTGTTGCCTTACTGTAAGCAGGTGACAACTGAATCAGAGGTCTCAGAGTATAAATTTGAAAGAAATCAGAATTTCTGCACAACTGGAGGCAGGACTTACAGCATCTCTTGGTGCACAATAGACTCTATGCATCTTAAAGGAACATGCATAGAACTCCCATTCAGACTTGTTCAGATCAACAAGTAAAGATTTGGGACTGAAGTCTGTGTATACTGGTGATATGGCGTGCATGGCCAGTAAGTGAAACTCATCTATTACATACTTTTAGACCTTGTGAGCTTTAGGTTAAACATCACAGGTGGTTAAGGAAGGCAAACACTGAGTGACTGACAGATCTGCCCTGAAATCAGAGTGATCTTTTCTATTAGGCCATTGCTGCAATTTCTTGAGGTGTTGAAAGATTTTGGATAAAGTAGAAATATTTTTGTTTTATAATTCACTCCATTTCCACTCCCACAATCTCCTGTTGAGCAGTGATTCTATTTTAATTGGTATATAGGTAGTCCTCGACTTATGATGGGTCACTTAGCAACTGCTTAAAGTTATGACAGACCTCCAAAGAAGATACACAGGACTCAAAATTCTGACAACATCCACCCTCCTTACCTGACCACATATTGGTTGTTCGGCAATCGGCCTTCATTTATGGCTATTCACTGTGTCCTGCAATCACATGGCTGCAATTTGTTTTAATTTTTTTGCCAGAAACCAGTGTTTACTTTATTTTTCTGGCAAAAAAGTTCTCCATGGTGAACTGTGGACTTCCTTATTGACTGTTGTGTTTACTTAATGACTTTGTTTTATGATTCACTCCACTTCCATTTCCAGATTCTCATGTTGAGCAGTGACTCTATTTTTAATCAGTGTACAGGTAGTCCTTGACTTATAATCAATCACTTAGCAACCCCTTAACATTACAACAGGCTTCAGACTCAAATTTCTGACAAACTCCATCCCCCCAGTCATCTGGCTACATTTTGGGTATTCAGCAACCAGTGCTCAATGACGGCCATTTGCTGTGTCTTGCAATCATTGAAATTTACAATGATTTCACTGGAAAACAGTCTTTACTTTCAGTTTTCAGATGGAAAAAATGTTCCATAGCAAACAGCAGGCTTGCTTAATGACTTCTGTGTTTGCTTAATGACCATTAAAAAAAAGGTCATAAAACTGGGCACAGTCATGTGATAGGCCGCTTAATGACCATCACAAACTATGACCAAAACTGTAGACTCAATGCTGCTCCACTTCATGAAAGGCATTATAAAAGTGAGTTAACCCTTTATACTTCCATTTTAATCAGAAACAATCAACTCCAGTGCAGCCATAACAGATACCATAATTTGTTACAAACACCTGTTCTTTTTGCACAAAACATTTTTAATTGTGCCCATTACTAACTTGTTAGCAGTTTTTCATTGCAGGGACTACTACTGTTGCAAATTTCATCAGTTGTCTCAGTCAGACAGCTATGTATTTACATATATTTAAAATTAGCATGGATTAAAAATCATTGTATCAATCTGCATGATATTTTGCACATATCACCTTCCCATCAACCTGCTTGTCAATTTTATTCTAGACTGCTAAAAAGCAAAGGCAATATAGACAGTTATGTTCCTTCCATATTAGAGTATAGAATAATAAAGATCATTTTTCTAATTTACATTTCTGTTCCTGGCAATGATCCAGAATATCTATGTCCAGTCCAATCCAGAATACACTGGACTACTACTTGAACATTAAATTAGGCCCACAGATTATACTAGTTGATATCTGCACTCTACTAAGTAACAAACCATAAAAGAGTCTACTTTATGAAATTTAGTGAGAAACTGTGTAGTTGATTAAATAAGGTTATAGCAGTCCATAAGTACTTGTGAAAGAAATTAAGATGGAAGAAGCGAAAACAATACAAGAACAAAATATCTTTTTTTATAGTAAGGCACTGTAAGATTTCTTCTTAGGTACAGTAGAAATTATTTTCATCCATGAGGTTATCAGAACATTAAAAACAGAACAGCTACAGACATCTACAAAGCTTCAAAGAGTATCAAGAGAAAAGATGTGGAATATTGATTATATCGGTGTTTTGAATTTTATGACTTAAAATAATCTAAATAATACTCTATATAAATTATTTGAGAAAAAATGCATGACTGAGAGAGCAGCAGTCAAAGAGGGAAGAGTCAATGTTTAAAAAGTGGAAATGCAAACAGGTTGACATGGTGACTCTTCTCTGAGCAAAGCCACATTGAAAGCCATATTTTTTGGAAAGGAAAAAAAGGCTGCAAGTAGTTGTCTATGTCTCATTGTTGGATCATTTCAATATTTATACAGATTTTTATTATTTTTATTTCACGGGGGAAACTTTAAAGACATTTAAACTCAGTTATATTACGGAAGAAGTTAAATACAATAGTAAAACACTTAAGGATGGATTCAGTCCACATTTGTCAAGCAAAAGGCATTCTTTCCTATTTTCAAAGGTGGATTTGTAGTGTGTAGGATAGTCTGATATGCTTAGCCCAATACATAGGAAGAAATGTGTAAGCTAGAAGCAAGTTTCCTTCTTTTTTCCTTTTTGGGAGCCAAACTGGACTTCTACTCACAGCTTCATGTTTTCAAAATTTACTTAAAGAGCAGAACAGGAAAGGGCAGTCTGAGCATAGTAAGACCAATATAAAAAGTCTCCTCATCTTGCATTTATATCTTTTTTCAAGAAACTATTTAGGAAAAGATGTGGACCAATATTCTTTAATATATGTTTTTATTCTATCTTTTAAATCTGACTGGTCATAATTATAAAAGGTTATAGCTTTAGAAATGTCACTACAGTTAAATAAAAATACAAAATTTATCTGTAGGCAGATAAATGGCAAAGTAAAAGATATTACAGTAATTCCTAATACATCAGACTATTGAAATATCAAACTTCATAAAGCTTTCAAAGGAGAGACCTAAGGCAGTATCTGAAAGCAACCTTACTATATTGATCTTGAAATATTAAAAGAAACAGTCCTTACATTTAGTCCTTTTAAAAGGCATTATTACATAATCCAAAATGAAATTAGATTACAGGGTTAAGATCTACATATATTAGACCAGTAGTAGATTCAACAAGATTTTTAGATCAGTGGCAGGTCTTTTAAGTGCTACAGGTTTTATCAATTCTACAGCATCAAGCAGTGCAGCACTTGAAACCTTTCAAAGTGACAGTTTTCAAGTGCCATGTACAATGCCCTAATCTGGAAGTGTCCCAACCAACCCATCTGATCAACAATTTCACAGATGGAAGCACTTGATGGCTAATTGGCAAGCCGATTATTCAAACAAAATAGCTATTTGCAATTCTTGCTTCTTTATTTCCAGTAGAAGTGCTAACACGGCTAAGAGACAGGTCACCCCTCCTCCATGCTCATTTTTAAAATAAAAGATCTACCTTTCTAGCTATTCCCCCTGGGTACTATTTAAAGCACTGAACTGAAGTTGCACTAAGCAAATATGACAAGATATAGTGTTCTGTAACGAAGGACAGACTTTTTAGCGTTTCGGTTACTCTTTTTGAGGGCTGTATACAGTGTTACTCTGGGTTATTTACCCACCCACGTCATCATGTCACCAGCTGTCAGTGCTATTGTGCACTCAAAATGACATTTTAAAATTCAGAAGAGGAAATGCAGTAAGAACACTTAATTTAAATTTACCAGATAACATGGGTAAATTCTGAACCATTGCTGAGAACATTGCAATTGTATAGCTATATCCTATCTCTCACATGCTTTGTGTACATTATAGATACCAGCAAATGTAAGAACAAGAGAATGGTTCTAATGCTGCTCATTATAAAGGTTATGAACACGCATGGATACCTACATCTGCTATTTGGGAAGTGAGAATTATTTGCTCTTCTGCATGTTTGTTGCAAAAAAAAAAAAAAAAATAGCGCAGAATACTGTATATGTACAGTATTACAACTTTAACTTAAAAAAAATACAATCCATGAAAACATTCTTGAAAAATTCACCCATACCCTACCTTCCTTAATATACACTTTGGTGTCAGAAAAAGTGCAATCAACTAGTTTAAAAGACTGTTAACCCTTTTCTCCAGAAGGTAATAGTCACATTTAAATGTACTGTGGAATCCAAAATCAATGTTCTGGGAACTTAGCTGAAAGCAAACTATGTATCTTCTCTTCTTGGGCACAGAAAAGAGAGATATGGGGGTGCCCACTTCTAAAGTTTGAATGCAAAGTTCTTCAACTGACAATCAGAAATATGTAGTGTGTCATAGCCAGGAGCAGCAAAACTATATCCATATTTAGTCTAAATCCAAAAGGTATCACAAAAATATCCAGGTAGTCTCAAAAACATGTAACAGGTCAGATTTTGACTTTTATATGCTTCATTGAAACAGACAGGTAGAGCAGAAAATGGTACTAATTAACATGTTCAGACCTTTCGTCAATCTTCTATACTGGTGCAGATTCTTTTAGTTTATACAATTGTATACTATTTTGTTTCCTTGCAACAATAGGAATTCTTTGCTTAAGAACTTAAACTGCTTTCAAAAACTGAGGAAATTTCAAAAGTAGTTTGGGTCTAATTCAGAAATGTATGCTGGATTTGGAATTGTTTATCTAAACTTTTGTCATAATTATGCAATATTATACACAGTATGCAATATTTTAGATAAGCTGCTTTTAAATTTAGAAATATATTTTAAAAATTCAAATCAAGTCAATCATGGACATACAAATCTCACTCTCATCTTTAAATTGGACATTCATTCAATCATTATGTATAATCATGGCAAAATATATAGTTTATAACCAACCAACCTGTATTCTACTTAAAAAAGAGTAATCTTAACACATCACACATATAAAAGTTTATCCCACATAATGTGCATTACTTTTCATGAAGAAAAGTTTCAAATATTATAAATACTATCACCAGTATTTATTGTATTCTAAATTGTATGGGAAAACAGGGAACAATACATACAATGCTCATGTTAAAATGCTCTGGAAGATAAAGCCATTAACACATTTTACCTTCAAAAGTAAAGGAAGTATTTGAATTAGAATTTGTTATAATAGAAAACAATTCAAATATAACCAATAAGGCATATCTTTTAAGCCAAAGAAATCTTTTTAAAACAGAAAGACTATCTATCATTGATAGTTCTGTGAGGTCCCATCATATAAGGATAGCTGGCATGCATAATGACTGCAATTTTCAAATTGCTGAAATCCTACCAATTAGAGCAGACACGTCTAAATCTAATCTTGATATAAAAAATAAAAAATTCAGCTCAATTCTTGATGATTGCATCCATCCTTGGCGGGATTGCATCAATGGTTTTCCTAGGCTTCTGTTTTTGTTTTTCTGTTGTTTTTTTTTCAAAATCCCAGTTGAACCGAGAGCCTGGGATTCTGATCCACTATAGAAATGCTAACCAAACCAACTCTGCTCACCTTCCAAGTTTATCTATTAAAGTACAAAATCCTCAGAGAAATCTAGTTACACTACAAATTAACAATCCTGTACAGTCCTGTAAGTGATGATGGAGTCCAAATCCAAGCATGGATTATAAGCAGGTAAAAGAGACTCAAAATCTATTTTCACATGTAAATTGCAATTTATTATTACAATATTCATGATATGGACTCTTACAACAGTGGCATTTGTTCTAGCATCTATCTCCACTTAAAATGGAGATAGATGGTACCATTTCCCCCAATTTCTCCTTCCTCTTGGGGCTCTCCGAACTACATGCCGCCACCACTTCCCTGTTGAATTCTCTGATTGTACAGAATAGCTTTTAGAAGGCAGGGGGATACAGAAACAATTAGTGAAAGTCATCTTATTTTGCTGATAGGGCATTAACAAGCAGAGATGCATCAGAATTTCATGATTTTCCAAAGGTCTTCTATTCAGCTTTTAGTCTAAAAAATACCTTCAACACTTCTGTAGCAGGATTTTTCTCCCATGTTATCAAAGACTTGTTTCTACAGTTGTTCAATTGCATTTCAGAGACTTCCATACATTAATAATATTCTACACGTAAGAAAATACTGCAGATTGCATCCTAAGGTGTTTATGCTCATAGAAAGACTTGATTTTAGTGGAAGCCTCAACTAACTGAAACTGGAAGAAACCATTTCTCCCATTGTCTGTAAACCCCCAAATCTTTCTCAAATATTTGAGAACCTCCAGACCATCATAAAACAGAGTATGGAGGAAAACACTCAACAAAATTCTTTACTTTTGTTTGAAAAGATTTAATGCTTTGCAGTGTGGAAAGGCAGTACAGTTCCCATTCAATCAGAGGCTCCAGGCAACCAGTATTCAGTCTTCCATGTTTAGATGCAAGTTGCCTCTAGATTTCTGCCTTCCTGGACAAATTGGACTAGCTTGATACCTTGGACAATCCATTTTATAAAAAGGTGTCAGTCATAATGAGACTGATTACTTTAATTATGTTGTCATTACTTAATCAAAGGAGGCTGAAAGCTACCAACTTCCCTATTTTAAAAATACGTTGACTTATTTATCACAAACCTGCACTATCAAAATAGATTCCCGTAGGAGACAAAAAAACCACAAAGTTGAGGCTTTTTCTCTAGTATTTGTCATGTATGATTGCAGAGTCTACTTATTATTTGTGTCATCTTGTTCTTACAAGAAAGCTATCAGTACATGATACAACAAGATCTTATGCAGAGTGGTGTGCTGATTAGGACTGAACTGAAGTGACTGGCCCAAGGATACACATCTGGCTTTCATGCCTAAGCGACGACTTGGGTTTCCTCACTCCTAGTCTAGCACCTTAACCATTACACCATGCTGCATTGCAAGAACAAAGTAACAGTTAATATATTAAATTCAGCATGTGTCTCTTTTCCTAATTTTCTAACTAAGAAAAACTTCAATAATTATGAATCTCTTATTGTGTTAAAGAATGAGGCTCAGGAGAAGTGTTCCAATTGTATAGTGTTAAAAAAATGTATTTTTAAACAGTATTCACTGAGAAGCACCTGGAAGAAAGTGCAAAATACAAATACTTGCTATAAAATTTAAAAAGAAAAGCTCTGCTTTGGGTAATACACTATACTCTTCGTTAGTTGTACAATCACCTAAAGTAAATACCTAAACTAATAGCACAGTCTTAAAAATTCTATGAAATATACAATTTCAGGGAGAAAAATAATGTCTGTATCCTAAGATACCTTGTATTAAAGCAGAAAGTCTATAATTGAAAATAGGGAGAAATATAAATGCAGCTCACAGTATGAAGTCAAAAGGAATAGTTTTACATCTAGCTCCTCGGCCATTGGGTAGCCAAAAGAATACCTTCATCTGTAAAGTTTGCTCATGCATTAAAATCTTCAGAAGTGCATTGATAGTTCTGAGTATTAGAAATATATTATGCATTTGCAAAACAGCAAGCCTTCTCTGTGGTGGCACTTTTACTTTGGAATGTCTTCACAACAGAGAGATAATTTGCTTTCCTTTCAGCATCATATCTGAACAATCTTTTTTGCTGAGGCATTTTACATTTACATTAAAAAATATACCAAAGTATTCATTAGGGTACTTGTTGGTTGAATAGTTCTGATGATCTTTCTTACAATTTTATTACTGGTGTAGATCATATTTTAAAATAATCTGCAAACTATAAATGATTTATCAATTTAAAAATGACAGTAAGCAATTTGTATAGTACTAATAAAGTCAACACTGCTATTTGATAAAATGGTTCCCATTTATCTGTTTTGAAATCAGTGGGTAGCAGATGTATAAACATCCACAGGCATATTTTCAACTGAAATGTATTTGAATATAAGTAGCTCAGGTTGGTAATTGGGCTGTTGGTCTGAGTTCCAAGCTTGCCAATTTGGTTGCCAACTTTTCGTCACCATTCAAGGAGATATCATCAGTCTCCTTGAATGTGCTCATCTGTCAAGAGCAATGGTCTTTAAATATCTTTTTATGTTATGCAAATTAGCATGGATGTTGTTTATTCAGCTACTTCTGAGTTATGATCTGACTTTGGAATGTTTGATTGGCTGGCTGTTGTTACTGAGGCATGGTCTTTGGTTTTAAGTACCGTCTGTGTGATGTAAATTAGTGTTGTTTGTTTGGATACTGCTGAGTCATGGTCTGGTTTTGGTCTGTTTGAATGGCTGGTTGTTGTTATTGAGACGTGGGCCAACTTCTTGTGAACCACGTCAGACCACATCTTAGTAACAACAACCAGAGCAACAACAAACCAAAGACCATGTCTCAATAACAACAGCCAGACAATCAAACAGTCCGAAATCAAACCAAAAGAGCAAACAACATCCATGCTAATTTGGATTACATAAGTATTTAAAGACCAGTGCTCTGATGGACGAGTACAATTCGAAGCACACTGATATCTTCTCAAATGGTGAGAAAATGTTGGCAACCAAATTGCCAAGATCAGAGCTCAGACCAACAGCCAATCTTTTCAACTACTGTTTATATGGATAAGTCAAGAACATGATTGAAATTGTCATTCCTGTAGAGACGAGAAAGATTAATCTGGATGACAAGAGTGAAAAAGATGGATCCAATGATGTGATTATGTTTTATTGCAGATATTCTTCCTGTGGGAGGATTTTTAATCTCTTGCAGACCTGATCCAGAGAGCTGGATGACACTTTGGGGCAGATCTGGGATCTCACTTTGAGGTGATAGTGCAGAAGTGACAGCCCTGTCGCAACAGCATAAATGAGCACATGCAAACGGTTTGAGAATAACATCTGCTAACTAATTGGGGAAGATTTTGTTTATAAAATCATGTGAAATTTTCCAGTACCTGATGGATCAGAATGTATAATAATAGTGTTTCCCCGAAAATAAGACCCTGTCTTATATTTTTTTTGAGCCCTGATATAAGTGCTTGGCCTTACTGCCATGTGCTCAAAAGCCCGATTGAGCTTATTATCAGGGGATGTCTTATTTTGGGGGAAACAGGGTATATGACAAATAAAGAGATCGTGCTTCTTAATAAAAGTGAGCAAATATAAGTTCTGTTTGGAAAATTAAAGTCAGTGTCAAACTTTAAGGTAAAGAAGGACACTGCAATGTTTTGTTACAGCAAATGTGCAGGTACTCTTCTACAATGTGACAGATACTCTATCAAAAACATATGCTTACTTTTCTGCACTCACTATACATACCATTTCTGGAATTGTAATTCTGCAATTCCTCAAATGGTTACTTTTCCAGGGAGGGGCAAGATTTAAGCTTGTAATCTAAATTCAAAAAAGGTTACTGGTAATCTGGATACTAACCTGTCCTAGACCAGGCATTCCTCCTCCAAGTCGTAGAAGTCGATCCATATTTCCTAAAGAAACAAACAGATAGCATACCTAGGTTCTAATGTGTTTACCAAACTGTTCTCCATAAAATTCACCTTCAGTCACTCATTATGTCAAAAATATTGGTCGTAATTACAACACAACATCAGACTTCCTGTTAATTAACACCACATATTAATTCAAGAAGCTGTCTTCCATACTAATTAACAACTGCACTTTAAGCGTACTGATTTTGGGTTATCCCCAGTTTTAAAAAAGATAAGCTTTTTTGTTTAACTCTCTTTTTTATTGCAAAATTCATTTATTTCCTCCTCTGATCCCACCTACCCCCAAAAAGCATCTGCACAGCAAACCAAAGAAAACTCAACACCCAGCAGATTAATTTCCTTCAATTTATCCAGAACACATCAATATAAAAATAATTCAAAAGTGAAGATTTTTAACATCCTCATTAGTAAGTTCTGTGCTAATTAACTTACAGCTTGTCAGTTAGCATCAAAACTGCATGTGAAAGACACTGAACAGATTAGATTTCTGAATTAGCATCAAAAGCTTTTTTAATGAACTCATTACACCAAAAGAACACCATAAAGTAAACATTAAATGCCTTTAGTTAAAATATTAAGGGCTACATAGTTGTTGCATATATCATTAAATATGAAATACTGTGGAAAGAAAATGAATCTCATTGCTGTTTGTTATATTGCTTTAATAGTAAAATATTTAACATGCAACATGGTAATATGACTGGAAACATTTTTAATACTATTAGCATGTCACCAAGTGCCGACTTCTGGATGAATAAAAACATCTAGCATTCCTCACTAAGACTGTGCAAATGATTTAAAGGAGCATTTCACTCAAATTGTTTGTACAGCCCAAGTCTCCACCATTGTCCATATTGGCTAAAATTGCTTGGAGCTATAGTTTACCAACATCTGGCAGGTCCTGATTTCCACCTGTGACCTAAACTGAATACAATATTCAAGAGGGCTTTCCAAAACTTTTAGGAGATGCTTCTGAAACAACAGGACAGAGGCTGCTCTGTGTGCACATCTGAGCAGAGTCAGCTAGGAGCAAAAGATGTAGCTGCTACTATGAATCAAGAAGTGCTTTTCATGAACTTTAATGCAGTAAGCAAGATGGTCTGAAGTTTTAGATTAATATCTATCTCTAGCTATATGCTGCTTTCTATGTCTCTGGTCTTATCACATAATGTCTAACTGTAACCAGGCAAAAGCAAAAGCTTAAAAATACTAAAGGTTTCCTTAAAGATTAAAAAAAAAATTAGAATTATAATCATGCCCACAAGGCATAATTCAAAAGAATTCTCATTACTTTTAATTAAAGTTAATTATCTCAAATCATCATCAAGGATCCAGTTAATACAATGTGAATATAGAACCCAATTAATACAATGTGAATATTTTGGTAAAGATCAACCAATAAAAGTTAATTTTTCTTCATAACGCATGATCTGAACTGAGATTGAATACACAAATATTTACATGGCCCTTCTCAATATCCTTGATGCTAGAATGACATTTTTGAGCAATTTAAATAGAACTGCCATGAACCAGTTCATGTACTTAATTTTACACTGTACTCACCTGGTTTTCAGCTTTTTTCTACAATGTTTTTCCAGTTCTTAGTGAAGACTCCAAGATTAGATGCAAAGTGAAGCTCCTACTAAAAACAAGTTACTTTTAATTAATCAAGATATTGTTCAAAAAAACTTCATTTTATATCCTGAAACACCGTTTCAACTCTAAGCAAACTTTTACAGTATAAGAATGTTCTATTAACAAAAGACAACCCAACCGATACAGGTAGTCCTCAACTTACAGGAGTTCACTTAGTGACTACTTGAAGTTTCAACCGCACTGAAAAAAGTGACATGATCATTTTTCACACTTATGACCATTGCAGCGTCCCCATGGTCACGTGATTTACATTTGGATGCTTGACAACTGGTTCATATTTATAACAGTTGCAGTGTCCCAGGATCACCTTTTGCAACCATCTGACAAGGAAAGACAATGGGGAAGCCAGATTCATTTAACAACCGTGTTATTAATTTAAAACTTCAGTGATTCACTTAACAAATATGGTAAGAAAAGTTGTAAAATGGGACAAAATTCACTTAACCAATTTCTCACTTAACAACATAAATGTTGGGCTCAATTGTGATTGTGAGTTGAGGACTATCTGTTCTTAATTTTCTATCTACTTCATAAAATATCAGCCCAATCTACTTTTATCGCACCATAAGGCTCCTCTACAGTTCTTCCTTTCCCCACTGCAAAGAGAAGATACTCCAGTATTTATATGTTAAATTTGGGTCTTGGCCAAACCCCAACTATTTATGACAGTTGCACTGCCCCAGGTTCATGTGACCACTATCTGTAACCTTCCCAGACAGCCTCTGACAAGCAAAGTCAATGGGGGAAGCCAGATTCATTTAACAATCACATGATTCGTTTAACAACTGGGGCAAAAAAAATGTAAAATGTGCCAAAATTCACTTTACAACTGCCTTGCTTAGCGACAAAAATTTTGGGCTCAATTGTGGTCATAAATTGAAGACTACCTGTACACGTTTTTCCAAAAACACACTCTCTCCAAAAGAAAAATCGGTAAGTGGGATTTCTGCTATTACTTCTCCAATCTCTGTGAAATTAGAGAACTGGAAGCAAATACTGGAAGCCATTCTCCCTGCTTTTCCTGCTTGGGAGAAGGGAAGCAGGTCTTTTGGTGCCAGTTCTCTTGTATATAAAAAGATCTACTTCCCCCCCAGAGGTTCAGCTGTACCGCAAGAGTGCCACCCACAGTGAAGCTTCCCCCCATAGTAGAGCTGCTCCCATCTTAGGCCCTGCAAGATTTAAGCCTCAGGGAACTGTTTAATTGTGTGGCCAGCAATCAACTGTAAACCACTGAGATACATCAAGGCATCACAATTCCAGCACTCTTATCAGTTGATTGGTGGACACATACACACACAAATAAAATAAAATAATAAAACAAAACAAAACAAAGCTATTCCTGGCAATACTGTTGGCAGAACTAGCAGCCTTGTGAGGAAGTCATAGTGAAACTACCTACAGCTTCCTGGCAGCATTGCCAGCAACCCTACATGGAAATCACAAGTAGCTCCACCATGCCTCTGCCTGCAGAAGAGCAGCTGGTAGCCCCATGATGGAGCTGCTCTTTCACTGGCACCTATGGGCACAGCTTTACTTCCCTTGTTGGAAGGTAAGTGGCTCTTTGGTGTCTTCCACTCTCTTAGGGGAAATGGAGAGCTGGCACAAAAAAGAGCTTGCCTTCTTTCTTTTCGTCTACGAGACTTGGGCTGGGGGGAGAGAAGTGGCTCCTTTTCTGCCAATTCTCCAAATCCCATGGAATGATCACTCCATAGAATTGGAAATCTGACAGCTGTGGACCCATCCCTGAATCAACTGAAGGTTTAATTTGTTTTTTAAATCCATAGTCTTATGAACCTGGAGGTGAGTTTGTGGTCAAATAGAAATTGTCTGAAATAAAAATTACATTAATTTCTTTTTATCATAAAATGTTGATAAAATTCTGTTTTGTGCATGTTAGACGTGTTAGACAGAGTTAATAAAGGCAATGCATATGTGGGTTTCTATGGAGAGTCTCAATTATCCAGGTCATGGTTGTCCCAAAGGTACTTTTCAAAAGGCTTTTCAAAAGCTGCATTTTCTTTTTTGTTTTTTTGTTCCTTAAAAAGCGTTTTGCTTCCATTTCCCACCATTCAGTCAGAACTGAAGAAGCTTCTTGGATGAGAAGCAAAACCTTTTTAAGGGGAAAAAATCAAGAAAGTCCAGTTGCCTTTTGAAAAGCACTTTGGGATAAATGTAGGTTGTTGCTAGAGATGCAATTTTAAATTTGAAGTATTAACACATATATTAGTACTTGTCCTTGTGCCAGAGTTTGGGTTGAAATATCAGTATTGTTAACATAATATTGGAACAACCATTTGCTGCTTAAATATACTCTGTTCTGCTTAGTTATATCCAGCATTCAGAGTCATCAAGAATTCTGGGTTTTTCATGCATGGGAAATAGTCAAAAAGTATTATTATAAAACACTGAAAGGAGAAATCTATTCCTAACTGCAGGAACAAATAGTTCACATCTACAAACCACTTGTGTTACATTTCTCAAGACAGGATTTATAAGCAGATATTTAAAAATTGTTTTGTCCAGGTCCTGCTTTCTTTTCTTTGGTCCATTTCCCCCAATAAGATGGTTTGTTTCAAGTTAAGAAAATAATGTATGTTCTCTTTTCTTCCTAATTAGTTTAATGCAATGAAATATCTTAAAATATTGCAGAAAGGCAGAATGTAGAAAAATATGATGATGCTGAAGGAGACATGGGCTATTTCATCTTGGAGTTAGGTTCTTAATATATGCTATGGGTCAAACTTAAACAAACTTTTTAAAAACATCTCAGGCTATCATTATAGAGCCTAAAAAACAAAATAGTTTCAATTTGGCAAATAAAGTTAGAATTGTTTATTTAAGAAATATAGGCTATCCTATGTATTGATAGATGGAAAATTCAATCAGTCTGTCTCTACAATATAAGCTGAACTAACTGGAAAAGTACCATTCTTATCAAAGTCAAATTTATAAATTAAAATCAACATATTAAAACTACTAAGATATTTGTTTTGTGAATTATTGAGAACTGATTTCCCAAACATGGAAGAACAGTTGCCAGAAGAAACACTGTTAAGAATTCTATCCTCCATTTAATTGGCATATTGTAACGTAGAAGATTCTGGCTTAATGTGCTATTTGAAGCCAGACAGATGTATTCACTCAGAAAACTAGGCTATAAGCAAAGCAGGACTTCATGAGAGACATAAAATATATGAATATGTATTAAGATTGTTGGATTTTTACTTAGCATGTTATTTGAATCCCATTAATAATAAATATGGTAAATTTGGGGTAGATATACAGTAGAACCTGTGGTCACAACCATAATTCATTCCTTAACTTTGATCGCAAACCAATTTGGTCGTGATCCGAACCTAATTTTGGAAACTTGGTGCTTACAAAAAAAAAAATGGTGTGGAAAGGGAAATTGGCCACAAAAAAAAAAAATGTGAATTTTTTTGTCAGAACTCAATTTGGTCGTCGTCAGAAGCATTCATGATTGTGTAGTGGATGATTATCAAGTTTCCACAACTATCTGTTATGGAATGCCTGCATTTTTCAATGTTGAATGACATTTAATATTTTTACATGACATAATGCTGTTGAATCATCAAAAATTAATAATTGATGAATATGAGCATCAAAAACTGTCCATAAACAGGACTTCCCAATTACCTTAAGCTTTTTACTTTTTAAATGTCTAGTTTTCATTCTTCATCCAGTTAAAATATCCCAATTAACTAACATTTATTATGAAGGCATCCCTGTGTCAGACCCGAAGGGACAGATAAGAATGTAGTACAAAATTATCATCAAGCATTTTTTTTAAAAAAAAATCTTCCGAGTGAGCTTGTTTATTTGAAACAGACAGCTAATGATAGATTTTGGTGCCCAAATTTTGCTCTACTTCCCTCAATTTTTTAATTTTGCTCCTTCTTTGTTCAGAAACAAAGTAAAACACATGCTTGTTACAAAAATGCAAATAAAAAACACTGAGGTAATTCACTTCATTTACTACTTTGAATTCAGAAAACTTTATATTTATATATATAAATAGAAATCACAAAAGATTTTTGTGTAAATCTGAGTAATAGAAAAATTACTTTTTTACCTGTCCTAAATCACTGAGATGAGACAAACTTCACACAACGTACTCCAACTATAGCTGAAAGATAAATAGATAATTGAATGTATATTAAAACGAAGACAATTGAGTTTTAAAGTACAGGTACACCTTACTTAACAACAGCAATTGGAACTTACGTTTCCACATAAGCATAAGCTAAGCAATGTGGTTGTAAAGCATAATGTCAAATGACTTTGTCGCTTAGCAACAGCAATCCCAGCAGTCTGTACTGCCATTCTTAACCAAAAATCATCAATGAGAACCACCTCACAATTTCCAGCTGGCTTTCAACAAGCACAGTCAATGGGGAAGCTGGCAGGAAATCTCAAGTCCTGGGCAGCTTGCAAGCAGGCTTATGGGTGTGTGACTACAGTGGCATAGCACAAGCACAGCCAACAAGTAATGGCTGATGCTGGGTGAGGGTGGGTGGCTACTGCAGGCACACACTATGGAGTATAAGATCCCTGGGATCTTGTATTCTGTAGTTGAGATCCTTAGCAGAAAAAGTAGTGGGAGGGGAACAACTTACAGGAGCCACCTGCAATTATTGACTTTGATTGTGGGAAGTTGGCAGAGAAGGTTAAAACCAGTAATCATGTGACTGCAGGACACTGCAACCATCATAACTTCAAGCTGGTTGCTGAGCACCTGGATTGCAATCATGTGACAGCAATGGTGCTAGCACAGCCTAAATTTTGGGGACTGGTAATAAGTACAACTAGTTCAGAACTGTTTGAACTTTGAATGGTCACTGAGGAAGTAACAGTTAACCAAAGATTACCTGTATACATACAGAGCAAGATAGTAAATGGAAATGCTTTATTTTTTAATCCTTCCGATCTGTAGAACATCTGTAGAACTGCATTTGCATTCTTACATTCAAATCTACTTTTTATAGCAGAAGTACAGAAAAATGAACAGAATTTATAATAATTGAGTTAAATATTGTTGTCACAGCAACAAAAGCAAAAGGCATCCAACAGCTTTCTTGGCAAGAATAACTTCTGAGAAATAACTAGTGAAAATATTATCTACTAAAATATGCTAAATGAACTACAGGTAGCCCTTGTGTTAAGACCATTTGTTCAAAGTTATGGCAGCAGTGAACAAATGATACTTATGCCCAATTCCTGAAATTATAGCCACTGCAACACCCCCAAGGTAATGTGATCAAAATTCAGGCACTTGGCCATCCACCCAAACTTACAACAGCAGAGGTGGTGTAACTCCCACCTACCCATCTTCTTCCCCATCTCTGCAATTTTGGCCCCATGAACTCTGCAGTCCCTTAACACCTTGCACTTCGTCACCCACAACTGACCTTTGGCATCTTCTTGCTCCTCCTGCTGACCAAGCATGCCCAGTCTGGCTCTTCAGGAGACAACCCCTGGCTGGGCAAGGCTTTCTTTCTGAGCTTAGTAGCAGCAGCTACCTCTTAAGAGGTGAAGAAAAATGCCTTGTGTGGTCAGCAGTTGCTTCACAAAGGACCAGGATGACCATGCCTTGTTAGCAGCAGGAGCAAGAAGAGGGCAAAGATCACCTGGGACAGTGGAGTGCAAAATGGTGGGGCCTCAGAATACAGAGTGGCTGCATGTTTATGCTGAAGGTTGGGGCAAGCTGGGACTTCCCGGGAGGACTGGAGCTTCCCAAGGCAACTGCAACTTTGTATTGCAGTGCTGGGTTCAACAGAGATGTCCTAGGGTTTGTGCTGCACTGTGGCTCAGAGGCTTCTTGCAAGGCAGGGTGCAGGGTAGCCAAGATGGGCAGAGATGGGGGAGGCAGAGAATAAGCACTTGGGGGAGCTGCGGGAGAGGCAATCCCCTATCTGGGCTTGGGGAATGGAGGCTTGGGTCTGGGAGGACCAAGCCTTGAACAATTTGGACCAACTTGGGTTGGTCTTCAGCTAACAACTGATGGGATTCAGTTAAAAACAGCAATGGGAACTACCCGGATTGCTAATGTTATTAGCATGTTAAATAATGTTAAATTAGCATGTTAAATAATGTTAAATAATGTTATTGCTAAGCAATAGTCACATGACACTGAGCTTAATTTGAAACACAGAAATTTGAGTCCTGTGATAACTCAAAGATTATCTGTATACTGGACCTGTAGAAGCTGAAAAAATGTGAGTAGTTAACTTTGGCTTCTTCTATACCAGCCTTCGATTTCCTCAAAATATTTACAAAAGAAATTTAACACCCAATTCCCAACAACTCTGGGTGGTCCCCAAGTAAACAAGGAAAAACAAAGAATAAAACAAGAAATAAAAGACCACAAACTGGACAGAAATAAAAAAAAAATCCATACCACCTAAAGGGGTCTTTAATCACTTCACTCAAGCCTGGATGAAGAACCAGGCAAGACTACTCAAAATTCCTGCTGAGGCCATCTGGACCTTGTGGGGGAACCTAATTTCAAACAACAGGTTGCCAGGTAGAAAAACTGACTTCCGGGAATCCAACAGATGGCATTAATTGAAGGAACCCAAAATGGGCTGATCCGGCTGGATCAAATTGGCTAGGCCTTTTGAAAGGTGCTGTTTATAGGTAATGGCCAGCACCTTGAATTTCACCTGGAAACAAACTCACAAACAGTGCAGCTCGCAAAGTATATCCATGTAAATGTATAATGTAGAAGGAAATGTATATAGTATGGGTGTCAAACTTGATCACATCATGTGACATCATGATGTATCACGATTTTGCCTTTGCAGAGCCAGGGTGGCGTGGCCTGTGCTTGATGCATCCGGCCCAGAGGCCACCAGTTTGACACCCCTGATATATAGTATGTATGTATACATATATATGTATACACAGCATATCTATGTGTGTGTTATGTATGTGTACGCTTTTGAGAACAGGCAAAAGAATTTCATTTTTAATGTGTGCCAGAGTGCCCACAGAAAAAAAATGACAATAAAAGTTATCTAAGCATTCCCATGCCACCGCAGGCAGCTCCACATACAGTACACTGCAGTAGTCAAGCTATGAAGTGACCAAGCTGCTAGTCTGAGGGGCCTCCAGATCCAGCAACAGGTGAAGCTGTCACATCAGATAAAGTAATATAAATGTCTTCCCAGCTAGAGCTACCATCAAGCAGGAGCTATGCCTTCAGAAAGGCCCCCATAATGTTTTTGTTTCAGGTTTCTAAAATTCCTATGAGGAACACACATAATGGGCCAAGCAAAGCGCACCAGAGCTGCTCAGCATCGGAAGAGTCGCTCTGAAGTCTCATAAATCCAAATAAGCCCTTTTTTTGGCTACAAGACCAAAGCGGCTGCCATTTCTTTTTTAATAGGGATCCCATCACTCCAACGTCAAAGGGATGCAACCTTACCAGACTCTCTCAAACTTGTATGGAGGCCAGGAAGGCTCAAAAGGAATATAAACTCTCAACGAATTCAGGAAAGTTCACTCTTAGTTTAGGATAGACATCGCAAAGGTGCTCTTTTTTCCAAGAGGCAACTGGACTTTCTGATTTTTCTTTGAAGACGTTTCGCTTCTCATCCAAGAAGCATCTTCAGCTCTGATTGGCTGACCGGATCCTTCCATTCCCCACCATCCCGTCAAGAGCCGAAGAAGCTTCTTGAATGAGAAGCGAAACGGCTTCAAAGGAAAAAAAAGAAAACCAAGGAAGTCCAGTTGACTCTTGAAAAAAAGCACCTTTGGGACAACCACGACCTGCATGACTGGCTGAATCTCCACAGACATTTAGGGCAGACAAGTACAGCCTCAGCCTGCTTTCATATGCCGGCCCCCTCTTTTCTCAGCCGCCTCAAGAGTAAGACCCAACGTCTCTCAGGACCAAGTGTCGACACAAACCGGGTCAAAATAAGGCGCCTTTCGAGGCAAGAGCTCCGTCCGGCTGAACTTTTATTTCTCCTCACCACCTTCGTGAAGTTTCCTCTTTTCACCGAGGGCCTCTCGCTCTTGGGATTTAAAAAAAAAAAAGGAGATTCGAAGGGAGTTTAAAGGCGCCGTCTCCTCAGCAAGCCTTACTCCCGAAGAGGGGGGTGGGGGAGGAAGATAACCAACGGCCACCCGCCTGGAAACAGCCCCCTACGGGCTCCTCACAAGCCGCACCGGCTCCCTTTTCTCCTACCAGCAGAGCCCGGCGGTCGCGCTCTCTCACCCACTCTCAGCGCCTGCGTAGCTCGCACGCGGCCTACCTGTCTGCCGCCGTTGTGTGGAATCCCACTTCGCCCCGCCCGACACCTTCCGCTCAGCCGGGCCGCGATGAATCAGCCCGATTCATTCAAACCCGGTGTAGCGTCCCAAGCACCCCCCCCACACTCCCCGTAGAAACACTTCCGGGGCCAAAGAGCGTCACCCGCTCCTACTACAGGCCCCGTCTTCCGTTGCTGTATTGACAGCCAATCGTATAACTCGAGCTGGGAATCCTAGCAACGAGTTGTCCCGCCCCGTCGCTGGGTTCTGCCTGTCTCGCGGCGCGCGTTGGAGTTACTTCTCCTGCAACCTGAGGAGACTGATAGCTTTGGGCTTGTTATGCTCTCTGTAGTACTAGGTACGCAGCGGGTTTTTTCTCCCCGCACTGGATGTTAAAGAAGATAATATCGCTGGAATCCAAAACACAGTAGTATTGCAACCCTTGATACATAAACAGCAATTTGCAAATATCAATTATGGTGATTTATATTTCCCCCCCCTTTCCTTTAATGCTTCCCTTGAAAATTGTATTGTCAGTATAGGTAGTCCTCGGCTTACAAAAGTTCATGTAGCGACCATTCAAAGTTACAATGGCACTGAAAAAAGTGACCTATGGCCATTTTTCAGTTACAAAATTTGTAGCATCCTGGTGATCATGTGATCAAAATTCACAAAATTGGCAACTAGTTCTTATGACCATTGCTGTGTCCCAAGGTCATGTGATCACCGTTTGCAAACTTTTGACAAGCAAAGCAAAGAATAGAATAGAATAGAATAGAATAGAATAGAATAGAATAGAATAGAATAGAATAGAATAGAATAGAATAGAATAGAATAGAATTTTTTATTGGCCAAGTGTGATTGGACATACAAGTAATTTGTCTTGGTGCATATGTTCTCGGAGTATATAAAAGAAAAGATACGTTCATCAAGATTCGTAAGCACTTAATGATAGTCATAGGATACAAATAAGCAATCAGGAAACAATATCAGTATAAATCGATCTCCGCACATTCCGCAAAGGCCTTAAGACATGGCTTTTCCATCAAATTCTCTGACAGATTATGAGGTTTTTAATTGGGGATTTTAATTTTTAGATTAGATTTTAATATTGCATTGTCATTACTGTTCTTGTTTTTATTGTGTGAGCTGCCCCAAGTCCTATGGGAGAAGGGCAGCATATAAATTTTAATAATAATTAATAATAATAAAAAATCGTAAGGATACAAGCAACAAAGTTACAGTCATACAGTCATAAGTGGAAGGAAATGGGTGGTGGGAACGATGAGAAGATTAATAATAGTGCAGATTTAGTAAATAGTTTGACAGTGTTGAAGGAATTATATTTTTTTTCAATTTTTTTTTAAACATAAAATATAAAATACATCTTTTTAGAGCAAGGGTTTGGTCTGACATAAAATGAGTACAATTATTCATTCCCTCAATCAATTTTGTTCAAATTTTATCCATTTAAACAGTGGTGGGATTCAGCCAGTTCGCACCACTTCGGGAGAACCGGTTGTTAACTTTCTGAGCAGTTTGGTAATCTGGTTGTTGGGAGAAATTATTAGGATAGAGAACTGGTTGTTAAATTACTTGAATCCCACCACTGCATTTACATCTTTAAAAAAAAAGAAAAAAATCTTATTCTAAACATTTATCATTCTACTGTTACACCCAAAATTCTAAACAATAAACACCGTTCTAAATATCATTTTAACAATCAATATTTCATATATATTCTTCAATCCTAAAATCCATTGCCTCAAATCTATATTTTACTTCTCTTAAATGACATCTAATATCCATAATCTTGACAAAAAGTATTTTCCTCCTCTCTTAAAGTCATTTCATAAATAATCAACATTTCCTTCTATAGTTTATTACTTCCACAATACTTTATTTCATTTACTTCAAGTTTATTCTCATATTTTATTGAATCTAATTTTTAACTGGTTCATAGTTTAATTATCTATTTCCCAGCTGTATTTTCCAGTACTCCTGTCTGTATTTATTTAAACTGGTTCACAGTTTATCTACTATTCTCCAGTAAAGTTTCTTCCACTTCCTCCTAAATTTATTTTTTAGCTGGTTGGTGTCTAAATCAGCTGCTTTCCAGCAATGCTTTTCTCCACTCCTTACCTTAATTATTTTAGCTGGTTCACAGTATAATTTTAACTGCACACTAACCTTCTCCTTAACTCCTCCTAAATCTATTATAAAACTGGTTCACAACTCAAGTAGTTGCCTTCCAGCAATGCTTTCCTCCACTCCTACCCCTATTTTTAACTGGTTCACAACTTCATTTCAATTGATCCCCAGGTATAGTCTCCTCCACTCCTAACTTTTTATTTTTAGCTAGTTCACAGTTTTGCTTTAACTGCTACCCAATGTATGCTTTCCTCCACTCCTAACTCAGTATTTTGGCTAGTTCACAGCTTTGCTTTAACTATTTTCCAGCGCATGCTTTCCTCCACTCCTAACTCTTATTTTTATTTTTAACTGATTCCCAATTTACTTTAACTGTTCTGCAGTATGATGCTTTCCTCCACTCCTAAATTCTTTTATTTAACTAACTCATAGCATTTATCTTATTCAGTTGTTTAGCTCCAAGTTACTTCTGAATGTGTTACCAATATTGTTTTCCAATCTATTCTCCTCCATATTTCTTACCAATTTAAGATAAAAGTATATTTCAATAAATATCTTGTCTCCTATTCTCTCTTAAGTTTTCTCCCGTTCCATGCTTATTTCTTATTTTCAATAGAAAACATTTTGAAACACTTTGAGATCAATTTTTTATAGTTCTTAATTCTATAAATAATTATTTTTAACATCCAACGCCTTTAAAGGTAAACGTTTTCTTCCAAATTATTAAGGTAATGCTAGTTAAAAAGGCATTAGAGCATCCAAAAATCATGTTTTTCTTCAATCATTTATGCTCTTATTTCTTAATCAAATTGTTTATATATTTATATGAGAATAATAATAATAAAAAGGAGAGAGTAATAGCAATAGTAATAATAACAATAAAAGAAATACAAAAAATAAAGCAACACTAAAAAAGAAAAAGGAAAAAGGAACAGAGTAGAAATATAACAAAAGAAGTCAAATAGATTAAAAAAGAAAATAGAGAGGGGAAAAGAAACAAAGAGAAAGATACTAAAAGAAAGAAATAGAGAGCATAGAGAAGAAAAAGAAAGAAAGGAAAAAAGAAGTATCTCCTAACATTCAATCACCCAGAAACTGTTACATTCATTTAAATCAAAATATAATATTTTGTTGTCTTGTTACATAATATATTCCATTATTTCTTTCTCCAGTCTGTCCAAATACGTATCTTTTCCATTTCAATATCATCAAAGTTATGAGTTCTACAAAGTTGATTCTGAAGCTATTCCATATATGGTATCATCATGTCCTCCTATTGCCACACCCTTCTTTTGCTGCCACATTTATTAGTTCAGTTTTCATTGTTCCATTTATTTTCTTCTTTCTAATTTTCAATAAATCCTCCAGTGAACAGCTTATGTATCCTAAATCAAGTTCTCTGAGTCTTTTCCTCAAAATAGTCAAGTTTAAATAACAAGCAACAAAGTTTCTCTTTTCAAGTAACAAGCAGCCTGGAATTTCCACTTTCACATCTCAGCTGGCAACCATTTTATCCATCTCCGTTTGTCTTTTTCCTTTGCTTTTAAAGGCATAATTATTTCCTCTTCTTTCTCTCTCCCAAACATAGTCCAATCTCATTTATCCACCAAAAGTAAACATATATCCAGATCTGTAGTCAAACATTTCCAAGAAGTCAGTAATTTATATTATCCACTAACAGGTCTTTTGTCTTTGTGCCCCAATAATTCTCAGCTGCTGTTAAGGCTGGGGCAGACTAATTGTAGCACAGTGTTTGTGGGCAGTTCCTGCCTGGGTTGATGTCCACTCACCCGGCATGCAAATTCCCAGCTCCGCTCTCCGCTTCTCTTCTCCTCCTGTGCATTCTTGTATCCCAGTTGCTGTGGTCTCAGGGCAGCCGCCATGGCCGCCGTTCCACTGCCACCGGTGCAGAGGGCAAGCCTCCAGCCCTGAGGAACTTGCCCGTTCCTCTCGGCCATCCGAGGGGTCCCTCTCTGTCCCCCTGTCCCTACAGGAAAGGGTAGGTCCAAAGACCTACCAGCGGGGGCTTAGCAGACAGGGTTTTCATGAGGCTCCGAAGAGCCTGCTAATTCCCCGTCTGTATTTCTGCAGCGCCAACCGGAAGTCTGAGTGTTGAAGGAATTATTTGTTTAGCAGAGTGATGGCATTTGGGAAAAAATTGTTTTTGTGTCTAGTTGTTCTGGTGTGCAGTACTTGTTTTGAGGGTGGGAGTTGAAATAGTTCATCTCCAGGATGTGAGGGGTCTAAATATTTTCACAGCCCTTTTTTGACTTGTGCAGTATATAAAGTCAATGGGGAAGCCAGATTCACTTAACAACAGGTTACTAACCTGATCAATTGTAGTGGTGCACTTAACAGCTGTGGCAAGAAACAAATGTTTCTTGCCACAGCTGTGGCAACATATTGTGGATGTATTTATTTATTTATTTATTAATCAAATTTGTATACCGTCCTACTCCCCGAAGGGACTCAGGGCGGTGAACAGCCGATTAAAATACAATATCAGGCAAAAGTTAAAAAATTTAAAATAAATTAAATAATTTGGCTGAAGCAAATTAAAATCCAATTATATAAGACATTTAAAAACCCAGTATAAAACCCATTATAAAGGGAAGGTTTAAGCCAGACCACCCTGATGAAATAGGAATGTTTTTAGAGCATGGCGGAAGGTACGTAAGTCCTGTATCCTCCTTATCTCAGGGGGGAGCTCGTTCCAGATGGCCGGTGCCCTCATAGAGAAGGCACTCCCCCTGGGGGCCGCCAGTCGACACTGTTTGGCTGATGGCACCCTGAGGAGCCCCTCTCTGTGGGAATGGACTGGTCGGTGACAGGCTATTGGTGGCAGAAGGCGGTCCCGAAGATACCCTGATCCTAAGCCATGGAGTGCTTTGAAGATAGTAACCAGAACCTTGAAGCGCACCCGGAAGACCACTGGGAGCCAGTGCAGCTCCCGCAGGAGTGGAGTCACATGGGAGTGCCACGTCGCACCCATCACCACCATGTAAGTCGAGGATTAGCTGTATTGAAAAATGATGGAGATGAAATGGCTGTCAGGGAACATCACAGGCTGGATTCTTTTATGCTCAATACAATGTTTTATTTTCATTGCACAGGGCAGAAAGCAAGATCTCAAGGAATTACACATAACAAAAAGGGGATGTGAGTGCCTTCCTCAAACTGGTCCATTGGCTGAGAGTTCTGTCATTTGGGTAAACATGGCCTTTGGCACTTGCAGTTGAGGACATCCAAACAGGTGGTGGAAAACTCACCCACAACACAACACAGATCATGTAAGAAAGTCTTTGAATTATCTTTCAGCTTCTTGTTAGACTGTATTTTTTAAATGGATCATAAATTATGTGCTGAGAATGTCACTGATGAGAATTAAATTACCTTGGAAATATAGCATCACTCTCTGGCACTTACAGCAAGGTGCCTGAAGTTTCCACCTTTTCGTAACAAAAGGTCTGTTCTATGTTTATGCTGTATGGATTGGATTGACTGGGAACTGAGCCAATTCAGCATTTCTTTCTATTGAAAAGACAGTTTGTAACTAGTGCAATGGTATTATGAGATTCCAGTGTTTTACCCACATAATCATCTTGATATCACAGCCTCTTGCAGGTGCAAGAATCTACACCCCACGTTCACTTGCCAGACAAGGGGCTTCTTATTCTTATCAATGGATGGAGCAATTCCAAGGCAGAAACTGATTTGCGTACCAAGCTGCTGCTTCCTTTGAGGTAAAGAGACATCTATAGACATACCAGAAGCTATGGATCCGAGTTAATGTTTTCAAGTATTTATGCCTCACATTTTACATAATTATTCACATTCTCTGCCACAATGTTTATTGGCATTAGGGAGGGTATATGAAATATTTACAAAAATAAGGTATTCCATCTTCTACATATATAGCTATTCTTTATGTATTCACTCAACTGTACATTTCAGTGTGTTCGTTCTGATGAATCCCAGTTAAGTCTGCTTGCATAGAATTATAACATTAGTCATATACTTAATATTCTATGTTGGTAAAATTCATAAAGTCTAACCCTTATGTACCATGGGATAATACTAAATACTGTATTCAAATTTCTATGCTAAAACACTATTACACCATAGTAGAGATAGTTATTTCCCACATTTTCAAATAAGCAGATTTACATCTAAAACATTCCAACAGTTATTTTCATTTTCATTTGATTTCATCTGTTTCTTTTAAAAAAAACATAAATTATTGTATCAGTTTTTAACTCTGAATTAATTAGGACTTATTATCTCTGGTTTGCAAAGTTCCAGTGGCCACTGGATAGCAGCAAATTTAGAAGTTCCATTAATGTATCTCTCTTCTACTGTCTACTGTAATAGTTGTCCAAACCTTTGGGTATATAGATATATACCTGGTTTTCCAGAAAATAAGACATCCCCTGATAATAAGCCCAATCGGGCTTTTGACACATGCGCTAAAATAAGCCTCCCCCTGAAAATAAACCCTCCCAAAAAATATTTAAATGCAGAGCTGGAAATCAGGTAAAACGGCAAGAGGAGCCCCATCTTGCTCCACATGCCCCAAATTAATAAGACTTCCCTGAAAATAAGGCCAAGCACTTATTTTGGGGTTCAAAAAATATAAGACAGGGTCTTATTTTCAGGGAAACATGGTATATATCGCTACTTTAAAGAAGTTCATAATTGTGGTATGGAACCATAAACAATAGAGTTGAAAGGGAACTTTTAGTTCAGTCCTGCACAACTTGTAGAGGGAAAAAGAACCACCATGGTAAAAAGAATTGTGAGTCACAATGGAATACTGATGTTGATCAGCTGTGCGGTGACTAGAACTCCAGAGGCAGCATTGGAGTGGGATATTGGTGATGCATTGTATGTTCTCAGCAGTATGTTTTTTGGAGTAGTGAAGACAGATCCTTCTACAGTAGCAATGTGGCATTCGGCAGTGATGAGTTTATTGATGTTTTGAAAAATGCCAGTGAAGCGCACAAGGTTGCTTGGTAGTCTGTGATCCATATGTTGCACAGGTCTGCTTTAGTCCGTTCTGTCCAATTTCCTTGTCAGTGCAGGAACCATAGCTAAAACATCTTAGACAAATATGGCTGCCTAATCTCTGGCTCAACGCATGCATGGAAGGGAACCTAATACCTCAATGGGCAACTGGTTCCATTGTTAAACTTTATTTATTTATTAAATTTATATATTCACCCATCTCAACGCTGCAATGGTAGGTGGTTTGCATTACTAGTGGAAGAGTCTATCCAAAGCAGAATAGAATGGATTGTTGCTTCCTGTGATTTGGGAATTATACTTAGGTTAGTACAGACTAAAATTCTACTTGCCTTTTTTGCAGATGGCCAGAACTTCTGCTAGTACTTCTATTACTCCAGGGTAGAATTCCCCTGGTCCTGGAGATTTAATCTAAAGTAATTCAGAGAAGTGTTTCCAAACCCTGTTTCTATCAGTCTCAATTTTCAAATTTATTTATTTATTGAATTTATATGCTGCCCATCTCACAGTTGGAGTGACTGTCAAATTCGTCTTTTTTCCCCTGTCTTCACAACTGCCTGATTTTATGGAACCTACAATATTTATGTCAGAAAAGTGTAAAGCAGAATAGAAGACTTTTCTATGTTATTATTTGTTTTCTTAATTAAGCAGCTGGAATACTGATTCTTTTGCTTACCTGACACTAACTCTATAGTTTGGAGCTTCTAATCGGTACTCTTCCTTTTTGACTTGGCCCATTTCCCATTTCTTGTATGTGTTCTTTTTTTCTTTTTGGATGCTAATGAAGCTTCTTATGTACCCACATTGGCTTTCTTTACTGCCTCTATTTTTCCTCCTCTCTCGATTTTGTTTTTATTATGTCTCTCCTTTAGCATTCTGATCCATCTTGAGATCCTTTCTCCCATTTGCTTCTCATAACAGCGGCATCAGCCGAGAGATCAATCAGCAGGGGTGCACGGGAGGCAGAATGATAAATGTACTCTTGTGCCATTGTGATGCAAGCCCCACCCCTTTTGTATATGCATTGTGATGTCCCATGCCAGTCCCATGGGGTGGAGCTAGTGGTGTGTTGGCAGGTAGCTCATTCTGATAAAAGCAGCAGGATGCTGTGGATGCCCATATGTTCTACTTATTATTGTTTTGACTTTATTAAAATCTGTTTGAGGTCCAAGATATGATCAGATTTGGTTTCCCTTCAAATCAAGAACTCCAGAATTGTCGCTTTCTACTTTGTCAAGTATGTCTTCCCTGTTGTTGAGTATAAGATCAAGAACAGGTGATTGTCAGGCCAAGGACAGCTGTTTAATCAGCTAATAGTTGATAAGAGGATTCTCGATTAGGCATACTTTTCCATAATTGAAATTGGCTTGATGTGGTAGGGATCTGGATCTGGAATTGTTCTCCTGGATAAACGGAAAGATCCTTCCATGGTCCCCAAATCTGTATCTAGCAACAATCTGCCAGATGCATCTGGGAAGATTACAAGCAGAGTATCATGGTGATAGCCATCTGTGATGATCCTGGCTGCTGACATAGCTACTGCCAAAACTATTTTGGGTGATAGCCAACAAAGCTCTCCTGGAAAACAGCCAGAAAAGCTGGTTCATTTCACACTCTCTCTATACATTATCTGGTGATGAAACCTAGCTCTCCAATGTAGTTAACAATAGCTTGGACAATTTTCTGTAACTACAAATAAATTAGTAGTCCTAGAACCTAGACAGACTACAGAAGATATGTAAATCAAATATTCCATCTTCTTGGGAACCCACAGTGGAAAGGGAAATAAGCTAACTACCTGAGTCTGGTAACTATTATTTGCTCAGCTGTACTATAATTGATTCCAACTGTGACATTATGGTTCTGTTTCCCGTAAAGGAAAATAATTTTTTCCTAAAATAATTTATTTTTAAAACCGGGAAAGTTGAGAAGGATTTGTTGTGAAGAAGATTATAGAGACAGATGTATATGTGTGTGGGGGGGGGTGTTCTGTCCAATTTTTGGGGGAGGGGTCATCTTAACTTCAAGTGACTTTTCCATTCAAATAGATAGAATTTTGATAAGGGGTTTAGCTGTGGCTGTGGAAAATCCACTGAGTTTAGAAACTGGAGCATTGAGCTTTTTGGTCCTGTACTGGAAAAGGATGCGTTTGGGTGACTACTGAATCTTCAGAATAAAATACCTAGTGCATTGGACACTTCCTCACTGAGATAACCATTCGTTTCTGTAGCCAATAGCAGCAAGGTATTATTTAAACTTTGTTTTTCTTTCCAGAAGGTACCAGTATATATCTGTAGGGATACTTTCAGCTTTGAATAGCTTTTAAGCATAATTTTCAAGGACAACCTATGACTGAAGATAAAACTTTTTGATCAGTGTGCGCTACCTGCTCTAACATATGCCAGTGAAACATGGACACTAACCTCACAATCACTATAAAAGCTAAGGGTGCCACAAAGAGCCATGGAAAGACACATGCTTGGCATTACAAGACAAGATAGAAAGACCTGCACATGGATTAGAGAACAAACAAAAGTATACGATATTGTCAAGAGAGTAAAAGAATTGAAATGGAAATGGGCTGGTCACATAGCAAGAAGAACTGATGGCAGGTGGACCAAGACAGTCATAGAATGTAGATAAAAAGCATCCACCTAAATCAAGATGGACTGATGACATCAGCAAGTATGGTGGGCCCAATTGGCAAAAGAACGTTCAGTCCCCTATTGGTTGGAAACATGTGGAAGAGGCCTACATCCTGCAGTGGATAGACAATGTCTAAAATGATGAATAGCTTTATGAACAAGCCTTAATTGTCTCTCCAGAATTCCCTCCTAAGGAAAAGCAGCCATTTCCCGCACTTCAAAGGCAGCACCATGTTTGCTGGTATGGCCTTGGTCCTTGCTGTGGTGAGAGGATGAGCTGCCAGGAGAGTGCTGCTCTATCTGTTTCTGCCCCTTCTGTATTTTATGGAACCAGGTGTTTGGCAGTATGGAAAGCAAGAAAGCTGGGTAAATTATGGCCTAGGAATAAGATAAGGCTAGCACCTTGCTGATAGGGATAACATAGGGATTTCTAGGATGTGCTATAACTACAGCAGTGAAATAATAAAGTTGATCTCCTTTAGAAGAAAATTTGCCCATATCAATGACAAAAACACCAAGGAACAAGGAATGATGAAGGGGCAGTTTAATAGGAGCACCTACTCTACTAAATGCCTTACCTTCAATTATTTCTAAAACATGATCGGTTTCTCCCACTATAGCCACTTTGCCATGCTTTTCTCCCATCCTGTGGCCAAATCCAGGAGTGAAACGCCTGATTCAGTAGCGATGGCAGAGAACCGGTAGCAAAAATCCCTGCCCGCCCCACCATGCCCAGCTGAGCCACGCAATCATTAGGCGCTTTTTAAAAAAAACTTTTAAAAGCATTTTTTTCTACAACCTCTTCAGAAGAAGAGATCCTAGGGAAAAAAATGCCTTTAAAAGCCTCTTGACGATCCCAGCTGAGTTGCCTGATCGTCAGAGGCTTTTAAAAGCATTTTTTCCAGCAACCTCATAAGGTTGTAGAAAAAATGCTTTTAAATGTAAAAATAAAAAAAAAAGTTGGCCACGCCCACTCAGTCACATTATCCTCCCCCCACCAAGCCACGCCCACAGAACCAGTAGTAACAAATTTTACATTTCACCACTGGCCAAATCATGCTGCTGTCCCCAGTGTGCCCTGAATGCATCTGGAGTGGAGCTGAAATTGTTGCTCTCTATACATTGCTATGGCATAAGGTTGGGAAGTCAGTGATTGGAAATTTCAATTATGTTTAATGTTGTCCACCATGGAGAAAGCTGCCATGGGTCTGGTCATGTGGGTGTCTTGACTTAGGACTGCAGTGGCAAACTTTGTGATGCAGTATTCATACATTTCATATTAACAATGGACAAGTTTCATATGGCTTCTGTGGTAATAAATGCATTTTTAAAATTTATTTATCAAATTTATATGGCCACCCATTTCATGTCTCTGGGTAGTACCAGTGGTGGGTTTCTACCGGTTCGCGCGAACTGGTAGTGGTGGAAGTGGGAGGCTCTGCCTACCCACCCAGACGTCATCACGGACGCTCTGTGCATGTGCACAGAGCGCGCTCACAGTTCCGAGCCGGTAGCGAAAGTAAGTGGAACCCACTACTGGGTAGTACACAACAATCCAATAAACAATAAATGTAAAACAATAGTTACAGTACCTAAAACCATAATTACTAATAACTGTGAAGAAGCATTAAAAATTATAAAAACAAAACTAAACAAGAGGAACAATAGACAAAAGGGTATCAATAATAATGGAGTCACCTCATGAATTGACCTATCCCTTTGGGTTCCATACATTTGCTGAAAATGGACTTTTCATTTATACATAACGGGAATATCACGTAGCAAAAAAAGAAATTAAAAGAAAAGCCTCAGATAAAAGAGTTTTTAGGATTTGAAATTCCACTTCATCCAATATTTTCTTTGTTAATCAATATATGGTACATCAGAAACATAAAAATGTTATATTTCAAATTCAAAATCACCATTCATACCTACAATGAGTGATCATATAAGAAAAATCTGAGAATTTATCTTTATGGCTTAATTAATACATCGTATGAAAACAAAAGAACAAGGACAGGATACTTATAGTAATTTGGATCTTACTTATTAAATATTATGACAAATGTTTGTAAGTTATTAGTGTAATAACTACTTGCTCTGTTTTCTGTTGATTTTTGGTAGAACAGCTTAAAATCGGTATATTGTTTTCTGTTTTAATTTTATTAAAATTTCAGAAGTATTATATAGGATAAAATATTATTGTTATATTTCCTTTTTATATGGTTTTTAACCTAAAAAACAACAGTGTTGGATTATAGGTAGAAAGAAAACAAAATATCAGAGTCACTACCATTTCTCCATTCATTTATTTTTCCTTTTGAATCATGTTTTTTAAGATTGCACAGCTGATTTCCGGTGAAGTTGGCCAACTAAATGACATGCCCAGGGAAAGATCCCTCAAGGGTTTTTCCCTGGCTGTCACTTTTTCAATTTACCAACAGAAGGAACTGGCATTCCTTTAGTTTATATGACTGTCCTGGATTAGAGAAAATCCTAGAATCATCCCACAAGATCCTCCATAGCAGGGGTGTCAAACTTGTGTCGTCATGGCGGTGTCACATGATGTATTGAGATTTTTTCCCCCCTTCGCTAAATCAGGCAGGGATGGGGCCAGCCCATGACCAGGGGTGAAATCCAGTAGGTTCTAACAGATTCTGGAGAACTGGTAGCGGAAATTTTGAGCAGTTCGGAGAACCAGTAGTGGGAATTTTGAGTAGTTTGGAGAACCAGCAAATACCACCTCTGGCTGGCCACAGAGTGGGATGGGAATTGAGTTTTTGCAGTATCCTTCCCCCAGGAGTGGGGAGGGAATGGAGGTTTTGCAGTATGCTTCCTCTGGAGTGGGGTGGAATGGAAAATTTACAGTATCCTACCCCTGCCACGCCCACCAAGCCACGCTCACAGAACCGGTAGTAAAAAAATTTAGATTTCACCACTGCCTGTGACCCATCCAGCCCGCGGGCCATGAGTTTGACAGCCCTGCTCCACAGCAATGGGTCAGCAAATAGCTTCAGAAGATGCGCTTCATAGCAGCCTGCTTGCAGGCAGCTGGGAGGCATGGCTGCAATCAGTTCGTTGTTGAAGAAACCGTTTTGGAATTTATTTTTCAAATGGACGTAAGTTGTGCCTTTCATTTCTTCATCATTTTAAAGGACTATTAAAAAGTCCTTTTTTAAACTAAGAGAGGCTCTTTTGAGCCACAACCTGTTATTCCTTTTTGAAGATCTGCGCCATTTTGAGGATTTCTTCATTGTTAAACAAAAGAAGGCTGTTGACGCCAATTAAAATAAGGAAGTGTGGAGTATCTTTTTTAAAAAAAAGTTGATGGAGATGGATAGAAAGTTGTGGCTCTAGTTTATTATTTTTAGTCATTTGTAGCTTGGTCTGCTTTGCTGTGGGGAGTAGCTAAAACTTTCTGATTTTTATGATTCCTGATTGGCCAGCAAGTCTTCAGTGAGTTACAAAAAAGCTACTCTTTGACTAAAGAGGGAGTTAAGAAGATGGAGGAGGAAACTATTCAAAATGTAGTTGAAAAATTGTTAAATAAAATCCAAGAATTCATAGACCAGCTATGCTGCAAGGATGTTAAAAAAATTACTCAAACTACTTCAGAGATGCAAATACGTGTAGAAAGTTACCAAACCATGAGGCAATTTCACAGGTTAACAATGTATAGGAGTCAATTGCAATTTTGGAATATAAAACTGATACCAATCTTTATTATGATGGTTTAAATATAAACCTCCCAACACTATTAAAAGAAGAGTTCCAAGAAAATTTGCAATTTTCAAAAGGACAAGTATGGGACTTTTTCCTCATGGACATTAACAAGGTTGAGAAATCCTTGAATTAAAAAAGTAGTTTATACTTACTTGTTAAACATTCTAGAAAAGAAAGGTTGATCTGGTCCATTAGCTAATTTTTGTTGATAGGGCCAAGGTCTTAATCATGCTAAGGATTCTTTGGATCCTGTTGGTCTTTTCTGCTGTGGCCCTGTGCCCTCTGGAATATTCTCCTATTAGAGGTGAGATCCATGCCTACATTCCTGGGTCATGACCGAGAACTGCTATATTGGTGGTGGTTGATGAGCTATAGAAGATTCTCAACCCAGGCTGCCCATCATCTTGCTTTTAATTTCTAATTTTTTTATTCTAATTTTATTTTTTTTGCACTTCTTAACTTTTTATGATTGTAAGCCACTCAAAAGTCACTATATTAGTGAGATGGGCAACATAGAAATTGGGCTAAAAAATCCAGACAACCACTAAATATTAATTACTCACCTTGTGGAAGGAAGAGAAACTAGTAGTGTTATATTTTGTGACAACTCTCTGAACAATTACTGTACCTTTGAGAGGTTGCAGTGGTCACAATTTCCTTAAAATGGAAGTGGTGGCTCCTTTTACCCATGTAGACACTCTTGGTCTTAACCTCCTTTATCAATCTTATCCATAAGACTCTTTTTTTAATCATTCAAGTTTCTGGTTGATTTGGTATTTGATGTTTTTATTATTATGTAGTAATGTATCCTATACAAAGATTTGATTTAGACTAAGCTAAAATAGTTAATGATGTTTTGGTGGAGGATTTCAATGGATTTAGAAGGTAGAAGAAAATATGATGGATGGATTAATTTTATTTTCCCAACTACATGTGAAGAGCAGACCTAAAGAGTATATCAACAAGACTTGCTGAAAATGAGGCAGAGCTGATTTTACTCTGCGCAGAAAATCTTAGGACAATAAAGGTTCCCACAGAAATTTAATGAGAAACATGAATGTATTGGCCCATTAATGTTATGAATCCTCGTTCTATATTCTGCCTCTTTATATAAATAAAGGCTCCAACTAGTGCAGAATGCGGCCGCGCAGGGGATTATGGGAGCGATGGGACGCTCCCATGTGACACCTCTCCTGCGCGAGCTGCATTGGCTACCTGTGGACTTCCGGGTGCGTTTCAAGGTGTTGGTGACCACCTTTAAAGCGCTCCATGGCTTAGGACCAGGGTACTTACGGGACCGCCTTCTGCCGCCAATAGCCTCCCACCGGCCGGTGCGTTCCCACAGAGAGGGTCTCCTCAGGGTTCCGTCAGCCAGACAATGCCGGCTGGCGACCCCCAGGGGGAGGGCCTTCTCTGTGGCAGCCCCTACCCTCTGGAACGATCTTCCTCCAAAACTGAGAACAATTGCTGACCTCCGGACTTTTCGTCGGGCCCTGAAAACTCATCTCTTTCAGCTTGCTGGTCTAGCCTGACCCCGCTGAATTTTTAAGATCTGTATTATAGGGTTGGGTATTTTAAATATTTAATGGTTAATGGTTTTAATTTTTAGCCAAAGTTATATGCTTTTTTTAAAGAAATTGTTTAACTTTTGTGTACTATTTTTATTTGGCTGTTCACCGTCCTGAGTCCGCAAGGAGAAGGGCGGTATACAAATCTAAACAAATAAATAAATAATAAATAAATAAATTGCATTTTATATTATAGAAATATGACAAATCCTTTCTGACCCTATGAATCCTCGCAATCTCCCCATTTGGAAATGAGATTCACATCCATATCACTGTTACGTATATAAGTTTTGGCAGGAGATTAAAACCCAATGGGTCACTCGTGATTGGTCAGTCACCTGGCGGCAGAGTATTTAAGGAGACCTGTTAGCCTTTAACCTTTGCTGAAGCCTCACACTACATTAAAGAGCTGTTGTCACTACCTTGCTTCTGCCTCCTCAATCGCCCAACCCAACATTGTGATGAAGGTGGGATTGAGGCACTGAGAAGCAAGCCGAAAAAGAGCTACCTACAGTGGATTCAGCCAGGCTGATGAGCCGTACACAGCAGAACGACCACGATGTTTGCGTTCATACCGCCAAAGCCTTTCAACCCGGCCAGAGAGAAGTGGGGGTCGTACATGATCTTGTTTGAGTGTGCTTTGGAAGCCAGCGACATGCAGGGCCTCCCTGGGAGCTGAAAGAAGGACCTGTTCCTGAGCCACTGCGGGCCGGAGGTCTTTGACATGGCCGAGTCACTCTCAGAACTGACCCCGGTCCAGATCGTCTCGTGAGAAGTGCTACAAGCCACGCTCAAGGCGCACTATGCCCCGGTACCATCAAAGTTTGTGCAGTGCTACGAGCTCTGGCAACGAGTACAATGTGAAGGAGAGCCGATCAGTGCGTACATGGCTGCCCTGCGTAAGGCTGTGACATACTGCGAATACCGGGATCTCGATGATGCGCTCCTAGAGCAACTAATCTGTGGCATAAGAGATATACACTTACAGAGAACATTGCTCGTGAGGCAGAATCTGACTCTACCTATTGCCCTCGATGAGACCAGGGCGCACGAGTCGTCAACCAAGGCTGCGGAGATGCTGCAACAACTGGCTAACCCGAAGGAAACCCCAAGGTTGGCACCGGTACACCGAGAAGCCACCCAGACCAACAGTGAGGAAGAGTCAGAGGAGGACATCTTCCAAACGGAGAGACAGACACGGGAGCAAAAAGAGCGACATGGAAGCTGCTCGAGCTGTGGAGGAGCACACCCAAGGCAAACCTGTAAGTTCAGGGATGCCATCTGCCAGCGTTGCGAGAAGAAGGGGCATTTGGCGAGAGTCTGCAGGGCAAGCCTACCAGTCAGCCACAGGCCCCGGAACAAGTTCAGCCAATCAGAGCTGGCACGACAAAAGCAGACCAGTAAAGATGGTGACCAGAGAAAACAGTGCAAATTTCAAAGCCACGAGGCCTGCAGCACCAGGATTGGCCAGGCCAGCGCAACCATCGAGAAAAAGGTCCACACAATGGTCAAGATTGAAGGGCAACCCTGCGAGATGGAAATCAACAACGGGTCCTGTCCACCATGTCCTGGGCGACCCTGAAGGCTGCCCTTCCCAACCTGAAGAAAAGCCGGCTCCAGATTCAACGAATCTGGCTTCGGGACTACCAGGGAAACAGCATTCCTGTCATAGGAGTCGGCACATTCCAGGTCACCTACGGCGAGTACCAGAAGGAGCTACCCCTCACCGTGGTTAGCGAGACGCTTCTGAGCCTCCTAGGGATGGACTGGTTCAAGGCCCTAGGACTGGGATTCACTGGCGTCCACAGCACCAGCGGCAGCACCCTGAAGGAGGACCTCATGCAGGAGTTCCAGGATGTGTTTGACAACCGGCTGGGCAAGTACGTGGGGACCCCTATCTTCTTTAACTTAGACCCTAATGTAGCTCCGATCAGATTGAAGACTATGCGAGTGCCATTTGCACTCAAACCCAAAATCGACTTGGAGCTGGATAAGCTAATCAAGCAAGGGGTGTTAGTCCCAGTGGATCACGCCAAATGGAAGAACCCAATAGTGACTCTGGTCAAATCAGTTGGGTCTGTGTGCATCTGCGCAGATTACAAATGCACATTAAATAAGGCTCTTCAGCAGAGCGCATACCCCGTTCCAATTGTGCATCACTTGCTCCATTCACTGGGCCCTGGCAAGATCTTCCCTAAACTCAAACTTACACAACAACTACTGGTAGATGGCGCTACTGTGGAAGCACAGACTATAGTCACCCACAGAGGTGCATTCAAGTGCACCAGACTTCAATTTGGAGTCAGCATAGCCCCCGGACTTTTTCAAAGTACCATGGAGCGTCTGTTACAGGGCCTGCCAGGGGTGGTGCCCTACTTTGATGATGTGCTCATTAGCACAACAGACAAGAAGCAGCTAAGAGACAGACTCAGGCAGGTTTTGGCCAAATTCAGGGAGGCTGGACTTCGTGTAAAACAGTGTAAAACAATCATGCACTTCGTGTAAGTGCATGATTGCAGTCCCCTCTGTGGAATTTCTGGGGTACCAGGTGGACGGATCGGGAATAGACCCCACCAAGAGCAAGATAAGGGCCATCCAGAATGCCCCCACACCAAAAAACAAATTGGAGCTACAGGCTTTCTTGGGTCTCCTCAACTTTTACGCCATATTCCTTCGAGACAAGGCAACAGTCGCCGAGCCACTACACCAGTTACTGGCCAAAAATGCATCTTGGGTCTGGGGGAAGGCTGAAGCTGCCGCATTCAATGCAGTGAAAAAACTTCTAGTAGCGGACAGTTTCCCATTCGGTATAATGTGACGCTACCACTTGTACTAGTCTGCGACATGTCCCCCTTTGGCGTGGGAGCCGTCTTGAGCCATAGACTACCGAGTAGGCACCCATTGCCTACTACTCTCGAACCCTGTTTAGCACGGAACGGAATTACAGCCAGCTGGACAGGGAAGCCCTCGCAGCAGTGTCGGGGGTCAAGAAATTTCATGAATACCTATTTGGCTGACATTTTGAATTGGTCATGGACCATTGTCCACTTTTGGGTCTCCTGGCTGGGGATCGGCCCACCCCCGCTGCCTTGTCTCCACGCATGACACGGTGGACCATCTTCCTGGCGGCTTATTCCTACCAACTTGTCCACCAACTGGGACTGAGTTTGGAACATGCTGACACCCTCAGCCATTGCCCACTACCGGACCTTTTAGAAGACCCAACCCTGGAAGAACCAGTTCTCCTAATTGATGTTTTAGAGTCAGGGTCTCTCACTTTAGCGGAAGTCATAAGGGCCTCTACCAAAGACCATGTGCTCAGAACTGTCATGAGTTGAGTCACGAGGGGTTGGCCAGCAAAGACAGAGGGCGGGGAATTCAAAGCATTCTTCACCAAAAGAAATGAACTGTCCATGCAGGGGGGTTGTTTGTTATGGGGTGATCGCGTCATTGTGCCCTTATGCTTAAGGGAAAAAGTTTTTAAAATGTTGCATGAAGGGCACCCTGGGATTGTACATATGAAGGGCCTAGCTAGGAGCTATGTGAGGTGGCCCCAAATGGATAACAACATCACCGAGTGGGTGGGAAAGTGTAATCCCTGTCAGGAATCGAGGCCAGATCCCCTCACAGCACCAGTCAGGGAATGGGAGCACCCCCAGAGCCCCTGGTCAAGAATACAGATAGAATTTGCAGGGCCGTTTCACAGCCAAACCTTTATGGTGATCATCGACGCCTTTTCAAAATGGCTCGAGATCATCCTCATGCAATCCATGACTGCCGAAGCAGTCATAAAAACACTATGGAAACTCTTTGCCACCCATGGATTGCCCGGTATCCTAGTATCGGATAATGGGCCCCAATTCACCGCCACCCAGTTCGAGGGGTACCTGGCAGAGTTAGGCATCTGGCACGCACTCTCTGCCCCGTTTCATCCGGCCAGTAATGGACTGGCCAAAATATTTGTGAGGATGGCCAAGAAGGCCCTGGCCCGGCTGAACGTGGGAGACTGGCAGGCCCGAGTTGACAAATTCCTAGCCGTTCAACACGCCACCCCTTGTACAGCCATGGGGCGCAGTCCAGCTGAACTCCTCATGGGGAGGAAGCTCAGGTGTACCTTGGACTGATTACACCCCAACTATTCCCCAGACGGATTTAAGGGAACCAACCAGAAGTTACGGGAGTTTCAGAAAGGGACACCAAGGAACTACTCAGAGGGTTCCTTATGGGTGGCCAGGGTGATCTCCGACATCAAGGGCCCAAAGTCCTACACAGTGGACATGGGAGACGGAAGGATTTGGCGCAGAGACATTGAACAATTTAGAGGTTGACCGGACAGCCAGAAACATATTCAGAATTACCAGGCCCTGACTACCAAGGTTTTCCCACAACAGCTAACTCAAGCCCGAGAAGGTTGGAAGGCTTAACTGCAAACTCTGGGATCCAGTACCGCCCCAACGAGAACCACTCCCAGCCGAGGACATCCATGCCTCTGAAGAAATCCAGGAGGTTCCATTGGTGGAGCCGGGAGAAACAAAAGGTCCCTCCGACTGGCTTGACGCCATGCCTCAGACTGAACTGCGCAGGTCAACTAGGGCCCGGACACGCCCTGGTCACCTACATGATTTTGTATGTAAATGTATTGACTAAGTGCCTTCTGGGAGGGGAAGGGTGTTATGTATATAAGTTTTGGCAGGAGATTCAAACCCAATGGGTCACTTGTTATTAGTCAGTCACCGGGCCAGCGGAGTATTTAAGGAGAGCTGTTTGCCGGTAACCTTTGCTGAAGTCCCACACTACATTAAAGAGCTGTTCTCACTACCTTGCTTCTGCCTCCTCAATTGCCCAATCCAACAATCACAATACCCGTATTTTTAGTCAACGAATCTCAGAGATTTGGTATATTCAAATGGGACAGTCTTACTGGACCGGTTCCTCCATTTCCCTTCATAATTTCTAGTATGGGGTTCTTATTACAAGGTTATCAAGAATGCTGTCAAATGCAGTATGATGGGGAAGTTCTAATTGCTCACCCAAGATATTGGAAGAATCTTTGTCCCTTAATTCTTTGTCCCAGAAAGCACAGAAATAGGGGCAGGAAGGGGGAGAAAAACCTAATCTTCACCAGACAGGAGTCTAGCATCCTCAAGGCTTCTTCAGTTCTCTTTACTAAGCTCTTTAAAACCTACTGCATGAATCCAAGACAACAGTAGAAATAACACTCCAAACGTTACATGAATAAATATACATCCAGATTTGTGTTTTAGTCTTTATTTCAGTGGACAGAATTTCTGCTGCCAATTTGCACTAATAAACAGAGAGCTAACAGCAGGTTTGTGCATGACCTAAGTACACTTGAGTCTCAAATGAGCACTTTATTCTTGTAGAAATAATAATTAAAATGCACTGTCTTTACCCTGCAGGTTTTTATAGAACTTACATGAAATTTTAACGCATACTAACTGGCTGCATTGTATCTCCTAACGGGTACTTTTTTGAGATATATTTAACTATGCACTCAGACTTTAACAGAAGAGTAAAGTGCACGGATGAAAAAATGAAGGGCCTCCAGATGTTCCAATATTCCAGCTTTCTCTATTAGCTGTATTGGCCAAGACTATGGGGAGTTAAAATTGAAAGATATATATGGAAGCCTATAGATTTTCCACTGCACTCTAACAAATTCACAATAATTTTACTAAAACTTCTTGGTGCTACCAAATATGGGCTGCAAAAATCTGGAGGACCATTAGATGACAGGAAAGAGATTTTTAAAAACACTCTGCTGCCATTGCATTATTTGGATTCGCCCCCCCAAATCCAGATATAGTAATTTAAACAATCTGACCATTGGTTTTGTCATATTAGATCAGTTTTTCTCAAGCTTTTAGCAATCATGGAACCACATATAAATATTCAGAAATTGAAGCAACCACCCTATGGAACCAAGACTCCCCTCCTTAAGTTATCATTGTTAAGAGCATGGCAGTTTCAGTTTTTGACAAGAAATATGATTATAGATACATATGTATATGTTTCCATTTTAAAGGCATTTTTAAACTAAGCTGTGCAGCAAAACCATATTCCAGAATTAAATACTTATTTACTACTTTATGCACTTTATTATCATAATAATTCTTGGCACAAACTTGCTAGTTTATAGATATTGCAACAGAACTGGCTGTGCTGTGTGTGGCTATAATGGAATGGAATCTTGAATTTGTGTAACTGATTTGTGTAAGTACAAAATAGTGCAAAATTATATTAGGAACATAATAGTTTTATCATTTCAAGTGTACATTCCTATCCTAAATCAAATACCATTCCAGATGATCCCATAGCGATAAAAATAGATTTTTTTTTTGGAAAGGAAGGTCTACAGATAGAATTATGTAAGGCAGCCCACTAAATGAATAAAGGTCTTCTAGAGCGGATCTCCAAACTAGAGGATTAGACATAGATTGGTGGTCCTATGCGAAAATTCAAACTAGATTCGCTAGGGATAAACAGGAACCTGGTATTTCCCTTCATTTACAAACTTTTGACAAGCTTCTCCTAGGTGACCAAAGGAAATTTATCTCTAACGTTTACAACTTTCTCTTATCCAATTTTATGGCGGAGGAGATTGTAAAGGACTCGATGATTGCCTGGGGGAGAAATATAGGAACAACAATTCAGCTTGATGCATGGCAAAATGTATGGAACAAAACTATGAAATTGACCCTTTCTTCCCCTTTCAAAGAAAACTTCTATAAAATGATCTACCGTTGGTATCTCCCCCCCACCAGAATTGCTAAGATGTCCCCAGGGTCCTCTGATAGATGTTGGAAATGTGGGTCGGCCAAGGGTACTTTCTTCCACCAGTGGTGGACCTGTCCGTCAACTAGACGCTATTGGAGGAAAATAAAACAGTGGCTGTTTGAAATAACAGGTGTGAGCTTTCCCCTCTATCCAGACCTCTACTTGCTTGGAATAAGACCAGACTATATTGATAACAAAGATTGGTATATATTTGTCCATGTCTCAACAGCGGCAAGAATGGCATTTGCCCAACTGTGGAAAGATGTAGATACGCCTCCTGATCATCTGATAATAAACAAGATTCTCCGATGTGCTGAGATGGATAGATTAACGTATATTTTAAAAGACAAGAAAGATTCAATATATAATAGAAGTTGGGACAAATGCTTTGTCTGGCTCAAAAGAAGGTTAAACCTAGGAATGGGGTGATAAGATCGTCTATTTAGATTAATTAGATATTTAATAGGCTATATGATTTCTTAAAATTTTGACAAAAACAGGCTAATTCTTTCGTAGATAGTTAGTAGAAATTGACTCTATTGAAATGTTTGGTTTGGATGATACTAGTTATTATTAATTGGAGAGTGAGCTTAACTCTCGGTTAGTCATGTTTGTCGTTTCGTTTTAGTCTTGTGTTTATGTGTTTCTACATTTCACCATTTATATTGTTTTTCAATGTTTACTTTGTGTTAATTTTAATGTAAATATTTAATAAAGATTTATTTAAAAAAAAATAAAGGTCTACTTATGGCTACCATTCAATCAATATTTCAAGATGACATAGACTTAGTTCACATATTGTACTAATCATAACCTATTAATCAAGTTATGTATGGGTATCTATCTACCTACCTACCCGCCCACCCCCCAGTGGTGGGATTCATATTTTTTTACTACCGGTTCTGTGGGCATGGCTTGGTGGGCATGGCAGGGGAAGGATACTGTAAAACCTCCATTCCCTCCTGATTAGCTGGGACTTGGGAGGCAGAGAATAGATGGGGGCCAGTTAGAGGTGGTAATTACTGGTTCTCTGAACTATTCAAAATTTCCGCTACCGGTTCTCCAGAACAGAACCTGCTGAATACCACCTCTGCCACCCACCCTGCCTTTGAGTCAGATTCAATTAAAAAAAATGAGAGCCAGGTTGGACTAGTAGTTAAAGTACTAGACTAGTTTCACTCCTGCCTTAAATAATAAAGTCAGCTTAGTGACCTGGGATCCAGTTCTAGAAAGAAGGTAATGTCAAGGTATTTCTGGAAATGTTCCCTAGAAATCTTGTCCATGTAGATGCCCCAAGTAAAATCTGATTTAAAGGCAGGATAGGTAGGTAGGTAGATAGAATATTATCCATACATAACTTGATTGATTCTATAGGATTCAGCTATCAGGAAGCATGAGAATAAATGTCACAATTGTCACAGATATTGATGGAATTATACAGATTTTTAAAGATGACTTGTACAAGTCTTTGGTTTGTAGCATACAAAGTGAAAACAGATTCCCACTGTTACTTTTAATGATATATCAAGTCATAGTATTGTCTTCTAATGACTGATACATATACTGGAATACTGTAAAATAAATACATATTCAAAACAAGAAAAGAGAGGAAACAGGAGAAATATTTACATTAGGAAATACAGCGAATTAATTGCGTATTGTAAAGCCAATATCCAAGTTGTTACTTTTGACAGATGGTATTTTATATTTTGATGTAAAATATACATCAAAATGATTAAGAATATATATATGTCAAGCAAAAGAGACCATATGTTGTTGAACAGTTCCAAATTATCATTTATTCTGAAGGGCAATCTTTTTGCAGCCTTATTTTGCTGTGGTCTGATCCAGTAGTGAAATATATAATTCACATACTGGACTAGACTACCACATCTTAAAAATGGTAATTAAAAAAAATGTCAATGTCTAAAATACATTATTATTGTTCCATTTTAAAAGTGCTGTAAAATTATTCCTACTAAAGAAAAGAAAATCAAGAGATGTGAAAATAGAATTTCTCAGCTCAAGGCAAAAGTTGGTAATATCAAACACAGTGCAATAATAGCAATATTAGCAATAATTTGTGCATACATTTATTTTCCACTTCCCCCAACCCAGTCTTCTGTGATCTAAAAGATTTGGTAAGTTTTTGAAATACAATGTACATGAACATTTGGTCCAATGTAAATTTTATATCAGAATATATGACTAAAGAAACTTTATCTTTCTTTAATGAAAACTGATAGCATGGATGTTGAAAAATAGTTCAATACCTACGGGTATGTATTTCTTTGTGTGTCAGTGGATGAGTACATACACACACATACACATACCGGTATATACTGTATTTTTCAGAGTATAAGATGCTCCGGACTATAAGACACACCTACCTTTTTGGGGGAGGAAAACAAGAAAAAAAACCTGCCTCTGCCTCCCAGCAATTTGCCTCCTTGCAGCTAACAGCCTGTTTCATTTTCATTTTCAGCGCAGCCTGATTAGCACAAGGAAAAAAAATCTGCCTCTGCCTCCCAGCAATTTGCCTCCTTGCAGCAAACAGCCTGTTTCATTTTCATTTTCAGCGCAGCCTGATTAGCACAAGGAAAAAAAATCTGCCTCTGCCTCCCAGCAATTTGCCTCCTTGCAGCAAACAGCCTGTTTCATTTTCATTTTCAGCGCAGCCTGATTAGCACAAGGAAAAAAAACCTGCCTCTGCCTCCCAGCAATTTGCCTCCTTGCAGCAAACAGCCTGTTTCATTTTCATTTTCAGCGCAGCCTGATTAGCACAAGGAAAAAAAATCTGCCTCTGCCTCCCAGCAATTTGCCTCCTTGCAGCAAACGGCCCATTTCAGCTTCAGCTTCAGCACAGCCTTATTAGCACAAGCAACTGATTGTTGGTTGGATCGGCCTCCCGAAGATCAACTGTTTCAGGCTGCAGGGATTGCCATAGCCTATTGCCGCCTCCGCGTACCCCATTTTCCGGGGACTGGTGGGGGGCCGGGACTACATTCAGTGTATAAGACACACCCAATTTTCACCTTCTTTTTTGAGGGGGAAGTGCATTTTATACTCTGAAAAATACAGTATATACTGTGTTTCCCCCAAAATAAGATCCTGTCTTATATTTTTTTGAATCCTGAAATAAGCACTTGGCCTTATTGCCATGTGCTCAAAAGCCCGATTGGGCTTATTATCAGGGGATGTCTTATTTGGGGAGAAACAGGGTATTATTTCATTTTAGTGGCTATACAAATAGTAATGTTTCATAAATTCAAATAAATACTTAACGGTTTACAAGGCAAGGACACTATTAATATTAACATTACACACACTGACATTCAGTTCATAATATTTATCTCTTCCATAATCTCTTGTAACCTGATGTAAATAGTTGATTAAATTTTCATGTTTAGAGTACCTATTAACCGGAATGAACTGCCAAGGTATATAATTTTGAAGTATATTTCCTGTACAATTGTTGAGAGAGAACCTAAGAAAGTTTATATATTCATTTCCATTCATCTTATAGTATTCCTCTCAAAATATTACCATGACCAGTCATAGTTAAATAAGCTGTGTAGAATCAACATTATTATCATTTTCCTCCATTATTCCCAGCAGGGCTTAAATAAAGAAATTTTATTTAAAGAAATTTTTAAAAACAAGATAAAGTTCAGGAATAGCAGATTTTATATGATGTGAGTAGTGAATTGGATTCAGTAAAAACAAATAAAAGCTTCTGAGTCTATCAGTCTAGAGATAAAATTAGCAGAGAAATGGAAAAAGACAGGGTTGGAATTGGTAAATTGAATATTCTTTTCTCTGTGTACATGCAACTATTATTTAATTTATTGTATGTTAGTGCCTAATCCAATGCTTGAAAGCTATCCTCAAATGATTTTAGGGTTACAAGTTCCATGCAAGAGTATCATTGCCGTGCATTTCTGAATGTACGAATTGTTGCAGCCGCAAATAAATCTAAGTAGTATAAGACTGAATTGGTAGAAGCAGACGGACTAATTAGATAGATGTAGCTGTATTACAAGTGACGAACAAATCAAAATGATTCCTGCATATGGCATTGGAAGGAACATGGAAACAATGAGCAACTAGCTTGCAAATACTTTATCTGGAAGTAGCCTGGATGCTACCCAAAGCCTCTGCAGCTTGGGAATTGGCAGCCAGGAATCCAGAGCCAGGAATAGCCATCATAATCCTCAGTATGTTTGAAAAGCTTCATTTAGAAATTCAATCATACGCAATAGAAAATCAAAACAGTGAAGATGGCATTCCTATCCAGACGGGGATTGGCAACCCCTGAGGCAATGCTTAATATTTTTTTTAGTGGGGATGGGGAGGTGCAATGGGCAGGGTGATAATCCAAAATGGTTTGCTCAGGATTTTATGGGATTTTTAAAAATAGATGGTTGGGGAGAGAATTGTTTTTTAAAAACAGCAACACTACAGCTATTTTAGCCATTACATTTTTAAAATAATCGCATCTCAAAATTGCAGAAAGCTATGCCATCAGTTTTTAGCAACCATCTATTGAATTGAGCTGTAGCTCATGAAGGTCTCTGTCTGCTAACATTTGCTAATCAAAGCAGTAGTACCAGATTTCTCCTGGATCTTGGTCTGATAGGGCTCCAAGGATGGCAAAGGGAGACATAGGAGCTTCATGGAGCCTTGGGCTGGCTAGTTCATCTCTGGTAATGGCATCTCTTCCTCCATGAGAGAGACAGGGGACCAATTTCCGATCCCCAGTAGCATACTTGATTGATTCATCTTCCCACTTTTGCTGCTTATTGCCTTGCTAAATGTCTGTGGAAATTCTCAGTCATCCAGATCATGGTTGTCCAAAAGGTGCTTTTTCAAAAGGCAACTAGACTTTTGTTTTTCCTTGAAGATGTTTCATTTCTCATCCAAGAAGCTTCTTCATTTCTGACTGAATGGTGGATTATGGAAGGATTTATATCCCTTGCAGTCGTCTGGTCATTTGCACTCTTTCTGAGAGTTGTTGAGGCCACTTGGAGGTTTATCTGTGCCTGCAGGTTCATCTGAATAGTGCGAATGGGTGTGGAACCTTCTTGGAACTGCTGAAAGGACTATGTTGTAATGTGGAGATATGTGGTGGTGTATCCCTCCCCCTCTCTTGAGAGAGTGCTTTTCAATCTTAATATAGATGGCCTCTTTGACTCCCTTTTTCAAACCATCCTTCCCTCCTCGACCATTCAGTCAGAATTGAAGAAGCTTCTTGGATGAGAAGCAAAACATCTTCAAAGAAAAACAAAGTCCATTTGTCTCATTAGTAATACGCCTGGTGGCGCAGCAGCTTAAGTGGTGTTAAAGTGACACCAGCTGCCTGCAATTATTGCAAGTTCGAATCTCACCAGGCTCAAGGTTGACTCAGCCTTCCATCCTTTCAAGGTAGGTAAAATGAGGACCCAGACTGGGGGCAATAAACTGACTTTGTATAAAAAAGAACACCGCTTGGTGGGCGGGGGAGGCAAAAGCCCTACTAAGCAGGTATATACAAAAGTATGAAGGCTATTGCTTAACGCATTGTAAGATGCCCTGAGTTTCTGGAGAAGGGCAGCATATAAATTAAATTTAAAAAACAACAACAACAAAACTATTGGTCCTTTTATATCTGCCACATCAGAGCTGGCAGTGGCTGCTTTGTCTAGGGCAGGGGTCAGCAACCTGCAGCTCCCGAGCCATATGCAGCTCTTTGGGCCCTCTGCTGTGGCTCCCTATCGGGTGATCCCACCACTGGCCGGCCCCACCTCTCGCCCTCCTTGGCCTGAGAATGTTAGGGTGACGGTGGGGGATGGAGAAATGGCCAGGGCAGAGACAGAGAGATACAGAGAGAGTGGGAGAAAGAGAGACATAGAGAGATACAGAGAGGGGGGGGGAGAGAGGGAGAGATATGTCAAAAGGGTTTTATGGTTCCCTGTGTTTTAAAACAACTGGTTCTCTGCCCAAATGACCGGCTGGGTAGGCGTGGCTAGGGGGATGTCATGTGACTGGTGGAAGTGACTGACATCGAGTTGGACACACCCACCCAGGTTTTGTGGCTACCGGCATTTTCTTTTCTGTGGGAAATGGGTCCAAATGGTTCTTTGAGTGCTTAAGGTTGTAGCCCCCTGGTCTAGGGCCACATCTCTGCTGTTGCAGTGGAGGAACAAAGCTAGTCAAGTTCACCTCAAGATGAGAATGCAGGGCACCAGCCAAGCTGAAGGAGGTGGGGGAGGTAGAATCAGTTCTTGCTGACCAAGTTAGACAACCCTGGACTCTGGGCCTGAGCTTGCCCACCTCTTCTGTACCCCTTAATTTAAGTGTGTCAAATAGTTGGCTCATGCGCCGCATGCATCACACACGGGCCACGCCCACCCCCGCTCCTTGAAGGGGAAAATGTTGCAAAACATCACATGATGGCATTGTGACGCCGCGAGTTTGACACCCGTGCCTTAATTCAGTAATAATTTAGTGCCTGGGAGCACATATCATATTGCACCTGATTTTTAAATAATGTTTATTTAGCTACAGTTGGTTATGTTCAGAATATGGGATTAGGGATATATGCAATTTGCTGGCCACAGTTTGTCCACCTCTAGTAGAGGCCATGTTTACAAACTGATGCATAAAACTGAATCCAGAGCATTGTACAACCTTACAAATTAGCATACTAACATACTAAATGAATGTCTATTTCTTATACTGGCGAGTCAAAGTATTAGTGAACAATTTCAAAGTCCTAAGCAGCTGAAAACCACAATATGATTTTGCATGACCCACACAAAAAAGAGCCTGGACTTCCATCATGCAGTTGTGACTACTATTTTGATCTTTTAACTCCCCACCTCCCTGTAGATGTTTCTGAATGATCTTGAATTTATTAATTTATTTGAAGATCTATTTGCCTCCCACACCCTTAATGGTTGTGACGTTTCATAGGATTCAATAAAAACGCCCCTAAGAACCAAATTTGAAAATGACAGATGTAAAATATAAAACTAAACAGTGGAATTAAAAGGCCAGAGTAAATAGATATGTTTTGAGTCCTTTCTAAACTGTAATAATGAGGGAGTATAGGGTCAAACCACTATAGGTGGTAAGGGCTTTGGTAGTACAGACAGGCCTTTTTGTCTAATTCTTTCTAGAAAAGTGTCTAACTAGATAGCAATGAGATGATTTACAAAACCTAAGCAGGAGGATCAGAGCTGGTTAATACTTGGATGAGAAGTTACCAGGAAATCCTATAGCCCTGAAGGTATGCTGCAAAAACATCCTAGAAAACAATGCCATGTCACTTTGGTACTGTTCCTGTGATATATCAGTGAAGTCAGTAGAGTCAGTACTGATGGAAGGAGACATATCATTTTTCACCCCTGGAAATGGAAATAATGGCATAATTCCCCCAGGAGATATATCGGTGGTGATGGTGATAGCAGCTGTGTCATTTGAAGACAAAATTATTTGTTACTTATCTGTTTGATTGAGTTTTTCCTGTGCTATTTACTGCTTTTCCGTAATTACCTTGTTTCCCCAAAAATAAGACATCACCTGAAATTAAGCCCAATTGGGGTTTTGAGCACATAGCAATAAGGCCAAGCACTTATTTCAGAGTTCAAAAAAAAAAATAAAATAAGACGGTCTTATTTTCGGGGAAACATGGTATTTTATGTTATATTGTTTTTGTTTTACTGAATGATCTTTATCAGTAAGCAGTAAGCAGCCCTGGCTTTTTCTTAAGACAGTGAGAGATATTATACAAAAGGTATTCAAAATTTTAAAAATGTTGAACCATTATTTTGTCTCTCCACAGACAAAAGATGGTGGACAGCTTTGGTGGATTGGGTAAGGACATTCTGAATATGAACATGTCCTATTTATTTGATATTTGATATAATGTTTATCCAACCAGTCACTGAAAGTGATATTGAAAATATCAATCATGAATGTGACATTTTATCTCAAAATACGAATTTGGAGTGCTTCATATTTGTTGCCATCATTTGATTGCTTTGATTTTGGTTGATGTCCAATACAAAATCTTTTGGAGTTGTGAACTGCAAAATGCAATCCGATACCATTGCAGGATAATTAACTGTCAAACACCAAACACTGTCTTTAACCTGAATATCAAGTACCAATATTGATTATTTGGGGAAAATATTAATATTTCATTAAGTTCATGTATCAACATTTGCAGACAAGAATTTACAAATGTTTTTCAGCTGAAGATGAACTAGAAATTAGCTAAGTAAATATATTTATGTGATGTCCTTTTTATGGTCTATGTATAAACTTACAAACATATCAATATACCATTCCAATTAAAATCACATGTATTAAGTTAGTGAATGTCATTGTTATATTATCCTAAAATTTATTGCTTCAAAATTATACAGCTGTTATTTATCTATATATATGATTGGGCTATAAATCCTTTTCCTGCTTGTGTATATGTTAATTGCAATATAATACAGTGTTTCCCCGAAAATAAGACCCTGTCTTATATTTTTTTGAATCCTGAAATAAGCGCTTGGCCTTATTGCCATGCACTCAAAAGCCCGATTGGGCTTATTATCAGGGGATGTCTTATTTTGGGGGAAACAGGGTAGTTTCTTAGATCTTATGACAATATTCCAAAAATAAAAGAAAACTAATGTTATTCCAGGTATATGCTAGTAAGTGCTTTCTAGAGGTAGCCACAGGATATGATCAAAAAGTCAAATGGTAATCATGACATTATGCAGACATAGCTCTACCTGTTTTTTAATGTATGGCACACATAAAAAACAGGCAGAGTTTTAATCATTATGGCTATAATATTGACTTTTTGATCATATCCTTACACACCCTTACAGTAAATTAATCAAAGAAACCCTTGAATTGAAACCCATGCAGTTTTTTTGGTAATAATATAGAAATGATTTGTCATTGCCTTCACAGAAAGAATGGGGACATAGAAAGAATGGGGACACAGAAAGATTCAGAAGAATCTTTCAAGTTCTTTGGAAAATAAAGCCAAGGGAAGAATTGCTTTCAGATTTGCAAGATTTTGTTACTGTTACCCTACAATATAGGTAGTATTGGTATTCATGGTTTTGGTATCCTGTCTGGACTTCCTCAAAGAGCTGACAAATACTAACTTTGTCCATTTAATGCTGAGATCTTCCATTTAAAATCAGTAAATTGGTAATTTTTACCAACTTCTTCTTGTGCCATATCCATCATCGGACGTTGGCGATCATGTTGGTAAACCTATTTTTTCAACAGCCGCATGAAAAAGTGCTGTTGAGTTTTGTCCAAACCAGTCCTGTAGGTTTTGAAGCCGTGATGTTCTTCTTCTGCCTGGACCTCATTTGCCTTCAATCTTTCCCTGGAGGATTAAGTGTAGGATGCCGTATTTTTCTGGGTATCGCATCACATGTCCAAAATATTCTAACTTCCGCTTTTTAATGGCTTTGATGATTTTCCTTTGCTTTCCCAGGGGGCTTATCACCTCCTCATTTTTGATTTTATTAACTCAGCTTATACGTAACAGCCATCTTTAAATCCATATTTCAAATGATTCTAGTTTCTTCAAGTGGTTTTCTGTCAGACACCAACTCTCTACTTCGTAGAGCAGGATAGAAAAGATGTAACATCTGACAAGCCTGATTTTCAGTTTTAGGCTTATGTCGTGATTGCAGAAGACCTTTTTCATTTTGAAGAATGCTGTTCGAGCTTTCTTTATCCTTGTCTTTACTTCACCGATCATGTCTCAGCTTTCATGTAAATTAAAACCAAGGTACATGATCCTTTCAACTTTTTCTAGTGGTATTCCTTCCAAATTTATCAGTGGTAAATTAATGGGTTGTTTGCTGATGCCCATGATCTTGGTTTTGAGGTGTTAAGCTTCAAGCCATATTTTTCAGATATTTCTGAGACTCTGTTGATGAGGAGCTGAAGGTCTTCATGCTTACTGGCAAGCAGAACTGTATCATCAGCATATCTTAAATTGTTGATCTGAACACAGTTTACTTTGAGGCCAGTATCAATGTTTTCCAGTGCTTTGTTGAAAACTGACCATCCGTTCTATGCATTGATTTTGCTAGCAGTCAGCAATAGAACATTTTTGCAGTAGTAGTGGCATTAAAATAATTTTTACCAACATTGTAATAAATTACACATTTGCTGTAATATATAAGGGATTATATAGCCTGCAGCTAGGTTCAGCATGATCAATTTTATGCGTGCGCGCGCACACACACACACACACACACACACACACATTATCTTGGCACTCATAAAATTCTGTGCTTTAGAAACAGAAATTGGACAATATAATAATGATTTCAAACTACAAGTATGGTGGTTTTTTTTTTAAAAAAAACTATTTTTTTGCAACACTTCAATCAGAAATGTCCTTATTACTACAGGCCAGAGACTCCAAATGAGCAAATCTATATGCATCTGTTCAGCATGTTCTTGCTAACTCAAGGAATTATGAATACAAATTCCCAAACTTTTTTTCTCCAAACTTTAAAAATGCTTTTTTTTACGTATTTCCTTTATAAATTCTTGATCTTGATCCTTGTCTATAAAGAAAACCATTTTAGACAAATGCGCCTTAGTTTCTTCTTAGCTTCTATCTTGCAAGGATATTAGGCTGACATCATCATCATCATCATCATCATCATCATAAAAACATGCACATACACATTGCCATGCAAATACACAAGCCACAAACCCCATGACATTTATCATGGCTTAAACATTACATTTCTGGCAGAATAAATGTAAATAAATTACATTGCTGAAGAATTCTCCCACTTTGCTGCAAAAGACCAATCTGGCTGTCTCTTTCACTGGATTTATTGACTCCTAAAAGATTGATCACCCCCCCCTAGGAAAAAAATAAGGTCAAAAGCTACCATCCATTCTATGCACCGATTTTGCTAGCAGTCAAGCAATAGAACATTTTTTGCAGTAGTTGTGGCATTAAAATAAGTAACAGTATGCAAATGTGTGTTAAGCACACCATCTGTGTCATTTTAATAAAAGACCACTAATTGCATGAGCTTAACACAGGAATAAGGTTTAAGATAAAAATTCTCTTACACAGTAAGCAAATGAATAAATATCACCGCTAGATCATTCAAAATAACCTCAGTTGCTCCAGCACACCCGGTTAACAAGCAAAGAACCCTTCCCTGTTAATTCAGTTATTTATATCAGTTTGTTGCAAAATCAAATCCAGAAAGCACACACAGGCAGACTGATGCAGCAGGAGTCATTAACTTCCTTATATACATGAAGATAAATGTACAATATCAATATAGATTCTTCTTCAATGTAGTAGCAGTTACAAGCAAAACACAAAGCAGGAGAGAACAGTTAGTTTCATTTCAGCAGAGCAGACTAGTTTCAGTTTCTCTGCACAGACTCAGAAGCTGCAGATAAAGACACATCCTGGCTCCAGTCTGTCTCAACTCCCAAACAGCCCTCATTGGCTGACTTAGTTGCTATACCTATACATTGGCTGATCTTATTATCATGTCCTTTTCCAGTTGATAAATATATTCTGACAATTTAGTGGTGAAAGATACAAGAGGAAGGGAATCCAGACATCCTTAGTCCTGGAAATTCCTAGAAAAATCTTTATATGAGGAATGTCTGTATCAATAGACGTGGAAATTCAAGTTTCCATGACTTGATGTCCTGTACCTTTAGGAGCAACAGACATGGAAGTAATTAGTAATGAGCAAAGGGACTCTGCACATTTATCTCCTTTCCTTGTCTAAGGGACTTAATTTATGTGCCTCTAGATAACATTGTCATTATTTGTGATGATTATCATTTATGAAGCTTCCATCATTTCCTCCTTCTCTCAGCTCAGCTCTCTTTCATCTCTGATCTGATCCGTGCTATTCAAGTTCTCACCCAATTCACTCACTTTCCATAAAGGAAGAGAATACACTATAGATTCTCAGATAAGACGTAAGGTTTTCCAATCACCATGTTATTTTCTTTCACTCAAGCACCAGACTCTAGAATACCTTCTTCTAAATTATACTTCTTTTATTATTTTTTAAAATCATACATTCTTTCTGCCAGGCAGTGTTGACTAGGCTCTTCTCAAAGTCTACAACAGATCCAGAATGTTTTATGTGTGTATCATCAGCCCAGGTGAATAGCATGTCGGACACACTATTATCCCATCCACATGAAATCCTATTTTTCTTTCTTTTATCTAATCAAATAATTTGCACAGTAAAGGTTCTCTGCAGGTTCTGGTATTAATAATGGGATAGCTGGGGGCCGTTGAAATAAAGCTGGATCCAGGTAAGGAACAAATAGTATTTGTCAGTGGATTAGCTTTCCATGGTGATTTCCCTGGTACTTCCCCCAAGGCACACAAATTTGTAGCCTGAGGTTGCTCCTGCATCCAGTATTGTTTCTGTATCTCCAGGAAATGTTCTCCTCCTTAGTTAAGTCTTCATTGGCTTCATTCCTGGGGAAGCAACCTCCAACTTTAATACTGGCATCCATAACTTGCTATCATCCACATGTTGGGCCTATAGCTATGGGCTTTTCTACTTATCAGCATTGTTCACTGAGAATTTTGGGAGTTATATTCCTAAAGTATTTTTTCTTCAGAACTGCATTTGGTTTGCTCACTTCATAGAATCACAGGGCTAGCACGGATGTTGGAAGTCTTCCAGTTAAACCAGAGCAAGAATCCTCAAACCAAAAAGAATCCTCTAAGAATCCTCATCTTAGAGATTTAGAATCCTTATCTAAATCTCCAGCAATGACGCCCCTACCACTCCAAGAAGCAGGTTGTACCATTGCTTAATAGCTTTCATGGACAAGAAATTATTCTTCATTTTGAGTTCGGATTTTTTTCTGTTAAGCTACCACCCATTGGTTGATATCCTATTTCGGGGCATTATGGAGAATAAAGCTGCACCCTCTTTCCTGGGGTCTATTGTGCAACCCTGGTCCCAACCAAAAGTGCCAGATCAAGTCTAAACGATAACTAAGTTAAATGTATATTCCTGTATTCAGAGGAAAATGTTAGTTTAGCATGATTAAGGGGGGAAAAAAGTATAGAAGTTATCTAAGTTTTGATGGCAAGATAGCAAATGGCCATATTTAGAATAGCAAGCATATGTCTGAATGATTATCTCTCCTCAAAAGTATAATGACATTAGAGACACAATCTTTTCAAAATTACTGGTTTTGTGTTTAAAATTGTATCTGGAATGGGGCATGTGATATGACCGTTCGGAGTATCTGAATTACAAAACTGGCTGAATTATTCTTTCTGGGTTGAATCCAATTGACAATCAGTTGACAGAAAGACATCTGCCAGTGGAACAAATTCATCCTGGCATCCCATATCTGCTGGGGAATGTTTTGGAGCAGATTGGGGGGATGATAGCAGGGAAAGTCTCACTGGACAAGCAAAAATCCACTCACAGAATGTTGGATGAAATTCTGTTATTTTACACAGTTGATACATGTTCAGTTAGAAGTATTCATTATACACAGAGTGCAATGTTATTGAAATACAGCTTGCACTGCATCTTTAGAGTGAAGAAAACACGAATTCATCCAACTCAAAAGTGTAGGTTTCTTCATTCTATTCAAAGGCAAAATCATAAGAAACTACATTTAGTCAACAATATCATTGAAAGCTTTTACCTCTTTGTTACTATCCTTTTTTTGCTTGGATGTCTGAACTCATAAACTTTTCCCTTCCTATGAGTTCTTATTTCAAGTATTTCCATGGGGTGGGGTGGGGGTGGGACCAGTTATCCTGCAGTTAAGGCAGTGGTGGGATTCAGCCAGTTGGCACCCCTTCAGGAGAACCGGTTGTTAACTTTCTGAGCAGTTTGGCAAACTGATTGTTGGAAGAAATCATTAGGGCAGAGAACCGCTTGTTAAATTAGTTGAATCCCACCACTAAGTTAAGGTATTACCTAGAGACATAGCAGGCCTGTAAAGGAAAGGAAAGCTGAAGTAAGAGCGTAAGCACAATCGACAGATAGTAGAATAAGATGTAACTTAAAACTATTTATTGCATAACATTTTGAGGTGTAACACTCCCTGAGTCCCCCATTTTGTTTCTTTCCCTGCTTTTCTTTAGTCCACCTTCTTCCTGTTCACTGCACCATCGCCTGAAACTTTTACTAACTACTACACCAGGCTGCGTGTCCCACCAGAGAACAGCTAAAATAGGATTAGCAAGCATGACAAGCCACATGTTTGGTAAGCTATAAGTTATGCAGCCCTGACAGGAATTGACTTGTTCCACATAAATTCATGGAGAAACAAGAACAAAAGCAGACCAACTGGGAAGACCAAATTGGTTACAACTTCCTTCTTTGGCTGATCTTTTTCTCTTAGCCCTTCACCTAAGAAAGTCTTACAAGAATGATGATGGTAGCAGGTTTGCTTGTTGCCCTGACCTCTTGGGGCAGGGGTGGGGGGTAAATATATAACACACTAAGTAAGTATTATCCATGAAAGCAAGCAATATACTTCTGAATAATATAGTGCAGGAGATAAATGGCAGAACTTTGCTATCTGGTTTAGGAATTTCTAGAAGCGTTTACTGTACCTAGAAACAAAATGCATTTACTCAGCCCAACAATGCTTGGGCTGAGTAAGCCCAAGCTATATCCCCATTGTTATCATTGCACCATTTTTGCAGAACAAAAGAGAATTCTGTTAAGGCCGTGCAAAACATATACAGTATTAAAATAACTAGACATTAATTTGTACTACATTGTTCAGATATCTTACTTCAAAGGAGGAAAAGGTACCTCAGTACAGAAATCGTATTTTGTTTCTTTGTATTCTCAAACTTTTTCCTAACCTTTTTCTTTAAGAAGAAAATGACAATAAGTATTAAAAACAAACAAACAGATGGCACCATTTAATTCAATAAATACTTAATAATGCTCAAATATAAGAATAGAGATTCTGTTTGGAAAGAGACTGGAACTTAAATGGTGATATTTCACTTGCTTTGTTTTATTTTAATCGTCTTTTGAAGTAGGAGGGCAAGGCCTCTGACTAATGTGCCAGGGCTAAAGTATCCCAACCTTGGTGGGCATGAGACAATTGTCAGCAAGATAAGGATTCTTCATTTAAGGTTCATCACAAGCACTGACTTTTATAATTATAAAATGTTGTTTCCCACTATATGTAAACACTTCTCTTTTTCCATATAATATTCATAATTATAATGTATAATAGTCATTATAATGTATAATGACTATTGAGGGGACCGGCTGAACCCAAGGTTTTGGGAGATATACAGGACTACTCCCCGGATTCTGATTGCATTCTCCAATGTAGCTGATGCACTCTTGCTCTCTCAGCAGTAAGAAGCAATAGGGACAGGACTACTCAGTTTTTGCTTCCTTTGGGTGGGAGAATACTGGAGTGCTTCTTTCTCATGTTTGCTTTAAATGAAGTTGTGGAAGCAGAGCACAGACAGAACAAAAGAACTTCCAGTTCTATAAAGATACAGATTAGGTCTCTGTAGCCTTAGAGAACTGATTCAGACTCAAGGGCAAAAAGTTGCTTTGGAGGCATGGATGGAGCACCTGTCTGCAGCTTCTTAAAGCAGTGCAATTTTCTGCTGCCTTCTGGAGCTGCAATGTTATCCTGTGAAAAGAACCCTTTGATTTAAGAAGCTGCAGACAGGAGTTACATGCAGATCTCTGTGTACCCCAAAGCTCTTTTATTTTGCCTTTGAATTCTGCACGGCTCCGTTGCAGATCCATTCCTTTACAACAAGCGCCCAGCAAAAAGTCTTACACACTCAAATGTATTTTTAGCCCTTGAGTTGATGGCATTAGGTAAGATGTCCAGGGAGGCACATGTGGACAATTAACTGTCCTGCTTCCATTTAGTTCCCTACTCAGAGCACTTTTCTTTCTTTCTCTTCTCCATCAAGCACAAGCACTCCCTACATTTTCTGTGTGCATACACTTACAAGGGAACATACTTTCCCCTTATATTTTCTGTAATTATTAAAAGCCATTGAACGTTCTGCTAAGAAAATTGACTCAGCCATGATTCAATACCTTCATTTTTTTTCTTGGAAGTATAAATTGATGAACAAGGGTCTGAAGAAGACAACTGTACGGGCGGGACCACTGCTGTTGTTTCGTTTTCTTTTTTTAAAGACCTATATAGCACCACATTTGATGCCTTTTGCCCAGTGGTGCTACTTGCATATGACCAGTGTTTTAAAAACTCTTTCTTCTGCTTATAATGCTTCCAATTTCTTTAAAAAGACAATTTCTATTGATTGATTGATTGATTGATTGATTGATTTGATGCCACTCAACTCCAAATGCAAACTCTGCATGGCTCCCAATACACATAACTATGTTCTGTTATTTCTCTCACACACATATTGCTTTCCTTTACATACAAAGCAATTTTCCCATTGAAAAATGTCAGACAATACATTTTAAAGTATAGCCTGCAATCCATCTATGAAAATCAATGATTAGAGTGTGTTTGTCTATTCTACGACAGATGTCAATCTTGTTAAATTAGGTTGGTATAGGTCTGTGATGGCGAATGGTGGGACTGGAGGTCGGGAAACGGGCTGTTTCCGGCCTCCAAAGGGCCTCTGGGAGGGTGGGGAAGGCCATTTTGGCCCTCCCCAGGCTCCAATAAAGCCCCTGGAGCCTGGGGAGGGTGAAAGATGGGCCTATGAAGCCCCCCGGGCCATCACGTGCCAAAAGCGTGGGGAGTGTGGGGAGGTCATGTGCACATGTGTGTGTGTGGGGGGGTAGTCTTGAATTGTGGGCATAAGAATGAACAGGACACGCAGCATAATCAAACACCTTTATTAGCTCCGTAAATCGCAATGAGAAACCTAGCCGCAGCAGCTCCTTTTATAGCTAGGAGCTGTCCGCGCTTCAGCCACTGACGTTACTCTGAATTTCCTGCTCACGTCTTTGATTGGTCCATTCAAATCTGCCATTCAATACTTAACATCCCTCCCCTCTAGTTCAGCATAACCAACCCTGAAGTTTCTAGGCAACATAGTCACGTAAGTAGGCGGGTCGTCTCGATGCGTGACTTGACCGCCACAGATCAGTCGTCCCAGTGTTCTTCAAGTGAGAGGTCGAGTTCTGTGGCTCTGCTGGCTCCGCCACTGGAACTCTCTCAAACTCGTTCGCCGGTGTGGAATTATTTTCCTGTATGTTACTTCCTTCCTCCCCTGGATGACATGGTGGATTGTAGCTAATGTTCAGTTCCTCCTCCTGGACTTCAGGTAAGTTTCTGCTGTCTTTACTTGGGTTTGAGTCTTTTCCTGTGCTGTCTTGTGCTTGGTAGGGTCTGGCATCTTTCTATGCTTTTGTCTGGTGGACCAAGTTCGTTCCTTGTCACTTGGCCTCTGATCTGATGTGTCGCTTCCGCTGTCGGCCATCCTCAGTCTTCAATCTGTATGACAGTGGTCCTGTAATTTGGTCAGTGATGAATTCGAATCTCCTGCCATACAAGTACTCGTGGAATCTCTTTATTCTGGCTACCGCAGCCAATGCCTCCTTATCTAGTTGGCTGTAGTTTCTTTCTGGCTTGGACAACGTTCTGGAATAAAATGCTATGGGGGCTTGTCTTCCGTTTGGCATGCAATGGCTCAGTACAGCTCTAATGCCGAAAGGTGATGCATCACAAGTCAACCTGATTGGCAATGTTCCACTGTATTGCACTAATACTCTGACCAATGTTAGTAATTTTTTTTTATTTCTTCAAATGCCATTCTCTCCTTCTTCCCCCATTTCCATTCCGTTGTTTTATCCAGTAGCCAGTGGAGCGGTTCAGCAGTTGTAGCTTTCTGCGGTAGAACAATATTATAAAAGTTCAGTAATCCTAAGAAAGCTTGCAGCTCCCTTTTGTTTTTCAGAGTAGGTGCTTCTTTAATTGCCCTCAGTTTTCCCGGAGTGGGTCGTATACCTGATTCATCAATTAAGTACTCCAAGAATTCTACTTGCTTTTCTGCCAAGTTGCTTTTGTTCTTTTTTACTTTAAGCCTCACCTCTTGGAATCTGGATAGCACTTCTCTTAGGCGCTGCTGTAGCTGGTCTAAATTCCCTGCTGAGATGAGCATGTCGTCAAAGTATGGGACAACTCCCTCAATCCCTTGTAACAGGCATTCCATCAGGCTTTGGAACAACCCTGGTGTTACACTGACTCCAAATTGTAACCGCTTGCACTTGAATGCACGCCTGTGTGTCACAATTGTCTACAGAAAACTGTTGGTATGCTTGTGCCAGGTCCAGCTTTGCAAATATTTTTCCTCGGCCCAAAGAGTGGAGCAGATGTTGCACCACTGGTACTGGGTAAGCACTCTGTTGTAGTGCCTTGTTTATTGTACTTTTGTAGTCACCACAGATGCGTATCGACCCATCTGGCTTCACGTCTCCCACTTTGCATGGTCGGTAGGCTCTAACACTCCCTGGGCAACTAGCTTGTCTAGCTGTTCATCTATTTGGGGCCTTAGAGCAAATGGGACCCTTCTGGGTTTGATCCGGACAGGGGCAACTTGAGGGTCTAGATTAAAGGATATTGGGGACCCCGTGTACTTGCCTAATTCGCTGTTGAATACCTCCATGAATTCTGCCAGCAGCTTTTCTTTTCAGCCACAGTCATTGATATGGTCAATGCCCGTTACAGCCAGTCCCAGCGGCTTGAATCATTCCAGGCCTAATAGACTAGGTCTATTTCAGTCCACGATGGTGAGGGGTAGCTTTGCCTTGAAGGTTTTGTAGGCAATGTTGAAACTTCCCGTGCCAACTACTGGGATCCGATTTCCTTGGTAGTCTATGAGAGTCAGTCTTTGGTGTTGAGTGTGCTGGGTTTGATGCTGGGAACCATTTGTTGGATCGGTGCCCAGGAAACCATGGATAAACAGGACCCTGAATCAACCTCCATTTTGCAGGGTCTCCCCTCGATGAGTACAGTTGCCGCCAACTTGTTCGATTTTCCCGCGCTTGCATGACCCACTATTAAAGTTTGGTGGCTTTCTCCTCGCTCCGATTTGGAATCCTCATTTCTGCGACCTCTTCCAAATGGTTGTCTTTTTCTGCTTGCCTTGAACGGTCAGTTATGGGGCGGTGAGCTTTGTGGGCGGTTTAGTCAGCTCCTTCGGGAAACTGGCTGAGATGCCCTGCAGGCACTCACTATGTGTCTTTTCTGGTCACATCTTTGGCATATGGTATCGCGGAATCTGCACTCTGCCCTGGGTGATTTCCCTCGCAGCCTGCGCACCGGAATTCTGGCTTTCCCTTTCCTCGTGGTTTGCCCCTTCGGTCTGTTTGCAGGTGATGGACCTCATCTTCCTCTTCTTCTTCTTCCTCTGACTCTGTTTCCACATCCTCATAATGGATAGAGGATTAATCTTTTCCTTGAGGCTCCTTGTTCATCTTTTTCATGGCTGCCACGGATTTCTGAGATGCCTCTGATGTGGTGGCTTCTTCCATCACCTCCTGGAATGTTATTTGAGGCTTGGTCAGTAGCCTACTTTGTAAGGTGAGGTCTTTTAACCTCAACACCAGCTGGTCCCTCATCGCTTCCTCTAGATTCAAAAAGTTACAGGCTGCAGCTATCTCCCTTAGGGTTGTGATGAACTCATTGATTCGCCTTCCCTCTGGTCCCTCTGGTAGAATTCATGTCTCCTTACCAGGGATGAGGCTTGGGGAGTGTAGTGTGCCTTGAGGATGCTTTGTAGATCCATGCAGGACATCCTTCTTAGCTTGGTAGGGGCTGCGAGTGCTTTTGCCATCTTGAACACGGCAGCTCCACAGTGCATGAGGAATATTGCTCTTTTTCTTTGCCCCGACAGGCTCAAAAGGTCATTTCCTTCCATGTACATGTGGAATCTTTCCATGTAAGATTCCCAGTCTTCTCCAGCCGGGTTGAATGGTGCGGGTGGGCTGATTGAAGGCATAGTGGTGGCCAATGATCTGACTGATGCTCGTGGTCATTGATCTGGGTGACTGATGATTGCTTGTTGGAGGTTCAGAGCTTCATTCTTTGTCCTAGAATCCCACCTTTGTCGCCAGTGTTGAATTGTGGGTGTAAGAATGAACAGGACACACAGTATAATCAAACACCTTTATTAGCTCCGTAAATTGCAATGAGAAACCTAGCCGTGGCAGCTCCTTTTATAGCTAGGAGCTGTCTGCGGCTTCAGCCTCTGACATAACTCTGAATTTCCCGCTCATGTCCCTGATTGGTCCGTTCAAATCTGCCATTCAATACTCAAAGGTAGGGTGCATTGAATTACGGGTGTGGGCACGGGGACGCGTGACCCCCGCTTTTGGCATGCAACAGCAAAAAGGTTAGCCATCACTGGTATAGGTAATAGTTTCAGACTAAATATGACGGAATCTTTCATTAGAGTCCATCATATTTAGTCTGAAACTTTTATCAACCTATCAAGACTAACCTATCAAGAAACTTTTACCTAGACCAACCTCAACAAAATTGGCGTCTGTTGTAGGATAGACAAACACACTCTTTTTGATGCTTCAGAAGCCCAAATGTTATCACTTATTGCTAAATCAATTGTCTAGTCTTTTGGACCTTGAGAAATGGTTGCTACATTTTTTTCTAAGCAGAAGATGGGTTGGAACCAATCTGATATATTTCACAAATCATGAGCAGGAATTAGCTGTGTCTAGTCTCAGGCTTCCCTTTCCACTCATCCTTTGGCACACCATGGCAAGTACCTTAGTAAAGTGGCAGAGCCAGGGGTGAAATGCTACTGGTTCGGGGCTGTTTACCCAAACCAGTAATGAAAATGCTACTGGTTTGCCTGAACTGGTAGTACAAAAATGCTTTAAAAAGTAAAAAAAAAGTTCCGGCGATCGCATGGCACAGCTGATCTTCTGAACTTTTTAAAAACCTTTTTTAAAGCATTTTTTCACTACTGGTTCAGTCAATAGGTAGTAAAAGAAATGCTAAAAAAAGAGTTAAAAAAAGGTTCCGACAAAATACAGGGCAGTCCCACCATCATAGTTGGAAGTCATGTCTAATATGTTGATTCTGCACCTCCCACAACTCAGCTTGCCCCCATCCCTTACCAGCCCTGCAATCAGTTGCATAATATAGGTAACCCACAAGTAAGGTTGCATTTCAGTTACAGAAACCCATAGAAAATGCCAGCTTGTGTAATTCTCCAAAACTGCTTAAGCACTGCAAGTCTTCTGCTATCTAAGGATGAAGCAATGTCCATCTGGTATAAAAGCAATGGCTGCATACCGAAGTAGCCCAGCTGTTTTTAGAGTTTTCCTGCTTTGTGTGAATGCAGGGATGATGGGGCGAGAGTCACATTCCTATGCTCTTTGAAATTCATCACAACTGATAGACTTTTATTGAGCCATTGCTGTTCAACATTTGTATGAAACAGCATGCATGCATATATTCTCAGAACATTCTTAGAGGAGAGGCATGCATATTCCTGTAGCAGCTGAGTGTGAACTTACTGCAGGTGAAAATAAGATGATGTAGAACTGTCAACACGGCTATACATGTAGGTGGTTCCATTATTATAATTTGTGAAATGCTCACAAGCTGTCTTTGTAAAGGTTTGTACATAGAGTAATGTATTATGAGGCAAGATGTTCTACCTTATCATGGCAGTTACACTTGGGCAGCCTGTGCAAGCAACTGAACGTGTCATAAATAATCTTTTAAAATTATGCTGTGAAGAGCAGAGGAAAGAAACAACAAAAACAGGAAAGCCACACACAATTTTGAGTCTGGGAGGCCAGAATCTGGAATCTGAAACTCCCTTGTAACAAATCCAGTGCAAATCTCTGTTGAAGGTGAGGAATAAATAGCTCCCTTTGTGTTACATAAATCTTGCATAATAAATGTACCGTACCTCAGAAAAAGCCCATTCGTTTTTTTAAGCGCAATCAGCTAGCAAAAGACACGAAAACACAAACACATTGGGATAGGGGTGAGTCTATTTGAACTGCCAAAGAGGTTTTGTGTTTGTTCTCCACACAAGGGACTAGTCCCTTTATCATATGTAGCTTTTTACGTGGGTCACAATACCAGCAGTGCTGCAAACTCATCTTTTTGCCTCATCTCTGGATTTTTGCATTTGAGAGAGGGGAGAACCTTTCCAATAGATCCCACCAAACTTGTCTTCTTCTTGCCTCACATCACCCCATTGATTGATAACTCAGTTACTTCCCTGCTTCGCTCCCTTCTCTTTATTCAACTGAACTGGGGGTAGACAACCAATACTGTAGAACAGGGGACTCCAAACTTGGCAACTTTAAAAATTTCAACTGGCACAATTGGGAGCTGTCTGGCTGAAGGATTCTTGGAGTTGAAGTCCACAAGTCTTAAAGTCACCAAGTTTGGAGATCCCTGCTGTAGACGTTAGAGAAAGTACATGCAAAGGTAAGACACAGGAAAGTAGTTTAGTTTGCTCATTGCTCTAAACCATTGATTAATATAGAATTGTAGATGAATGATTAATGTAGAATTTATTTGACTTGTATTATGTGCTAAAGCATACTCCATGATGCATTAATCGCAATGGTTGGATTCACTCTGTGGGCCAAGTCAGAATCAAACCAACTGCATCATAGCTGAATACAGCATGTGAACTCAGGAATAATGTTTGTAGTTCCCATGTTGTACTAAGACTAGTGATGGTTTCTTTTAACTGGGCTTTATTGAACGTGGCCTGCTCTCCGTCATGAGGGCCACAGAGTTGCTCTACAACTATTCCAAAGTGAGATAAAAAGTGGAAATAGTTTTACTGGCTTGCTTAATATAGAGTAGCTTACAATACTTTCTTCCCTCAACAACCACTATTAATTTATCTAGAGACAACAGAGATTTGATTTATGGTATTTTTTCTTTCTGTAGTTTTTCTTTTCTGATTTACTACATTATTATTTTTTTTAAAGCCTTTCATTTTTCTTTTCTTTTTTAATGTAGGTATTCCATGAAAGGCATCATTTAAATTTCTTAGGGAAATAAAAATTGGAGTGAGTTATTATCGTACACAGTATTGTAAGCATGAAGGTGGCATGGATTTATATAATGGTATTGTATTTGCTCTTCTTTGCTGCTGGGGAAACCATAAAGCAAACAAGCAAAGCCCCCTGAACTGAATTAAAATTGTGTTTTCTATTCCTGCTATGCAAGCCAATTTAGAATGAGTATTTGGGAGCTGACATTCAGTCTTTCATCTCAGTGGGCAAATATGATTAATACAGTCCTGGAAGTTGTGGAATAGCCTACTGAAAATAGCATTTTGTAGGGACAAGGACTCACATTTTTCCCTTAGTGGGAATGGATTTAAAATGGGATTTGATTGAACCAGGTATCGCAAAAGCACCAATATACGTTGATACTGGGTTTTAAGTCTAATTATGTAGTTAAATGATACATATGAATCAGATCATTTTTCCATTCTTCATTTCTCATTTTTTAAAGTCTCCCTTTCTTTTCATCCTTATAGTCCTTTTATTCTACAACACTGCATTGGCCATACTAAAATTATAAATTACAGTAGTTTATTCATCAAGTCCAATTTCATCATTTCCTGCCTTCTAAAAAAAGAATTACAGGAATTGTCTACAGTTCATAACCGAATAGATTCCTTGGCATTCACATTACCTTTCTATTAATCCAAGTGAAAATGTATTTCTAATTGTTTCCCAGATTTTTAAAGTTTCAGATACATATGTGTTTGATTACTGTTTCAACATATATCATTCATTTTATTGGCTTTTTTGTTTCTTTATTGCATTGTAGTTTGCATTTTATTTCTTATGTAAAGTATCTTAACAATATTTTCAAAGGTCAATTTTGATTGGGAATACATTGTTGGTCTTGGCTGAACTTGAAAGCTAAGCAAGGTTTGGCCCAGAAATCAGCTGGATGTAAGACATGAAAGATCCAATTAAACTGATTTATTGCTACTCATGCCTGTGCACAGGAATATTCTCAACTAACAGTTACCACCTGCTAGGAGTTAGATATGTGTCAACAGAATTCAAGGAAGGGCTAGATTTAGCTTGCTTGTGCCTACGTAGAGCTTCTAGGCTGATCCCTCTTTTGACCCTGCCCCCAGATTCTGTCACTCTTTTCATTAGATTAGATGAGGGACTATGGAGGAATTCCAGGGCTATTGGCTAGGCTGGGAATTTAGCAAATCATTCTGGAAAAAAACAATTCTAATGCTACCAAGAAAACTGCATGGAGAAATGAGAGTTAAACCACTTTCTGATTGCAAGAATTTTTAGTACCATTACGTCTTATCTCCAACCACCATGTCATGCAAAAGTTCAATAGGCATTTCATAATAAGATATACCAAGCTAACTGCTACGTTGATTAAAACAGTAATTTAACTAGTACACTAGTTTTTCTGAGTTTGAACAGCAGGTGCCACAGTAGTTGTCATGCAATTTATATTAATTGGGGTTTACACTTATATAAAACTCACTGCATGGAAATTTCTTCAGTTTACAAGAAATATGCGAGTGCAATAGTCAGAAGGCAAAGACTGCAGACAGGTGTCAATTCAAAACTTCATTGTATTCTAAAACCCAAGATAAAACCGTTAAATATTCTTGACCAACATCTAACAGCATTTTAGGTTAATAAACCTGAACTAGAAGAAGTCTAGTTATTAAGGATTAGGGGATAGAACTAAATAAAATCCAGCTGAAGATGATTGTACCATTGAAATTAATACGAAAATGTAATTCCCTAGATTTCAGTTGGTTTAAGTGTGACTACCTGATAACACAATCAAGGGCACATTTATTTCCTCTTAAGGAATTTTATGCTTGACTATTTATGCTTAGATTTTTACTATCGAGTACTTATGTCTCAATTGAAGTCCTACGCTTGTATTTCATCCAAAGAGTTCAAGATGGTCTACATCATTTCTTCTTCCCTCTTATTTTATCCTCACAACAGCCTTGAGCAGATTTTGGGAATGAAAGTTTGGATAATTTGGCCCAAAGATACCCAGGAAATTTCAAAGTAATTCGGGGTATCAAGCCAGGTCTTCCTAATTTACTAGATAAATTAAATGCTATATCCCAATAACCACATTGGACAAGCAAGTCAGACTAGATCAGATTACTTTAAAAGTTCTCACCAGTTGTGGAGCTACTTTTTTTTAAAAAAATCAGTTTTTTATATCACACAATTAACCAGTTTGGACACATGAGGTATTATATATATTTATAGTTGTTGATACATACCAGGAAGTAGTATGTCCCTTCATAGTAGTGTGTGAGAAGGAAGCTGAAATTTCTAGAGCTGAACTGAGCTTCTGGAGAAGGTTCATTAGTAATCGAGAACATTGTCGAAAACATTCCCCTGCAGCCAAGGATGTTCCTTGATGTTCTTCTTTTCCTCACCCATGGAAATTTCCATCTTGGCTGCTCTTCAGGTTGTCCATGAAGAAGATGTCTCCCATTCTCACGAAGTTTGGAATCTTGGAGCTCTTCTTTCAGTGCTAATGTATCTGTGCCAATGCTCTGAGCTATGATAGCAAATAAGATGAACCCTACTTAGCTTTGAGAATATATTACCTGATTTTATGGGTTCTTTCACTCATATTGGCTCACGGCCCTGTTTCTGCTCCCTTCCGAAAAGAGTCCTACCAAATTTGCTGCTCTTAGCTCAGTGTCTGCTAGCTGTGAACTTTCTATAATATACAATCTTTGAGAAAGTGGAAAAAGAAAAGGAAGTGTTAATAAACCACCCCATTTTAAAAAGGAATGGTGTTATCAGTTCAGTTGACAATAGAAAGTAGGGGGGCACATTTGAGTTGTTTCTCTGCCTCTTTCCCTACCCATCCCCCACATTCCCGACTTGAATTGTGAAGGAATATCAGGAGCTTTCCAAGTTTCCTCTGTGTAGCAGCACAGCTTTTGCCTCCTTTTGTTCTGCCCAGTGTGCCCATTTTTAAATATTCAAACAAAGCTCCATAAACCGCTAGTTACACCATAATACCAGCTTGTGTTTACATTTTCAGCTCTCCAGATCATGATCCCATTGAGTGCACATAGAGCGAGTGCTCGTGAGTATGCGCCCATTCACCATCAGGAGAAATCAGACTGTAAACACAAGCTGGTATTTTGGTGGGAGCGCACTAATATGGCGGCTGGGAGGGTTGGAAGTGAAAGGTCAATGATAGGTTCAGAAATTCCTTGCTTTTTTCAGGCTGAGTGATGCTGTGTGTGTAATAGCTGTTATATTTCTCTCTCCCTTCCAAATGGGAAGCAGTCATCTGTTCTGAAGCAACAAGGCCTAGTTAGAATGGTTTCCTTTTTTTAAGATGGCATGAATCTTCTATGCCACTTGAGAGCAGCATTATTTAAAATATTTAAAACAAGTCCAGATCAGAATTGTTTATCCTATGAGTTAGACTAGATGACCTTCAAATTCTTGGCCACAATTCAGAGAACCACTAAATGAAGTACCCTCATGATATATCCTTATTTTTTTTTAAAAAAAGCACACCCATTCATTCATCCATCCATCCATCCATTCATCCACCCATCCACCCTCCATCCCACATCCTAATCCATTTTTGAATCTTGGGAATCTACAAAGAAACTTACTACTTTGATGAATGTAGATCATGCATGTTCCTCAACAAGTCATTGAGCACCTCTGGAGAAGTCCTCTCCACCTGTTTAAAAAAAGAAATTGCATGAAAGCTGCTTAGGTACCACACTTCCTTTCTAAATGCTAAATCGGAAAGATTTGAGCACAACTTAAAAATAATCTAATTAATGAAATGGGAGCTACAAAATTAACTCTGAGAAAGCCATTTAAGTCTCATCTGAGACTTGCAGATGAGATTTGCATTGAGCACATACCCATCTAAATAAACTAAGTATAAAGCATTTGATCCTGGAAACACTTAGCAATATATGACAGCTCTAATCAGATGTCTGTGAGGAATTTCCTAAATGGTTCGCTTCGTTTAGATTATCTTTTAATAGAATCCCTTCATTTCTGACGTAAAATAATAAAAAGAGTCTAGTCAAGCTCACTAGCAGAAGCATCATTAAGAAGCAAAGAAGTAATGAGCAAGTTACAATACACGAGCTAAATATATCTTACAGAAATTTTCTGTGTATTTATATAAACAAGTCATATATGGGCAAAGATCACCAGATCTCTTTGGGAAATATTTTGACACTGGTGACTTGGAATATATATTCCCTAACTGTTGATGTTCATGAAGTTACATATAGGGTCTTCTTACTGTAAAAAAAAGAAAGAAAGAAGGAAATGATATAACTTTACGCAAAGAAAAAGAAAGGTCAATTTATCCATTTGATTTCAAGATTGAAGGCTGAGTAATCGAACTTCCACAATGAATTCCCATCTATCACTTATGCAATGACTAACATTCTCAATGAGATTTGATTTCTTTCTTCTTGCCTGATAATTTTTTCTTGAGGGCCTGACATTAATGCTGAATCAGAGATTGTAATGCAATTGTTGGCAAATTATAAAATTAATATTTACAATGAAATAATAGAGGAAAATGTTAATAAATTATAATATAGTACTGAGCTCTTCCTATGATGATGGTTGTAGAAATATAAGGAAATAGGAAATAAATTATTTAGTTTTACTAATTTGATAGTAAAAATTTCACAGCAACTCTGAAAAGAAAGTGAGTCTTTGAAGTTCTTTCAAACAATTGAGCTACCATGATGTCATAAAAGGCAGGTAGGTGGGTATGAAGGCAGAAATCTGAAGGCCACTGCAGAAGATGTTGGGAAGCCAAAGGCTAAAGAAGCAGCCGGGAACTTTTGAGAAAACTGGCAGTCGAGGCGTATTTTTGATGCAAAACAGATGATAAAACTAGTAAGCCCTGTATTTCTGATATAAAATAGTGCTGGAAAATGGTATCTTTGGAAATAAGTAAGCATACTATGTGTTGGCAAAAATCTCACTGCAAATATAGTCTGTGAGAATAATTATGGCACATTTTGGAATAAACCAGGTTAGTATTTGGTTGATGGGATGTGGGCCACAATACGTTGGCTATCAAAGTTATCTCTAGATTAGAGATCCCAGCTTGTGGAAAAATAGCAAAATAGAGGTAGAGAAATGACACCCTGCAATCTTTCTCCCAGGGCCCATCTAACACTCCAACAAAATCAATATCCAGCTAGCTGGGAAGCCAGGTTTCTTGTTTCTTTTCTCCAGAATCAGTTGACGCTACCCCAATATATACTGTGGTACTTCCCTAGTTCACTCCCACTTTCAGTGGGGCAGCTAAAAGCATAAACACCCCCTTCAGTCCCCACTAAAGATAGAATGAACTAAGAATGACACTGCCTCCCTCATTGTCTCTTACCCAAAAGGAGCTAAACAGATGTCAATGCTGCTACCTGGTCAACAATTGGCACCAAGTCTGTTGCCACTGATACATCATTGCTCTTCCACCCATGTACTGTACAGACATTTGATATTATATCCAATATAAAATATAACAAATAGAAGGGCTGCAGTTCAGAGATAGTGCTTGCTCTGCATATAAAAGACCCAGGTTCTGTTCATGTTCCTAATATAATAATTAGTGATGATTATAACTGCTACTACTAAGCTTGAATAGACTGATTTGATATAAGGCATCTTTTGCATATTTTATTTTTCTGATTTATCTTAAAATGTTTTTCAGCATTTGCCTCACAATTTTTGTTATTTATTTCATTGCTATAATTTTGATCAATATTACAATTATATTAATCACATGGTTGCTGTTAATTCATAATTTATCATGATTGCTGTATAATTGCTGTGATCAAATCGATCTTCATCTCCTTTTCACCATTTAACTGGAAAAAACCCTTCTACATATACAGTTCTACCAATACACAGTTTCTTCCATCTCATTTTCTCATGCTGATAACTTTTGTTTTTTCGTAATGTAGTTTTCTTTTGATACTGATGCTGGAATGTCTTTAAGCATTTTTAACCATTGCTTGTAGCAGTTTATAACTATTGATATTTAATTCTTGAAGGTATAAAAAAAAACCTTGAGATTTTGGAATATGTGGCCTTTACACTGAAGATGGATTCTGACTATTGTATTGAGTTCAACTCAATCACAGGGATACTAGATCCAGGTTACAAAACCTCCTCCTTGTTGCAATCTGATAATCATCCAGCGTTTTGCAACTCATATCTTGTATGCCCAGGCAATTAATCAACTTTAATAGGACTAGTGTTCAGCCTTTTAAATAAGAGCCAGAGTGGTTCGGTGACTAAGATGTTGAACTGTGATTAAGAAGACCCAAATAAAATATATATTCAGCTGTGGAAGTTTACTGGTTCATCCAATGGTGATGCATTACTGGTTGATTCTGTGGTCTGTCTCTCAGCACTATTTATCCCATAGGAGTATTGTTACAGGAAAAGTTGAAGAATAGATATCAGCTATGCTATTTTCAAATTCCGTAGAATGTAAATCTAACTAATGTCTAATTCTGGTAGAATATATAATGTATTATTGAAGTTACTTGAAGTAAAATTATGATCAAAGCTAGATAGGCAAAACAATGGTTTTGTATTTATACTTGTTTATTTTTATATTATATTTATACATGTTCACTGGATTTTTATAATGATTCTCGGGCTAATTGGAGATTCATAAGAGATTATATCCACAACGTCATGGAAAAGAGTCTAAGATATAAATCAAGGGGTAAAGTTAATTATATGATGAAAGTCAAGGATAATTGAAATAAAATATACTTTTTGGAGGCAAACACAGAACCTGATTTATTGATCAGAGTTGAGAGTTACACATACTGTATACTGTATTTGCTGGACCAAAGAAAAGAGGTAGGTGTAAAATTTCATCATTCTACTTAAAAAATTCCGACAACTGGTGAATGCAAAACTGCTAAGTCCTCAGACATACAACACATCATTCCCATTGGCTGAGATGTGCCCAGAAATGGCGGGAGAATTCCAGCAGCCTGATTGGCTGAGCGGTTTGACAGCTAGTGTATAAATAGCTGTCAAACGCCTGAGTTGCTGTTCTAGTTCTGAAGCTGTTTTGTTAGCTGTTAGCAATAAACCCTTGTTCCTTTACACCTGTCTCGCCTCAGTTACTGCCCACCGTCACTCTACAGAGCACTGGCGACGAAGGTGGGATTCTGGGCGTGAGGTGACAGGTAGCTAAAGTTACTACAAGCTGGGTGAACTAGAACCCCATTCTTGTCAGGATGGCTCCTCCAACCTTCGCTCCTTTCAACCCACTGACGGAGACCTGGAATTCATATGAAGCTCGCTTCGAATGCTTCCTTGAAGCAAACGACTATACCGGCCTGTCCAGCAACCGTAAGAGGGCTCATTTTTTGAACGCGTGCGGCCCAGAAATGTTTACCACTGCGATGGCTTTGATGGCCCCTGTTCCTGTCCAGACGGTTCCCTGGGAGGTCTTGAGGGAGAAGCTTAAAAATCACTATTCGCCAACCCCCTCACGAATCGCTCGCAGGTTCAACTTCAGACAGATTCTCCAAGCTGAAGGGGAATCTATCAACCAGTACATAGCTTCCCTCAGAATGGCAGCTTTGAACTGTGAGTTTAAAGACTTAGAAGATTCCCTTTTAGAGCAATTTGTGTGCGGGGTTAAAGACCCACGCATACAACGCCACTTGCTTGAAAAAAAGGAAATCACTCTCCTGTCAGCTATTGAGGAGGCACAGGCGTGTGAGCTGTCCAGCAAATCCACCATGGAGATAAGGAAATCGCAAAGCTCCCTCCCTGCTAGCAAGCCTGCCACCATACATTCGGAAGAAGTGGACCCAGAAGAAGAGGATGAGGGGGAGGACAACATTAGCCGCCTCAAAACAGTGAGGGAAAAAATAAAAGCCTCTGAAAAAGAGTTTGCCGGCCCTCCATGTCAGGGTTGCGGTGAAAAACATCCCAGAACCAGTTGCCGTTTTAAAACTGCAGTTTGCCGCAGGTGTGGGAAGAAAGGACATTTGGCACATGTCTGTAGAGCCAACCTACAGACCTCCCAAACAAACCCCAATAGACAGCCTTTCCTCAAAAGCACGAAGCCAAGTGGGGACTGCTACACCATTCGGCGGGGAACCAGATATCCTGATGTGGCCACCTGCCAATCAAAAACACCATCTAGCCACAAAATTTACCTCACAATTACCATCGAGGGTGTCCCTTGCCAAATGGAAGTCGACACCGGATCCTCCAAGTCCCTCATTTCATGGGACACATTACAGAAGTTGGTGCCTACATGCAAGAGAGGAAACCTGAAACCCTGCCATCTCCGTCTGCGAGATTACCAGGGAAATCATATTCCCACTCTGGGCCAAATTAAACTCCTGGTGGAGTACAAAACTTTCACCGGCAGCCTGCCCTTGATCATTGTAAGTGGCCACCTCCCCAGCCTGCTGGGCCTCGACTGGTTTGGCGCCCTTGGGCTTGGCATCACTGGCATCTGCTCGACCACCTGTGATGACTTTGAGGACATCCTGACTGAGTTTGCCGAAGTTTTTGACAACAAACTAGGTAAATATAATGGATCACCTATCTCCCTTAGTCTAGACCCCCAAGTCGCACCAATTAGGTTAAAACCTAGGAGAGTGCCTTTCGCACTTCGACCCTTAGTAGAAAAGGAACTGGATAAATTGATAGCACAAGGCATTTTACTGCCCACCGACCATGCCCCCTGGGAGACCCCCATAGTCATACCCATCAAGCCAGATGGGTCTATAAGAATCTGCGGGGATTTTAAGTGCACAGTAAATAGGGCGCTCCAGGCTAACCCCTATCCAGTGCCAGTGGTGCAGCACTTGTTGCACTCTTTGGGGCGAGGCACCATTTTTGCCAAATTAGATATGGCTCAAGCCTATCAGCAGCTTCCGGTGGATGCTGCCACGGCTGAGGCTCAGACAATTGTGACCCACCGGGGCGCTTTCAAGTGCCAACGTCTCCAGTTCGGCATCAGCGTCGCCCCAGGCATTTTTCAGGGTCTGATGGAACGACTCTTGCAGGGCTTGCAAGGAGTCGTTCCATACTTTGACGACGTGCTTATCGCAGCCACCAACCAGGCTGACCTGAAGCACAAGTTGAGGGCAGTTCTGCGCCATTTCCAAACGGCCGGGCTCAAGCTTAAGAAACAAAAATGCAAGATAGGTGTGCCTAGTGTGGAATTCCTAGGGTATCTCATCGATGCCACCGGCATCCATCCAACTCCCTCTAAGGTAGCTGCCATCAGACATGCCCCAACTCCTTCCAATAAAACCGAATTGCAGGCGTTTTTAGGGCTTCTCAACTTCTATAGCATCTTCCTGCCTCACAAAGCATCGGTAGCAGAGCCCCTGCACCGGCTTCTGGACAAGAAGACCCACTGGTCCTGGGGCCCCACTGAAGCCGCTGCTTTTGCGGCTGTAAAAAACCTTCTAACCTCCGATGCTGTCCTTGTCCAATATACTGACAGCCTCCCCCCTGGTCCTAGTTGCTGACGCTTCCCCTTTTGGCATCGGGGCTGTTCTCAGCCACGCCTTGCCCAATGGCACAGATGCTCCGATTGCTTTCTATTCAAGAACCTTGTCCTCTACCGAACGAAATTATGGACAAATTGATAAAGAAGCATTGGCTGCAGTTGCCGCCATAAAACGCTTCCATGACTACTTATACAGCCGGCCGTTCACACTAGTCACGGACCACAAGCCCCTACTGGGACTGGTGGCAGGGAACAAACAAACCCCTCAGGTTCTCTCTCCCCGTATGTTGAGATGGGTAGAGTTCCTAGCTTCGTACTCCTACAACCTCATTTACCGCCCTGGCAAGCATCTTGCCCACGCAGATGCTCTCAGCCGCTGCCCCCTTCCTATCACCGTACTAGACCCTTCCCCAACCTCTTCAGTGCTCCTCATTGACTCCCTCAATCTGCCAGTGACTGCTTCTGACATCGCTGCCTTATCTGTCAAAGACCCCATCCTGCGCCAGGTCCTTGACTGGGTGCGAAGGGGCTGGCCCATGGGTAAAGTGCCCTTAGAGTTTAAACCGTACCAGGCAAGGCAACACGAGCTGTCAGTCCAACGAGGGTGCCTTCTATGGGGAAATAGGGTAGTAATACCATCCCAGCTACAACACCGAGTAATGGAATGCCTTCACGAGGGACACCATGGCATCGTCAGGATGAAGGCATTGGGTCGCAGCTACGTATGGTGGCCCAATTTTGACCAGTCAGCCACTGCGTGGGTCACTAGGTGTCAGGCATGCCAACTATCACATCCAGCAGCCCCAGCAGCTCCTGTGAGAGAGTGGGAAATGCCCAAAAGCCCATGGTCCAGGATTCACGTGGACTTTGCAGGCCCCTTCCATGGACAAACCTTCCTGATCGTGGTGGATGCATATTCGAAGTGGGTTGAGATAGAACTGATGGCATCCACCACAGCTAGTGCTTTAATCAGGGCAATGCAGAGACTCTTTGCCACCCACGGCCTCCCTGATGTCCTCGTCTCTGATAATGGGCCGCAACTAACTTCTGCTTCCTTTCAAACCTACCTAGCGGGGCTCGGGATCCGCCATGCCCAAGTCGCCCCGTTTTGCCCGGCCAGCAATGGGCTGGCTGAACGTGCTGTAAGAACGGCCAAAGACGCCCTATCCAGGTTCACAAAAGGGGACTGGTCAGAGAAAGTGGCGAGATACTTGTTGACCCAACACGTAACCCCCTGCCCTTCTACCAACAGGAGCCCTGCTGAACTGTTAATGGGCCGTCGGCTCCGAACGACCCTTGACCGTCTGCACCCCAGTTACACCCCAGATAAGCCCCCAGGGTCTACCAGCTACGCTCGCAGCTTCCGTGTGGGTGACCTCGTTTTTGCTCAAAACTACTCAGGGGAACCAAGGTGGCTTCCTGGGACAATAGTGCACGTCTCGGGGCCCTACTCCTACCAAGTTGAACTACTCGATGGCCGGCTCTGGCAGCGCCACATCAATCAACTGCATGCACGCATCACAGGAGGCGAAAAAGAATCAATAAGCCAGCAGGAATCCAAAACCCATCCAGTCCCTAACTACGAAAATCCAGGCCCTGTCTCAAGCACGCCACCCACAACCAACTTACCTGGTGAACCAGGCCCGCCTTCTGAAGTCGAGTCCGACGTTGAGATTCCAGAAGAGTCACTGGGAGTTCCACAGGCAGCACAGACACCTCCCACTCCTTCGGAGGCCGTCCCTGAACTGCGTAGATCTGTGCGGACCAGGCGGCGCCCTGCCTACTTGAGCGATTACACATGCGCTATCCAGGAGGGAAGGGGTGCTAAGTCCTCAGACATACAACACATCATTCCCATTGGCTAAGATGCGCCCAGAAATGGCGGGAGAATTCCAGCAGCCTGATTGGCTGAGCGGTTTGACAGCTAGTGTATAAATAGCTGTCAAACGCCTGAGTTGCTGTTCTAGTTCTGAAGCTGTTTTGTTAGCTGTTAGCAATAAACCCTTGTTCCTTTACACCTGTCTCACCTCAGTTACTGCCCACCGTCGCTCTACAGAGCAAAAACCATGAATATCTATAATATTTTTGTGACTTACTTCAGAGGAAAATTGTTACTCAATTTTTAGGGATTAGATAAAATGTGGAGATACAGACTTTGCCTTGATAGGAAATTTAAGAGACATAGATAAAAGAGAAGTAAAAAAATAGCTACCTGGGGGAAAATAAAGGATTCCCCCTCCCCCCATTCTCTGAGGGAAACAAATAAAAGGAACATTAAACTCAAAATTTCTTCTTTGAAGACCACAAAAATGTTTGAGGATCATAGAGCTAGTCTGTGTCTCTGTCTTGCCTGCCCTCTGAGTGAAAAGACAGATAACCACAGCCAGAACATAATCTTTGAAGAAGTAGAAAGAGTTAAAACTAAATCTCCTCAGTTCAGGAAATTGGGTTAGAATAAAATTTGCTTGTTAGAATAGCTCCAGTTTTAACATCCCCTTCTGAGTTGCATGATCATGACCTAAGCGAGACTATATTTGCATCAGAAACTGAGACTCAAATAGAAATTGTAATGAAGTGAGATGAGATGTGGCAAGGATTCTAATATACTGCTATTGCTTGTAGTATTTGCTTTTACTACCAGCCTGACTTCCAAGCCCTGAAGTTCTTGCTCTATTTATGGTTTAACTAAGAGATGCATTTCCAGCCAGTGCCCTGCTTTTGGTGCCTGCAGTGTTGGTATACATTAGGTGAAGCCAGCAAAAGTCTGCTGTTGAGGCACCTTCAAGGCCTGATCACTTTTAAAATCCTTGGCTTGCCTTGGCAGCTTTCTTCCTGACAGCTGTTTGTTAATCCAGTTGAATTCCTTCACTCTCTTGGGGATAAAAGCACTTCCTGCTTCAAATCCAGCTCTCCATTCTCACCAAATATCCAATGCCATGTGCCACCACCAGGTTTCATTTCCACATGAGCAGGTCTATTAAGAGTCCATGCCAGTGGGACAAACACTGCTTGTAAAATCAATGTATGAATATCACTGCCATCAAAAGCTGTGGCATCTTCTCCTCTACATTGTTTGAGCTGGGTGGCCTTATAAATTTTAAAAATATAAATACTGTATTTTCCTGCCTATAAGACTACTTTCTAACACACAAAAATCTTCTCAAAAGTCGGGGGTCGTCTTATACGCCGGGTCTCATTCTCCTGTAACCAGGCAGACGAGCCTTAAATGGCTCTGAGGAGGGTCGTCTTATACACCCAGTCGTCTTATACGCCGGAAAATACGGTACATAAATTTCAGTAAGTAAGAGACAAGAAATACACTATAGTGGGACAAGAAATACACTATAGTGGGAAAATCAAGAAAAAGATAATCAAGCAGTGGATTTGTGAGTATGTAGAATTGAACGATTACTGAAACAATTACATGGGATTCTTAAAAACAGACTATGCCACATCAACCTTATTGCTTTCTTTCATAAAGTGACTTAAGTGGATCAGGGAAATGCTGTGGATATACTATACAGGGATTTCAGTAAGGCATTTGACATGGTAGACCACAGCCTACTTCTCGGTAAGATAGAACAATGTAGAGTAGAACTGACCAACCAGCTTATAGTCCTTAAAGGAGCTATCTGGAGGGAAGCACACAGTGGGGTACCTCAAGGTTCTGATTTGGGCCCAGTGCTTTTCAACATCTTCATAAATGATCTAGATGAGGGGATAGAGGGGGAATTCATCAAATTTGCTGACAACACTAAACTGGGGGGAAATTGTCAACAGTTTGGAAGATAAAACTCAAGATTCAGAAGGATCTTGACAGACTTGCACATTGGACCTTATCCAACAAGACGCAGTTCAGTGATGAGAAAAATAAGGTTCTGCATTTAGGCAGGAAAAACTTGCCTAAATGCATAGGTATAGGATAGGAGGTATCTGATTCAACAGAAATAAATGAGAGGTGTCTTGATGGATCATGACTTAAGTATGAGTCAGTACTGTGCTTCCACTGCCCCCCCCCCCCCAAAAGCCAGTGCAGTTCTACATTGCATCCACAAGGGAAAGTATAAAAATCATGGGAAGTGATAATACTGCTTTATACTGCACTGCTGAGACCATATTTGGAATACAGTGTCAAAGATGATGAGTCTGGAGGTTAAATACAATAATGAACAGCTAAGGGAACTAAATACGTTTAGCCTAATGAAGAGTAGGCTCAAGAGAGACCAACACTCCATAGCACCTGAGGACAGGAGACCAAGAAGCAATGGGTAGAAGCTCATCAGAGGGAGATTCACTCTGGAAATACAGGAATTTCCTGGCAGTGAGAATGATTACTCAATGGAACAGCTTGCCTGGAGTTGTGGGTGCTTTATCATTGAAGATTTTCAAGAAACATTTGGACAATTTGTCCAGAATATCTACAGACCGTTTTCTGCCACCGATAGCCTCCCATCGGCCGGTACACTCCCACAGAGAGGGCCTCCTCAGGGTGCCGTCGGTCAAATTATGTTGACTGGCAACCCCCAGGGGGAGAGCCTTCTCTATGGGGACCCCTGCCCTATGGAACAAATTGCCCCCGGAGATACATAGGATCCCTGACCTTCATGCCTTCTGCTGTGCCCTTAAGACCCTACTATTCCAACAAACTGGTCTGATGGAATGATAAATTTTAATGGGTATTTTAGTCTTGGGGTTTTAATAATATGGCCAAACTATTGAATCTCTTTTAAATTGTTTCAACTTTTGTGTCTATGTTGTTTTTTATTGGCTGTACACCGCCCTGAGTCCTTCAGGAAAAGGGCGGTATAAAAGTTTAACTAACTACCTGCTTTGGGCAGAGGTCGGACTAGAAGAACTCTAAGTTAGTTTCCAGGTTCAAGGCAAGAATGGTCATGGCTGGAATAATGAAAACTTTGAAGACTTGGGGAATAGTGTCTTTGTTTTCATTCTCTCCAAGAACATATGGCACAAATGCAATTTTGAGCAGAGGGAAGTGTGCATATTATTTGGCTCATGGAGGGGACACAGGAAACCACTCTATTTTGTTTAGATGCTTTTAGGGACACACTACAAAAATTAAACTCTCCACTGAAAATTTGACACCACCTTGGGAAACAGAAGCTTTTTTTTTTTTAAGCAAGCCAAAGTCTGTAAAATCTGTGTATTTCAACACACTTTTTTTAAAAAAATAAAAGTTAAACTAAACTTATTGTGCCATCTCTTTCTGTCTTGTTTGGAAGTCATCAATATGCTGTACAGCTTCATATTCACAAATGTTTTCTTGTTACACGTTCTCAGAGCAATTTATTTAGAAGAGGTGTAGTGGAAAGTGAGTGGGTGCCAGCTGAGAAGAATCTACGCGCATCTGGGTTTTGTTCTTTCTTCACATGAATAAATGAATAAATGACTAGAAAACAAACAAATATGGCAGAAATAATAGCATGCTTCTGTAATGATTTTATTAGCATAAAATGTCTGCTTAATCCAAGTGCCACAATGCAACTAAGAGAGAAAGATTCCCAAACCCTAAATTCTATGCTTGCCATCAATGACTTTGTCCACTTTCTCTTAAGATTCAAATCCTAGGGAACATGGCCTCTGGTTTGTTATTTTTAAAGTGTCCTTAAATTTTAGATTCAGGAAATTGTGCATACATTTTTAGAGTATTGAATAGATCCCATTGTGTTGTTTACTTTATGTGCTTATCTCACTCTTAGTAATAATGTGGGAAACAACAGGAGTAGTAATGGTTCAGCTAGGAAATAGCACAGGTATGATAACCAAGCACAACCCTAAAGATTATCTTCATATCAAAGAAGACATTTTTAAAATGTTAGCTAGATATGATAATTTATGCTAATAACCTGAACCAACTGAGCAAGAATTCAGATTTAAATTTGAATTTTCCAAAACATTACTTTTTTCCCCTTCACTACAGTATTTCCCCACTTGTAGATAAAATGGCAACAATGGCTGGATAATCCCCATGTTTCATCTTTGTACCAAAGTGCTTCCAGTCTTTTAACAGTACCAGAATAAAAATAGTCCCTTTCCCCTCCTAAATCAACACTGCCCTCCCATACCTTTGAGGCATAAAATTTTCTTCCCCTTCCATTCAATCATCAGTTTCCTTGGCAATGTTTTTTAGAAGTAGTTTGCCACTGTCTGCTTCCTGGGGCTGCGAGAAACAGAAAGTGACTAGCCCAAGGTCAGCCAGCTGGCTTTGTGCTCAGGGCAGAAGTAGAACTCATAATCTTCTAGTTTCTAGCCTGATGCCTTAAGCACCACCCCTAGCTGGCTCCCTTATAACAAATGGTAGTGGCTATCTATTATTTATTGTAGCATTATCACTCTCTTGCATTTTAGTATTTAATGACTAATGGCCACACAGTGTAGGGAGTGATATTATATAGGCCATGCTGTGTTTTGCTCATGTGCAACTGACAGATTGAATGCCAAATTGTGATTTTAATACCATATAGATTTTATCTGTTATTTTGTCCTTGAATTTTTAACTGAGTGTTTTTAACTTGCTCTCTGTTCTCTGACTGTAATAAACAAAAATAAACTGTTATAGGTATATTACCGTATTAGAGGCCTTTCTTTCTGGCCATTGTCCAGGATCTATTATACGGTTTATAACTTCTTTCCATGCGGTTTCCTTTCCTAGCTGATCTCCCATTTTTAAACTCAAGTTCTCCCAGTGTCTTTTTCCAACCATACTGAGAGAGGAGAGCAAAAATCAAAGCAAAGCCACAGCAAATATAATTCTGGGGAGAATCATACCGGGGTTTTCCCGAAAATAGGACCCTGTTTTATATTTTTTGGAACTCTGAAATAAGCGCTTGGCCTTATTGCCATGTGCTCAAAAGCCCGATTGGGCTTATTATCAGGGGATGACTTATTTTTGGGAAAACAGGGTATTAAAGGGGAAGGTAAAGTCTCTGTAGGTAGCTTCTTCAACTTCTAAATAGTGTCAGGGTAGATCCAGAGGCCCAGATCTTTGTGGTGGCTACAGCATTCTGAAAGTAATTGAAAAGACTGAACTGGTCTTTTACAAATAATTGCCAGCATCCATAAATTGGAAGTAAGGAAGTAAGATGCTGGATAGTCCGTGGGTTGGTTAGTTTTAGTTTACCAACTTTATAGGGTCTACTAGGCATACATCAGAGGTTGTTTCCTTCCTCTGTAGAGCTTTTTCTGCCTTGGGTCTCCCTCTGTATGTCAAATTATATCAGATAGAATTAGAAATTGCCTGGTGCTGCTCTTAATCAATTAAAGGATTTTTTTTTTTTTTTGGTAGACACATTTATCACTGGGAGCTGTTTCCCCATATGTTTCTTCATTTCACATTATTTTAACTTCTGAGATGCCCAAACAAGATGTGAGAGGATGAGAAGACAAATCAGCTTCTGGAAATTAAGGTGGAGTCTAACAACTGCTCAGTGTTCCAGTTTGTGGATATTTTCCCATTAGCTGGTAGTTTGTCCAAGGGGGATAGTGACAAACCAGATGAAAAGATTAAATATCACATAAAACTACTAGCGTGCCTGCCAATGAAAAGAATGTGATTTGGCATTAAATTGCAACTGGCAATGTAGATTTTGGATAGAGAGCTGTTGATTTTTAGACCATTAACTTTGATAGTAGTTGTGGTTTTTGGAGGACACAACCAGGTAACAAAATATTCCATGTACTTACATGAGTCATTTAAAATTAATACTGGTCATACTTATCCTAAAGTTGTCACAGACTAATACATTTATCCTATAAAAATAGATATTACAAAACTATCAAACCAATCAAAATACATATGAAAATTTCTTGCTACAGGGGAGAAAAGCCACATCTGTATAGAAATATCTTTAAAAACTTTTCTTTTTTCTTTTTAGATGCCAGGTCTTGTTTGTTTCTCGTTAATATATTTTATGATGGTTGCTGTTTGTATCTTGCTGAGATATTTAAATTTATTTATTTATTTATTACATGTATTTATATGCCGCCCTTCTCCCGAAGAACAATTGAAGATGTTCTATATCTGAGTTCATATATGTTCATACAGGCTTCACTCTTTGTGCTTTGAGTATCCCTCAAAGAAACTACCATATTAGTGAACGCTAAAAAAAAATAGCGGATGAAATTTGACAAACAGTATTCAAGACAAAGGTAGATTTCCAATTCACTTTCTTTCCCCTTTAAATTATCTTCACTTAGAAGATTCAGAATTATTATACTTATTGGATGTACCAAGTGCTTGTTTGGGTATTACACTTCCTATTATGCTTAGAGTTATGTTTTTTTAAAAAAATTAAAAGTTCTGAAAATCATAGCATTTGGCAACTGAATATGCATGACACTAGAAATAAATGTATTAAATATAAGTGTACACTTTGTACACTTTAAGGAAATAGTCATTAATAGGCAAGCTGTCAAAATCTGGATGGGCTCTTTGCAAAGCAAGATTAAAGCACTCATTTTGATCCTAAAAGTGATAAATGCTGCTTCGGTAGTAATCCTCTCATTCAAATGCCCATTTTATTTCTGAAAAATGGGTATTCTTAACACTATTTAAATCCAGCCTGAGTCTAGTCGGGGTTTAGCTTAACATCAGGAACAGCCTTAAGACTATTTATAAATGAGTATGATATTTCTCTGCAAATTAAACACATCAATTTCCTAGCATGCTAAACTTTGTATCTTCTGTCCATCTATCCATTTTTTTGCCCACCTAGCTTTTCTTTTGATTTCACCAGAGAATCAAATTCAAAATAGAACAATTTTCTGGTTTGTTCTGCTCCTTCCTCTTGACTCCCTAATCAATTCCAGCTGGGAGACCCTGAAAATCTTTAGCCCGAGGGTGACCCATCAAGTCTTCTCCAACAAGTGGGGGAAATGGGTAAAAGACAACTGGTGGTGAGCAAAGGGAGACCTGCTGAGCATGGAAGTAAAAACCATCCTGTTTCATGTATGCATAGGGAGCTGCTGTTCGAGGCAGAGGGCCAGGCCCAAAGCAAATTGGGGAATAAAAATAGGGCTTGTGAGACTGCCCCTTTTCTGTTTGGTTTCAAGGTTGATGATATGCACAGACACACAAACCTTGTCAGATTTCAAGTCAAAGGCAGACTCTGAATTATGATTTATAATATTTTCTGTGCTGTGACCAGACCATGTACAGGGAACAGGAGCAGTTGAGCATCTCCCCAGAGGCTCTCTCCTTCTGGGCCATCGAGAAGACCTGATCATTACCATCATTTCAAGAGCTAAACAATTGCAGCCCCTTTCTAACCAGATTTGAGGTAGCTGCCTCTTTTTACCCAGGGGCAGCACTTGAGCCCCAACAATCCCAATTTATGTGATAGCACTTGATGCCGTAACTGTATCATGACCTGGAAAAGCCCTTTGACAAATGTGCACTGTATTTGGCTAATGACCACAAATAATATACTTGTGTTTATATTTGTATAATTAGTATAATAACTATGATAATAAACTATGTACCAGAGCATTATTATTATTATTATGGTTAACTAACTCTGCAACTAAATACAATACGCTACACAGAGCCTGTGTAGCGTAGAGGGCTAATGCCTCCTACTAAAGGCAGCAATTAACACCAGCTGCCTGTAATTTCTCTGAGTTCAATCCCAGGCAGGCTCAAGGTCGACTCAGCCTTCCATCCTTTCTAAGGTGGGTAAATTGAGGACCCAGTTTGTGGGGGCAATAAGCTGACTTTGTATAAATATACAAAAGTATGAAGGCTATTGCTTAACGCATTGTAAGCCGCCCTGAGTCTCCGGAGAAGGGCGGCATATAAATCAAATTAAAAAAAAAAATACTGTAATAATAATGCTCTGGTATCCTAGATGAAGGAATAGCAGGCTATTAGTGGGAAGACTGCATTTATAGGCAGACAATTGTATGGTGAATTATTTTCCTTCTTTTAGACAAAAGCGATGCTAATTGGAGAGATTCCTTTCTGGAAAGCCAGAATGGCTGGGACTCTCTAGCTGGGGAAAGTCGGCAGAATCACAAAGATCCACGCGTGTGAAAGAGAGCGGCCAGCAAGAGAGCAGGGTGGGCCACACTTTTACTCCAGTGGCTCATTAATTGCGTGACATTCGGATCAAGTTTGCCAGGGACTGAGAAGGCTAGACACGTTCAGGTAGCTCCTCTTTTCCACCTCCCTTTGGGGGTGGGGGTGGGGTGGGGGTGGGGGAAATATTAAATCTCCCCCTCTCTCTCTCTTTCTTCTTTTCCCTCCCAACCCAGAATGTTATATTATTAATTGCCAATTTGCATATGTGTGCAGCTGCTGTTTTGGCATCCGATTAGCTTGCTGGAGGTATCGCGGAGCATTTGGCAGCTTTCCTCGTTCCAAGGGAAGAAAAAGGAGAGAGAGAGAAAGCAAAGGAAGAAGGCGGCCTTCCCTAACTGCAGAACAGCTGATAGTCTATCAGCCATAGACCCTGATGGCGTGAATTACAATTACACTACTTTTCACACTGAATCTGGGTGATAGCTAGTTGGAGAGAAGTTTCATCTTTAAAAAAAAAACCGCAAAGTGTGTGTGCGTGTGTGTGCGTGTTGGGGAGGCGGTTTGCAGAGAAGTAAAAAAAAAAGGGAGGGGGGAACCATGGTCATGCTGTGCTTTTAAAGGCGGTATGGGTCACTTTTGTCTCTTTAACACCTCATTCCGAGGGTCCGTAGGCATCTGGGAGACGCGAACGGCGCCTAACGCGGCTTGAGCTGCTCTCTTCCCCCCGCCGCTCCGCCTCTTTAATAAATCTACCTCAAATTACATTTATTAACAAGGCGACCGGGAAGTGTGAGAGTTGTGTTAGACGCTTCATTGATTAAATAATTTGTAGGGATTTTCAGTTGTCATCTCCAGAGTCACGGGGGTGGTTGTGGCTTCACTTGTTGTATTATTATCAGTGACTTTAAAACAAGGTTCCAGCGATCTTCGCAATTCATCACCGTCGAAAGCGGGGCTCCGGCTGCCAGCCAGCTGCTAATGGGAGTGGGGGCTAGGGGTTGGGGCTCTTTTGCAGCCCAGCCTGATTAGCTGGAGCCCCCGCTGCCCCTTGGAGAGAGATCCTTGGTGAACTCGAGGGGGCCCTTACCTCTGAGTAGGCGCGGGAGAAGCCAGTCATCGTGCAGAGGAAGACCAGGTTCACGTCGGTAGTTTGTTTTGCCTTACTGTGTCATACCTCTCCATTGGCTGGGTTCCCACGGCACAATTAAGCCATTAAACCAGCACACGTAATCTCCCGTGGCGTGGGAATCCAGCGACGCCTCTCCCGCGATTTAGGACATGCAATGAACATGACTGGGGGATCGAGACCTCCCCAGGAGTGTCAAAATAGGGTCTTCTGGATCATTTTTTTCAAGGCAATCCTGATGTGGATGGGGGCTTGTCTCTGGCATAAAGGCGATAGAATGGCAGCCAAGCGTGTGGATTCCCCCACCGTCAACTAAGAAGTTGCCCGAAAACTTACTTCCGGGTAAAGGATGCCCAACCTCGTTTATCCTGCCGTGTTTAAGGGGGTTTGATTGGCAAGTTAGGACGCATCTACAGTTGAAGGATGCAGCTTTCCCAAGGCACAGGTCCATGAATTTCAGTTTAGAATTAAAGTCACTAAGACTTTAAAGCGCTGGATTTGGCTGGGTCATTCATAGCTATTTAGTGTCGTTGGGTGGCTTTAGTTAAATTTCTCACGAAGCTAACAACACTGAAAAAGGGTCCCTGGCCTTTTCCCTGCGTTTCAACAATTATGCCTTGCAAAGTGGTTGGGGTGATGACATCTCCCACAAGTGTTAAAGTCAGATCCTTGGCCTAAAAAAATAAAAGTGTGTGGGGGGAGCTATCAATTATCATCCTTAACCATAGATCTAAATTCTATGCACTCTTAATAAAAAATAAACACTGCAGGAACCGGATTCACGCCCCTAATTTAATCTTTAGGAGCCGGCTTAATTTAGGCACAGCACCAGGTTGGAGGAGAGCCTTGTCCTCGAAACTGCCATCCTCCGGCCGCTTCGAGAAAGAGAAAGGGGTGTGATGGAGAAAAGTGCAGGGAAAAGCTGTTACAATAAGCGGGACAGCCCAGCGCACAAGGTGCCCTATAGCTCCGTCCCCGGCCTGGACCACAGAGACGAATGCTGAGTCCCATAGCTTCTCAGCAAAAGGGTGGCGCGTCCGGCCTGCAGAGACCTTCCTGCCACAGCTACAATCCACCTGCATAAATCGGGTCGTTGGGATGTCAGAGAGAGGTTTTCCCTTTGTCACCGTAGCCGCCAGCTGAAACCTGCACTCTTTCTTCCTTCCTCTCTGCGTTCAGTAATCTGCCACCCACCCAATTTAGTCGCGTGCTTCCAGTAATGTAGAAGATGCGATTAAAGCTATTAATTTCATATGCTTTTCATGCGTCGATAAAAATAGCCATATGCAATTTGTCTGTGTACAGGCCCGCGCGCGCGCGCACGCGGATACACACACACACCAAGACGTGCACTAATTTCTTGCATACGCGGTTCTAGTCCTGGCTCTGCTAACGTAAGAGAAAATAGACTGTTTTCCTTTTCTGAGTTGCTTGCATTATTAGATTTCTCACTCTCACAGATTATCCAAAAACTACCCATTGATTGATCGCCCGTAGAGCTGCATTTGGTGTAAAGAAAAACTTCACAGCTTTATTGGCTCCCAAGAGACAAAACAAACAGAACAAGATATTCGTATTAATACAAACAATGCAACAACCGAGAGAACCGTCCTGCGGAAAGCAGCGCAGCCAAGGCCGTCCAGCGCGCCACAGCCCCAGCTGACGAGAGACCCGGGAGGGCGGCTCCAGTTTGGCGGCTGGCGTTCTCAGAGAAAAGTCCCTCTGGGATTGGCAGTAGCGTTCACAGCCACTCTCGGAGGGATCCCGGTTCAAAGCGGGAAAGATGACGCCGGAGGAGTGGGCAAGACTAGGCCAGGGCTCCTCCTGCTCAGGGACCCTTCGGTGCTACGACGGGCGAGGCTGCGTAGGGTGTCCTAGCAGCTCTGGGCACCTGCTGAACGCCCCCACCCCGTGCAATTTGGAGCAGGTTTCTCGCTTGTTTGGTTTTGAAACGGCCGCAGGCCTCCAGGCCAGACGCCTTGTACTACACCTCCGATCTCCCGAAACTATATAGTCTCGTCCGCTTGGGATTATGGGAATGGTAGTCCAACGGGTATATTGGGGTGGGGGACATGTGATAATACCCCACATGTACGTCCCGCTCTAGTGTTTACCTGAGCACATCCCCTTACATCTTTATTCAAATTAACATCCGTATAATTCGACGGGATTTGCTTCCAGAAAACAGTCCAGAATTGCAACCTGACCCCTGGTAATTTATTTTCGCACAGCATCGCCGTCTCAGATCGGGGAAAATGGTAGGAATCCCACTTCCATCAAAGCGCTTTGCAGCTAGTTGCATTTCCCAACTGGAAAGGAGCCGTACGTTCATTTAGCGCCAGGCGAATGCCAGCTCCGCGCCAGAAACCAGATTGTCTTTAGTTTTGCAGCTGCAGAGCTCTGCTGAATAAAACAAGATTTTCTTACTCTGTACAGTAATGATTACTTAATTCCCTGGATGCATAAAGAAGGTAACAGAAAGCAGTGCATTTGCAGTGCAAGCAACCCAGAATATGAATTCAGCTGCACCAGGTCCCTTACATATCAAAAGGGTGACAGCGGCATATGGTCAAAAAAGTTAAGATGGAAGCCAGGATGGCACATAGTAGGCGAATCTCCGCCTGTTCCAATTTGTGTCAAAAACAGGCGGGGTGGTGGTCGCCATCTTGCCTTTTTAACCATGGCTACCGGGTACGCCTGGCTTCCTTGCATTTTAACAGGTTTTAGAAAAACCTGCTTAAGATTCTTAAACCTGCTTAAGATTCTACAGGTACAGTTTGAAGGAAGGTCGCTTTCTGTGAGAGCTGTCAGATGAACAGGGTCAAGCTATTAACTCTTTGAAATACGGGGGCAGCTGACAGCACGATCTTAGATGACTTCTTTTTGGTGCCTCCTAATCATTGTTGACTCGTGGCAACTGTTTGGACAAGTCCCTGTAGTTTTCTTTGCAAGGTTTCTTAAATGGTTTGCCATTACCTTCTACTTAGGGCTGTGAGAAAGGGACTGGTCCAAAGTCATTCAGCTGGCTTTGTGCTTAAGGAAGAAGTAGAATTCCCTGTCTCCCAGTATCTGGCCTCATGCCTTCACCACTGCACCACAATTAGTATCATTACCCTTCTAAATTCCATAGGTCAATTTCCTGACTTGGGCTGATCTGGAAAAAAAAAATAAACAGGGTCTCACTGGATTAGAATTGGGACAGGTAAGTAGGAAACCCTAAGGTTACAGACTAGGCAAAAAGGGAATAGCAACTACTTCCATATAAATTGCCATAATTTACCAGGAGTCAAGTGGGATTCAAAGGAGATTTTCCTCCCTTCTAAAGCTGTTAAAACAGGTTTGCTGAAAGAAAATATCAACTCATTGGTATGCTGTATAAAAACATATTTATTTATAATAAACTTGTGTATTTTCCCAGGTCATGTAATAAAACTAAATCTTGTATTTTAGAATTGAATAGAATAGAATTCTTTATTGGCCAAGTGTGATTAGACACACAAGGAATTTCTCTTTGGTGCATATGCTCTCAGTGTACTAAAAAGACAAGATACATTCGTCAAGAATCATAAGGTGTAACACTTGATAGTCATAGGGTACAAATGTGAGCTGAAGTGGCACAGTGGTTAGAGTGCTGTACTGCAGCTACTTCAGCTGACTGCTAGTTCACAGATCATGGGATCAAATCTCACTGGCTCAAAGTTGACTCAGCCTTCCATCCTTCCGAGGTGGGTAAAATGAGGACCCAGATTGTTGGGGGCAATATGCTATTTAGTATACTGTTGATAGTTGTAAGCTGCCCAGAGTCCTTGGAGAGTGGGCGGCATAGAAATATGATTAATAAAAATAAATAAGAAATCAGGAAACAATAAATATCAATTTTAAGTATCTGATGGCACTAGTAGTAAAGTGAGTCTATAAAATGTAGACATGCAGCATATTTTCTGGAAGGTGAAATCTGGGTTTTATTCTAAGGATAAAACAACATACTGGACCCCCAACAAATGGAAAATAGAGAGGAAGGAGACCCACGCTTAGAGCAGGGAAGTAGGAACTTGATGTTCTCTGGATATTTTGGATTTCAGTTTTCCCCCTCCCCCTCCAGGGCCACTGATTGGAAATGGTGAGGGAAAAAAAGCACTACTTGTGCCAAAGGTTTACCCATTCTTTTAATTGGAGATTTTTGGTAGTTGAATCTAGCTATCTTCAAACATGTACCCTCAAAAGGTGAGCAGCATGTCTTGAGTTAGTGTCCATACATATATTTTGATTGCATTCAGTCATATGATGGAGAAAGTTTCTGTAGAGATGCTTTGAAAGCTAAAAGATGGATCCCCTAAGAGTTGGGAATCCAGAAGTGAGGTCAATTTCCAAAGGGGGGGGCTCTGCTTTTAAGCATAATTTTGCTCGATTAGGAAGGTTGATGCCTTCTAGATGCTTTGCATGACAACTGAGAGAAGATAGCCAAGATTTTGGTTACAGCACCAACACACTATCTACTGCTGTTCCCCTATTTTTTTTAGATACTCACTCTTGTTCATATTTCATCTCTCTGGATTTGTCAGTCAAAAATAGCTTCATCTTCTATTTGTGTACATCTGCTGCTGCCAAATTAATTTGATTTTTCATTCCCTACCCACTTTTCAAAATATTTTAATGTGGCCCATGCTCTTTGCATTGAGGCCTTCAACCAGCTATTGAAAGGCAGATGCAGCTCTTGATTTAACAAAGTTGCACAGCCATTGACACAAAGTTGTTGCACACTCCCAGTGGTGAAATTCAACTTTTCTTTGCTACAGGTTCTGTGGATGTGGCTTGGTGGCTGTGGCAGGGGAAGAATATTGCAAAATCTGCATTCCACCCCACTCCAGGGGAAGGATACTGCAAAATTCCCATTCCCTCCTCACTCCTGGGGGAAGGATATTGCAAAATCTCCATTTATACCCCACTCGGGGGCCAGCCAGAGGTGGCATTTGCCGGTTCTCCAAACTACTCAAAATTTCCGCTACCGGTTCCCCAGAACCTGTCAGAACCTGCTGAATTTCACCCCTGCACACTCCACTTGTTGTAGGAAGCTACTGTTGAAATCCATGGGCAAGTAGGGTTTCATAAAAATGTTTAATAATGAGAAAACAGCATCTGACTTCAAGATATTGTAATAAAATATTTTTGTGTAATTTTAAAAGCATAATAAGTTTTAGTTCACATTACTGGTTGTACAATTTTGCCTTTATATTTTTAGTTTTGCTTGAATCTTTTATTCTATAGAGTAATTCTGAAATTACTGTATTTGAGCTCAGTTTATAATTTTTTAAAAATCTTATTCCCAAATTTAGTTTTCACGTACCCCTTGACAGGTGCTCCCTCTATTGCACTGATATGCAACCATTATGAGGCTTGCAGCTTCCTGACCTCCCAAACATCATAGATGGTCATGATATCAGAAGGCGCATTGCTGAATATTTTGAATCAGGGCTTAAGGAAGAGGCAGTTTTTAAGTATAATATGGTAATTAAGATCTATTAAATATCCGGTGCTCACACTATCTGCATAGTGAGTCATCTCTAATGTGTAAATCTAAAAACCTAATTAATATTAAAATAAATAGAATTAGTTCATCTGGCCATATTTCCTGTCTGATTTACCATACCAGGACAATCTTACAAATATGAAAGTGTATCTCTTCCTCCATTTGCTTTATAGCCTAAGAAAGTAGTGAGGATCCTATTTTGCCAAGTGTCAGGCAGTGGCCAGATGTCAGAAAATGGTTCTTTTGAGGATCAGAGTCAGAAGGGACATACAGTACTGTGCCGAAGTTTTAGGTAATTATGCAAAATTGCTGTAAATTAAGAATGCTTTCAAAAATATAGTTTTAATAGTTTATTTCTTTGAACTATCAGAAGAAAAATCTAAATCAGATCAATCTTTGGTGTGACTTACCTTTTGGCTTCAAAACCAGCATCAATTCTTACACTTGCACAAAGTCAGGGATTTTGTAGGATTAGAGGCAGGTGAATGATTAACCATTATACCAAGCAGGTGTCAATGATCATCAGTTTCATGTGGAGGTTGAAACAGTCATTAACTGAAACAGAAACAGATGTGTAGGATAGGTGAGGATTAGCCAAACTCTGCTACTAAGATGAGGTTGTGGAAGACAGTTTCATGTCACAGGTCATACACCTTGGCAAAACTGAACACAGGAACAAGACACAAGGTAGTTATACTGCATTAGCAAAGTAACGATTTTAGAGTAGACTGGGGTTTCAAGATTTGCTTTTGAAGCTGTTTTGCAGAAGTACAATATATGGGCAATATTAAGGACCAGTGAATGCAGTAGTTGGAAACCTAATGCTGCATATGAAAGACACATCATGCTTAATTCCCTTTGACATCAGAAGGTGTAGGACCTAGGTATGCCCATCTGCTATCTAGAGAAGTCTGGCCAGAAGTGGTTTTCATGGAAGAATTGTGGCCAAAAAGCTGTACTGCCAATGTGGAAACAAGACTAAGCAACTCAACTATGCATGAAAACATAAGACTGGGATGCAGAAAAATGACAACAGGTGTTCTAGACTGATGAATCAAAATTTGAAATATTTAGCTGTAGCAGGAGGCTGTTAGCTGAAGGGCTGAAGAAACGATACAATAATGAGTGTCTGCAGGCAACAGTGAAACATGATGAAGGTTCCTTGCAAGCTTGGGGCTGCATTTCTGCAAATGGAGTTGGAGATTTGGTCAGGATCAATAGTGTCCTTAATGCTGAGAAATACAAGCAGATACTTACCCTTCATGCCATACCATCAGGGAGGTCCAAACATTTTTCTGTAGCAGGACAATGACCCCAAACATACAGCCAATGTCATTAAGAACTATCTTCAGTGTAAAGAAGAACAAAAAGTCCTGGAAGTGATGGTTTGGCCCCACAGATCCCCAATCTCAACATCTTCTAATCTGGGATTATATGAAGAGACAGAAGGATTTGAGGTAGCCTACATCCACAGAAGATCTGTGGTTAGTTCTCTAAGATGTTTGGAACAACCTTGCCAAGTTCCTTCAGAAACTAAGTTTCCTAGAAGAATTTGAAGAAAAAGGTGGTCACACCAAAATTGATTTGATTTAAATTTCTGTTAACTTATTTTCTATATTGTTAATTGATAAAAACAAACTATTAATACCTCTATTTCTGAAAGCATTCTTAATTTACAGCATTTTTGCATAACCGCCTAAAAGCTTTGCGCAGTACTGTATATGAATTGATGCCCAGGCCTAGCAGTAAAGAACTTGTCTAATAACAATTGATTAGTTTCAATGTTTCAAGCCACACCCACTGTTTTACATTTGGACAATTGCAAAGGGACAACAAATACAGGTAGTCCTTGACTTAACAACCACACTTGAGCCCAACATTTCTGTTGCTAAGTGAGACATTTGTTAAGTGAATTTTGCCCCATTTTATTATCTTTCTTACCACAGTTAAGTGAATCACTGCAGTTAAGTTAGTAATATGGTTGAATCTGGCTTTCCCATTGACTCTGCTTGTCAGGTCACAAAAGGGAATCACATGACCCTGGAACACTGCAATTGTCATAAATGAGTCACTTGCCAAGCATCTGAATTTTGATCTCATGACCATGGGTATGCTGCAAAAGTAAGTGTGAAAAATGGTTATAAGTATCTTTTTTCAGTGCTGTTGTAAGTTTGGATAGTCACTAAATGTTGTAAGTTGAGGACTATACGTATTGAAGCCCCACTAATACTCTCCTAGTCTAAAAGCTAGTAAGGTATTGGGTAGAAGTGGAGGAAATGAATGAGTATTTTATATTCCTCCCTGCCCAATAATGTTGAAATAGCTACTGTGATTGAGTGTTGCCAGCAGTAAGGATCTTTGAATTAGTGGTTGTCCAGGTTCCTTAAATCAAATATTAAGATTCTCAGTCTGTTTTAATATTGATGTCACAGCAATCTTAAATGTTTAGACAAATATATATGGAATATAGCATATCAATTTAGTGTCTAGCAATTGTGGATAAAATTGCCCACTGAAAATACTGTGATCACTTCTAATCACTAAATTGTAAAAGAAATTCCAGCATAGTCAGTCAGTAGATGGCAATAAGCATGTGACTGGATTGGCTTCACACATTCACTTTTATTCTGTAATCCTATTTTGTGGTTCTGCAGAATGCACAAAAGTATGAACTGATATCAGACTACTGATAAACTTTTCTAGGTTAAAATGTGGCTGGCTAGTTTCTTTCCTGTGAACACACTCAATATGTTACCCTTCCATGTTCCATCTCTGGACCTACTCCCTAGTCATTGTGGCTAGTGGTCTCTGTCAATAAAAGTGAAATCACATCCTGAGAGAGACTAAGATTTGTCAAGTAGTATCCAACAAAAATCTAGCTTGTGAAAACAGTCCTGCCTTCTTTCTCCACTCCTGATTTTTAGCACAGAGTTTTCCTTCCACACCTTCACTCAGTAGAATCTCAACATTAACTCCTGTTGCCTTTAAGTCAATTGAGTTTTTCCAAGATGGCCTGAAAGGGAAATGATCCATCTTAAAACAGTCAAACAAGCTTCAATTGAGGGAAAAAAGGTGCTGGGGAACGTGGGGGGAGGGAGAGGGGATGAAGATATGTTGCTTTCTATAGAGTGGGAGAATTTTCCTAGTTTATCCCCCAATGTTTTCTATCACTGTGAAAACAGATAGCCTCTTTCCTAGATCCTGAATCTATTCCACCCTTCAGTTCAGTTCAGCCCAGTCATATCCCATAGCTAACTTGCAACACACACAATATGGTTTCTTGAGTTAATATAACCAAGCACATGGTTTGTTGACATAGCATGCTAAACTGAAACATGGCTGACTTTCTGCTTACATATATCATGGGAACAATTAAATCAGTTCATTGAATTTGGGCTAGGAGCCCTTCCATGTAAACAATATATAGTTTACCCTCAGATTATCTTCTGCTTTTACTTATATTGGAGGATTTCTTGGTGCTAGTCTAAAAGCTTCTAGTAAAATTCAGTATTTATGGAAATGAAGATTTGGATCACACCCAATGAGATTGACTCCCCAATTCCAAGTTCCACAGCTGATCTTGAAGGGTAAAATAAGGCCCATAACATCCTTAAAAAAATTCAAAAGGAAGTGAGATCTTATGGTGAAAGCTAATCTCATGGTGAACAGAGCAATACATTTTCCTTCTTAGCAGCTGGTACGTCTTTGCCTTCCAGAGTATATATTTTATTTGATTTTACAGAGTTTAGCTTGTAGGAGAAGGGGAAAAAAGCATACAAGTTTTCCTCCTCCATCTACATGGAAGGGAGAGGAAAGAGATCTCAAATGTTAGTCTCATCACTCCCTCAGGTGTTATTGTCAGGTGCAGAAATTTGGTTGTAAGTGCAAGCATTGGTCAGAAAATGATATTTAAAGATATATTATTGCATATTTGCAAACAGTTCCTAAATGAGGTATCCTCTAAAGAGGAATGGTTTATAACAACCTTTGCTCACCCAACACATTTAGCCAAACACATTTCTGGCTGGGTTCAGAGAATAGGCCAAGCCCCAACAAGCAAGCTTGTTCTTTTGCCCACAGCTAGTTTTGCTCTTCATGTTCACTTATTTCAGCTGTCCCAAGCTTTTCCACCAAATAGATGAGAATAATTGATCATTGGTTAATAATTGTATCTGCAAATTTATGTATTCATACTGTAATAAGGATATACTAACCTATTGCATCTGTGGCAGGCAAACTATTTGGACACTAGTGGCAGCTGCTGCCTTGCATGTAGTCATCACACTAAACCATAGAGGTGTTTGTTTTGTTTGGTCAGTCAGTTATATATCCAAGTCCATTGTGGCTTTTGTTATTTTTTTATTCAGTACTCCTTGGTTACTCAGAAAATAACTAGGTGTTGTAACCATAGCCCCAGTTTGTATTTCCGGTTGCAAAGAAATGAAAAGTAAAATATTGGGTGGCCCTTCACTTGCAAAATGACTGAAAGAGTTTCATAGCAGCTGGGGATTCATGTGTGGGATGCTTAAGTGAAGCCAAAAAAAAAAACCCCCAGGCTGGTGGCTCCTCTTCCCAGAGAACAAGTGACTCATCTCAGTGGCCCATTTCCGCATGCCAACAATGGTGCAGCCACATGGCTTCAAGTGGCCTCCCAGCCTAGCTGTTGCGTCCAAGCAGGCCTTACATCTAGTGGAAGACTGCCCTTTTTATTCTCCTCACCCTTTAATACGGGGGTTACTGTCCAGAAGCGCCAATATACTCCCTTGGGCAAGAGCTGCAGTATTCTGCTGTGCCCTCCCTAGAACTTCACCATTAAGGCTGATCTCCAGGGGCTTCCCTTTTCTTTAACAGACATACCCCACAGAAAAAGCTACACTATTGTTTAAGAGCATCACAAGTTTATCTCTTAGGCTCACTGGAGTCCCTCTGTTGCTTAATTTTAATATAACATCCAAAAGGGGTACTTGGCTTTTTAAATATCCTTCATATCCTTTGACATGAAATCCTTCATATTTCATTCAAATATCCTTAAATACCCTTTTAAAATATCCTACATTGAAGGACAAGTAGTCTTCTCACCTATGTGTTTTCAAAGGCGGGATGTGCAGGAAGCCCATCATTGAGTAAAACAGGCCAAATCATTACTTCAGGATGTTTGTACCAATTCAGGAGAGTTCACTGTGATTCAGGAACGTGTTACATAATAATAATATCCATGGAGATGGGTCAAGTTTAAGGGTCCCCAAGTCAATTGAGTGATCTTTTCAAAATCAAAAGGGGTGTGAAGCTACTTTCCCCAGTAGTTTAATCAGCGAGATAAAAAGACAGGTTCATGTTCACTAAGCAATCCGGACACACCACCTGCTCTGAAATCTGCATTATAATAGGAAATGAGACAATTGACTTTGGCTTGTGTAGAACCGCACCTTCTCAGTTTTAGCCCTTTCTTGTGGATTTGGAGACTTTGGAATGGGGTAGGGGAAAAGGTAGGTTACATTGCTGCCTCAGTGAAAGATAGGTGGTGCCACCCGCGAAGGGCTCATCGGGTGGGAGAAAACTCCTCAATGGGTCCACTGTTTTTCTCCTGGATGGATGGAACTACTTTGGGCAAGAGAGATAGGCAGTTCTTCCACATGGCTATCGGCAGAGGACAGCCTCTCCATAGGACTATGAGTGTTTTCTCCTCCAGTCCTTTATCCTTAATTAGCAGTTATTGTTTTTAGTTGGAGCTAAGTCCACCAGTGACACCTGAGGCCATTTATCAATTAGAAGACAACTAAAAGGCTGTTTTCAACTCTAAGGTTAAGTATTTGACACTCCCCAAACACTGCTCCTTGCTATCAATTTAAAACTAGCCAGAATCCTAATCCACAAAATGTTGGGGGGAGTTTCCCTTCTACTGCTCTATTCAGTGTCATTAAGCTAGTACTAATTGTGCTTTGTGGACAAATGACTTTTTTCCTGAATGGGGCAACTATAGACTTGCCTTTCAGGGCAACTATAGACTTGCCTTTTATGCTGGTATGTATTCTTTGAACACTCAAACTTTTTTTTAAAAAAAAAACTTTACTGCATTTTAAGGATGTGATTTAATAAAGAGGCACTGCTACATTTGTGCAACATTTAAATATATAGTGGAAATAATTATATTTTATTAGAAGAAAATACTAATGTTATTGGAAAAAAAATACTAATTTCAAACATTTTCAGATATGGCGGATGCAATTTAATAACATTGGATGCCATTCAAGTTACACAATACTTCTTTTTGAATCTTGTGTATCTCATTAACTCAGCTGGCAGAATTTATGTTTAAAAAGGGACCCAAATTGCAACTGAGACTGGATTGTATCTAAATACAGTAGTAATTTTTAGGCAACTTACAATTGGTCAAGGACCAGATTGTGTACTGTGTGTGCCATGCATTCTATGGGAAAAGTTTCATCAGTTGGGCTCCTATTTGTCAGACTGTTAATAGTAATTTTGTTGGGAAGACAAGCTGATACCTTAAATTGCAGCAAAAGTCATTATGAACATGTAGTTTTGGGCTGTGTCAGCCAGAAGTGAAAGAAACATTTTTGCTGGGTGGTAGATGGAAGGTTTTACTTTATTCCAAGTACTGCTTTCCTGTTAGAAAGCAGGACTTGGAATTAAGTTCCCCCCAAAATGTCTCTCTTTCACTTCTGGTTGACAATAGCCCAAAACTGTATTTTGCTTCTGAGTAAATTTACAACAACCCACAATCAATAGGTTTTCTGCCTTGGAAGGCTGTCGGGTGAAGCATAAAAGGGATTTAAAAAAGGGGTTTTTTGGATGTTTTTAAAAGTTATGAGTACCATCAAGACTAATAGAATTTTGAAGTCCTTAAATTTCAAGAATTAAATCTGAAAATCTACATACAAGGACTTGGGAGAAAGCCATATGGAACTAGTGAGCGGTATTTGTGAGCAAACTGTTCTTAAAATAAAGTTTGCTCTTTGCTGCTAAAATCAGTGGACTATGCAGCCTGGACCTGTATCAAAGGATTTGGTGATTTGTGCAAACAACAAATCCAATGCAGCAAATCCAATGCAGCTTACTTCTACCTAAATACAACTGTTTCTTCAGCAAAAAGTACTCATTTTGTGTGAAATTGCTGTGGCATGCTTGAGTGTCTTTTACTGTAGTCTTGCAATGTCATTGTATATAGCTTGATGCAGAAGTAAATCCCACTGAGTTTACTCCCAGTGTCTTTAAGCTTGCACATCAGGAGTCTTTTGTGCTTACAAAAAATGGGGTTTGAGGCAAGAGTGTGCAAAGAATGCCAAGCCAACAGGCTCACCAAAATTCCACAGTGCTGGATATTTTTTTTGCTTGACCAAGCTGAGCCCTATAAACATTTTACATTTTGGTTATCAATATTTGCTTGCCTTCTTGGCTTCTATCCCTGACATTACCTTCAGCCCACTATGGAGGAAAACCATCTCCTCAGTCCTTCCTTTTAGCACCTGGGACTGCAAGTAAAATCAGAAAGGAACAATAGAGCTGATAAACTTATTTGGGGGGCGGGGCACCTCCATTTCTCATTTTGTCCAATTAATAAATGGAAGGTTCTTATTCTGCCTCTTTCCCGCTTCATAGAGAAGCAAATGACCTAGGCTTAAAGTATCCCCAAAGAGCCCACGAGGATTTTCATCATCTAAAACTTTTTTCTCAGCATTAGATTTGGTGGACTGTATAGTCCACTTCACCCGCTCTCCTGAGTGACATCACTTTGGGACACATACAGAGAGTGTTTAATAGAATTCCCTGCCCGGACCCCTTCTGGAAACATGTTCGAAGGCATCTCAAATCACTTAGTTTCGAGGTTAATTGCACCGCAATTTAAACACGTTGTTTTTCCGCGCCCTTCACTAGGCCTAACTACTCGAGGGAACGAAGTGACGTCCCAGGCAGGCGGCTGCGGATCTGTCTCCGTTCAGTTATTTCTCTCTCTCTCTCTCTCTTTGTTCCGCGGAGCATAATCTGGTGGGATCTCAGAAAAGCCGTGGACAGACGATCCAGAGGCACCAACTACGGCGATATCCAGAGCCATCTGGTTGGGGAACCGCACCAGAGTAAAATGCGTCAAATCCCCCTTCTGTCCGCCAAGCGGAACCAGAAGCGAGAGACTAGGGAAAAATGCTCGACGACCTCGCTCTTTTCGACAGAGCGTCCAAGAGACCAACCACTTCCATAGCTCTCCCCACACCCCACATTTGGTTTTTTTTTTTTTTTTTTGCAGCTTTCTGGATCCCAGGCCGCCGCCTTGCAAAAGGCTTGAACACCTCTCTGAAAATCTTTTTCTACAAGTAAAAAGACTGAGGATCTCCAGGAAAAATAATCCACCGACTATACTAATGCAATCGGATCCTTTTCCTTTCAGGGCCCAGGGTAGAATTCAAATCAAGGGAGGTGTGCGATTTTTTTTTAAAGGGAAGGAAATGCCCACGGGCTCTCGTGGGTCTTGTTTTGAAGGGGATTCGCTGGTTGCATAAATGGTGGCAGGCCAGGCCGGGCCGAGCCTAGCCGCTTAGCTTCCCCAAGGGCGTTGGCTTGGCGGGCTTCCCTTTTGAATTATCCCGGGGAACTCGTGGCTCTCAAGCGCTTCGCTCCCTGACTATTACTGGGGATCCTTCTCCAGCATGCCTCAATATGTTGCGCTCTTCACATTAAAAACAGCCGTGCCGTTTGTGTAAATCTGTAATAAATAATATTTTAATGTTAAAAGAGAAGTGTATAGTAATCAAAATCTTTAGGGGCAGGATGGAATGGAAGCTGAGAAGGATTTGACAGTAAACAATCCAACGCTCATTCCTCTGCCTCGCAAGACGAATAAAAGGCACCGGGTGCTTCCAGTTGCCATGGAGGAAGGATATGGCTTTAAAAAAAAAAGCTAAAACATCAGGAAGAAGTGGTACGCAGGGATAAAGTCCAATCCTTGAAGGTGAGACCAGGGGTTGAAAGAAGAACTTGGGCTGTTTTGGAGAAGTGAGGAGCTAGTGCAAGTGTAACTGTACCATTCCCACAAGATTTGATTCTCAGCTAGATTCCCACCTTGTTGTGTTTTCATTGTACTGCGGATTTATCTAAATCCTGTCATATTAGGCTGCAATTCTGAGCCCGGGGATTAGAGATCTATTCTGAATTGTGGAATTTATCAGTGGAAGACATTTTGATGCTTGATCTGGAGGAACTGCAAACCCCACCCCAACCTAATCCAAGGTACAGGAGCCAAAACCTATCAAATTATTTTGGCAGAAAATTTTACAAGCCTTTTCTTTCTTTAGCTGTTAAAACTGAATAATGACAGATCATATAACTGTTTGTTGCCCTTTTCTGACACTTGGAACTAGGCGTTTGAGATCGTGGAGTGGCATCCTCATGCTACAGCAGTTTTCATACTGTATAACTCAGTTGAAACATAGTTGACTGAATTAATCTAACTGCCTGGATTTGGACGAACCAATGAATCATAAATGATAGGTAGAATTCACAAACTTGATATATTACATATTTATTCTTGTTAACTTAATACAGTGCTCTCTATGTTCTGGAAGTTTTCTTAATAAGCCTGACTGCATTTTCTAGGAATATTCATTTTTCCTTTTTTTCTGAGTTTCAGCAGTGCACACTTTGCTAGGTTTAAAGTGTATATTACCAGTTGGTGGGTCAGTTTGTAGTAAGAACACAGCCACTGAACCATGAAGTAACCAATCATATTTTAGCTTACCATATTGTATTGTGTGAGCTCATTGCCCTGTGTTTGGAGACATTTCTGTTTAAGATAGTCCTTCTTCCAATATGACCTGAAAATGCTATTGCTGATTTAAACATATTTCCCTGGAACTGGAATGATAACCTGGGCATCATTCCATTTTTCCTAGAACTAATATAAAGTGGTCTGCCATATCCTTCTATAATTTAATTTTCCAATTTGTATTTGTGTACTCTTAGCAAATCCAACATTTTTAATTTCTCAGTTTAGTTCAGAATCATGGCAGGTCTTATTGGTTTCCTTATGAGGTATTAACCATATGTAACCCTGCTTAGCTGTTGTTCAAATAACTATTATTTCTGTGTACATAGTCAACCAAATAGTTCTGACTGGATTTTTTTTTTTTTTACTTTTTTACTGCCAGATGCTTCTGGGAATGCTGCACTTTCAGTATGCAAAACACCCTTTACACTTCTGTTAAGTGATATGGGCAATTATGTGTGATCTGAAGTTCCAAACTATAATGAAAGTAGCAGTGGGCCTTCTCAATGGAGAGAAATCCTACTTACCACTGCCACAGACACAATCCTTTTGTTGAGTTTGTGCAACACACTCAACCACAAAATGGTCACAGTCAATTTAATTCAGAATGTTGTCAAAGCCAGTCTGTGGTCTACAGATTGCATAATGCAACCTTTCCTATAGTTATCCATCAGCACTAGAATAGGCTAGCACTTCCAATGTTTTCATTTGATGATATAATGCTGATCTGTGTAAGAATGTGGACAGTCTTATTCTCTAGAAAGCAACTAGTTATTCCTGCTTAACTTAATAAGGTCCTTCCACACAGCAAAGTGTACACCATTCCATAGAGCTTCACTAGCCTTTTTAGGAAAGGGAAGTCATTTGGAAACATGTGGTCAGCTTCTCCCCTATGTGACAGGGAGAATGCTTTACTCGTGTCACTGGCTTAAAAAAGTTAGAACTTCAGAGAGCAGGACAATTGTGGATTTGAGTAACCGGGTACAACAGGTAGTCCTCAAATTATGTCCACAATTGAACCTATAATTTCCATTATTAAGCAAGACTGTTGTTAAGTGAGTTTTGCCCCGTTTTATGAACTTTCTTGCCACAGTTAAGTGAATCACTGCAGTTACGTTAGTAAGAGTTAAGTGAATCTGGTTTCCTCATTGATTTTGCTCATCAGAAGGTTGTAAAAGGTGATCACATGACTCGAACACTGCAACTGTTATAAAACAAGCCAGTTGCCAAGCATCCAAATTTTGATCATAAAATGGTCATAAGTCACTTTTTCAGTGCTATGGTAACTTCAAATGGTCACTAAATGAATGGTTGTAACAGCTACTTGTATCAACACAAAATAGAAGGTAAAATCTGGTGAACTCTATTGTAGCAGCTTGTTTTATTGGCACAAGGGTTGATTGGTTTTTTTAAGCCACTGGCCCTTTGTTGTCAAACTCAAAACAGTAGAAATAGTTTCTAAAGCTGAAATAAGATACAGTAGGGACAGCATGTACAAATGCTAATAATGTTATAAGCAATAATGCTAATGGGGATAGTTAAAACTGACGTATTCCATCATCTTAATTTATAGTTGGCTTCATATAACGGTATAGGCCATAATATGGTTACTTTAGGGCTGTCTTAACACTCAATCATAGGGTTAATGTATTGTAACCAGTAATCAATAATTTGAAGAGAAACATCTACATCAAGAATTGGTTCCCGAAGAATTTGTTCCCAAACATTCACAAGAAAAGAAAGTGATGCTATCTGCTAAATTAGATTTCATTTTCACAAAGGCATTTCTGCCATGGTCTGGAGCAAAGTTCATACTTACAGTACTAGTTTAGGCAATTTATTCAGAAGTAAATCCAATCAAATAGGATTTGTACTGTTAGTTATAATGGAGGAAAACGAGTCTTATATTTGGTGTGGGAAACAGTAGTGGTTTCTTGGATTTTGAATTGATTTAAATTGGCCAGTTGTGTTTTTTATTTTACTCCAAGCTGGATTATTTAAGACATTTTGAGAAACGCGAGGGACCTGCTGAGTGCAAACCAGGACAGAAACAAACAATTCATTAGTAAAATCAATTCTATGAATGTTTTATTTGGAAGTGAGCCAATTTGACTTTTACTTGTTTTAAAAATACACAGGTTGCTCTTCAAAGCCAGGTTTTCTGTGAAACGAGGGTAAAGGACTCCATCCCAAATGAAGTTCAAAGGCAGATAATAACATCTTATACACCAATTCGTCCAAAACTGCTTGCATCAAAAGGTACACCTTGCCCTAGGGGCCAAGTTCCCATCCAATATCCCCAGCTGTTGATTTTAGCCAGTCCAGGTCGCAATCGCCCCATCAAAAAAAAAAAAAAAAGGTTCAGCAAGCAGGAATTCTTGACTCGGCCGCACGCAAGGACGTCAAACCAGGCTTGCTTCTTTCCCTAGTTAAATATCGTGCTCAGTAAATAACGGGGCGCCAGCCGGTTGAAAGTCGGCCTAATTGGTCTGTGGAAGATCACCCAAACCATTAAACGCTCGCTCTCCTCCCCCCTCGCGTAATTAGGGACGCTGGTAGCGACGGCTGGGTTAAAGGCAACGGGGGATCGCCCCCCAAATGGGTTTTGGAGAAGCGAGGACCGTGTCCCCCCGATTCGTGGAAGCGAGCGGGGCATATGTGAGGGATGCGCCTGAGCGCGGAAGCGTCGGCGATGAGCTTCACTCTCCGGCGCAGGAGTAGTAGGGAAGGCGGGATCGCATCGAGCCCAGCGAAAAGGAAGGAAGCAAGGATGGAAGGAAGGAAGGAAGGAGGCCCGGCTGATTAGCATGCAGCAGCGCTCCCGAGCCCGGCTCCATTGTTTTAACACCTCCCCTCTCCTCCGCGCCAATCTGTCACCGTTCAGCAGGCGAACGCTGCTGCTTCGAACGCTGCTGCCTCAAATGAGACGGATAATTAGCTGCCCCGCACGAATGGCGCACTCTTCTCACCCCTGATTGCTATCACCTTCTTGCTCCTGGCAGTTTTGACACCTCGTAATCAGCCTGCTGCTTTTTCTCTTTTCTTTCTCCGTTTCTGATCTCCCCCACACCCCACCCCACGCTCCCTCTTTTCCTTCAGATTTTTTTTTCCTTTTTTTTTCTTTTTAATAAATGCAATGCCAGTTGCCATTTGGATTGAGTCTTCTCTGTTGAGTTAACCTTGCATGAATTGCAAAGGGAGGAAGACGGGCGAGGGGGGAGAGAATGCGAGCCTACCAAAGCTTCCGACAAATAGGTGGGTTAGTAAGTGGGGGTGGGGGTGGCAGAGGAGAGAACGCCTGAGCTCCGCCGCAGGCGAAAGGAAGCGCTTCAAATCGGTCGCCGGCTTCCCCTGGCGAGCATTCCCGGGCCGGTGTGGGTGGCAGTTCTAGCACGCCCCCTTCAGCTGACGGCAGATCGTTGCAAGGGAAGCCCCGCGGTTCCGGCCAAGCTGCAATGGTGGATTGGCTCAGATCTGGCGCTTCTTGGCGGGCTGGAAGGCGAAGGGAAAGAAAGTCTAGCTGAGTGTGGCGATAAACAAACTACGGAGGGAACCTCCAGAAAAGGACAGAGCTGAGACCTCAAATTAATATACTAAATTTCCCTTCGAAAAATCGCACCCCCTCGATGAACTAGTGGAATCTGTCACAAGAGCGTTTCCCGCTCGCCTCTAACGAGCGGTGACAGCCTAATTACGGGAACGGCATTGCAAGGAGCAGCTGGCGAGGTAGCCGGGAGAGAGCCAGGGAAGAAAGGTGCTCGGCGGTGCGTAGGCGACGAGCGCGGAGGAGAGGAATCCAAGGCAAAAACCGCACGTGGCTCCCCCGGAGGAGCTTCCTCGCCACTCGGTGCCTTTCTCCGGTTGCTGCGTTTTGTTGGAACTCCCCCCCCCCCCATCCCCCCAAGCTCGCCTGCCGGAGTGTGGAAAACGAGCCATCCCATAGATTATTTACACAGTACGGGGAAGGAGAGAATGGCATAAGCGCCTTATCCGAGGTGGGGTAATATAGGAGGGACTTCTCATTTTCCACAACTTCTGCTGCCTTCCATTACTGCGCGTTAAAAACCAGCCGGGCCTCTTGTTGAATCCAGTCATTTCTGCTGAGCTAAGGCCGCGTTTATTCCATTTTACCGCCTGAGGTTCCTTTGGTAACAGACGGGGATGGCTGCTTCGCCCTCCCCCAAAGCTCCAGGAGGAACACGTTTATTCTTCATTGTTTCCTACCCACCCCTAGCTAAATATCATAGCGTAATCCGGGAGGGCAGATATACTCCCAAGTCCCGATGTGGGTTTTTTGCTTACAAGTAGTTGATTTCTACAATGGTCAAATCAAGGTATACAGTGACATCCTGTTAGGCAGGCCTTGGCAGAATTTTGCTTTCAAGACAATAGCCTCCACTTAATCATGGGAGATACCCAGAGATTAATATACAATATACTCTTTTGACGTTGCATCTGTGGTGCTCCACAGGCTGAAAATCATTGATGATTGCCTTATCTATAAACTATATTCTACCCTAGAATTCCAGAACAGGATTTCTTTACCCTTTAAAGAACAAAGTTAGTGTCAGACAGCACTGTTCTTGTACTGTAACACCACTCATCTTGGTTGGCTGGAAATTGCTGGGGGTGGGGGTGGGAATCTTGTATTTAATCTGTAGCTCATTCTGTAGATGGGATTCTTGCATTTTCTGTTTCATAAAAAAAACAAATTTAGGGCGACATACAAATAAAATCTGATGGATTGGATAAGCAGTTATTTCTACACAGGTGAAGTATTCTTACAGTATATTAATGAGGTTGTAATGTAAATGATTTGCTTATTTTTCTGTAATTCCCAAAATCAGATATAATGGGTGCATATTGAGACCTTGTGTTTACTTGTGCAAATTAGAGGTCCCTTTTAATAAAGGACAATGTAGCTCAGGGTTGAAATGACAGATCTTTGGTGCTCTCTGGACTTGGTTGTTTTCTTGCAGAGGTTTCATTAGCCAAACTAGGTAACATCATCAGTAAAAGTAGGGAATGGGATTTGCTCTTAATTTATATTCTAGAAGTCCCTTTCAACAAACTAGCAGCTCCCTCTCATTTTTCAGTTGTCCAGTTTGTTTTTGTTAACGCAGAAGCATTCTGTAGATTGAAGGATTACATAACATACATTAAACATGTATATTCCTGTTATATATTCGTAACTTTAGGATCAGACACTATTTTCAAGCCATGCCATGACTTTTCTTTCCCATATACATCCTCTACAGCAGCATAAGCAGGCCTGAAGAGGTCTCTCTGTTCCTGTCATATATAATAAGTTTGAAAAGCAAAAAATATTCTGGAGCACACTGCATGTAAAATCTGTAGAATATTTATTTTAGCACAAAGGTCGTTAACAGCTTGTCAAGGATATCCTAGAGGTTGTAACCAAAATTGTAAAAGATGTTTGTATGACCAAATGAGTAACAAATTGTGCAAAGCATCACTCTCCCAGCCAATTTATAATATGGACATGGTCACATTTCTGCTGCACAAGATATTTTGAGAAAATAAAAAAGAAATCCTTTAATCGCATATAAGTAGAACATCTGGTCACAAACGCTTCTGACCACGACCAAATTGGGTTCTGACCAAAAAATTCACATTCCCCCCCCACCGCCAATTTCCTCTTCCATGCTATTTTTTTTTTGTAAGCACCAAATTTCCAACATTAGGTTCAGGTCATGACCAAATTGGGTTACGACCAAAATTATGGAACAAATTATGGATGTGACCAGAGGTTCTACTGGTCCTGGTTATGAAAATAACCTAGGCTGGAATCACTGGCCTAGTCAGTCCTCAGTTTACAAGAAAACTTGTAACTGAGGGCTGACTAGAGCAGTGTTTCTCAACCTTAGTAAGTTTAAGATGTGGACTTCAACTCCTAGAATACCCCAAATAATACTTTTTTGAAGTTGCTGAGATTAAAAAAAATCCAGTAGGCTAGACTATTACAAACTTTCATTATGAACAATGTAGCAAGAGGAATCAATTAGGGGAGAAAGGAATTTTGGTTCACCTCTCCTAAGCTTGAACAATTGACTATATTTATGTGCTTATATATAAGGGGTCTTATACAGAATTGGATACAGGTAGTTCTTGGCTTACAACAATTCTGTTCAAAGTTACAATGGCACCGAAAAAGTGACCTATGATCATTTTTCACCCTTGCGATTGTTGCAACGTCCCCATGGTCATGTGATCAAAATTAGATGCTTGACAAGTGACTCATGATGGTTGTGGTGTCCTAGGGTCATGTGATCACCTTTTGCAACCTTCTGATAAGCAGAGTCAATGGGGGAAGACAGATTCACTTAGCAACATTTTACTAATTTAACCAGTGATTCACTTAACAACTATGGGAAGAAAAGTAGTAAAACGGGGCAAAATTCACTGAACAGATATCTCGCTTAGCAAAATAAATGTTGGGCTCAATTGTGGTCGTAAGTTGAGGACTACCCTTTTGCTCAATATTATCTGCATTGTCTGTAATGATTCTCCATGTCTCCAGCTCTGTTAATGATGGGGACTGAATCTCAGTGATACTGTGTGCAAAACTTGGATTTCACCTACCAAGGAACTAAAGTTTTTCCTGTACATTTAATATCTGAGTGCCATTTAGATAAAAAAAAGAAAAAGCCTGTGGAGTTGAGCTGGATTCCTAGTAATTTCATAGATATGGCTGCTCATCCCCTATCCAAGTACAAACCAGACTCAACCCTGTTTTGCCTCACTTCTCGGTCTGAAGAAAGTCAGTAAAGTGCTGGATATGTTTTAAATATTTTTTATGGAGGACAGTCCAATCAGGAAAATGTCATTGTGCATTGGTTGGTTGGTTGGTTGGTTGGTTGGTTGGTTGGTTGGTTGGTTGGTTGGTTGGTTGGTTGGTTGGTTGGTTGGTTGGTTGGTTGGTTGGTTGGTTATTTATTTATTTATTTATTTATTTATTTATTTATTTATTTATTTATTTATTTATTTATTTATTTATTTATTTATTTATTTATTTATTTATTTATTTGACTTATATACCGCCCTTCTCCTTACGGACTCAGGGCGGTTATAAATTCTTGTATACAAGAGACTGAATTGCCGATGACAGAATCCTTTGCCTTCAGTGGCTTTAGTTAAGCACATAGCAGGACATTCATTGCAGGATAAGGCTGTTGCAACAAAGCCATTGCCGCTTTCCTTCATGGAAGTCCATAATTCTGTTCAAGGGTAGATATAGGAAGCTAAACACTAAATCTCAACCCAAATTTATCATGCCACACTGACTTTGAATAGCAGGGTTTTTTTTTAAAGTATGGAAAGTCCTACTTCTAGTCTTCCTGTAGTAGAGGTAAGAGTATTTGTTGTATTTAAATAGTAGCTGATTGTCACTTTCTGTCCAAGTCAACAGCATTACAAAGTTCTGTTCCAAATAACTTTTTTTTTGGATGAGGAATAAAGTAAATAGATATAGGGCCACAGAATAAAGTATTCATACCTGGATACATGTTCCATCCATACTTATATGTAAATGCATTTATGGTTTATTTTGACATGAATATACCACTTATAAGTAGGTGAAACATGGGTCATTGGTTTATTACAAAAGGGGCAACATAAGCAAGAAGTTCACTTTAATAAATTGTTCATAAGTAAATGCCTAATACAAGAGTCAGTGTGTACTTGCAAGCACTAAAATGCATAGCACTTATTTTCATGTACTACTTAACTGGTATGCCAAATGTTTTTAAAAAAGTATACTAATAAATAAATGTTATTTAGAAATAAAAACAATGATACCCCCTTATCAGTTCTATATACAAAACACGATCCCAATTTTCATTTGTTACATATTAGACTGGATCATAATATTCAGCATCCCTCTGCAACTACAGTTTGAACTCAAGACATGTTGATTCAAAAGGAGTTTCAATATATTTATTGTAGGGTTTGTATCTGATTTTAATTATATTAATGTGGGGCATGAACTTGACAGATTGTTATAAATGCCACCTTATATTCTGAAATTTGTGTATCTGTTGGGACCAAGATCAAAGACAGCATCCACAATTAAATTAAATAAAACTTGTCTGTTCTCCAGTGATGCTAAGACTTCAAGTTGAAATGTGAATTCAGATGCCTCAGAAAATCCTCCCTGGATGTAAGAGATGGTGGGAACACTTTCTGACAGAATTCACATATTCCTGACTGACTGAGTTCCGAGTCTTCAGAAGCAAGTGCCAGTAAGTCAATGCCTTGAGTGCAGTAAGAGTTCCACGGAGGCTGTAAGAAACAGGGGGAAAAAGGAGTGAATGCTTTCTGTATAATCAGTGTTGTGTTCTCACTGGCAGCGGTTTAGTTTCCTTAAATATGTAGCATTTTACTAAATAATAAGCTTCGATTTTCTCTAAAGCAATCCACATATTTTAAATGCTATAGTTGAGAAACACTGATCTAAAGCCTGAAGCATGTGAAATATTTTATTTCTTTTTAATTTTAGAACTGATTACCATTAACTAGCACATTTGGTCAGCAGTTCTAGCATGATAAATATAAGCATATTTTACTTCTGTAACTATAATGCTAAGGTACTGGTATTCATATTATGTAAGAGTTTTGATCATCAGCACTTCATACTTTTAAAACAACTGAAATACATCAATATTCAAGTCTTAACTAAGGAGTTCATTGATTATGGCACACGAGCCAGAATAATTTTGGTAAGAAATATTTATTCGGTGTTTCAAGACGGGGGTTCTTTTTAAAGATAATATATATTTTGAATATGTGACTATGCAATAACAAAATGACAAGGGCACAAAACCTATGATATATTTCTAGAAGTTCTGTGTGTTATTACGTAAGAACATACCATTTGAATCTACATGTTTTCTTTGATATTTAAACACAATATACACAAATATGTATATATCCAGAAGCAGCTACTGTTTCTCTTAAGAGTTAATGCTTTGTCTAAACAATATTTAAGATTTGTCACAGGGCCTTTGCAGATTTATCTTGTATATTTTGTACTGTGGTCAGTCATCAATCCTTCCAGGCTAATTAGGTATAATTACATCAAGTTCTAACAAACACTACTTTTTTGTTGGTGTAAATTGCTTTGGAAACCTGTCTAAGCATTGATGCATGTTTTAAGTATCACTATGGAAGTGTGCTTTTAATTACTTATTTGCAACTCCACCTTCATTTAAACTGGCAGTTTTAATAACTGTAACAGGAAGCATTTCATGCTTTTTTGGTAATATTTGATCATATACACACCAACTCTTCTCTTGAGAATTTTTATTTACTGGCCTGGTTAACACTTGACGTTAAGCCATAATGTGATTTGTTTGGTTTTTGGATAAGTATGATGTGTGAATTCACCCGTGATATCTTAGTATTCTGTACAGAGGAGGTCACTGTAGTTTGTTTAACAAACCATAATGAAAAACAAGCTGTGTGAAACCTTCAATTGAGTTTTGTGTTGCAACTTGATTTAATATGCAGTTTTATTTATTTAGGAATAGGTTTCATTAAATACAGTCAAACTTACTTTTGACTAGACATCTAGAATTCTCTTAAAATCTCCCCTTAAAACTTCACTTAACATCTAATGCAGGCCTGTCAAACTGGTGGCATGCGGGCCGAATGCGTCCTGCACAGGCCACACCCACCCCTGCTCTGCAAAGGCAAAAAACGTGATACGTCACAATATGTCACGTGACACAATAGAGTTGAATGAACAACTCTATGAAAATAACATTGTCGAAGAAATGATTTCTTTGGATTAAATTTGCACTGTAGAAGAAATTAAGATAGCTGAGTAGATTTTATTTTGGATTGCTGCTGATGGTGTCCTTTTTATGTTATGCTGTTATGAATGTTTGCAATAATTTTAATGTTGCAATTAATTAGTTGCCTTTTAAGTGATTAATGAAATACACTTTTTCATTTCCATAATTTCAACATGCATACATGTTTGAAATACTAAAAGAAGACAATTAAAATTCAGTAACTACTAGGTACCACTTCTTGTTAAAAGGAAAAACTTTACTTAATGTGTTTTATTTCAGTTGCAAACAAGAATCCAAAGAGAATTAACGATAAACAAAGGTGACCTTAACTTGCAGCCCATTGGTTAAAATAAATGAATTAGCATTTTAATTGCTATATCCTACTTTATGCATGTTCCTTGCTAACGTAGCTTTTAGTTAGAGAAACTGAGTGGCCGCCTGAGTGGCTCATACAGACGGTTAAACACCAAGTATTTGTTTAAGTATTGGGATACATATTTCTAAATGGTACACATCTAAGCATATGCTAAAGTACTTTATTTAATAGGTGTGGCATGCCCTTTATATTTGCTTTCATCAAAATAAGGAGCAATCCATTTTGAACTAAAGACCCCTAAGTGAGCCACAGTACAGAGATGCACAACATCCCTAACTGTTCAATTCAGTCTACATTCTTGTTTTCATTATTACAGTTTTCAATCCAGGTGTTTAAGAAACTGCAATACACTAAGAAAGCAGACTCAAGTTTTTATATTTAGTCTGCAAGGAAGAGCTAAATTTATTACATCAACTGAGAGCCACAGTTCTAACGACTTATGGTTGCCAATTACGCTGCATTTAAGTTTCCCCTCCTCATCTTTACTTGTTAACACATGTACTAAATACATGACAGAAATTCTTGTCTGCTGAAGAAAAAAAAAAAGGATGGGGGAATCAAGTGTGTAAATCAGCAATATTAGGATGTCAGCAAGGTTAATCCTGTATACAAGGATCCAAACATTTTAAATGCATTTTCATACTGTCTACATTTACTCTGCAGGCAAGATAATGAGGTGCCTCAAGCTATCTTCAGCTGACTGAGGGAGTGAATCTACCTACTTTTATCAGGAGAGGACACTCTCACAATCTCACTGAATGCATCTCAAATCAGGCCAACTTAATTTGTCTCTAAAGTGAAGGACCCTGCCTTCACTTTAATGCCAGCTTGCCAGAGCCATGTTAGCATGCTAAAGGAATTGGGGCCATAATTATTTTTAGCAAAACTGAACTTTTACATTTCCTCCTGTTGCTAAAAAGAACCGTGCATTTAAGTTTCTTTTCCTGCTTATAATTGAGCGGTGATTTTGATCAGTTAAAAATAAATTATAAAAACAAATTTATATTTGAAAGGAATGCAAAAATTTAAGGATAAGAAAAGTAACAGAATTCTTAAGCAAATATATGTGTCTGTATCTTTAATGAAGTCTAAAGTAGCATTGGCTTCTTATGCCTACGTTTCTGGATAAGATACATAATTTTAATCAAAGGCCTTATGTTCTACATTCCTTCCTGGATACAACTAACAAATATTGGAACTATTTTCTGTCGCCAGTTGTCTTTCCAAATGTAAACACTTAAGATATCAAGACATCCTGGCTATCACTGAATTATAGTATGGTATTGGCCATTCAGAATTTAAAAATGCATGTGCTTATTTTTCAAAAACAAAAAAATTAGCCTATTATCTTTAAAATTATGATACTTTTAACTTCTATTCGCCTGTCTGCTTTAAACTGCATAATTCTCTATCAACTTAGAATCCCATACCAGCTGTTTCACATGCTTTACTATACAATGCAGGGTGCCATCTATTGAGAAATGAATACACAGTCTAACTAGTTAAAAGAACAAGCAGGAGACATATTGGAGAAAAGGGAAAGTAAGAAGTAATAGAACGGATGCTTTGTAACGCCACAGGAATCTTCATGGTAATAGAAAAAAATAGTTTAATTTGTTTTATACCAACTCAGCTCAGGATTTGATGCAATGAAAAGCAAAAACTGGTTAGTCATCAAATAATGCAGGTGAAAAACTAAAACCTAGTGAAGGAAACGAACAGTTTGGTATATGCGTGTGTGTGTATATAAATTATGTATGATAAAATACTCTCATCGACAAGAATTTTTCACAATAGTTTTGTTCTGGAAGACATTGTCTTTTAGATGTTTTCTTTTGATACTCATTTGAAAACTGGTAAGAGGAGAGTAGATATGGTTATTACGTGATTTTATGATTGAAGAAAATAGATTCTACAAGACTGGGTGGACACCCATTCTCTGTCAATTATACAAATTGGAGTCATCTCTCAATATTAGAACAAACATTCCAGAACTTGAAGGAGTCTTCAGAAATCTATACTGCATGTATTTACATGACATTAATATATCTTTGTCTAGAATATAGCTGATAAATGCTTTCATCAGCTTTTATTCTCCATAAAATAAACGTGCATTGTAAAAATTTCATCTTATTGTATGAAAAATTCAAATGCTTTAGGAATGTTAACGTCGTAAAATTCTCTAATAGGTAAAGGTGTATGTATGTAATCTTTAACAATTTAAACATGAGAAGCTACTGTTCATACAAGTGGTGATTATATTTAAATTGTGTCTGAACCCCTGCACAGTACAATCTGGTGTGAATTTACTCAGATGGCAGCTGCATTAAATTCAACAGGATCTATTTCTTTGTGGGGCGTGTTTAGGTTTCTAGCCTAATAGAAGCCCAATCTGCTACCAGCATATAGAAACAGGGCAGCAACAATATGGCACAGCAGTATGCTAAGACAATGCAGAGACAGAAAAGAAATGGAGCAGCATGGGAAAACCAATCAGATCTGACCCAGTGGATAGAGAATCAAGACTCATTGTGATGTTATCTGAAAGGTTAAATATCTCGAGTCACTTCAGAAGTAAAGTTGTAAATCTTCTGTGCATTGTAAAGAAATACTTTCTAGCATCTATTTTTATGGATTGCAAGGATTGAAATCAGGCTATCTGTAAGCAACATTGCCCTCTACTACTGGGCTATAGAAGGATAAAAATAGGGAGAAAGAGCGGAAGCCAAGGATATCATACTAAGTTCCGAAAGCAGACTTCCTGTGATCAGACTTCAAGATGTATAGGGCTTCATTGAGCCATCTCTGAAGTCCTATATATCTGGAATACATAAAGTAGAGGAAGACTGTCCTAGGAATGAATGAAGAATAAAACATTAATAAAAAATAAATGAGGTTTTCTTATTGCTGCCTGTTTTAAAGCAACTCCATGCATATATCATGACTATATCCAGAGAGTTGCTCGAACAGGTCAAGAAAAAGAAATTTGAATTATCTGAATGCATGCAACATGAGGCCCTTAAGTAAACAAAGAACACTTATTTACAAACATTTGTAAATAAGTGTTGCATCATGGGTAAACTTGCCTAAAGTTAACATCCATTTTAGTTTAAAAACATGCATTATCATCATGTGATTTTTTTTTTAGTGTTTTTACTATTTTAAAATATTTTTAGTATTTTTAATTGTTAATACAGGTTTTAAATTGTAAGCCAGCAAGATTTAAAAGATTGAGATGGGCGGCTATAATAATTGAATAAATAAGTTAAATAAATAAATACTAGAGTGGAGAACACTGGCTCTTGTTTCATAGCAAAATTTTAAATACCAATAGAATACTAATATATCGTGCTATTATATACTGAGTATAATAAAAACGCAGACAAGTTTTTGGAGATTGGGAGTACATTGTGAGCATGTAATTCTGAAAAGGCTGGTATGGGAGACTTGCCTACTCAGTAAATTAGCCAGGTCCAGGCACAAAATATGCGTTATCAGAAAGCAAAGCAGCTCCAGGCAGGCAATGTCTTACTACTTCATTGGGATCTTGGTGGACCCAATAATATTTGCATAAATAAAAATTGGTAAAGGATGGTACTTGGAGGCATGCCAATTTCTGGTTTCATTTTTTTCAAATGTAAAAAATAAATCAGGTGGATAGAGTGCTTGATAGATACAAAGGCAGATGTTTCAGAGCTTATTGGTGCTTACAGACCCTATTTTGCTGGACTAATGCAGATATTTTTGATTAGAACAGCAAGCAGTAAGTTTTGCCTTGGAAATATATAACATAAAGAAACTGAAGTCCCTACTCAATCTTATAGTTTACAGATCACTCATAAGTAAAAATAAAAGTATATATTTTAAAAGATTGATACCAGCTGAGGTGCCCCAACATTTTCCTCATTAGCTTCTGAAGAGGGAAAATTAAATTTGGAGATATTCTATCTATTATAGTCTTTAGTTCCAGAGTTATATTTATTGTTTATTTTATTGGTTCGATTTATATTCTATTTATATTCAATTTTTTATAAAGAAATGTGTTTTTATATAACATGGAGGTTTGTTCAAAAGAGTCTGGATGAACATATTTGGGTGAATTGAAGGTTGGGTAAACTTACCTTTGACCTGTTTTGCATCACTGAAGTAGTACAGTCATTTGTTCGTACTCCTCCAGTTAGAGTTCATCTTATTGAAACTCACCTCCTGGTCCCCAAGGTCCATGTTAAATGGCTGATTTGGGAGCATGTTTTCAGTCATCAGAGTGTTTAGAATTGGAGTAGTCTCTGGGGAGCTCTCCAAAAATTCAGTATCACTATCTGTAGGTGGGAACTTGACATTAAGCTTAGAAAGGGATTCCACAGAGTTTTCTTCCTCGTCTGGTCCCATTCCTCTTGACGCAATAGATGAGAAATGAGGTACATCTCTGTTGGTATCCTTTTTAACCCATGGATTACAAAGGTCATCTGTTTGTTCATCAGTGCACTGGATAGGTTTGGAGAAGGGAATTTCTGGTAAAATAGACGCAAAGGAAAAGATTAAAAGATACCCAAAAACCAGATTAAAATATATCATTTAGTTATACAAATTCCCGACAAATTCCACCACCCAGAGTTGCTCTGTGAAGGAGATGGACAAATCTCCAAATTTAACATATATATATGTTAAATTTGTGTGTGTGTGTGTGTGTACAGGTAATATCTCGGGTTTCTTCCCGTGTAATTGTAAACATATCTTTAGAAGGGTAGTAGTAAAGATATGTTTACAATTACACGGGAAGATATTACTTGTACACACATATATACCCGTGAAAACTTACATATATATGTAACTTACTTATATATATATGTAAGTTTTCACGGGTATATATGTGTGTACAGGTAATATCTTCCCGTGTAATTGTAAACATATCTTTACTACTACCCTTCTAAAGATATGTTTACAATTACACGGGAAGAAACCCGAGATATTACCTGTACACACACACACACACACACAAATTTAACATATATATATGTTAAATTTGGAGATTTGTCCATCTCCCTCACAGAGCAACTGTATAACTGTATATATATCTTGAAATCTTGCTTGGAACTTTCTTGATTAGTAGCCTAGCAATTAGACAGAGTTATCAGGTTTTTTTTCCCGAGGGCTCATTACTTACATATAAATATCTTTATTTTCTATATTAAATTAAATTACCTTTCTATCTCTCACTACCTCTGTTCTTTCAATTCAGCTTGGTTTCATTCAAACCAGTCTCATTTCTTTCAGTGCTCTAACACAGATTTCAACTGTTTCACACTACAGAGAAGGGGCATTTTTTCCTGCTTTCCCTCAAGATTTCCTCCTTTCATTCCAGAGACCCTTTGAGGGGAGTCCTTGGAGGAAGAATGGATTGAAAAGGGTCACTAACTATTCCTTCTTCCATGGTTTTAAATCCTAGCTCAGAAAGATAACTACTGGACGAGAAACTATAAGACATCCTTTTAGCACATCAGGTCCTATCATTTCAGCCATGTTGTAGAATTTGCTAAAACAGCTACATATCTGCACTTACTAGAGACTAAGTTAAGTCCATTTTTTTCTCCAGTAAAATACAGACAATTCTGGCAGGTTAAAAGCCATGTCTGAATTAGCTTACCCTATAGTTATTCAGGGAAATGACTGGCTCTGTCCAGACTTAACTTCTTCCAATGCATTTTATACTGTGAAGCACTTACATCAGCTATTCGTAAGCTGCCCAAGCTCTGGAAGTTGGCTATAAATCAGTCAAGCCTAGCAATCAGATGCAGCTATTATTAGAGAACAAAGAATGTCGAAAATTGGGTTATAAGCACATATACTTTGCAGTAGCATCTGATCGGCCCCTGTTGGCTGTCATAGATTAGACAGATTTTGGTTTGATCTAGCAAAGATGGTTTTTACAACTGAGGTGAGGAAAGGGCTTTCAGTAGGGGGTGTGCAAATGTTTCAAATTTCAACTGTTTTAAATTCAAAACCTGAAACAAGTTTGCATTTTAAAAAAGGCTCTTTCAATCACTCAGAAGTGCTCTGAGATTGAAACGGTGTGTTTTGAACTCGAAAACGGAGTTATCAGAGTGCAAAATACTTCCAAAATTAGTCCGTTTCGAATGCAAAATAGCTTTCAATTTGAAATAGAGTATTTATCTGCTCAAACCTGAAATGTTTTGCATGTTGATAGCTTTTAGACATTCACATTACATTAAACGGCTTATCTCTAGAAGAAAATTAAGTCATAGTTTGCTGCTTTTTCAGTCTGCTCAAAACGTTACCAGCAGCCCGATCCCTAGAAATACACGTGAATTATAGATAAATCCTTTTGTGCCACTCATTTTTTAAAAAAAGAAATCAGGTATCTTAGACTGTGGATTACATCCATCACATTTTACTTCTGGATATGTCAAGTTATAGCTAGATTGATAGATGTATATATAAAACATATATTAAAGCAAATCTGTATAGTATGCTTTCTTTCCATATACCATGCAACAACATGCAAATTCATATCTGCTTAAATAACCAGAGCAACCTCACATCAGGCTTGTGTTGCACTGAGATTATCTCACTATCGTGCGTATTGAAACAAACAAACAAACACTGATATAGTATTGCATCAAGGGGGATTAAAGACCTCACTTTCAAGCCCAAACATCTTAATTTAGAGTTCCCACAGTCAGTGAACATGTCTGCTGCAAAGATGGAAATGTATTCATTAGAATGTGGTTGTAAACCTAATTGATCAAAATTCCCAGATCTAAGTGGCTTTATGCCAATTGAGGTCATAGTAGGCTTTTGCTAGCAATATATGGTGGTTAGGAAGGAGTGAGGTAACACAGATACTGTTGCCTTTTTCCTTCTACATAATCTATTTTTGGAGTGACCAAAAGTCTTTATTTTGCCAGTAAACCCATCAAGACAACCACTGCAAAATGGAATTCGTGCACTCACAGCAAAGTGAGCTGTCAAATCACATGCCATAAATGAAGATGCATTGGTATTTTCTCCAAAATCCAAGGGTTATTGCTATATCAAATAAATGCACTGTATTATGTGGCATTCTGCATAACAAAAAGGTATGGGTAATCTTAAACTGAATCTCTATGCAGTTGATGCAAAGAGTTAGAAGGCAGTAAAGCATAGTTTTCAGAAGAAAGTACTGCAATAAAACGATACCAGTTGTAGGTTCTCTCCTTAGGTTACATTTATTCAGCTGGTCCGTCTGTGCTCTTGCCAGTGCACGTATTCGACTGAATTCTTCCTTCATGCCCCAGAAAACACTTTCCAGTTCATCCCTAAAGATTAATGATTTCAGATATAAAGTATTATCCTGTGCTTTTTCTGTTTCCTTTAGCTCAACAAGCATATCGTTAAAAACATCAGCACCATCTGTGTTTGCAACCCAGACTTGAGGCCAGAAATTATGGGAAGGGATCCATCCATGATCCAAAATTTTAAGAAATTTTGATAAAATGGTAACTTCATAAGGTAGCTGATGGGAAGAAGAGATTCTCAAACTGGGCTGAAACAATAACACACAGAGATGTGATTAAACCTCCCCACAAACTAAATGATTCTTACTTACTATAGCCTCCACTAAAGAATACAACAAGCATACTGTAGGGATTTTGTATTTGTCTTTCTGGCCTCCAACAAAATTAATACTGGAGCATGAGGGGGTTATTCAGGGGGAAAGTGTGAGAAATTAAAATAACTGAAGTAACTTATGGCATAAAGATATCAGTGTTTTTCTCTGCTACATATATTATTTTTTTAAAAATAGAGAGTTCCAGCATGAACCCATATAATATCTTTATTTTTGGTATTCAGGATGAAAGCAAATTAAATTTGAGCATATTCCTGTCATTTATCCTTGAATGGTATGTAGAAAACAGCCCTTATTGATACCATCCATGGATAAAATGTCTCCCCTTTTGCAGTGTTTAAGCATATTTGGATAGTGACGGTTCACTTGGAGGAACTTGGAATCAGAAGAGGTTGACTGAGAACCTAGAGCTGTTTGGAGAGAGGAATATGTCCTAAAAGATGCAAAATAGTGAGCACAGTGAAAGATGAAACAATCACTTTGTTCTTTTTTCTTCTTGGAGATCATAATTCTGACTTTGAAGAGAGTCTGTACCAGCCTGATTCTTTTTCCAATCCAGATCCAGAATTTTTGAAAAACGAACCAGGCTTCAAGTATCATTTAAATCGACCCAGCAAGTGAAGGTTTTAATGCCTAGGCATACCCATTTGCTCTTCCGCTTGGACCGAGCCTTTCCTTTCTGTTAATTAAGGCACCAGGTGTCCACTGCAGCTTTTATGTTATTCATTGTTCAGTTTACAGCACACATCATCCTAAGCCGTCATTTTATTAATCACGATTTAATGGATAAGCCTGGTTTATTTGCAGTTGCCTCTCTACTTATATTGCCTAAGTCCTAAATCGTAAATTACAAAGCAAAAGCCAAAACCAAGCAAATCTCATTAGTTGTGATGTGTCAACCCAGCCTAAAAGAAGTTCTAGGCATCTATCTTAGAAGTGGGATGGGAGAAGGCAAGAAGTAAGGGTAAAATACCTTTTAAAACTAGAAAGCAAGGACAAACAATGCATTATTATAGGAGGGGGGGAAAAACCCCAATTCCATACCTTTCACAGACAGATGCAGAAGAGACCCCTGATGATAATTCCTGTCTAGACGAAGGATATTTTTCACTCCTTGCCTTTTGAAGATGATCAGAAGTAGGGAAAAAAAAGAAAGAAAAGAAAATAGTTGAATTATAACATTGTTACAAGAAGTACCCCTATAAATTAACAGAACCACAAAGTACTAATATAATATCCATTTGTTAATGGCATCTTGCCTTACTTTTTATGCAAAAAAATTAATAAAATAAAATCCATCAATCATTGTTTAGAAATATGTATGCTGGAAATCTATTATGGATCATATTATTTTTAGGTGCTAGAATACGCTCGGAGTATTTTGGGTAGCTGAGTTAACCAAGAAGTGCTGGTTTCGCACTTATACCTCAGAAATAATCAATTTAGCTAAATAAGAGGGACACATTGAATGCTGACTTGCATTTCATTCTTTTTTTTTTATTAAAGGCTTTCCCATAATTCAGTCATTTCCATACAAAAAGAATTCATACAAATATTCTTCCACCTAGAATTCTCTCCACATAATGCAACTGGGCAGGGATTACTAAGTCCATACATATTTATGCATCAGCCTTTGTACATTAACATGCATCATAAAACTATCAGGAAGAACTCCACTTTTGCTTTTTATTAAAGCTAATCCAGGGCTAATATAACATGTTTTTTTTTCAAGTAAGGAGAGAAGTTATTATATTTTACTACCACCTTGTGGATTACGCCTGTATTACATGGGCGTTTTATTTCAAAGCCTATTAACTAAGATAGTCTTCTTCGAGGGCAGTTTGATTTATGGGAACTTCACGGACATATCCTTGAAGCTTTCTTGATAGTTGTAAAAAAGTGGTATTCCACTGCTGTTGTTTTAAATCAGTTTACCCTACAGCTCAATTTTTTCCAGCGCATTCCCATGCATGCCCTAACTGGACCCACCTTGCTTATCTTTAGAGCCCCATTAAGATTGGCCAGGGGTTGCCACATGCTGCTAATCCATCTTTTACATAGCTTTCAGAGTTTAGAAAAGGTCTTCCTGGGTAAATGAAGCCAGTATAGTATGGTCTTTAAAGTAAAATTAGATATACAAAGGAATGACAGATTGTATATCTGCTTTTCACTCCAAAAGGCAGAGGAAATGAATTTGATTATTTTTTTTAATAGATAGACCAGTATTCCGAGTTCTTTATTTACAGAATATACTGCATTTAGTTTTTGGCTTATAAAATTAATTTCAGTCCTACAGTATCTCAATGTCTTCAGATCTCTACAGTATCTCTGAATTTTCTTACCTCTTTTTCGTATCTTGATACCTGTATGCAATTTTGTGCTTCATTTCTTTCTTTCAGCTGCTTTTTTAGATTCTTTATTTCATCTTCTTTGGCAGTGATAATAGATTCAAATTTCTTTTCCTTTAAATTACTCTCTTCTTCAGTTTTTTTTAATTTTACACTCTCACTTTCCAATTGTTCCTTTAAAAAAAAACACATACACACACAGAGAAAGAAAGAGCACAGTTGGTTAATTTTCAAGCTCTGAGGAATGTCATTATAGAATAGATTGTTATAGGCTAAATTAAGTCTTAGCAATCTGTGAAAAAGCTGTGAAAAGGCGAATTCCATGTTAGAGATCATTAGGAAAAAGATTGAAAAATAAAACTGACAATATCATCATGCCTTTATACAAATCTATGGTGTGACCACACTTGGAATATGGCACACAGTTTTAGTAGCTGTATTTAAAAAAAAAATTATGTGATGGAGCTGGAAAAGAGGCAGAAAAGGAGCAATTAAAATGATCAAGGAAATGGTGCAATTTTTCTATGAAGAAAATAGAAATGGTAAGTTAAGAGAGGTACAGCATAACAGTATATAATATGCCACAATGTAAGGGGGTAATGTATAGATAAGTTTCTCCTTCACTCATTGGAATTGTCCAGTGGAACTAAAAGATGGGATTTGTATGACATTTACCATTGAACAATGACTGACAATATCAGGAAAATCCATCAAGGATGTTGGTAGGGAAAAGTGATTACTAAAATAGCTAAATATGGCACCCTAGGTCCAAGATAGTATAGCTCTTTTCAAAGGCACCTGCTTAGCAACTGAGTGGGAAGTCCTATTGTCCTCAAAACCAGTTGTGGGCTTCTCAAAAGTCATGTGATTAAGGGACCAGACAGGGCTTCAATCTGATCAGGACTCCTTTTGTGCTCCTATATGAAATCAGACTTGAGTAAGTACCATTAGGTTAAGATGAAATAATTATAATTCATTTACTTACAACATGCAGTTAATTTTCTTGTGGACAATTATTCAAAACAATTGTACTTTATTTTGAACACATACATAAAAGGAGTCACACCACCACTATGCATATTAGTGCTTAGAAATGCAAGAAATGTTGTCTTATTCCATTTATATAGTCTGTTCACTAATATTTAATTAGTTTCAGCATGTGCTAGAATCAAGATAAAATATATTTAAGGAAAGTGACAATAATCTTCAAGGCTCTTAATTTCTGGAACAGTTAAAATGTAGCTATTTAGCACTTAGGATTTTGCAAGACTCAAGATATTATGCTTCAAAAAATAAGCTTAATAGTCTACTTTTAAATGGTCTACTTTTCTCCTGTGTCATTAGGATATAATCTATTAATTCTCTGCATATAATGACAGTCTATACCAAAAAGGGGAAGACCTTAGCAAGAAAAAAAATTAAAAAACCATGAAACTATACCACCACCAGCAGCGGCAACAACATTGTTTTCCTGAAGATGAAAATCTCCAGCTGTGATGGATGTGTGGCATTTGTCAATTTACTATGAAGAACAATAATTCAATGTAATCATATTATATGTTGCATGCGTGTGTTTTGAGAAATGGCAGTCCAGAGTCAAAACTGCAAAACAGTATCAGTAGTAGGAACATGGTGAAAATTATGAGTAGTTAAAGCCTTAGTTGGTTCCATCTGGTCAATCTGTTTAACTAATGACAAGCAAAACGACCGGAATACATTTGTTTTTGTTCACATTTTGAATGGGGAAAGAAGAAAAGTGTAGTCATATGAACTTCTTAGTGGTTCATCCATAAGATTTACTTCTAGATAGATATTGGGTTGCAAAATGCTATTATGAAGATAAGTATTTCCTCAAACTGAAAAGAGGGAAAACTGCTGCAGTGATGAAAGCTCACCTATGTAAATACATTTTTAATTCCCCAGTTGAAATTTCAAAGATTTTATTTATGTGTGACTGTATAAATGTATACATATTTATATAATTATGGTTTTATTTTGATATAGCAAGCCATTCAGAGTTGCCTTGAAACGAGATAGGCGGATAAGAAATAAGAAAATAAGGTGGATACCATCCGTACTTTAACCACTATTCAAAATACTGCTCAGTCATTCTCTGGGTTCTGTATGTCTTTTCTTTTTGTAAACCACCTAGAGAACATTTGGTGCTATTAGTTGCCTGAGTAAATGTAAATAATAAAATAAATTTGTGGACTTGTTTGATAGAAAGGTTTTAGAAGGATTAAATCTATTTTTCTATTTCTGGATGGGTGGGAAAAGCTATTAGCACCACATTTTGCTCAGAGAGGAGCCAAAGAAGATGGTAATAAATAATAGGAGAGAAACAACAGAAGAAGAAACAAATGAAAGATGTGAAAAGTACTGAGACAGTGACAGGTTTCTAAAAACAGCAACAAGCAGGCTGACCTTTTTAAGGAATATACAATTTTTTAAAAAAGAAAAAACATTTAAAACTTAACAGAAAGCAATACAATGGAACGAGGGCTTTCTAATCCCAAACTTTACATGATAAACTGAAGGAAATTAGAATGGACCTGGATAAGGTGCATAACTACATCTATTTATGAGACTGAGAATATTTGAATCCACTTCTTATTGCTAAAAATAAATCCTAAAACTCAAAACAACTAAACAACACATTAAAAATGCTTAAAGCAGAGATTGACAGTCTACAACTTCCAATATTATTTTGTCTCTAACTCTTGTTCCTGAAGCTCATTTATGAACCTCTGGATGGTCATAAACCTTTGATTTTCAAAATGAAAAGAATGCTGGAAGAATAAAAACAATTATAAAAGTCACATTATTCTAATAAACTAAACATTTATTCAGTTAACTTGTTCCTTGCCTCCTGGAACTCCATCATTCTAGATTTGCAGTAGTCTTCCTCCTTTCCTTGTTCTTTCTTAAGTTTGGAACTGCTTTATAGAATATCTGTGTTGGGCTATGTTATCTTCCTATCTCCTTCAAACCTTTGGACACCGCACAGGAAGTGGGGTGAATCCTTGGAAGTAAAAGTAATCCTAGGTCATTTTTTCCTCTCTCCTTTGTTGCTTCTGTAGTATTAAATTTTAGATTGAAGTCTTCTCATTACATGAGATTGAAATAGTTGAAGGGACACCAGGAAATTTCCAGCTGTAGGTTCTATTGGGAACTTAAATAAAAAACCCCATGCCCCCCCTCCCCCCAAAATCTTGGAACCTCCAATGACAAATTACTTCTGTAGTGTTTACACAGCTATACCTCCCTGGAGTTACAATGAGAAGAGTGTGATTTGAAGGAGATTTAATGTTTTATGTAAACAAACAACAGCATCACACTTATTCAAGAGAACACGGGAGAATCAAACATGAATATAGCAATGGAGAAAAAGAAGTAAAAATAGGAATAATTATTTTCCTATTATTGGCTTGTAGCCTTAAATTTCACATGTATGAAGAGCCGAATTCAGATTACATAGCCGCACTAACAAAACCATGTGCACACTCAATAGGAATCCTCACTATTACCATCTGATGAGTGGGACTAAGACCTTGGCAGTTGCTTTCACAATTTATTGTTTAGGTGTATATAGCAGGGAAGATGCTTATTTTTTTCTGACTTTCATCCTGCTCTTCCTCTATATTTCCCAATAAATCTATTCTTTTTCTGATCTGGAGGTGACCTGAACACTCCAAGGAGTGTCCCCCTAGTACATTTTTTTAAAATAAGCATGTTGCTACCTGTTTTACTGAGATATTCTTTTTCTTCTTACTTGTGTTTAGATAAAACAGGAAATACCTCTTCCCTCCTGACTTTCAAGTATGACAAACCCCCTCTCCTTTTGATATATACTGAAAATAATAGTACATAGTTTTAAAAACAATGGTATTTGTACTTCTTCATATAACGTTTGAATTTCAAAGGGCTTGCCATCTTTTATTTTTCCAATTTGTGTGACCCTCTTCTAAATTAGGTTAGTGTTACCACAGGTAGAGAGAACTGAAGCAGAGGAAAGGAGACTAGATTAAGGTTACTTTGTGAACACAATATTAGTTGGACATCTGCATGTTATCACAATGCAAACGCTGCTTAAACACAAATAAGCAAATATACTGAGGATATTTTTGTAGGGGCAGTGATGATTGCTATATCCATATCTGCAGTGTGTAAATATAGATACTATGTTGTTACCAGAGGAATGTATTTTTTCTTTTTGTTCCCAATTCCAAATTTCTGAAGCAGAAATTGCAAAGCTTGCTTAAAGAGAAAGGAGAAAAGAGAGAATGAGAGATTCTGAAATTAGATTTCTTCAACATAATTATCAAGTGTCACTAATTTGACAAAATAGGTATTCTTTATTAACAAATTAACACATATGATTAAAATATGCTTAGTTGACAGAAATACAAGTCCCTAGCTCATTATCTGCAAGCTAAAAAATAAGCTTTCATAAAAGAGTTTGATATTAGGGATTGAGAAAAGCTGCCTTAATCCACATCAGAAGATTCATTTAGCTAAGTACTAATCTTTTTGAGTTCTCCAAGATTCCAGACTGAGTTTTTCCCATTACCTACTAATTCTCTTATGTCAGCTAGGGATGGTAGAAACCGGCCAAAATCCCAAGCTAGCACTTCATATAAACCACATACTATTTCATTGAGGTAAGATCCTATCTATTGCTTAACACAAACAGACTTGGGGGACCTTCTATGCTTCATAATCATGTATAATCTTTAGAAAGACAAAAAGCAAAAGAGCTGTAAATAATACTGGAGACAACCTGCAGGCCTCCAGCTAGCTGCTCATCTACAATTCTTAGCATCCATCATCATTTGACATGCTGTCTAAGGTTGCTGGGAATAATAATTCAGGAGCAGCAGAAAATTCCTTGTCACTAGTTTACTGTGACCAATACGGTCATAAAGGAGAGAATCAAAGCTTTCCATTTTTAATTGGACCCTATATTGTGGTGACTCTTAATTGTGGCTAGTTGAAGAGTGTCAAATGATTCCAAGCAGGCTTGTCGGTGTACCTTATCTACATTTTGACAAGCTTTGACAAGGAACAACATGCTGCAATGGATCACAAACAGATGAATTATCTCTGCTGAGGGACAGTAGGACTGATGATGTCTTCAAGTTCATTCCCATTAAATGGGCTTTTCCTAATATAATATACCCTTATAAATTATCTTTTTCTCTTTCAAACTTTTAGAGCCACTATATATATATATATATATATATATATATATATATATATATATATATATATATATATATATATATATATATATATATATATATATATATATTTATTTATTTATTTATTTATTTATTTATTTATTTTTTATTTTTTATTTTTTATTTTTTTATTGATTGATTGATTGATTGATTGATTTGATTTATATGCTGCCCTTCTCCGGAGACTCAGGGTGGCTTACAATGCATTAAGCAACAGCCTTCATACTTTCGTGTATACCTGCTTAGTAGGGTTTTTGACCCTCCTGGGCGGTGTTCTTTTTTATACAAAGTAAGCTTATTGCCCCCACAATCCGGGTCCTCATTTTACCTACCTCGGAAGGATGGAAGGCTGAGTCAACCTTGAAATATATCTTAAAGCGTCCTACCTTCAAAAGCTTTTCTCTTTGCATTGCCATTTTCAGCTTTTCTTGGAGCTGATCAAAATCTGAGTTCAACAAGGTACCATTTTTTCTCATGTCTTTGCCTTCATGGACTGGAACTTGACTTTGTGTGTTGACTGTGAAAGAAAGTATTGTTTTGAATTAAAATATTTAGGTGGGTGTGAAAAAAACGCAGAATACATTAGGGTTTTGTTTCACAGATAAATCCCAATTTGAATGAAAAAATACAATATATAAAATTTCCTATTCCACCATCACACAGATAAAATAATATACGTGTTCTAAATAAAACCCTTTTTCATAGATATCCAAAAGACAACAGTACTATAAAAAAATTGTATAAATTTTAAAATAGCGTTTTATTGCTATTTAATATACTGCAAAACAATGCAAAATCTGTTAATTAAATCAAATTATTTAAAACAGTAAAACAGATACTCCACTAAACAATAAGTAATACAATGCAACTTAAACAGTTATTCATTTCTGGCTAAAAGTCATGATGAATCAAAGCTTATTTCTTTAGGAGTATACTTAATCCAATTTGAGGTTCAGAAAGAGGAGTTAATGACTAAACTGAAGGGTTCTTTCTGAATAAGTAGAGAGCTTGCTATCTTTCCCCCAAAAACCTTGCCTTAATCATTTGCTGTTTCACAAATGTGGAGGTGTTACTTTAAATATTGGCTTATTTAGATTTCAGCTGCTCTTTTGAGTGAATATTTGGGAAAGAGCATCCCTTAAAGTCAAGTTTACAACCTACTGGAATGTCTCAGAATGCTTGTACCTAACTTATATCTCTATACCATAAAACACCACATCTATATATTTTTAACTGTCATATAATCTTTTTAAATCCATCTCAGTGTGCATAGCAAGACATATACACAAAATGCACATGTGCGTTCACCTGCTCCCTCCAAATCGGGCATTTGATTGTTGCATAAAATGAGATAATTAAATGAGATAATCTAGGAACAGAACAATGCCATATGATTCAGCACTGCACTGGAAGGCCTTTCTTGAACATCTAGTTCAACCCACTGTTCATTACAAGAAGCCATTAAATTACTCCTGCTCTATTTGAAAATCTCCACTGTGAGGATCTACTACTGTTTGAGACACGTCCATGGCTTACTGTCAGGAAATTCTTTATAACACGGGTGTCAAACTCATGGTGGCACACTGCCGTCACATGATGTTTTGTGATGTTTTTTCCCTTCCCGGAGCTGGGGTTGGTGTGGCCTGCGCGTGATGCATCCAGCCTGTGGCCCGCCAGTTTGATACCCCTACCTTATAATGTTTTTTTTTTAAAATTTCAGCTCACTGATCCTTGGTCTGCCTTCCCTTTTAATAGAGAACGAGTCTGCACCTTCTTGCAGGTAATATTAATACCTACTACTTTTGCAAGAGAAATCACTTTTCTGTTTCCCTATTAAAATACCCAAAGCTTTTATTTTTCCTCTTTATTTTCTCATTAAAACAAATTATTTCCTTATTTTTGCTAATTATTTCCTTATTTTTGCAAAAATAAGGCTTTTTCACTTCCCCTTTCACTCTGTGTCCCATTCTGTCTTCCAACCCCTTTGTAGCATCTGCAAGGAGAACCAAACAATAGGATTTTTCAGAACATGTTCTCAAATACAGTACTATAGATATAAAGGGATGGCATTTCAAGGAGTAAACCGGTTCTATCTATCATCACCAGAAGAGCCATGGTGGCCCAGTGGTTAGAATGTAGTATTGCAGGCTAACCCTGTCCACAGCCAAGAGTTTGGTCCTGACAGGCTCAAGGTTGACTCAGCCTTCCATCCTTCCGAGGTCAGTAAAATAAATGGCCAGATTGCTGGGAGCAATTTGCTGACATTTGTAAACTCAGAGTGTGCTGTAAATTGCTATGGAGTGGTATATAAGCTAAGTGCTATTGTTAGAAGACCATTCAAGAAGGCCAGCTACTTGAGACAGGAGATGTTGCTCCTTTTATAGCACAATGAAATGAGCATTTCAGGCATGTGGAGCAGTGGTGGTTTGCTCTCAGTTCGCACCAGTTCCCGAGAGCCGGTAGCAGTGACGATATGACGTCACTGAGCCGGTTCTTTGTCATCGGAGCTTGGCCTCCCACCCGCCCTGGCGTTATGCTGACCTTGTATTTCTTCTTTTTTCGCCCAGCTGAGAGGTGCGGCAGAGCGGATTGCCGCACCTCAGCTGGGCAGATTCGCAACATGCTTGCGCAAAGCATAAGTTTGGCGCACAGGCGAGCAAAGTGAGCATGCGCACAGCGATCGCACGTGAAGCGCGTGCACAAAGAGAACCGGTAGTAAAGCCGGTTAGAACCCACCCCTGATGGGGAGTATCAGGGATGACCTTATTGTCCACTGTCTCAGTTTGCCACCTTGAGTGGTGGCTCCCCTTTAGCTAAAGGTAGAGCTAGCCCAGACAAACTACAGACATTTATTGCCAATATGTCAACAGCTCTATCCCAGGTATCACATCTGGCTTTATAGAAGAAAGTGGTCAAAAAGACATTGGATGAGCATATTCAGATGTCAATTCTGTTTCATAAATACTGTTCAGATTATCTCAAGTGTAAAATATACCTGTTTAAAAAACCCATATTAAGTCATAGACAACTAGGATTGGCTCCATGTCCACATTATGCTAAAATGGGCGTTGTCTTACCTGAACGCCCGTTCTGCGTAGCAGTGGGGCCAGCAATCAGGAATGGGTTAACTCCTTCATCTGTTCTGCACTGAGTCTGCAATTCGAGAAGCTCTGCCTCTTCCTCTTGCTTCCCAGATTGCCGACAAAGGAGACACTGCAGACTGGAGAGCTGAGCTGACAAGAGAACATTAGCAGCCACCCTATTCCACGGTGATGACCGGGAGAATAAGGGAGGGGCTGACTGCTGGCCCCACTGCTACGCAGAATGGGCGTTTAGGTAAGACAATACCTGAAGGCGGATAAACGGGGAAGGGGACGACCAAGTGGCCGTTCAGCAAATATCCTCCAAGGAGGCCTGAGTGGAGCAAGCAGCAGAAGTAGAAGCACTACGGGTCGAGTGTGTCGTGATACGGTGTGGAACTGGCAAGGACTGTGCTTCATAAGCCGTGGCAATAGTTGCCCAGAGCCAGCGACCAATGGGGAGGAAGATAACTTATGGCCCAAGGTTGCCGGTTGGAAGGACACGAAGAGACTCTCCAAATGCCTAATGGTATTTAATGTAAATACGGAGAGCCCTGCAGACGTTCAAGGGATGTCAGATACGTTCTAAATGATGGACCAGATTGGGACAAAAGTTTGGGAGAATCAATTCCTGAGACCTATGGAAAGGGGTATTGATCTTTAGGAGGAATGAAGGGTCCAATCGAAGGACCACATGGTCAGTATGAAAAATACAGAGGTCAGGTCTAGTAGAGGGGGCAGCCAGCTCTGAGATCCGGCGAGCCGAAGTGATGGTGACCAAGAAAGTCACCTTATAGGAAAGTTAACAGAGGTTAACCTCTCGTAGGGGTTCAAAGGGGCCCCCTGAGTGCAGAAAGCACTTTAGGGAGATCCCAAGTAGGGTATCTATGTAGGGCGGGAGGACGGAGGTTCGTGGCCCCCCTGAGGAATTGCCTAATCAGAGGGATTCTGGAGAGGGGCTCCAAGGACCAACAAGACAAAACAGATGATAGGGCAGCTACCTGTCTCCGCAGAGTGTTGGGTGACAAACCTGACATCAGACCGGTCTGCAGGAACTCCAAGACCTATTCTGTCAACGCCTCCATGGGGACCAGATCCCATCTGACACACCATCCATAGGAGGAGGACCAGGTCGAGTTGTAAATACGGTAGGTGGAGTCCCTTCGTGATGCCTGCAAGGTGGCTATAAACTCCAGAGGAGAGATTGTGGGACTGTAAGATCTGCCGCTCAACCGCCATGCAGTCAGCTTGAGCCATCTGACGTCTGGATGGAGCAAGGACCCCTGACTGAGGGTCAGATGGTCCCGGGGAAGTCGCCATGGTGTCGACTTGCCACTAGGTCTGCAAATCAGGGACGACAGGGCCAATGGTGGGCAATAAAGATCAGCTCAGCTTCCTCGTCCAGCATCTTCCGGATGACCTTGGAGATTATTGCCAGTGGTGGAAAGGCATAAAGCAGGTCCGGGGGCCAGGGGCTCCTCAGAGTGTCCACGCCCTCCGCCCCCAGCGATGGGAAGTGGGAGAAGAATCTGCTTGTCTGTTGGTGCTGGAGGCGAAGAGGTCGATCGCTGGGGCGCCAAACCGCCGGGTGATGTCCCTGAAGATGGAAGGGTGGAGAAGCCACTCTCTTTGGTCTACCATGGCCCTGCTGAGAAGATCCACTCTCATGTTCACTGTCCTGGAAATGTAGGAGGCCCGTATGAACCTCAGATGCCTCTCCGCCCAGAGACCCAGGCGTTCGGCTTTCTGCATCAGATGCCTGGAGTGGGTTCCCCCCAGGCAGTTCACATGGGCCTTGGCAGCCACATTGTTTGTCCTGATTAGAATGTGGCAGTCCTGTACAGTGTCCTGGAAGGCCCTCAGGGCTAGGTGAACAGCCCGAAGCTCCAGCCAGTTTATCGCATTGGTCAAGTCGGCTGGAGACCACTATCCCTGGGCAAAGTCCGAGCCCACATGGGCTCCCCAGCCGTAGAGGCAGGCATCTGTCATGAGAACTAGGCAATAAGGTTGTCTGAAACCCCGACCTTTGCCCAGAGCTGCAGAGGACCACCAATGAAGAGAGAGGCAAACTTTGGAGGGAAGCCAAATCAACTGGGGAGAGGAGCTCTTGTGAGCTCGTTGATACGGAAGGAGAAACCACTGCAGAGCCCTAGAGCGAAGCCGTGCCCAAGGCACGATGCCAATGCACGACACCATCTTTCCGAGGAGCTGGAAAAGCAGCCGGACTGGAACGGGCTGTCCCGATGCCACCATCGGGACTAGGGATTGCAAACTGGTTAGATGTTCCTGGGAAAGATAAACCTTGCACTGGACCGAATCTATCACTGCCCTGAGATTCTGAACGCGGGTCGTCAGAACCAGATGGCTCTTGGCCTTGTTGATGGAAAACCCGTGGCTCTGCAGAACCTGAATGGTGGTCTCCAGGTCCTGTAGCGCTGACCCCTCCGAACTGGACTGAATCAGTAGATCGTCCAGATAGAAATGAATCCTGACAGGCAGGGTCTGGAGGTGGCCCACCAGTGCCATTAATTTGGTAAACACTCGGGGAGCCGAGGAGAGACCGAAAGGCAGAGCCCCATACTGGTAGTGACGAGCAGCGTGGCAGAAACGAAGCAATTTGCAGTAGATCAAATGAATGGAACATGGAGATAGGCCTCCATCAGGTCGATTGACGTGAAGACATCCCCTTCCCTGATGGACTTCAAGGACTTGAGATCGAGAATAGCTCTCTTTCCCCCTGAAGATTTCTGGACTAGGAATGGGCGTGAATAAAAGCCTTGCCCCAGTTGCTCCCATGGAACCGGTTCTATGGCCTAAATTTGCAGAAGATGATTGATTGCCGATTTCAACTGGAGCCTGTGTGACCAATCCCACGAAAGGGGGCATCGGAGAAATTGGGTCGGGGGGGGTGGAGAGGAATTCCAGGGAGAGGCCAGAGCCGACCGTCTCTCTGATCCAAGTGTCCGAGGTGGACGCCTCCCACTGGTTGACAAACAGAGCCAGGAGGCCTCCGATGGGAGGGTCCGGTAAGCAGTCATCGGAATTTGCAAGAGGAACGTCTACGGTCCTGGTCCCTGAGCACTGGACCGGGTTGCCTGTCCTGGAACCTATCCCTATGTGGGGAGGAAAACCTGAAGGTCCTGGTAGTCGGGGCTAGAGCCTTGAAAGGAATGAAAGGAAGAAGAAGAATGGGAATCCATTCTTCGAGACAAGTTGAGAAGGATCTTACATTTATCCTTGGACTCAATGAGTAGAGGCTCAAGAGGAGCTCCGAAGAGTTGGCCCCCAAAGTAAGGCGATGATGTCAGTCGCCATTTGTTTTTGGCATCTGCCTGCCACTGGCGAAGCCAGAGAAGGCGGTGGGATGTAATATTAGAGCCTATAGCCTTAGCCATGAATCATGAGGTGTTAAGAGTCAGCTGAATACTCCAGAGTGGCCAATATCTTGTTCACATCCTGATGAGCCCTAGTATCAGAAACCGGCAATCAATCCTGTAACTGTTTGACCCACATGAGGGTAGCCCTATTAAAGAAAGATGCTGCTGACGATGCCCTAATGGATCAGGCCGCCACCTGGTGAGTCTTAGTAAGGGAGTGCTCAAGCCTTATGTCCTCGGGATGAAGACCCTCCTCAGGTGGACCTGTGAGTACAGAGGGAGAAGTGAGAGCAATCTCCGGGGGGTCTGCAGTGGGAACCTGCAGAATAGAAGAAATGTCAGAAGCCATATTATAGAGACATCTAAAAACACCTTCCTGGCAGCCTCTTTTATGGCCTTTTCTATGACCCGTTCCAGGGCCTTGTGCCTCTTGCTCTCCTCTCTTTCTGAGGCCTTGGAAGACCTAGGGGTCTTAGCAGGGGCCTTGCTCCGTTTGGAAGGACCTGGTTGCGAAGAGCCCACCGGATAAACTGAGGAGAGGTGTGAGGAGCCTCTCTTGGAAGGTCGGGCCAAAGAAGTTGAGGTCATCTGGAAGAAAGTTGTCCAAAGGACCACGAGGTGGAGGCAAAATGGTGGCTGCATTGAATCTGGAGGCCAGGAATTAAAAAGGCTCGCCACAATCACAGGGAATTGTCTTAGTGCAAAAGCACGAGGCGAAGTCAAAGTTGGTCCAACAAGAAGGAGGCCGAATCAAAATGGCAGCTGTTGTAGGATCCCTTGGTAGGAGCCGTTGCCTAAGTTCTCCCTGCACACCTCCTGAAATCCCGAGGCAGTCAGAATGGGCTTACCGGGGCTGCAGCTGAGAAGGCAGCAGTCGGCGACCTCTCCTGGTTCCACAGTGAAGCCCTCACGGCAACCAAAAATGGCAGTTAACCGCCGCTGCTGCAAAGGCATGTGTGCGAACCCAGGGACGCCGAACAAGAGTTTGCCAACCGGCCCGGCCCCCCGCTAATCAAGGCAGCCCTCAGCAGTCTCCAGCCGAGGCCGTTCACGCTGGAAGAGCAGGGTCTCAACCGGCTAACCAGGAGACACCTGCTGAAACCACCAATGCAGTCTTCAGCGGGCTCTGCGAGACAATAAATTACAAGAATCCAGCCACAGGGAAAATTACCCCTCAAAGCTGTGGGAACTCCCTTGTACAGGGAGCTGAAAACACTGCCAAGGCAGTCAAGAATGGACAGCTCAGTGAAGTCTGTCTGTTCAGATCGACTGAGTCTGAAATCTGGGAAGCAAGAAGAGGAAGAGCTTCTCAAATTGCAGACTCAGTCCGGAACAGATGAAGGAGTTAACCCATTCCTGACTGCTGGCCCCACGCTCTAGTAGAACACAAGGAAAAGCTCTTATACAACTCTGTGTCAAAATTTTAAAAAATCAAAGAAACCACCTAAGGACTTAGTGAATCTGGGACAGACACTTCCTACAGACTACTTAAATATGAATCCTATTGCTTTAGCTGTTATCCGTGGCTTCCACAGTTAAAGTTTAAAAATTTAAAAATGCTTTCCATTAGTTATGAAATAACACAGAGAATGTAAGTTCAATTTTTCCCCCCAATGTACAGTAGCATATTATTAGCAATTTTAAAGGGCAAGAAGATCCAAAAAAGTGATCAAGTGATCAGGCTGAAAAGATGAGTACTTTCAAGACTGGATGAAGGTGCCAACTGGAGGAAGTGGAAATAAAGTCCAGAATGGACTGCCAAAAATATTGCTGATCCACTCACAGTTTTCTTCTCCACTTTTAGGATTTCACTAGATAACCCATGACTCCTTGGGTCACCCTTTCAAATATTATTTCCTTACCGGATTCCTCAATGCCTTCAACAATTTACTGACTTCACTGGATGATTTGGAATACATTCAGAGACATATCTGCCTTGAAAATAGCTCACACTGAATGGTATAGCACAATCAAACACCAGCATGGGAAATCCCAAAGGTGCTTTTTCAAGACGTTTCTTGTTTTTCTTTGAAGACATTTTGCTTCTCATCCAAGAAGCTTCTTCAGCTCTGACTGGACGATGGGGAATGGAAGGATTTATATTCCTTTCAGACAGATGGTCATTTGCATTCTTTTAGAGAGTCCTTGAGGCCACTTGGGAGTTTTTTCTGTGTCCTCAAGGTGACCTGAGTAGTGAAAATGGGTGTGGTGTCTTCTTGGAACTGCTGAAAGGACTATGTTGTGGAGCTGCGCTTTCTGCAGGATGTTTTCTGCCCTGTGTCCCTTCACTGTTGAACATAGGCACAGGCTATTGGGGATGAGTCTGTGTTGTTTGCATCTCAAACTGAAGCACAAATGGTTCCTGTAGTCTATAATTCTTATGGAAATTTATTTATTCTCCTGCACCATGTCTATGGAGATTCTCAGTCATCCAGGTCATGGTTATCCTAAATGTTTATGTCATGTTTTATAAAATTTGCCAAATTTTAATTCCATGGGAGTTATTGGTCCTGGAGTTTGGACATATTCTGTAAGTGATATTTGAAGTATCTCGATTGAAAAAGTTTTGCCCTTTGGCAGGCAATTTCGCCCAGTTAAAATCAGTCCTTGATTTTTAGTCATCCCAATTTCTTGTTCAATATTCATACATCAACCTTTTATGCTATAAAATGGTGACTAGAAATTGTTTCTATAATACAATTCTGAATGGAGGCAAATCAGTTTATAAGAGACTGCTTGGTTTTTTAAAAAGTTTTTAATGTAGATATTTCCAGTAGGATCATGTGAAAATAAGAAGAGTCCAGTGACATCAAACACACAAGACAGACACACAAACACACAGATACATAAGGATGGGAAGAGACACAAACAGGGAGATAGTCGGTAAAAAGCAGGTTGAAAGCTACCTACCTCTGTTGGCAGTCATAGAAGCCAACTGTGAATTGAGTTTTGCAACAATGCTCATTAGAAATTCATTTTTTTCCTGCTGTTCATGTATCTGCTTCTCATAGCTGTCTGTCTGTAACGATAGTGTAATTGGAAGCAATCATTTTATGTTGATGAATAGGTTTTACCTCAAACAGGCACAAAGAATGGCTGTGCCATGGCATTAGTGCTTAGATTTTCTGTCTCAAACTCTAAATACCCTAGCTTGATTTTATACTCAAGGAGCTAGAAATGCCTACGTAGCTTGTTTCCCTTCTGTTTATTTATTGTATTCTCATTTACTTGTTGTTCTGAGGAACCAGGGTGGAATATAAGGCTTTGTTTACACACACACATACACACCAAATTTACTTCACAATAATCTGATAAAGGCAGGTGTGGCTGCAAAACAGTGACTTGTCAAAAGTACCAGTATCATATCCATGGTTGTACTCAAGCTTATCTAGTATCCTGTGCTGTACTGCCATTTTAATAGATATTCTGGATTTTTTCCACTTTTGACAAGACAATTATGGGCAAGAAAACAATTAGCTTTCTGGCACAGACAGATGAGTTGAACAATAGCAGTGCCACAATTTCCATTTTTTTCATTCTTCCACTCCTGAAAACCTTAGCTTCAAGTAGGCAACGGAAAGGGTGCAACTATCTCAAAGCACAGTAAGAGCTCAGCATATAGCAATAGCTGCATCATAAGCCCATTAAAAGGCAAAGAGGTCAGTATATTTGAGCAGCCTGGATGACCTCAGGAAGCAGAAGGAAGAGAAAAAGTCATTAAGACCCAAATTGAAAATGTACAACAGCAATGTCTTGTCAACACTTCTGTACAGAGCACATTCATGACAGCTAAAACAGACAGAAGAAAAGATGCTTTTGACAGCCAGCGTGCACAAGTGATTCTTTTAGAGTCAGATGGCAGCAACAAGTTAGTAACTACAAGATATACTTGACAACCAAATATCCATCTGTATTGAGTACCATCTGGCCGTGATGACTCTGGCTTCTATGCATTTGACACAGCTTTGATCTGCAGAGTCTAGCAAAACAAGTGGCCAATCAGAATCCACCATCAGCCATAAACTGACAGATGCTCCACCCAATCCCTGAGACCGTAGAGTAAAAAGGAGGAGAGTCACGGGAACAAAAGCCTCTTCTTTTTAGTCGCCCCAAGTTAAATAGAAGACATTCCTAAGTTGACAAACTTTAAGCAACTGCCTTATACTTTGCCCTTTGGAGTTTAAGGAGGGAAAACTTCAAACTGATGAACTAATTAAGGAAAAAGGGAATCCAAATGGCATTTGACACCCAAATACACACAATCTACTAATTTTGTTAATGTATTAAATGGTAATCAGGGTATCACAGAGGCATAGAAGCATACAGCGCATGGATAGATTTTGTCCTCTGCATCGGTGGGACCACTAAGCTGAGATCCACTAACTTGTTTATTGTACCATTTAGAGCAGGGGTCTCCAACCTTGGCAACTGTGAGCCTGATGGACTTCAACTCCCAGAATTCCCCAGCCAGCAAAGTTGAAGTCCGTCAGGCTTAAAGTTGCCAAGGTTGGAGACCCCTGATTTAGAGGCTCTTCATTCAGACTAAGAAAAAGAACCACTTGACTGTTCAGTAAACAAACTTCTCTAGGCAAAAACTTTCCCTGGAAAACATTTATAAATAATCAAAACAGCCAGAAATAAATTTAAAAGTTATCAAATAGTAATGGGTAGACCACTCCTTGGATGGATGGATGGATGGATGGATGGATGGATGGATGGATGGATGGATGGATGGATGGATGGATGGATAGATAAATAAATAAATAAATAAATAAATAAATAAATAAATAAATAAATAAATAAATAAATAAATAAATAAATAAATAAATAAATAAATAAATAAATAAATAAATAAATAAATAAATAAATAAATCTCAAAAAGAAGGAAGACAAACCCCAGTTCTGTGGTGTTTGAATTGAAATGAAAAGTGAAAATCCAGAAGGGTGTGAGCAACAGCACAAAGGCTTCCTGCGTAGCGGCAGAACTATAAATGAGACTGATCTACAGCCAACCCAGTAAAGGACAGTATACAGATAATCTTTGTTAGTGACTACAATTGCGACTGACAACTCAGTCATTAAGTGAAGTGATTGCTAAGTGAAACTACATCTGTGTTTATGATCTTACTTCAGCTTTCCTAGGACTTATTTTTTTTAATAAATGTTTTTTATTTTTTTTCAAACACACATACAAACACACACATTTTTTTCTGAACAGAGTATTGGCCGAGTCAAAATTTGTACCACTTTTAGTTTCTCGAACACCATATATATATTTCACTTTTCGACATAACATTCTCTCTAATTTTTTGTTTTATTTTCCTTCTGTTTCTTCTAATATATAAACAATATTACCATTCACCCTGATCTCTAATCTTAATCAATTTTTCTTTTTCCACTCCTCTCTTTACTTTTTTCAAATTGAAACCCTTTAAATTGAAATCAACCTAACTCTAAATTATCTTATTCAAATATTCTCCCATTACTCCCTTTTTACAATATAATATAATTTCAAATATTTCCCCTATATTCCATCATTCCAATCCTAAATATTTAATATTAGCTTTCCTAGGACTAATTATTGGATTTTGTTTGATGGGTTTTTATATAAAGATGCCAATGATTGAATAAGGAGCCTTTTACATGCAAAACCACTGAGCTATAGTATATTCTTCTCATTCCTCTTAAGAATTCATCTCCCTATAATGTTCTTAGACCAGTGGTTCTCAGCTACTGTGCTGCAGCATATGGGTGTTCTGTCTGTCTGTCTGTCTGTCTGTCTGTCTGTCTGTCTGTCTGTCTGTCTATCTATCTCTAGTTCTTTCTATGTATCTCTATCTATTTCTATCTATCTATCTATTTCTCTCTCTCTCTCCCATATATTTAATACAGTGCAGATATTTTTTAAAAATTATATAACTTTCCTTCAAATCATGTGTTACATACTATTTAAAAATACATATATAAGTAATAATTTTGTGGTGTACCACAGAGCTACTGCTCTATATTCAATATTGTGCCATGGATTGAAATAGATTGAAAAACACTGCACTATACTATATTTTTAAATTTAACACTACTTTATAGTTCATTTCATCTTTACCTTCTGTAATACAAAGCTACCAGCAAAAAAAACAAAAAACCGAAACATTTCACATGCTGCTTCTTCACTGTTTCCTCATGCAAATGTGGGAGACTTCTTTTCCTACTATCAAGCTCCTGACTATCTGTCTCCCTGCAAGCACAGCATCCTCTGACAAAGGCAATACTAGAGGCCACTGGTGGTACATGTCAAAACTGCCTAAGAGTTGAAAGAGAAAGGCAAACTATCCTTGATGGAAACAAAAGTATTCAATTTCATAAACGAACTATATTAATCATGGTACAGCTTCATAACCCGTGAGTGCATGATTTTGGCAGATAATCAGCACAGCATTATTGAACTACACAATATTTCTGTTGTGTGGGAAATCTAAGTTGCCCTTTTTTTCAGAAGCAATCCTAAAGGAAATCTTAACTTGTAGGGTTAGATACTAAAAACATAAACATACCTTTTGCTTTAGTTCTTTTCTAGCAAAATCTCTCTCCATACACGCCTGTCGAAACGCTTCATATGCCTTATTAAGCTGCTCTGCAATATTTTTATCCATACTTCCCAGCAATATTTCATCACTGATGAGATTATGAATGCAGCAGATCTGGTTAAATTACTTTAGAAAAAAAAAAAGGAAAAATATTGGTTATTGTAGTAGATTATTTTTGCTGCTTGTCCAAAGAAAAAAACAACTAACCGAGCAAATTCCTAGGACAAGTGTTGCTCCCCCCTTCACTTTTAATTTGAGGATCTCTTTTTAACATGGATACATTGATATTCCAGGTACAAGTAGTCCTCGACTTATGACCACAATTGAACCCAAAATTTCTTATGGTAACTGAAACAGTTTTAAGTGAATTTTGCTCCATTTTACAACTTTTCTTGCCACAGTTGTTAAGTGAATCACTGCAGTTGTTAAGTGAGCCACACGGTTGTTAAGTGAATCTGGCTTCCCCTTTGACTGCTTGTCAGAAGGTCACAAAAGGTGATGACATGACTCCGGGATGCTGTAACTGTCATAAATGTGAGTCAGTTGTCAAGCAGCAGAATGTAAACCACGTGATCGTGGGGATGCTGAAACGGTCATAAGTGTGGAAAAGGGTCATAAATCGCTTTTTTCAGTGCCACTGGAACTTTGAATGGTTACTAAGTCAAGATCTACCTGTAATACATGAAAGAATCACACAGCTACTATGAATTCAGTAACCACTTAAGTAATCATTTAAGAATTTGGATTACATAAATTATAAATGCATGTTCCATGTAGATGCAAGTATTTATTCAAGCTAGCTCACTCTTAAGAGTTCAATTCTGAGCGGCTCAAGGTTGACTCAGCCTTCCATTCTTCTGAGGTGGGTAAAAGGAGGACCCAGATTGTTGGGGGGAAATATGCTGACTCTTTAAACCGCTTATAGAGGGCTGTAAAGCATTGTGAAGCGGTATATAAGTAAGTTCTATTGCTAAATTCAATAAAGCAAGCTTTCTGGCAACCCACTAAAACAGTCCAAAAGGCAGTAACATCTCCCCTTGTCCAATCATCCCCGCTTCCCTCCAGAAAGAAATAAAAAAGCTACAAACAAGCCATCTATATTGTTTGTTAACCTGTATTTCCTTATTGTGTGAGGATGCTCTTTGTGCATGCTCACAGAAGCAATAGTGCTCTCCCTGTTTTGCTGCTAGGAGTTAGCAAGAAGTGGTGGATGTATGTGTGCAGGTGAGACTGGCCACTCATGTGAACATCATCTTGCATGCATCATGGGAGTTTCCAGATGGGTGAAGGGGAGATCCTGGTAGTGTGGGATCAGGTGGATGGAGCTGTGACAACTCCTCTGCTTTTGCTGTATGTCTTTGGCCTCTCATCCTCCAGTGAGAAAAGGGGCTAGAAGAAGCTGCTGGTACATTGCTGAGAGCTGAGACATCCCATGGTGATGGGAGAAAGAAAAAGTAAGAGGAGGTTGGAATGGAAGGGATGTGTGGGAAGCCCCGGTAGAGTAGCCAAGAACAGCAAAATACTGCACAATTGGAGACCCCATGATGGTTATGGGGTCATGGAATGGAATGAGTGAAGAGCTTGGACAGGTTCATGAGGGAGGGAATTATGGGCTGTAACTGAAGAGATTACTTGAGTCCAGTGGAGAGGATAGCATGAGAAAGAAGGTGACTCCATCTTAATTATGCTAAGTATAAACTGAGTTGGAGAATTTCTTTGGCAGGCTTTTATGTTTTTGTTATATTATCCTACAACCAATAAAGTTATTTCCAGGTTCTTTTTTCTGAGCTTGCCATCCTCATAGGACCAGACAGGTTGTTAGCAGACAGATGCTTACAGACATGGCAGCCAGAAATAATGCCAGGAATGTTACCATGTTGGGCAGCCATGCATACATTGGGTATCCTGGGAGGGACAGAAATACTGCCACTGGTGAGGAGGAAGGAAGGAAGGATCAGGCTAACTACTTAGTGCTATTCCTCTCAATCTCCCTCTTAGACCAGCCAGTATTTCTGTCTTATTTCACCCCAAGCAGTATTTATAGAAGATCTTTGTGAACGCTTTTCATTTTGTTTTGCATGCTCGATGTATAAATGAATGCTCTTTAATAACTCCACAGCTCCCCAAGGAGTCCATGACCCACATTTTGGGAACCACCATAAATATTTAAGGCTGAAGTCATCATCTATTTTTCTGGAAGATCAGCAGGACTGATTTATTGCTTAAGCCAGCAGTCACCAACTTTCTGGCACCAGAAACCGGTTTCATGGTAAACAATTTTTCCTCAGACCAGGGTAGTGGTGATTTCTCATGCAACATAGATCCCGAGCATGCACAGATGAACCTTTGCTCATTCACCTGCTGCTTGCGTTACCTGGTTCCTAATAAATCTCGAACTGGTATCGATCTGCGGCCTGGGTATTGGGGACTGCTGGTTTAAGCCATAAAGGTAAGTGTGTAGTTTGGGCATATTAGCTTGCGTGAATACAGCCATTTGTGGTTTATTTAAGAAATCATAATTAAGCAAACCCTGGCTTATGAACCAGGTCAGAAGAATGCAAGATTTGCAAGAGTTTGAATCCAGAATGTGCATGATTTGCAACATGTTGCCCTTTTCTGGAAAACAAAAATGAAAAAGCTTGATATGCATTCAGATCCTATAGACACCACTGTACCTTTCTTTTAAAAAGCTGAAGTGATAAGGAAAAAAAGCATTAGTTACTGCTAGAAGGCTTATAGGAAGAAAGCAAGAAAAAGTAAAAAGGAGAGAATTTATTGCAAAGGAAACGGTTGGAAAATTCTTTTCTTTAATCAAAAGCTCCATCGAGCCCAGCAATTTGTTTTCTAATGGTGATTAGTAAGAGTTGACACTTGAAAAATTATAAACAAAGGAAAAACCCAACATCAAATTGTCATAGGCACACCACCTTTTGCCACAGTCTTTAATGTTTAGATCTAGCAATCTATATATAGATTGTTTATTAAAAGTTATTTTTCTTTTGAAAATGGTACTCAGTGGCTAATGTAATTATACAGTTTAATTAAATTAAAAGAGTATTAAAAATCATAAAAAAGAGAATGACCTGATTAAAACTCTCTTCAACAATCCAATAAACACTTAAATTAATAGAAACATCTCTATTAACAGAGAAAGAAATAGACCAATCTTGAAGACACATTTCAAGACTTGGGGAAAAACCATTCAAAAGGCCTTTCTTAATTTCCCCACGAAGTGTGACTTTAAAAAGTCAGTGGAAGAAAAAAAATGTTTTTCCAAAAAACCTTAACATTTAGATAAATTCATGAGATGAAAAAGCAGTGTTTCAAGTTAATTTAATCCAAGCCACATATGCCTTAAAAGTTACAATGAGAGTACCTTATAAACAGATTTATAAATATTGAAACTGGGCTATCCAAGAAGCCATCTGTAATTTGCAATTTACAAAATCCTTTTCTATTACAATGGGCTGTCTTTTGAATTACTGAATTTTAAGACAATTTAACTTGCTAACTAAAAGCAGTCAAATATAATTTCCCATTTAATATTACCCTATTACAATAAAACTATAACGGAATAAAAATTGTTAAAAATCAAAGTGTTATTTTAAACCTAAATGATCAGTGGACAAAAGCACTTAAGATATTTATCTATTAGCTAAGCCTGTTTGCAGCACGCTACCATGTGACAACACAAATACAAGATGTAGTGTGAATATGTAAGGAAAATACTCGAGTTGCCACTATAATTCTTTTAAAATATGAGACCACCTAATGCAATACCAGTAATGAAGGTTACTATGGACTGGAACATTCCGTATTCCCTGTGTAGATCGAAATGTTGCACTATTCTCTTTAACCACATTTTTAATGCTAGTTGAAAAACCAAAACCAATTATCTTTCCTCAGATTTCATACCAAACAAACAAGAACAGCTTCCAGAACATAATTAATTAAATGTGACAAATTTCTAATTTAAACAGAGTCAACTTTGGCACCAGCATTCTTTTGCTTCCCTATTTATCATTGAGGGAAAACTATTTTTTAAGGAACCCTTACTCACTCCTGCTCATATTCTTTGCATTCATTTTAGCTGAAACATAATGGTTTATAGATTTCTAATTTATTTATTTATTGGTTTATTTATTGGTTCAATTTCTAATAGTGCATTCCCAAGCCAGTTAACTCATAAGCGTTACCAAACTCAAGGAATCTACTGCAATTTGTAGGCTCAAGATGGTTGCTTAAGAGATTTGAGTTTCCAGCTTTTAATCGCTTATCTGAATAGATGCTTGATAGAACTCACAAAAGGCCAAAGAGTTAACTCCATCCATTGTGCAACCATCCTGAAGGAGTGGGATCTGAATGAAAGGCCAAAAATTACTCAGTATTTTTGTTGCAGAGGACTAATCAAGTTCTTCACTCGGTTGGGCTAAAATGAATTCTTCCCTCTTGTAAGACTGAGGAGACATATTTGCCTTACTACCGACGTCTCCTGTTTCTATACTCTTTCATGGCCCAGCAATGCTCATGTTAATTCAAAAGTGAGCCCCACTGAATCCCTTGAGAAAAAGGTACAGGATTAGAGCCCTAGGGAACTATTAATTCTATATTTATGACAACTGTTGCCATGGTGTTATGTTTCTACAATTGCTGAGCTTTCCAACCCAACAGTAGCCAAATGTGTCAGAGTTTGATAAATGTCACAAATTGGCATTCGCACCATAGTGGGGGGGATGGGGGACGACTATAAAGACATTTGCATTGTTCTGCCAAATGTTGTGTCTTCAAAATGGGAATGAGAGCATCTTCTTAATAATTAATGCATCAGGTCACTCAGCCAGGCAGGACTAGAGCTAGGGAGAGAAATGGATCCTTGGCCTTGATTATGGCAGTTGCTTCGCAGGGCTTCCATGTTAGGTACCAGTACTTCTTTTTTAATTTTTTTTGAAATAAACAAGGAAGCATAAAATATACTCTTTGGGAGAAAAATAAGATTTTTTTAAAAAAGAATGTGCGAATAAATATAGTACAGGTAATCCTTGACTTGCAACAGTTTATTTAGTGACCGTTTAGTGATCGTTCGAAGTTATAGCGGCATTGGAAAAAAAAGTGACTTACAACCGTTATGCACACTTACAACCATCACAGCATCCCCAGGGTCACGTGATCAAAATTCAGATACTTGGCAAGTGACTCATATTTATGACGGTTGCAGTTCCCAGGGTCATGTGATCCCCTTTTGTGACAAGCAAAGTCAATGGGACAGCCAGATTCACTGAATAACTGTATTACTAACTTAATAACTGCAGTGATTCACTTAACCTCTGAGGCAAGAAAGGTTGTAAAATTGGGCAAAATTCATTTAAGAACTGTCTCGCTTAACAACAGAAACTTTGTGCTCAGTTGTGGTTGTAAGTCGAGGATTACCTGTACACAATCTGTGGGCATTGTTTCTTCTTGAAAGCATCCAAACTTATATTTTGTCACAGGAATCAACATTGGAGGTAAAGGAGGGGGAGGATTTAGGAGGCTTGAAGATTACAACAGGATAGCTTCCAAGTTGCCATCCCATCCTTTTGAAACAACTGATCCCAATGCAGAGATAAAAGGACCAAGAATTATTGATAGGGCAGGCAGCTCCCCAATATGAATTCTATATACACAGGAAATAAACTACACACCTGTCTAGAAAATACAAATCTCAAGGCAATATGCGTGTGATGGGTTACATTTATACTATATGAAACGAAGCTGAAGGTGCAGGCTTGTATCTGCTCACCTCCCTACCCCCTTGAAAATAATGTCCAAGCCCTGCTCACAGAATGCCCAAGTGGGTTTGGAAACTTTTCCATGGAATCTGCAAGAACTTGATGAGATATGTAAGAGTTTAAAGATAAACTCTCAAAAGTTATTTCTCAAGAACAACAATCATAACCCAATCACTGAACTTTGATTTGCTTGGTTGAAACAACAGCCTCCTATTGTGTAACTAGAATTGTGTAATTCTAGTTTTAATTTTTGTATGCTGAAATCTTTAATTTTCCATTTAAAATAACAAGAATTTCTCAACCGTGGCAACTTTAAGATGTGTGGCCTTTAACTCCCAGAATTCTCCAGCCAGCATGCTTAAGTCACTCATCTTAAAATTGCCAAGATTGAGAAACATTCACTAAAGAATGGATAGACTTTCTGGGACAGTAGTTGATGCATCTAACTTCATGAAATACATAAAGTTGCATAAATAAGATATAGTGAACACGATTTTATTCTCAATTTTCTGGTATTAGAGCTTTGTCTCTTAATCAGGGATTCTTTTTTCTTAACTAATTGGTTCCATAGCCTGTAAAAGTTTGAAAATCCCTGTTGTAAAAGCATCCCAAAGGTGCTTTTTCAAGAGGCAACTGGATTTCTTTTGTTTTTCCCTGAACACGTTTCGCTTCTCATTCAAGAGATGATGTAATGGATTAAAATTTTGCCGGAGGTGGGCTTAGATGCCATATCAGTTGCAATTGAATACAAATGAATCAAATGGGGAAAAAGTTATCTGGGACTTAACCCCACTGACCTCAGAGATTAGTAAACAGATGTGAGATTGCAGTGGAAGTCTTTAAAACAGTTTTTCGAAACAGGATTTCTGGTTGTGTTGGAGTTCAATTTCCATAATTCTCATCTGGCATTGGCAAAAGATGATGTTAGCTATAAATGGCAGAAGTTTTATCTAACCCAAGATTGAAGAAGCTACTCGGATAAGCAGCAAAGCAAAGAAGTCCAGTTGCTCAACTTCCAGACATCTAAAGTTAAATCATTATGCAGGAAAATCAGAAGCAGAGCCAAAACAGTTATCCAACACAATTAAAAGTTGAAAAGGAAGCCTCCTTCTGTACCAGATCCAAAAACTCACTTCTCTTAATCAGTAATTGTTTGATCCCTGAAGAATTATTACTATACAATATTCAGATAATGGGAACAATAGAAATATTGTAGCTACACTGCATTAACTTGAATCATTGGGAAACTTTCTTGAAGAATAACTGAAAAAAATGAAATCAACGAGACTGGATTCTTTTCTAAATTTATTTTTTCACTGGAGCTTCCTTTAAAAAAAATGCTAGACAACTGTGCCAATGCAGCTTTTTAAATAGGTAAGACCATCAGAAATAGAAGTGGAAGACAGTTCTTCAAAATAATAATCCAAATTAGACTTCATGAGATCCTGGTGAAACATTTCTCATTTTTAACCTCATTTTCCCCATTCCTTTCAAAGGTATGAACAATAATTTAAATAGAAACAAAAGTGGTTGATTTTTATATTTCATGCCATGAATTGAATATTATTTGGGGTCACATCACTTAAAGTATGTTATTTAATATGCATTGATGCATGCAATGCTGTTTTGAAGCTGCCTCATAATTATCTTAAAAATACCTATGCACTGCTTAGCAAATTATTGCAAGTTGTCTTGAAAAAATAAAAAGAAGCAACTCTTACCACAAGCTACTAAAACCTAGGACACCTTCAGTCTCAGTTATAAAGGACAGATAAGACCCATATAGAAAAGTAATGGGTGCATTACAAAATAATGCTTTTTATTATTTCATTTTTAGCACATTGTCTAATATCATAGGACAGTTTTATGAGCATCCTTAAGGATACTCTTTTTTAAAAAAAACATTTTTGAGATGCACTATTGCAAGAAAGGTACATTGCTTGCAACAAAAATCAAAGTCAACATAAACTAGAGATTCAATCATCTGGAAAAGAAATATGGAGAAGGATTTTTCCATACTGCCATAGCTTTCTAACCTGTTTGGACCGTAAGTATCAACGTATCATCTCATTCCCAGAAAATTACCCCAAATCTTGCAAGTTCACTAAATGCTGCATATTTTATTAAGCAAGACTTCTAAAACTCTAAAAGAGATTGAATGAAATTTCAGCATTCTCACTTGAGAATTTGGCAATGTTTAGAAAATGTTTTTAATTGTTAGGGTTTCTGGAAGCTTTTTTTTTAATGGTAGGAAATGAATATTCTGTAATTTGCTATGCATAGTTGCTATTCTGGGGTCAGCCTTTTTTCTCTTGAAACATAAGTATTCTTTTAAAGAAAAGCTCCACAACCTGTCCCATTGGCCAGCAAAGAAAAAATATCTCTTTCTTTAAAGAAATGGAAGATTTGTCCTGTCAGAATCTCTACTTCTGAGCTACTTAGGCATAGCTTTTTTTTTGTTCAAGTCAAGAACATAAAAATACAAATATTGTTATTTATAACAAAGAATATAAGGAATGTGCATCATACCAAAGCTCACTAACAAAGAGAAGTACACAAAATAGGGAAAAATATTTTACTGGATTCACCAGCTCGTTGAACCAGAGGAAAAGATAATACCTGAATATCCAAGTAGCTGATTGAGATGCAAAAAAAGACAGAAGAAAAAAACCCCCACACCAATGCAAAGAAGTATGGAAAGAAGAATGGCAGGTGTAGAAAAAGCAAACAAACTGAACATCACAGTTAAGAACAGTCTAGTCAATATACATGTAAACAGTCTACAATTGTTGGACATGGAGCTTGATTCTGATTCTCTATTTAGTCATGAAATTCACAGTTGATTCTGAGCAAGTCAGAATCTCTTAGAGAGCTCAAACCCCCTGAATTGTGTTATTCTTCTAAAACCTCTAAAACCTAACATGTAACTGCCACATAACCTCAACAACTATCAAATTGTATGACTGAAGGATGAAATTGTTAATTGAGAGACTGGAGGGTGACAAGGACATTGAAATGCATGAGAATGAAATCAGAGTTAGTCTTCATTCTATCATTTTTTGCAATTGTGACTGCCAAGTCTGCCATTTTAAAGCCAGGTTCAGAAGAAGATATTCCTAAAACAGTTGTGGGGACAAGGGAACAATCATAAAGGCTACCTAGTACCCCATGGTAATTGGTGTAATGGTTGTATTAATTAGTTTGAAGCTTATTCTACAGCCATATACTATATTCCATCTTGCAGGAATTATGAAATAGAAACCTTGCTTAAAAAGATGTTATTTTTTAGCATGCATATATGTGTGTGACGACTTTCCTTTTAAAAATATCTATGATCATACTTAACTGAAATTCTTTAATTTTGCATAAAATTATTATAATTAGAAGATACAGCCCTTCTCTTTTGTTCATTGCTGAAAGTAATTCTGACATGTTTTGATAGAATTTAATCCTAGCATCCGAATACAAGCAGGTTTTTACACTCATACACGCTCTACTCATCAGTCTCACAGAAATTTTTAACTCCTCCTCTACGGAGTTTTCAGCATCTACATTATTATGACAAATGCTTAAGTGGTTTAACTATTTAAACAGATACTTTCAATGACCATTTTTCAGAGGCGAGATATTGAATTGGGCGGGGTTCAAAATCACCCAAAGCTTAGTTTGCTTAAAAATGGTGGCTGAACAAGCACATAATATACTAAGCTGAAACTAAGCAACCTTGATTATGGCTGAGAACGGTATGTGAGTTCTGTCAGTACCTTTCAGCCCTATCTTTTTTCTAATTCTAGATTTGGAGAGAGGAATGGACATTTTTTTAAATAACATAATTCAGGATTTGTCAGTATATGCATCATGATTGTTGAATAAGCTGGTGTGGTTTGCAACACAGTCTGTTGCAATCTTTTCTTGCCACTTGTAACTTTTGTATGTACAACTTCAGCTCTGTTCTCAGACCCACCTTCTAAAGTTGCCAGACCATAGAGGTAATCCTTGATTTATGACTGTAATTGAGGCTGGAATTATGGACATAGGTGTAGGTCATGCTGCTCATTAACTAGATCACTGCACAACTGCACTTGATTTCATTACCTTTTTTGCAGTGGTTGTTAAGTGAATGTGGTGGTCCTTAAGCAAATCCATTGTTTGCTGTAATGTTTTGGGGTTTTTTGGAAACCAAACAAATGCCTGCTTCTGGCAAAAAAAGTCATAAATCATGATCACATGACCAAGGGATGCTGCAAACAGCCATAAATGTGGGCCTGTTGCCAAGCGCCCAAAATGTGATCAATCTGATTGTGGTGGGCAAACCACTTCCAAAATCTTGCCATGAAAACTATGGGGATTTGTCTAGAGGACAGTTGCTAGAAATCAATACTGACTGGAAGGCATCATACGTACATTAAAAAAAAGTCAGTTGATTGTAGATTTTAGAAGGAAAGGCATAGCATTTTCATCTTGAGGAGCAGACTAATGTTCTTGAATTCAGAGGGGGGGGGGGAAGCTATTCTTGCATATCATATTCAGAAAACAATCAGAGCATATTTTACCCTGTTCTTCGCATGAATCTAAAACTAAAAGAAAACTCACTTTAAAGGAGTTTTCTTCTAAATTAATGTACATGAATAGAGATGTGAACCTAGCTCTTTTAGTTACAATCTATGATTAAAGGTTCATAAAGGTGCATATGATTAAAAAAAATAATTCCCACTGATTTCAACAGAACCATGATGTTTGTTTAGCCAAAACCACCCACAATTGACTGCACTCAGAGAACATAATAAATAGGATACAGAATGTATGGCTGGATTCACACGCTACACTAACTTCTAAACAAGCAATTAATTCGACTTAATTAGACGTAGTTCTGTTACTTTCAGGAAATAAGTGTTCACTGGATGACCGTGAAAAGGCTTCAGCAGGGTAATTTCCACCTCTCTTGACACTACAAAGATGGAAACCTTTCATTAAGGGAAACTGGAAGGAAGAGCTTCACAGCCTTTCAGGATTTCTATTCCAGTTCGCAATCCAATCTAGGGAGAAAGAGCAAAACTGGTTCCCCAAATACTCGCCCTTTGGAATTTCTAATTGGGTGTACTTTCCCAATTAAAAACCAAAACAAAAAACAACTTCCACGGTCTGTGTTCAAGGCTTCCGGAACAGGAAGTTTTCTCCGGTCCTCGGCCCTTCCGCAACTGGATCGTAAACACCCGGAGGTTACGAGACACCCAAATGTTGTTTTGTGTGTTACTTATAAGAGGAAACGAACCGGCGATTTCTTTGCTCCAGGTATAACTGGTTTTAGACAAAGCAGCCACCCCAGCCGCCTCTCCCCCCCCCCCCGAACCTCCGGGTACTTTTCCACCTTTGTGAGAAAAATCTTATGAATGACAGGACGCGCGGAAATCCACAACCCCTTGTGGCGTTGTGACCCCAAAAGGCCCTGGCAAACAATGGCAAAACCGGCCAGGAAAATACAGGACGCGGGTTAAGCCCGCATCTCCTTTGCCCAACACACCAAATCGGGAGCGCTGCTCGCTACCCGGATTAGGGGAGACGGACCAGAAAGAAAGCTTTTTGTTTACAACCGCCTAGTTAGAGGTTCGAAGGCAGCTTTCGAAATGCAGCTAGGTAAAGATTTTTTGGTTTTTTTTTTGCTTTGTGAAGAGATTGTCCACCAAAAGCTAAGAAGTCCCGGACAGGGCTTAAAAATGGAAAGAAAAACGGAAGCAGGATTGCTAGCTGAAGTATAAAGAACTGGGGTGGGGTGGGGGGAAGAGAGAGAAACTTTGGGGGAACCGAGAGGAAAAGAACTTGGATGTTAATGTGGCTTGGAGAAAAGAAGCGTAGCGATACAGTGAAAAGAGCGTCGGCGAAAAGTTGCGGGCTCGGCCGCTTAAGCGGGCGATGTCTTATAAAAGGCGAGAAGAAACTTACGAAGCCCCCACCGTGATCGGCTACGCGCTCCGAGCGCCTCGGAGCAAGACCGAAACTCCGTCGCGCCACCCAGGAACAGAGCGAACTTCCTGCTGAGCCGCCGCCGCCGCCGCCATGTGATCCGCCGCGTACAAGCCCTGCCAGCTCTCGGCAGCTGGGCTAGTTCGGCGGGGGTGGCAGGGACGCGGATCTCGGCCTTGCTTGCCGCCCTTCCCGCGGGCTTCCCTGGTTCCCCGACGGGCTTTTCTCTGCCTGCCCTAGTCGGAGAAAGAGGGCAAAATGGGCTCTTTCTCGCAGCTTTCCCTCGCCCGTCTTCTTGCCTCTGGCTGGGCAGCCCGGTGCAGGGGGAACTTTTCCCGCCCGTCACCCCGCCGGGAGAGGAAGGGGCGGCCGGGGGAGCTGCTGGTTTCCCGAGCGGGAAGCGAGGGAAAAACAAAAGTGGCAGGAAGAGCCTCTGCCCGTGGTTTGCCCGCTTGCTCGCCCGCACCGGGAGAATTGGGCTGCTGCTGCTGCTGCTCTGCGCCCCGGTCGGTCCAATGCCTAGCGAGAGGTTGAAGCCGACAACAGGAAGGTCGTCGGCCTTGCGCTCCTCCTTGCGGCTGCCTTCTCTGTTTCCCCTGTGAGAGAAACGGATAATTCTCCCTTTGGCCTCTGGGAATAAAAGGTCGGGGGACCACCCGGAAATCCTCCCAATCTTTCCCTAGGCAATGTCAAACAATCGGAAAAACACCCTGTAAGAAAGCACAGCATTAGGACATTATTGTGTGCAATACAATCGGTTGTTGTATTCAGGAAAAGTCCAGCATTTTAGTTGAACTGAGGCCACTTTTATCTTCCAGCTAATATACAGTGGTTGGGAAGAGCACAGCTTAAGCCTGTTCCATATCCAAAGAATAGCAAGAGGTAGTGATCCAAGTGTGCGAATCAAGCAGTACCCTAGTTACTAATTTCTAAAGTAAGCTGCAGAGTAGTGCCCACCATAATGGACATCTAGAACCTTGCATATGTAGAAGTTGTTGCTTACCCTGACAGTTATTTGTTCCACCTATCATATCTGGGCTACAAAAATCTGGATGACCACCAGATAGCTGGCAATGGGTAGAGATTTCTGTTATCTCTGCTACCCTGGAACAGTTGTTGGAATATTTAAAGACAGCACAACTGTCCTTGTCTCAGTTTTATGGGTTTGGACCTCCTATTGAACTATAAATTGGTATCAAACATACTGAACCTTATGGGGATAGGGATTATACATCATACTAGATTTAAAAGGTGGCTGGCTATGATTTAGTGGGTTCTGTGGATGCACTTTCATAGGCGAACATTTATGAGTCAAGACTATTAACATTTTCAGTATTTCCCATTAACACTCGTTTGGCGGCTGATAGCGTCTTACTTGTTATACTTTAATTGCAACATAAAGACTAAACATTTGGACAGTGCCTTGCATAAAGCTTTATTTTATTATATTGATGGCTAAATATTTGGCTTCTGCAACAGATATGTAAAAAAAAAAGTGTATCTCTGATAACCAGAAAAGCTAGTAATGCTGCCTTTGCAGGAAAGAGGGAAACAGATGGATCACAGACAGATTCAGTTGGAAATAAGGGAAACTGTGCTCAACTTCCATATATATTTGCAGCCTACCTTGCTTGCTGCAATAGATTCCTGAGAAAATTAAGCCCGTCTTGATTGGCAGATCTTATGGCGGCCTAAAGTGGAACAATTCTGCTCTTCTGTGATCTAAAACCATTACTCCTGTTTTACTGAAGAAAACAGGAGGTTGTAGTTGATGCCATTAGAACAAACAAGACCATATATAGATTTTGGAAAGATTTTTAACAAGGAAGAGAATCTTACCACAGAAAAAACTCCTATCCTCTATCAAAGTTGTGTAGATGTTTATTTTGCAAGAAAAAGAAAAGAAAAAGAAAAAGAAAGAAAGAAAAAAGGAAAAGACTTTGATGTGTTATCACAGAGCTGTGATGCCTGGTACATTATACATAATTATGCATTGATATAATGATTATGTATATTATTGCAAGGTATTGTACAAATGTTAAAGGCACGAAAGTGTAGCCTGGAAAAATCAAAATAATTTTTAAAATATATGAACTCTATGTAACAGGTCCACTTCGGAAAAAAGTGACCAGCAGATTATGTGAATTCCATATCTACTTTTAATTTAGACACTGTTAGGCTTAGAGAAGAGAGAGAACTTTCAAAGCCAGAATTTATTCTTATCCCTTACCAACACCGGATACTTCCAGATGAGCCTTTTCTTGTACAGTTACCCTCCCTTAAACACAAAATTGTATTAGCGAATCTTGTGATATTGTTCAAATTAATGGGTGGGAGACCTCATTCTGTAGAGATGGTTATATTGCTTATTCCCCTAGTAATCATTAAAAGCCAGTCTGGTTGTTCCACATGCTTTAGACATTCACTTGTATCAGCATGAAAGAACTTTTCTATTGTATCATTCTTTCTTTGAAACACTCTCTGCTTTAGAAATTGAGCATGTGCCAACTTTGCTATGGTTGAATAGCAATTGCTGTGAAATGAAAATCTGTTTATTTACCCCCAGCATTTGAGAGCTCATGATGGCATAGCTGAACTAGTTAACAGCCATTGTTTTATTATTCTTGCATTATTTTGATGTGCTTAATCATGTTTCTTAAGATTTTCTTCAGTACCAGAAGAATCATTGCACAATAGGTAACAATATTTAAAATACATTTTTAAAAAGCTGATTGCCTGTTTTCACAGAACTTCCCTGTTTGTGGATGGTACTCCTGTTACCATAGGTTTTTAGGGGTACTCAGAGGTAGGTTCCTCTGTTCAGGGAAGCATAATTTCCAAGTTAAGATTAGGGGTGAATGTCGGTTATTTTTTTCTAACTCTGTCTTGTTTTTCATGTAGCAAAACAAAACACGTTTTCCTTGGGTGACAACTAAATTAAATCTTTACTTGGGTATAATTTAATACTAGGAAGTTTTCTAAGGAAACAAATTTGAGTAGCACAAGAAATGTTTCTACTTCTAATGGACTGAGCCTACTGCATTTATACTGATGTTGTCAACATTGAAATACAATTTTCTTACAGATAAAACTAAGTCACCATTACAAAATGTTTATAGTTTGTTTGGTCCAGCATGATAATAGCTGAATAACATCAACAACAAGAAGAAGGCAGCTTTCCTTGCAACAGCTTACATCCTGCAATGATATCTATAACACCATCAAACATCCACATTTGCCTATCCCAGGTCCTTGGAAAGGACTCAATAGGTAGACAAAAATGCCAAATCCAATTTGAACATCTGGCTGACTGTGTGACAAATCATAAATTAGTAATCTATTTGTGTGTTTCGAATTAGTCAATGCTACCTCAATTTAAAGGAAGAAGTTGAGAAAATTTCTGTGGCAGATGGAAGGTAGCTAGGAGAAGGAATTGGTATCCTCATGAACAGAGATACAGTGTAAAAAACATGTATTAATTTTAGCATTCTGATTTGTTTTAACAAGTTGTGATGCTTTTATCTGAAGGGGGATGTTGTTAAAGAACAGCCCCAGGTTTTTATCAGTAATTCCATTTGCAGAGTTAATATTTTTATTGCTTATGAAAATTATGAAAGGACAGAATAATCACAGGTAGCCCAACTGTAATTACACCGAAGCACGTAGAGGAAGTAGGCCCTAAATGTAAAGTGAATTATAAAATCCACACCCTTTTTTAATACATGGATTTGATGCAGAGTACATACCTTCTATCTTAGCAACAGCAGTCTGTGCTTTTCAGAACATTCAAATCATTGGCAACACACCTTTTTAGTCTGCTTCCATGCCTGTTTTGCTATCAGAAAGTTTTCTCAACAGGAGCTTAGAAGTATAGTACTGTCTTGTTTAGCTAATGACTGATGTTAGCTGGGAACTTCCACTGAAAAATCCCCCACATGATACTTCCTTGTATGTAGCCACAGAGAGCTGATCATTATAATTTGTACTCTCACTAAATCAAGAATTTAAAGTGAAAACAGAATATAAACTAGTCGTAGAACTTTAATATCCTGTCAATAGTGCCGTGTACCACAGTAAAACTTCTGCTGTATGGATATGAATTGAAGGATGGAAGTGTTGAATGATTTTTAATTGGCAGAGTCTCAGGAGTATTTTGTAAGGCTTATTTTGACCAGATGAATAGATTATGAAAAATAATCACAAATATTTTCTGGGGGAAGAAGCACAGTTTACTCAGATTTGGGAGGCTACATATAGGTTAGGTATATTTTTGTTGATAAAAGTTTTGCACTGAAAAGGAGTTGCCATTTTCACATTTTGAAAAGTGGTGTTGCACACTCTGAGCCATCTTTTTGTGGTGGAATTTGAGCCACTGTGTATCTGTAAATCAAGTGGCAAATTTGAATGGTAGTGCATGTTCTGGATAATTGGAAGTTTCTGTAGCAGAGTTCTGTATGAACTTTTAAATTGGTTGTACGGTAGCAAATAAATAGTTGTTAGTGCTTAGTTAAAAGTCTTTGCAATTTTCCAGAGTAAAAGCGCTGATATATAACACTGATGTGTACCCCCTTGCAGAATATTAGAATGTAAAATACAAATCCAATTACAAATTTAAAATAGCTGTTAATCAAATTATAAACAGATAATCCAGTAGATTACCCTAAAGCAAAATCTCAAACCAGCAAATTAACAACTATTTTAAGAATAGCTTTTTGTGTGAATTTGAGCAGCTGCAATTAAAACAATGGAGCTACTGTCTTTATTTTCATTATGTTGGCCAATAAGAAAACTGTTTTTTTCTGGAAAAGACTTCTCGCCTGTATGAGTTAGAATGACTTAAGAAACTTAGTACAAGTTTCCAGAACAAAGGACAGAATTAAAGATTACAGGGAAAGTTTATTAACGGCAGGAATCCACAAATACACAGCCTGCACCAACTATATCAGTTGTATCATCCATCATCATGGTAGACATAATTCATAAACAGATGGCTGTAAAAGTTTGTCTACACTTAGCCAAATGTGGAATGATGATACAGTCTATAAGTTGAACCATTCAGAGAAAGTAAATTTAAAGTCATCAGCAGATCTGATAGTGTTTGGTCAAACAGTCTTGAAGATGAGTGCCAGACAAAAATATAGGAGACACAGAAATAGAATTACAGTTTTAAAAGCCGCCGAGAGTGAAACCCCCCCCCCTTGATCTTTGGTATTTACTAGAATAAGATAGGAATAGATCCTTCTTTTCATTTTCCCAATTAACTGATGATTTGGGGGACTTAGGCAAGAATACAGTGTGAGGAGGATAATACAAATCCTATTGCGTGAGCAGAAATCCTTTTGCACAATGTTGAATAGGCAGCTATATTTGTAATATTACTATCATGTTTTTAAACCAAACAGGAAATATAAGGTTTTAAGTTCATATAGCAAATAGATGTAAAATTGTAGGGATTTGATTTTCAGCCTCTCCATAGCAGATTTGGGGAATTGGGTATGGGGGATGCTCTCTGTAGTCTAGATTTTCGAAGACATTTGGTGGAATGAATTAATGGAACCATACGTTGGATCAGATTGCTTAACTATTACAGCTAATCCTCGATTTACAACCACAATTGAGCCCAACATTTCTGTTGTTAAGTGAGAGGTTTGTTAAGTGAGTTTTGCTCCATTTTATGACCTTACTTGCCACAGTTGTTAAATGAGTCATTGCTGTTAATAACCCAGTTGTTAAGTGAATCTGGCTTCCCCCTTGACTTTGCTTGTCAGAAGGTCGCAAAAGGTGACAGCATGACCCTCCCAGGACACAGCAACGGTCATTAATGTGAACCAGTTGCCAAGCATCTGAATTTTGGTCACATGACCACAGAGATGCTGCAACGGTTGTAATTGTGAAAAACAGTCACAGCTCACTTTGTAACTTTAATTTAAAGTACCCTTGTAACTTTAAACGGTCACTAATTAAATGAACTGTTGTAAGTTGAGGACTATCTGTACACAGTAGTCCTATCAGTCCTAACTTTGGTGCATGCGTTTTTGAACCTACTTAATGAAACTTTTTCTTCTGCAGACTCTTTGGATTGTTATTAGCAGAATATTGCATAGAAAACATAATACTAAATACTTAAATGCAATGAATAATTTCCTGCAAATAATTTGTGGAGAAATTAAATCTTGTGGCATTACAGCCGAATTAGAACTGATCTCAGTGGATTAACACTGCAAGAGATCTCTGCATTTCAAGCCCAAATCAAATCTCCTGTTCCTTCCAGGCATTGTGGTAAAGCAGTGTCTTTTGTTATTGCTGAAAAATAAGCTTTGAGCATTTTGATAATAGGCAGAATATAATGAAATGGATAAATTATATTATTTTATTTTATAGTCAAAAGCTACCTTGCAAGGACTGAATCAAAACATTCCCCACTCCAGCATTTCTTGCTTTGCGTGTTTGTTTAGGCTTTATTGTAAAATTCATGGATGAATGCACATCTTTTGATTTCTTTGTACTTGAGGCCAGTTCATAATTTATTGATTTATATTTACTTCTATGTCAGATTTGTTTCCCACCTTTTATTCAGGAATGCGAGCAACATAGAAGGGAATTTTCCTTCATTTTAGCTCACAACATTAAGTAGGACTAAAGTATCACCCAAATACTTTCTATGGCTGTAGTCTTTCTCACCCTAGCTCATAGGTTTCAAACTCACTGTGTCACGCTGTGTCACATGACTTTTTGCGATGTTTTTCCCATTCATGGAGCTGAGGTGAGCATGACCTGTGTGTGATGCATATGGCCCATGGGGGCGCCAGTTTGACACCTTTGCATCTAGCTCAACCACGTAGCCATTAGACCAGGGATGTCAAACTCAAGGAGTGCTTAGATCTGGCCCGTGAAGCTGTACTGGAAACAGTGAAGGACTGGGCCATGGTGCCTCTGCCAGTGAAAACAGAGCTCGGGAGGCTTGTGTGCGGCCTTCCCGAGCTCCATTTTCGCTGGCAGTTGCAGGAGGCTGTCATACTCAAAAAGGGAGCTTGGGAGCCCGTTTTCTCTGGTAGAGCATTCGGGCCACCATAGACACCCCCAGCACGAGTGACGCCGAGCTGGCCACCTCAGCATCGCCCACTCTGGCCCCCCGAGGTCAAACACAATCCTGATGAGGCCCTCAATGAAATCAAGTTTGACACCCCTGCATTAGACCAACTTATATCTGGAACACCTTAAATGGTGGGATTTAAACAGTTTTTGAATCAACACACCTCAAATGGGATGCAGTCAATGCAGTCAAAATCTGGAACCCATAACTCCCGTGGAACTGTAATTTGGATGGGTTGTGGCCGCTTCAGCGTAATCAGCAGCAGTCATGTGATTGTTATTTCCAGTGTTCCCTGCTATCCTCCTACAAGAAAAGTCAATAGAGAAGCCAGTAAGAAGTCAGACTTCTTTTTCGTTCATTGCTTTTTTTTGTGTGTGGCAGTGGTGAAATCGAAATTCTTTTACTACCGGTTCTGTGGGCCTGGCGTGGTGGTGTGGTGTGGCTTGGTGGGCATGGCAGGGGAAGGATACTGTAAAATCTCCATTCCCATCCCATTCCAGGGGAAGGATATTGCAAAATCTCCCTTCCCACCCCACTCTGGGGCCAGCCAGAGGTGGTATTTGCCGGTTCTCCGAACTGCTCAAAATTTCCGTTACCGGTTCTCCAGCACCTGTCAGAACCTGCTGGATTTCACCCTTGTTGTGTATTTAGATTTATACTGATTCTTTCACCACTATACTTTGGGTTTTGGCATAGAAGGGAAGACTATGAATATACCATCATACCACACTGGAAGAGGTATCTCTTTCAACATGCAGGGGTAGGGGTGACAAATTCTAAATTAAAGCTTTAGAAAGGCAGTCTTCCTCTCTCTCTCTCTGTCCCTTTGTTGATAAAAAATAAAACCCAAAGGGGATGGGAAGAAATCAGCATTGTTCTATAGAAAGAAAAGCACTTTTATAGAAAGAAAAGCACTTTCTTTCTATAAAAGAAAGCAACTTCTATCAGATAACAGTTCTTGGATTTATTTAACATTGTTGGTGATGTTTCAAAGTAATACATTACTCCTGCTCCTTATATTGATGGGTGTAGAACAAGCCCTCTTTTGAAATTGTTTAAACATGAAAAATCTGTTTCTTCAAAATTTTTGAGTGGTTACTGCTTTTTTCTGTCTATTTGATTGCAACCGGATCATCGGGCTTACTGGCAATTGTTTAAGTTGGCAGGCAGCCCAATGTTGCAGTTCTTGTGAGGATTTAGGGTCTAGAAAACAGCAATATTTGGCTCTTTAGTGATAGGTCTCCAGAATAAAGACATTCCCCCCCCCCCGCCGCTTTTGATAATTCTGCAAGAGAATGTGCTTTTGCAACAATGACAAGAATGTAAACTTTCAAAGGAGCGCTAAAGATGCAAAACTGTTTAGGCCACAGAGAGATCCTGATTTATGATCTACACAATCAGATGTAGTAGCAGTGATACTTTCCAAGGTCACATCTGAAGAATGGCATGAGAATGGCATGGACACTGTCTTCTCCATACCTTGCTTCCATCTTTGAAAAAGTTGACGGTAACACCTTTAAGAGGTGACAGTAGGCTGATCCCAAATATTTCTGTACTTCTTTAAGAGCTTTTTAAAGGAAGATTATTGTTTTCATTTCTTTGAGCTGGAGCTCAAGATAAGATCTGCATTGTCTAGAATGTGTACAGGTAGTCCTTGACTTATGCCCACAATTGAGCCCAGGATGTATGTTGCTATTTAAGAAATTAGTTAAGTAAGTTTTGCCCCATTTTCTGACTTGTCTTGCCACATTTGTTAAGTGAATCACTGCAGCGGTTAAATTAGTAACACGGTTGTTAAGTGAATCTGGCTTCCCCATTGACTTTGCTTGTCACATGACCCTGGGACACTGCAACTATTATAAATATGAACCAGTTGTCAAGCATCCGAATGTAAATCACATGACCATGAGGATGCTGCAAGAGTCAAGGGTGTAAAATGGTCATGAGTCACTTTTTTCGGTGCCGTTGTAGCTTTGAACGATTACTAAGTGAACTGTTGTAAATCGAGGACTGCCTGTACTAAATGTCAAAATGGCCGCCTTTCACAGTCTCTTTGGCACAATAGACAAGTACACCAGATACCTTTAATATCACAATTATGGAGGAAAATGTTTTTAGTCTATGTGGAAGGGATGGCAACATGAAGGAAACTGATCCAAAATGAAAGCAGAGACCAATTATGTTTATTATTGTTTATTAAAACATCTGCTTTACAGCTATACCAAACATTTACAAGATTGCTAACAACACACAAATTTACCAAATCTGTGGTAAATTGAAAACAAACCAATCAAAACATAATTTACTGACTTAAACCCATTATAAAGGCTTCTGGCTTTCTTAGTCACATTGTGATCTCACAGAAAAACACAAACAACAGCCTCATATTGTCATGAATGATTGCTTTGAGCATATTTGCATAAGAGCTGCAATGGAAGCAGCTTATTGTATAAGCCTCAACTTGTATTTCTCGAGCAAATTTCTCTTTTGATTTGGAATGTGTCTTTGCAGGGGATGTAGTCAGGCTGAACCACAGAATAACTTTAAAAGAATTTCTTTGCAAATGAAATGTCACTAGTGCATGGTTTTTTCAGTTGTTGTTATAACGGTTGGAAAGAAAGAAAAATATCTGAAGCATTTCAGCTAAATTTTGTAAAGAAACATAATGTAATTTGCACATTTAATTCTTAGATAAAGTAAAAAGAGAATGGGCCTTTTCTAGAATTAGGTGATTCTGGACAGCAGGTGTTGGGAATGTCCACCTTATGTTCACTGCACAGCAGGGCCATTGAAGCTTTGAAATTCCCCATCATACCAGCTGCAATTTTACAGAGCCAAGACTAGGAAAACAGTTATGATTTGTGTCACTGCAACTGTGAGGAGGCTATGCAAAGGTGGCTTATTGGGATGGGGATGTGCCATCTTTTACCATTCCTGAAATATGTCAAGCCAAATCAAAACAAAACTGGCAAACTCCATCTCCATTCAGCTGCTTGGCTGTTCACTGGCCCCACCCATCAGACTCCTAATTATGCCATGGCAACCTGGACAGTGGAGTTAGATTATTGGAGGTCTGTGGAGAGACAGTTCAGTATTTAAAGAGATTTACTGGTTTCTGAGCACAGTTCAAGATGTTGATGTGCTTTAAAGGTCTGTCATGGCAACCAAGAAACCTGTGGGGTGGCTTTGGGCCCACCCCTCTCTCTTAGCCCAATCTATTGCACAGAGGTATTGTAGGAAGTGGCTGAGACACTGAGCTTGTCAAACTGTTGGCAGTTCAGTGGTTTGAATCCCTAGTGTCACGTAACGGGGTGAGCTCCCATTACTTGTCCCAGCTTCTGCCAACCTAGCAGTTCGAAAGCACGTAAAAATGCAAGTAGAAAAAATAGGGACCACCTTTGGTGGGAAGGTAACCGTGTTTTGTGCATCTTTGGCGTTTAGTCATGTCAGTCACATGACCATGGAGACGTCTTTGTACAGCGCTGGCTTTTTGGCTTTGAAACAGAGATGAGCACCGCCCCCTAGAGTCAGGAATTACTAGCACATATGTACGAGGGGAACTTTTACCTTTATTATAGGAATAAAGTGAAGGCTAATTAACTTCAGCTTTCGTGTAGATCAGAATGTGGAGCTATGGCAGCTTTATGACCTATGGACTTCAACTCCCAGAATTCCTGAGCCAGCAATGCTGCTTCAGGAATTCTGGAAGTTGAAGTCCACAAGTTGTAAAGTCGCTATAGTTGTCCACTCTTGGTATAAGTGATGATGATAGCAATCAGGGGACAGGTCTTTTCCTGGATGGCATTTAACGTGTGGAACAGGGCTATAAAAGTTAAGGGGAGTTTTACTGCAGTGTTGCTTCTGAGTGCAAGAATCCCAAATAAAACCAACATGGGACATAAATGAGAGACCCTGTGGGATGTAGAGGTTGAGGAGTGTTGGACTAAGAGCAAGGAAACCCAGGTTTCAGTCTGCTCTCAGCCTCAGTCACTGAGTGACTTTGGACCAGGCAATCTCGGTCAGCCCAAATTATTTGACAGGGAAGTTGGGGGGTGGGGGAAATAGGAGAGTATCAGTTATGATACCTTCTGAATGACACACAGAATATGAATCAAATAAGTAAAAATAGGAATAAGAAAGTGGGACGATTACAATTATTTTCCTGTCCTGACTCAATACATACTTATTGGACTAATGGGCAAAATGAAATGTATGATCTTTTGGGTTTCATTCTTTTCTGAATTTTACAGAAATATTCTTTGCTCAAAACATCCCCTAAAACCCACAATTTATTAAAAAATTGATTTAGAGAGATATAGATTTTGATGAAGTAGGTTTAGAAAGTCATTCTGTAGGTGAAAATGTATTTTATATAAAGGTGTGTTCAAAATTAACATAAATGCATTTGCATATGCATTTGAAATTTGATACATTCCTATGGTCAGGTAAAGGTGTCCATTTCTACATAATTTCTGATGACCCAATCATTTTGTATTGCTAGTATTTTTAATTAAAATTTGATGATGTGTGATTGACTTTTGCATTAATTATCCTTTCATTTCTTGGTGGTGAATAAGTCCACCGTGGCACCTGTTCCACGTAAAGTGTGTTGTCCTTATCTCTGCTAGTCCAAATAATAGATGAGATTAAAGTTTGGTACAGATGAAAAAAAATCCCAAAGAGTGAATGAGGTCCAAATCAAGAGGCTAATTGCTACGGATTAATTGCAATACTTTTTCCACTACTATTTCCGGTTTAAACCAGCCATAGGGGAAGATGCCATCTGGACAAGCCCTTAGTAAATGAAAAACGTGTGTGCACGCTCTCTCTCTCTTTCTCACACACACACCAGTTTGCTTGGCACAAGTTCAATTTCTTTTATTCACCAGCTGCTAAGTCATTTTCATATATCTTGCGGCTTCTTTCAAATGAAAACACACCTGTTCTTCTAACACTGTACCCATTTTCTGTTGGCTGCCTGCTCATAAGAAATCCAAGATCATTTTTATAAGAGGATTGTCTGACAATTCTGAATTTGTTACCATTTAAAAGAGCTTTGTGTTGAAATTTTGTGAGCGGTATGCAGCGGGGGGGAGCAAGAAAGGTATAACTTTAGATTGTACAGTTTAGTCTGCAGACCCAACATGAAAGTAAATAAGAATTCTCGGGAATACCTGTTTGAAGGTGCAATGTAAATTAAGGAATTGAAAATCTGTCCCCTCCCATCCCCAATTGGTAGTTGTTTTGCTGATGGTGCAATCTTAAGCATATACCTGAAGGTAAGTACTTTTCCCACTCCTAAGACATACTTCCAAGTAAAAACTGGGATAATCAGATGACACTCTTCTATATGAAAGTAAACTTAGCATTATTCATATTGACTTACATAAACAAAATCTATTGGCACTTGAAATTATCGACATATTCTTAAAGAAAACCTTTTAGAGCATAAGCAGGGCAATGGGTAATAGAATCGCCACTCATAGAGCACATGTAATATTTCTTTGTATACAGAGAGAGAGAGAGGGAGGGAGAGGGGGGTGGGGGTGGAGAGAGAGTGTGAATGAGTGTGTTAGATGACACGGAACACCAAACAATGAGAGAAGACACAATCGTGTAGAGAGTGCTCTGGATGTGTCTTTCTTAAAAATAATGATTTGAATGGAAACGGGAGGAAAGCCAATTTCCTATCCAAAACATCTTAGTAGATACAGTACATCTTACAATTTTTTGCATCCTTTTCCAGTCATCCTAATCATGGCTCTTGCCCTCAAGGTAGTTTATGAGATTAAAAAAAAATACCTTAAGTCACTCATATTACAACCCCAATAGTGGGTGACCCAGCAGTAATAAGTATAAATATATAGAAATTGAATAAATAATTTCAGCCAATATTCATTGGCCATTTGCTCAGACAGGACTCAAGAATAATTGCCCTTCTTCAGGGTAAAGCTGTTTTGACCGTTCTTCCTGGCATCATTGCTGGGGTGCTGGCTTGTATTGCTCCTGGCTGTCTCTTCAGTGGCAAAGGGGGCAAGAGAATACCATCTTTTCTTTCTTTTGTTCTTTTGCATGATTTTCAGCAGGATGACATAAAAACACCCACCCACCCCATCTTTGTATAACTTTGTATAGTTCCATTGGGCAGCACCACTCCTTAAGGGTGATACAAGCACCTGATTGTATCTGTGTTAGAAAGGAGAAGCTGCTCTTTGGTAGCCACAATATTAATCCCCAATTTGCTCAGGGTTCAGTTTCCTAGAATTTTGCAACTAAAATTGGGGGAAAGGACACCCACCCCAAAGTGTGAGATATCACAATGCTGTGAAGCCAGGGACTCCTGCATACAAGAAGAAAAGTATTATGTGGGAGGATAGAGGTATGGGGCTGTAATTTTTTGTCTCTGTTAAAAGAGATGTTCATTATAATGTTTGAGAAAGGGAAGAGTATCAACTTTCAGGAGAGGGACTTTATCTACAGTAATAACATTGGTTAGGAAGAGTTGGATTGAGTCACTTCCTTAATATGTGTCAGGTCATGGGACCGAACTAACCTGGATTATATTGTGGCATGTAGGGAGGGATGAAAGGCTTTACCTATGCAAATCCTTCTGCAGGTGACATTTTAGCCTATAAGTGGCTCTGGGACCTAATACTTGCAATTTTCTGCAGATAATGATCCAGTTAGGTTGCAAACTCTTCTCCTCATCTTACTAGCCTCCAAATTCTGTGTCTTCTCTGTCTAGCTCTTAGGAGAGCTTTTAATTATGCTTGCGGTGTATTGACCGTCATCCAATATATCCCGAGTGCCTACGAAATCATTGTTCTGATATTTTCATTTTATGTATTTATTTGTTTTTCCTTTCCATCTTTTTTTTAAGTTCCAATCTGCATTTCTCCCATCTGGTTAGTCCAGCACTCTTCTTAATTAGTAAAATGCCATCCTGTCAGATTCTCTTCTGCCAGGAAAGTCATTCAGTTACCAGATCACTTCTTCACCTCCATCATATATCAGTACATTTTAAAACTGAAACACATCATATTCTCTCTCTCTCAGAGAGAGAGAGAGAGAGAGAGAACACAAAAATAAGAGACAGCAATACTAATTAAGGATAATTTCACAGTAGTCTCAACTATCACAGTCCTTGAAATATAATATTTAAAAGTATAATAAAATACTTACCTGAACTCTATTTCAATTAACCTTTATTTGCAAATTACAACAAATGCAGTAAACAAAAATAGCTTCCTTCTTATTCCCTGCCCCCATCATTATCTGTTTTTATTCTTCTGTAGACATAATCATGTAAATTCCAAAGAAATAGACTTAAATACTAGGTAAGCTATATAACAAAGGAAAGATGCTATTATGGTTCATTATTATCATTATTATTGTTGCTACTGTTATTGCTGCTTTATTAATTTCTTCCCTTAAGGAACCACTTAAAGAGAACATGTTGGCTATTAAATCATAAGCCTTATGTTGAATGTATCAGTTATATTACAAAAACATAATTATTTTGCTTCCATCTACCAATTACACCAAATAGAATGCCAACCATTTTCAAATTACTGGATGAGAGAAGTTTATTTATTCATAAACTGAAGAAATAAAACTTCAGCCAGTCAAACAGCCCAGCATATTGGAAAAACAAAACAACCTTTCTTTAAAAAAAGCCTATTAATGTTATAATAAAATGATAAGAACCATTACAAACATATGGGGGCATATGGGGGCCATTCAATTGCTCTGTAAACAATTTGCAAAAAAATGGGAAATCAGGCTTAAGGAGTGAATTGAGTCTTCTGCTACCTACCATGGCCTGTCTTAACAAGAAGGGATGGTTAATTTTATGTAACATTTCCATAAAAGTTAAATGATAGCCACCAGCTGACCTTACTGATCTCAAAAAGTGAAGCCAGGTTTAGTTCAATGGAGGAAATCCTACTGCTGGAAGTTGATTTGGAAATAAGAAATAAAAAAACGAAAGGAGTGGCAACATTCTATTGCTGCCAACAAAATGTCCATGAATTCATCAGCAGTGAAGCTTGATTTGAAGGAGACTTATAGCAGGACATGTTATGGATCAGGGGTCTCCAACCTTGGCAACTTTAAGCCTGGTGGACTTCAACTCCCAGAATTCCCCAGCCAGCTTTGCTGACCTTACAGTTTTGCTGGCTGGGGAATTCTGGGAATTGAAGTCTGCCAGACTTAAAGTTGCCGAGGTTGGAGACCCCTGTTATGGATTGTATGAAAATCATTAATGAAAAGAAAATGCCATTTTCAGTCATCACAGAATAAACTTTACTAGGCCTTAATTTAGAGGGTTAATTTATGCTTGGCAATTAAAATCTGAAAATAAACTCACCTATCTTCATCCATAATAAAGGGGGGGGGGAACAAAGCCACCTCTATTGAGATTAAACTGTGAATGAGCTTTTATCATTTCCAAATTTCTTCTTCAGGCAAGATAACACACAAGGTTTCTAAGGTTTCCAACCTTTTTGCATCTTTTGGGAGCTTTAATGGTTAAGAGTCCCCAAATGGCTGCTGTGAGTAATTGTTGTCCATTTCTCCAATTGCTAGTGGGGTGGGCAGCATTCACAATGTACTCATTGCATAAAAGAGCAAATTGGAGAAGCTAAAAGACAAATGATTTGTAATTGAACTGTAATACAAGCAGCTGGCAGGATATGAGCTGTACTCTATTTGTTACAAAATGTTTCTAGGCCCACCCAGAATCTAGAGGCATTCAGCACAGTAGTGATGGCAGCACTCGGACTCTAGCTTTTTACAGGATGCCCTGATTGAAGATCTATTCGCCAAAGAGAGTCTTCTTTCCTTTGATCCTACTTCCTTTTGCACTGCTGCACATATAGGTTATCATTTTTTGAAACATTGTGGTCTTTGTTTGCAGTCGGGAAGGCCTATAGCAACTGCATGTTAATAGATTGATGCAGACTAGGTTAACACATTGCACTACAACATGGTTTGCTTAAGTGGCAGTATTTCTACATCACATTAAGCCATTCACTTGCTTCACAAACTGCATTATCTCATAACATGTAAACCTGGCCATAAGTTTCATTTAGCGCTAATTCAGAATTGATCAGTGTTTTTGGCAAGGAAATGGCAACTCATCCTTCCAATATGTCAATGCATGTCTAGAGATGTTAGGTAGCCTCTACAATATCCATTCTTCCTTATCCAAAACCTCTTTCTTTAACTTTGATTTCTTGAATAAATCATAGTTGACCAGTTTACGCTTCATGCAAAGCCACAAACCATAGCTCAGAGACCACAATGGTTGGGTTCGTATGTTGCACTAAGCCCAAACTGAAGAGGTCACTTTAGGTTTTAAAGAATGAGCCATTGTTTCAGGTTGCTTCTCAAACTTCGATGGGCTACTTACTTTTTGCATTCATATATAGCTTCTTTTAGTTTAGTGGATTCCAGAACTATGCAGAATTAGGATTTCGAGCACAATAGTCATTGAGTTTCCAGGATCATGAGATGGAGGTGCATTCAGAATCAAGAATGTTCCTGAAAAATAAGCCTGTTTATTCTAAAACACAAAAGAGTTTGACCATATATGGTGGTACTATAAAAGCTACAGAATCAGACTGGTGCAGCCCCCTCCTACATGTAACTCTATGGAGTTTCCAGATAAACTAGTCATCCAGATACAGATTTTTTTTTTAACCTGTCAAGCCTTTGATCTGCTGTTTTTTGTCAAAATGGGACCGGACACAAAACAAAGCTGAGTTTAACGAGGGTGCATATGGCTTGAAATGTAGCAACTGAAGCTTTTGCTATGAAAATACACTGGTGTATCTTTTTATCTTTTCTGCTAGACAGCACATTTCCCTTCTCAGATGCTTCTAATTTGGTAAGGTGCACATGAGGTCTGAAACAGAAAATGTGCGCCAGAACACTTTAAATGCAATGTTTCTCTGTAAGAAAAAGAAGAAGAAACAGCTCTGCACCCTCCTGGTTTTGCACAGGACATGTGGAAGATGGAGGGAACATATTTTGTTGCAATATCTCTGGTAAAGTAAGACAGCAAAGGATTTTTCAAGACCCCATGAGCTGGGAGTAATGTAGTTACAGAAGTCAGCTTAGCTTGTGTTTCTTGTCCGAGATGGGATTCAGAGCTGAAAAATCCACATAGGAAAAGATAGCGTAGCTTTTCTTTACTTAATTATTAGAATTGGAACCTTCTAATATTTCTTTCAAGCTTCTACTTGGACTTTATTCATAATTCAATAATTAGAAATTACTGTTGTGATTTCTTTTCTCACCCCTGCCCCCCCCCCAGGCATTTTCTCAAAGGGGAAATTGTCCCAACCTTTCATTTATTCCCTAAATTGTTCTCCACCAGTGCTGGAATTTTCACTCTGGATGATGATGGTGGGTTTTTCAATAGGAAAGGCAACACAATGAAATGGGCAGGACATACAGGCCAGTCATGAGGATTTGTGTTTTTTTCTGGGAGTTGGGTTTCCCTAGGTTTCTCTTTTATAAAGCATAAGTCTATTTTAGCACTTCTGCCACAGTATTTGAACCTTTCTTGCCTGGTGTGAAATCAAATTACCATTTTCCAGGAATTATACTTTGTGCAAGCTTTGGGGAATTAAACAAAAGGGGTCTGACTCTGAATGCTGCATATTAGGACAGTAGAAGCTGATTTTGATCAGTCAAAATCCTTAGAGGATGCTGACTGATCAAAAGCCAGAAAAGGTTTCAGCCCAGGGACAAGATACTCACAGAATCTCTTTTGGCTTTTCTGAGTGTCAGAGGAGGCTGCAGGATAAGAGAGAAGTGTCCAAACTGCTTCCATTCCCAAACTCTATCTCCCTTGTGTGAAGGATGTCTGAAACTCAGGCCACTGATTTTTAATACCTCAAAAGTTGAATTTTGAAAGCATGGTTTTGGTTGTTTCTTAACTGTTTCTAGGAGTCTTCTGCTGAAAGTTGGCCATTCTGCCCCCAATTTCCAGTTGGTTTTGGGATGTTGGTGACTATAAGTGATCCATAGGCTACAAGCTTCTATTACCAGAGGCATAATGGTTAGGGTATTAGACCATGACTGGGGAAACTGAGGTTCAATCTGCCTTTAGTCATGGAAACTCAGTGACTGATTTGGGGCTAAGATTGTTGTAGGATAAAACAAAAGGAGGTCCCTATGTAGATTATCTTGCAATTTTAGAGAAATAGTGAGTTCTGAATCTAAATAATAATAGTAACATCGACAATAACAAGAAGAGTGTAGGGTTGCACCATAAAGCTTGCATTTGCTAAGATCATCAAGTAATTTTTAAAAATACTGCTCTATGCTAGACTACAGATGGGTGTTTTACTGCTCTGTAGCCTCTTTTGCTAGGCCCTCTCATTACGTCCACATTATATACAGTAGAAAGACTATCATAGATCTGCCTCAAGATCCAATCTTGCCTACAATTTTCCTTTCATTCCTTTCATCTCTACTTGTGGAGTCATTTATACCATCCTGCCTGGTCAGAACTTTATTGATAATAGCAGAGTAAATTAGGTGTGGGAATCCTGTGATTCTCTAAATCTTGCTAAACCACAACTCTCAGCATCTATTATCACTGGCATCTGGCAATTGTAACTGCGTCAAATGAAATAGTTTAGTCTTAGAAATGGCTCTCAGACTACAGAAGGTCAGGAAGTCTATTTAGCCAATGTTGGATTTGATTTGATTGGGGCAGTGCACCATTGCCCTCTATTCCTGCCTTGAATTATTCTCTTCTTTATGCCTGCACCCAGACTGAGGATCAGCTCTTAAAAGTACCATACTGCCAAAATTCATCAAATCACGCAGTGATCAAATTGGTCCTGTGCAATGCAGACATGCCTATTTTAAGAAAAGTATTATTAGTACCAACAGGCCTTCCAGATAAATATAAAGCTTTGGGGACACAGATACATCCATCTCTAGCTCTTCTCCCCCGTACACCAGCTTGGTAGTGGGTGATCCTGGTATAATTATTTGCAAAGAACTGTTCCCCACCCCACCCCCTGGCTGTTGTTAACAGATGTAACAGTAAAACAAGAAGAAGAAGAAGAAAAAAACCCCCAAACCACAGTGCTAACATTAGACAATAGAAAGTCTTTGCAAACAATGAGTCAACTACTTTTGAACAGGGTGGGATACTGAAGATAAAGGCAAACAGGGGCATTCAGAAACTTCAACTGTTTCAGAAAACAATTGAACAGATGAACCCCTTTCTGAAGCATCTCAAGCATTCCTTGGCAGTTTACTGGATATCTTCACAATATTGTGTGCTGTTGTTGCAGAACAATTGCTTGCTTCAGTGTTTCTCAATCTTGCCAACTTTAAGATACATTTACTTTAACTCCCAGAATTTGCCAAGGTTGAAAAACACTGGTGTAGTTCTGGCCTATTTCCTCTAACAGAATGTCTAAAAGGGTAAAGATAAAGGTTCCCCTCGCATATATGTGCTAGTTGTTCCTGACTCTAGAGGGCGGTGCTCATTTCCGTTTCTAAGCCAAAAAGCCAGTGCTGTCCAAAAACGTCTCCATGGTCATGTGGCCGGCATGATTAAACACCAAAGGCACACGGAACACTATTACCTTCCCACCAAAGGTGGTCCCTATTTTTCTACTTGCATTTTTTACGTGCTTTCAAACTACTAGGTTGGCAAAAGCTGGGACAAGTAACAGGAGCTCACCCCATTATGCGGCACTAGGGATTTGAACTGCTGACCTTTCGATCGACAGGCTCAGCATCTTAGCCACTGAGCCACCACATCCCTTTTTTAAAAACAGAATGTCTAGCTTCTGCCAAAGATCTCACATTATCATCTTTAGCCAAAGGTGAGAATGTACTCCAATGCGGTTTTTTTCTAAATTGGTAGATCATTTTTTCTGTTCCTTGGCTAACACCATGGATCATATCTCCTTTCCCATGCTTCCTTTCCTTCAGTCATCTTAGATTAGTGTAGAGTTATGCCATTTCATTTCTCCTGTCCCCAGACTACTGAGTAAACAGCTGTAAGCATTACCTTTTGTAGTTGGGCAATCAACAATATGTACCTGTGGTTTCCCTTGGAGCCTTTTCCTATTGCTGAGTTTCTGTTCTCCATCTATCAATGAATTAGCAGAAAATCATCCTGGCCGGAAATTTGCTGCCCTATGGCTGGTCTCTAGCCTATCTCTATGGTCTCACACAATTTTCTTGAGGATAATGAAAGACAAAATCTGACCCGTGTCATACACCTTGAAGCTGTCTTTCGATAGAGTTGGAATAATGGGAGAAACCACAATTCTAAAACCAACTATATAACCCAAGATCCATTATCATTTCAGAGATATTTTCTTACTATATTTCTCAACATCTTCAACAATGTCATATATAACTGGAAAAGTTGGAGAAGTTACAATTCAGATATGTATCTCCCTTGAGAATAGCCCATATTGAACTGTATAGCACAGTCAAACATCAGCATAGGAAATGTTTTATGAGAGTTTGACAGTTTGTGTCAAATTTTTGACAGTTGATGTCATAAACTGTTTCATAAAAATTGCCATTTTTTCAATTCCATGGGAATCATGGATCCCAGATTTTGGACACATTCTGTAAGTTAGCTCATTTGAGGTACCTTGGTTCCAAAGTTGTTGCCTTAAGATACATTATTTCACCCAATTAAAGGTTACAGGAACAAGAGTTTTAGTAATAAATAGCAGATACAAACTCAGGGTGACTTGAGGACAATATCACGGAGATATCTGCAATCAGCAAGGAACTAGACCAACTAAAAAAATAGTGAATCCCCCTGTAAAATAAGCCACTCCATAGGAGAGTTTTTAAAAAAGGATGGTGTGACAAAGTTACAAATTACTTAGGTGATGAATCTGTCTATTTATATTGTGGCACGATCCCAACTGGATATATAATAAAACTGCACTTTGTATTTTCACTATGTGGAAGGAGCCACCCACCTGAAATTGCTATAGGATTCAATATTTGGAATAAATGTAACCTTCTACAGTATTTGCTAGATACAATGTGATGTTGATCTACAAAGCTTTGTTTGACTCAGAAGCAAGAAATACACAGGACCATCAATTAATAGAAAAATGCACATGCTTCTTAAGATCATTACCAATCCTCTTCAAAAGGTTTCTTGATAGGCCTTTTTGCTAATGATTTCCCAATGAAGGAATGTTTTCCCCAGAGTTACTCATTGTAATGCATTGCTTTTTACTTGGTTATATACATTCAGTACTGCTCATCTCTTTTAGATCTTGTAGCGTATGTGTTAGCCTGCTTCTGTGCCCAGCCTCTACTTGCAAGAGTTGAATTTAGCAAAGCCATTACAGGGAGATTTTTTATGCCTTCCCCATTTATTCCTAGTGCTCTCAGTTATGATTGGGTCCTGGTATGTTTACAATGAAAGTACCACCACCACCACATAGGAGGACAATTGAATCTTATGCATTCAACAAAGCATAGAATGTTACACATATGGATATGATGCTAGATCAAATCTTTAACAATGTGTGCAGTTTTAGTCACATGTACTGTTCTTATTGCTACAGTTTTAGAGATAGCATTTGATAGCAAAGAGCTTGTTTTACCAATGCATATTTTTGTGTTTACTGTTAATTTTATGATTGGAAGTTTCCATGATAATGCTAGTTGAAAGGTAGCTATAGGAATATTATTTATGCTCCCCTTTTCTCTTCCTCTGTACATTTCCTTATATTTTGCAAAAGATTACATGCACTAATTTTGATATGAAATAAATCCATCTTAGATTTAAGTGGTAGGAGTTTAGGGTAAACAGGTGATTCATATAAAATGATAATCACTTATAGAAGCTTGGATAACAATCCAAGCTTTGAAGAAGCATTGGAGAAATACAAACAATGGGGTGGTTTTTTGTTTTTGTTTTTGTTTTGCTAATGATCTTTATGATTTGCAAATTATTTTTGAGATTCCTTTTAATATATTATTCCCATTGTCCTAGTCTCCTCTTCTGCTTTTAAATACCAGAGCAACCAGACATTTTTATTTCATGAATTTGTATCTGAAACGGAAATAGTGACATGATTTTGGGGGAGAGGGGGTGAATTTCACAACATAGTACAAAAGTTCTGGGAAGATTTGAAGTGCTGTCAGACGTGGCCTGAGACATCTGTTGGATTTTCATACTACCTGCCAGCATTCTTCTTTTGAAACCTTAGGCAGTGTCTGTAATTACCTGATTCAATAAATATGGAGGCATCTGGGTTTAAAGTACATTTTGAGTAGTTGAAGAGAGTGTAAAAAATTTCATTTTTCAATGTTTGTTAATAGTGCACCTAGAGCAGTACATTACAGATGGTGTTGCTCAAGATATCAAATTTAGGTTCTTATGTTTGCATAATTATCAGAAACAGCCCAACCGATTTAAGTGTTAATGTCCATATGGATGGACTTTACTGGTTACCAGAAAAAAAATATATCCTGAGTTATATATACAGTATTTACCTGAAAAACAAATGATTTCCACCCCAGATAATTTAACAATAACATCTGAAAGGTGTTGAAGATTCACTGAAGATTTAACAGAGGCAGTTGTATTATTTTTATCTAATATCCTTTTGGGGGAGGGATTGTTTTATTTTGGATAGATATGGTAATAATCAGTTCTGGGTATCAGCTTAGGTATCATATCTAAACAGTCTGCTTCTCCTCCTCTTCTCTCCCCCTTTCTCACTTTCTTTTTTCTCTCACATGCTGTTCCAAATTTAACCATTCAAGTCACCACAATATCCCCATCTTGTAAATAGGTGCTGCGTAGATTACAATACCTCTTAATACTTCAATAATGTTAAAATTAGAACTTGTACTTAAAAAAAACCCTAAATATGGGTCCTGCTTTCGGAATGCTATTTGTATAAAATCATACTTCTTCATAATGTGTCAGCTTTTGGATAGGTTTGCTGTCTCCTTTATATGAATCACATATAATAACAAAAAAACATTGTATGATTCTATGATTCTGTGAGTTGATCTGCTTCTATTCTTCTGGGTCTCTGTTTTCGCCAAGTGCCCCTGAAAACAAAATTAGCAAAACCGTGTTGAAAATCTTATTTTTTAAATCTTCATAATATTACTTGTTTGGGACTGAATGAGGGAAGTTGTAGTTATCACTCTCCACTCTAAACTCAAATATATTTGCATGTCTAACAACTAAAGATTAAATAAACCAATAAGCATGTTCTACTGAAGTGAGAAGTTAAGTACCCAACAGGAGATCAATGTACCTAGGTCACTATTACCTAGAGATAGTTTTATAGTTTCCCCCTTGACATCTCACCCATTTTCATAAATTAATGGGTATATATTATGATCAATAAATGCAATACTGATGAAGGAGATTTCTGAAAATACATAAAAAAGCATTTCACAGCAAGAAGATTTTTACTTGTATTCCAAATCAAAGATGGGCAAAGTTGCTTTTTTTCCTGATAGACCAACCCCCTATCAGTCCCCACTGTTTCACAATAGCATTAACAAATTTTCTACCCACTCTTAAATGGTATTGCTCAAGTGAAGAAAGACTAGAGATTATTAGGAGTGAATTTTTGTGAGAAAGGACTGTTGAGCTCCATGAATTTCTAGCATTTAAGCCAAATTCTAAGAGTAGGCTTTGCTTCAGACTCTAGTATCTTCATGCTCTGGGAAAAAGAAAAGACGTATAATGCATCAATAATCTGTCTGATAAATACTACCCTATTTTCCCCAAAATAAGACATCCCCTGATAATAAGCTCAATCAGGCTATTGAGCGCATGACAATAAGGCCAAGCACTTATTTCAGGGTTCAAAAAATATAAGACAGGGTCTTATTTTCAGGGAAACACGTTAATTCAATTGAACCAATACCATCATTTACCAAAATACAAAAAAGCAACAGAATGTCCAGCTATTGCTACATTACATTTTCAGATTGAGCTTTTTCCATATTTAAAAAAATCACAGTGCCTAAGCATCAGATTTGTTCTTGTACTTTAAAAACAAGAATATCTTTTTCAACATTGTGAAATGAGACAATATTGGAAACCATAATTGTTTAGTAAATAAATCTAACACATTCTTCTGTATGCGGAAGAAAAACCAAATAAACAGGAACAGGGAGAAGCAAGCAGAATATCACTCAAAATACCTCTATGCAGCTGGAAGGCCATAAGGATGGTGGGATCGTAAGTGGCTGATAATGTACACTTTGGCATTTCACCACAAAAAAATTAAGAATGGAAAAATAATTAGCAAAAAGGAAATTCAGTCAAAAATATATCAGATTTTAGAGAAGGCCTGAATATAGTATCCTCACTGTGTGCCCACAATTCACAGCAACGTAGCACCATAATATTTGTGTCAAATTTGGTCTGTGATCCTCACTTGCATCACTTCAGCTTCAAGTAGAAAATCAGCTTTTTAAAAAATGTTCTGCTGAATCGTGCATAAATGAACAGAACTGAATCTATATTTTTAAACATTTAGATTTAAGCAATTTTTACCAAGAGTAGCCGTTCTCGAAAACAGTGTGAACTAAAATGTTGTTATAACAGTAAACAATTACTATTCTATATATAATTATCAAATGCAAACATTATGCAAATATGTATCTATAACTAATACATATATATCTATGTTTTTTAAAAACCTACTATATTTTGTATAAGTGAGTCTCATATATCATTAAACTTATCCATAGAGTCTACATCTATAGGCAATCCTCACATAAGTAGCAAGTATAATCAGGTCTTCAATCTATTGAGTAAAGGGTCAATACATTTATTTTTCCAATATTGTGAGATCAGTCTTCTACCTATAATAAGGACACTTAGAATCCTTTACATTGTTCAATTGTCTTAGTTCCATGTGTAATTCAAAAGAATATTATCCTTTGAAGTTTTAGTTTTGTCACCCAATCACATTTGTATAGTTCACTACTTTCCCCCAAAATCTAGTAAGTATAGTAGATTGTAAAAAAATGTGTTTTAAAAAAGAATTGTCCTCATTATAACCCCAACAGAATGTTGCTATAGGCAATCCATTACTATACAGATGTAATGGAACCCAATAAATTCTAACTATTATTTTTGTTGTATAATTCATAGCTTAAGGTCCATTGACACTTGCTATAGAAGTTAAGATGCTCTCCCATTCACTAAGAAATACAAGAGAATTGTAATTATTTAGTGTTGTAATGACACTTTTTACTTTTTTTTCTGTTGTATTTTTCCTCTTATTTTAAGCACTTGCTATGTTTTTTCTGATAATGTATATATGTATCTTTGTGTTTTGTTCCCTTTGTTTCCCCCTCTCTTTTTTTTCTGTTATTTGAAAAGTAATAACTCCTGCGAGTATCTTGGACTGCAAGGCAATCAAACCAGTCAGTCCTAGAGGAGGTCAACCCTGACTGCTCTTTAGAAGGCCAGATCCTGAAGATGAAACTCAAATACTTTGGCCACCTAATGGGAAGGAAGGACTCACTGGAGAAGAGCCTAATGCTGGGAACGATTGAGGGCAAAAGAAGAATGGGACGACAGAGAATGAGGTGGCTGAATGGAGTCACTGAAGCAGTCGGCGTGAGTTTAAATGGACTTCAGGGGATGGTAGAGGACAGGAAGACCTGGAGGAACATTGTCCATGGGGTCACGACGGGTCGGACACAACTTTGTGACTAACAACGACAATAAAAGCAATAAAATTGTATATAAAAATGACTATACTGAGTTGGGCTGCCTCATTTAACTGTATTTTTATAGGGGTTCATGTAATCAATTCTCACTTTAGATAAACTATATTGCCAACCCTGTAACATCCAAGAAATGGCCTAACTGAGTTGGTCCTGTCTTCTAGCATATGGAAATGGATTTCAGTTATGCTGCTGATATTTTGCACTGGAGCAAGCAGGAGCCATTGGTGCAGCTGATTAAGAGATTTTTCAATTCACAGTGGCAGTCATAAATCAAAAATAGAAAGGGTGTCCTCTGTATATTATTTAATTCAGTTCCACAGTATAGACTAGAGACTAGCTGCCCTCTCTCCCTGTCATAACAGTTTATGCTTATAAGCCATTAAAATAATAATAAATTTATAACCACTGTCCACTTCTTTCCTTGATCTAAAATTTCCTTACACAGTCATCTATTAAAAGTATGTATATTGGATAGAGTTAATAAAAAACCAGGTAACTGTAGATACTTCAAAAATGATAATAGAGAAAATGATCTTGTTCTCTCTCTTTTTTATATGAGTTACATGGATGGAAGGAATTTCTGGCATTTTTATGGGTCATTTTTAAGACCCACCTTGCATTAATAGCCATTTCAATCACCTCATACAGATTCCTGAAGTGAATCTAGTTTTTAGAACAGGCATATTTTTCTTCTCTGTTTCAAAACTGAAGTGATTCTTTTCTCTGTGATGGATGCAGATGCCTAAAGAGGAATAAAGAGTTGGCAAATTTTGACGACATTTTGGAAGTGTCAGATGGAATAAGCCTCTTTAAATCCTTTTCATTATCACAGATTTCTATCTTTTTCCAGAGGGTTCCACTTGGAGGTATCTAAATGCCACTAATCAATAACTATGTACATGTATGTGTGAGAGAGAGAACATGGAGGGCTTCAATTGATACATTACAATGGCACATGTAGCTGAATTGTTTAGAAGCCTTCTTTTTGCTATAAACTGCGAAAAAGCAGAGGTAGGCCAAAGGTGGTTTTGGATTAATAGATGAACCAGTGTTCTTCATACTGAACAACAACAACAACAACAAAACTACCTCAAAATGATGAAATGAAGAAAATCTCAACAGAAAAGAAATGTTTGGTTTAGAAGGAGCTTGAAAAGACCAGTATTCCTTCCAGGAATGTACTTTTTGTCCATGATAGGTGAGTCTGGAGGTTGTCATAAAGACAGCAAAAATCAACACCCGGTACATCAGGTAGAACACCCTGAGCGTTGATCTTCTTAAGATGAAGCAATTTTTGTGTCTGATAACGGGGAGAAATACCCACTCTTATAAACAACGAAACTGCTTTTTCAACAAAAGCCAAATCTGAGGCAGAGAAAGTAAGGCAAAGAAGTGGCAGAGACAGATTCCTTGCTTTTGTCTCTCAGCCTCCAGTGCTCCCTTTTCAGTAACCCCCCTCCTTTAAAGCCATGTTGCAGTCTCTACACCCCTACAGTTTCTTTGATATATGTGTATGTGTGTGTGTGTATGTTATATATGTTATATATGTGTTACATAATGTAACATCTCATACTTCTGAGATAGAAATAGATCGATAGATAGATAGATAGATAGATAGATAGATGGATGGATGGATGGATGGATGGATGGATGGATGGATGGATGGATGAAGTCATCTTCAATCTTGCAAATCTTCACTCGTTTACCTAAATGTTTGGAACTACGTGTGGATTCCCTCTTCCATCTCAGTTACAGATATATCCAGCAATATTTGTAAAAGAAAGAAGGCATTTCTGCAGAATGCTAGTGAGTATGGCAGCTTTCGATGTAGCAGGATCTGTTATGTGATTTTTCTCATCTATTTCTCTCCAGTCCATAAATGTACTTGACCTCTTTATTTTACTTACCAGATGGCAGCAGCAACTACTTTTTGCCGACTTTTTTCTAAATTCAATCATCTCAAACTGCTTCTTTGGTGATCTTGTGCCCCCAGCTAGTAATTTATCATCATTGAACAGATTTACAGAATTTACATGGAAAATGCTCTTTTCCACTCCCTCTCCAAAACAAATGGAAATATTTTCTTCTGCTAAAACTAACTCCCACCCCTTATGGTGTTGATTCTCTAGTCTCAAATGCTCTATTATAATCCTGTAATCACTACGTAGAAATGGATTAAGTCATAGAATTTGTGTCTTACTTAAAACTGATCTGGTCCTTAAAATCCATCATAACCACCATAAGCCATGAAAGTAATGTTGAAAATGATAGGTCTGTTCAGGAGGAGAAGAGGTTATGAAAGAGAAGGGTCATCTGCTTATTATTTATGTCCAGGTATTTCTGTATGACAAATGCAGGATAAAAGGCAATTCTTGTAGCACAAGAACCAGTCAATTCCCCTATACAAATTCATATCAAATGGATATGTTATTTCATATCACATATGTAGCAATGGTTATATCTTCAACTGCACATACAATTTATATATAATTTCATTGCTGTTCATTTTATTTCTTTTCAATTGTTCAAAAAAAGATGTTTGAGCCTTAATGAAATTAGTTCTATGAAACTCCATTGTACTGGGCACTCAGGGTGTTGAATTTAGTGGAGGATTTCTCGTGACTCTCCTCAGAGACTTTTCAAGTTCTTATTCAGGATTTTTTTTAATCTTGAAGGCATCTCCTGCTAAATATTGTGACATGTTCTTTGTGACCATCGATATGGTTAGTTCACATGGCCAAGTTGGTGCTAGAGGGAAATTATCCTAGAAGCTGTAGTTCCTTATCCTAGGAATCTGTCTTCATGTTTGATCCCAATTATTTGCAGTATATCTGTATCACTTGCAAGACAGGTTCAGAAGCAAGGACACGTAATTTTAAAATATTGAAGTATAAAGTTGTCTTTTTAAAACTACGTCTGTGTATGTGAAACTAATAAAATGATACTGGTGCTAACAAAATTGACAACATAAACAACATAAACAATAGTCAAATAAACTCAGTTTGAAGTGCCTGGTGGAATAAATATGCGATAACATATCAGGGACGAAGACAATACAATATTTTATATACCTGTGAGTATACACAAATCGTAAAAGCAATTAGACCAGCTGCATACTGTATTAGCACTGCTGTAGATTGGTGCTGTAGAATTTTACGCCAAGTCTATTGTGGTCTATAAGAGTTGTACTTGCTCTAAATATAAATGACTTATTCTGTATGTGTTCTTTGGATTGTGAACTCATTTGGTTTCATTCTTTCATTTTCATATACAAAGCAATCTTAGTTTATGCCCACAAGCACTTCACTTTAACTGCAATGTACTGGATGGATATGTTGCAATGAAATGCAAAACTAATGGAAGGATTGATGACTCAAGAAAGAAACCTCAGAAATCCATTCATACCATATGCATGATAATCATTAGACTGTGTTCTCCTCTTGTTTTGTGGACTTCAACTCTCAGAATTCTCTAGCTAGCATAGTATTGCTGAAAATTCTGGTTTTAAAACTTTCTACATCTGGACAGCATTTAGGCTGGTGAAAACCATTTTAAGATAGAGAATATTTACTCTTGGAAATTCTTGTGGCTAAGTTCTGGATAAATTGATGGTTTTGTTACTCTTGTTGGCTGGCCATTTTTTCCATGTTGATTAGAGGGACAAAATCACCTTGTTAGATATTCACAACTCTTCTTTTAAAGGCACACAATACACCCACATAAAATTATATTCACATTGTAATAAAGGGTTGTCAAGCTCTTTTTCCTAAGCTAGAGTACAATCGAACCAAATTAAAAAAACAACAACAAAAAACCTGAGAGTTGAATTTAGCATATGAACTTTATGTACAGATCAGATCATTTCCTGTTTTGTGGTCCTACCCTTTGACCACGCTATTCTTCAAAATGAATTACTATATGATTTTCTATATTAGAAAAGAGCATCAACACATTTACAGCTTTAATGATCTTGACTTTCTCTCATGGAAGTGATAACATCAAACAGCTCTCATGCTTTCACACTTAAGTTGCAATGCGGGTCAATGCTGAATTTGTGTACAGCAAACTGATGCTGAAGTGCTACAGAGCCTTTGCTGTATACTTCTTTCAAGTGTTTCCTTTAGGGTGTTTTAATCACTGGTTCTGGATTGAAATGGACTAGGCAAAATCCCATTGAAATAAATCCATCTAATTTTGTCTTGAAATGGATAAAGAACTCTCTGAAACAGAACACTGAGTACCGCAAACTTTGGATGACCAGTCCATTAAATTGTAGTTTCTTTGCTTCTCTTCATGGTGAAGAACTATCCATCTTATGTGAAGTATTGTCAAGCCTAGTGTTATTTTCAGACTTCAGTTGCTTCCTTGATCAGTCACTTAAACACTTTGCAATGTTTGCAATGGTAAATGTTTAAATGGCTGGAAAGGTAATAGGATTTCTATCATGAAAAATCCGTTATTTCTCAATAGGCCTCTGTTAAGGCGCTTCCTCTCTCTTTTTTTTTCCAGCTTTGCATTAGTTTACACTGTTACATTGCAGTTCAACGCAGTCCTGCTTAACTTCTCATTTATAAACACACAAGGCACGATAGGGAGAAAAAAAAGAATTCTCATAGTTCAGGGACAAGACAGTTTTTGTCAATAGATGCATTATCTCAGGGGTAATCTATTGAGAATGAAAAAGTAGATAAGGCTAAAGAAAATGCTGAGTGATGCCACAACCTAAAGCCGCCAGGGACACCCACATTTTTCTGTTCTCATAACTTTTTTCCCTTTTTATAAGTCTCCCTCCTCCCCCCCAGCAGTGGTGGGTTTCAAATTTTTTTACTACCGGTTCTATGGGTGTGGCTTGATGGTGCGTGGCAGGGGAAGGATACTGTAAAATCCCCATTTCCTCCCCACTCCAGGGGAAGAATACTGTAAAATTTCCATTTCCTCCCGATCAGCTGGGACTCGGGAGGCAGAGAATAGATGGGGCCGGAGCCAGTCAGAATGTTTACTACTGGTTTTCCGAACTACTCAAAATTTCCACTACCGGTTCTCCAGAACTGGTCAGAACCTGCTGAAACCCACCTCTGCCCCCCAGCATCTTCTTCTCTTTCTTTTATTGGGAATACAGGTAGTCCTTGACTTACGACCACAATACAGCCCAAAATTTATGTTGCTAAGTGAAACATTTGTTAAGTGAGTTTTGCGCCATTTGATGACTTTTCTTGCCACAACTGTTAAGCAAACCACTGCAGTTGTTAATTTAATAACATAGTTGTTACCGTGAATCTGGTTACCTCACTGACTTTGCTTGTCTGAAGGTCACAACAGATGATCACATGACCCCGGGACACTGCAACTATCATAAATATGAACCAGTTGCCAATTGGCTGAATTTGTTCATGTGACTACAGGAATGCTACAATGGTTATAAGTGTGAAAAACAGTCTTACGTTCCTTTTTTCAGCACTGCTGAAACTTCGAACAGTCACTAAATGAACTGTTGTAAATCAAGGACCATCTGTACATGAAGGAAGAAACAGCTCTTACCAGATGTCTATGGAGATTCTCAGTCATCCATCTCATTCTTGGATGAGAAGCAAAACATCTTCAAAGAAAAGCCAGGAAGTCCAGTTGTCTCTTGAAAAAGCACCTTTGGGACAGCTCTTACCAGAGATCAGAACTGAAATCTTACAGAGGACTACTGAAATGTGGCAGATGTAGGATAGGCCCACTATTGCAAGCAGATTCTGAACTCTGAACTTTTTGCAGACTTTAGAATGCTCTCCTATAACAGTTGCTAAAAATCAGAGGCAACATGTTCTGGTCCAGCTCCCCAAACACGACGAACCCTCTGAAGTTAACTCAAAAATTCCTTTATTAGGAGCACCAGCAGCTCTGGCAAACAGTGTCTCTCTCACAGCAGGCTAACAAGTCTGTCCATCCAGAAGGTGAATAGTTGTCTGCCACATCTATTCAGCTCCACTCCCCTGCCTTTTATCCCCAGAGCTAGGGTGGAGCTTCGCTAGCAGCGGTGGCTGTTCCGTCCCAAGGATTGGCCCACAGATTTCCACTGTTCTCCTCTCCTCTGCCTTCTGCGCATCCGCGTGTCAGGCACTGGACCCAGCTGTTCTTCATCTTCCTCCTCAGCCACCTCCAGACCTGGTAGCTGTTGACTTTCAACCTGAGGGCTGACGGACGGCCCAGGCTTTGCCTCTGCCTCTTTTTCTGACAGCTCCATTCCCTCTTCCCCCTCGGAGCTCTCAGGTTGCGTTGATGCTGATTCTGATTCCCACACTTCCTCCACATTTGATTCAACTGTTGGAGGGGCCGGCGGCTGACAGGGCACACACAACACAATGTTTCCTGCTGTTTTCAGATGGGATATAGCTAAGAAACCTCCAAATCAGGCTAAAGTAGAAAATCTTGGCCCAGACATATGTGAAATAACCGATTAACATTAAAGAATTGCTCACTCTTTGGTCATCACTGTTCCTCACTAACAAAAGGTTGTTCCTCTTTGTCTTAGGAATTTCTCCAGAGACTAAAAGTAGGATAAGGCTTTCCCCCCTATTTTAAATTTTTTAAATTCAAATTTAAATTTAAATTTGTTTTAGGGTGGCAGAACTGTGTTTATAGTGAAACAAGTGCGCTACTTAGTGAGAATAAGTTCTTATTTTTTTTCACCATCATCACTTTCTTCTGCCTCCTTTCCCCAAGCAATTTATCCTCACCAAGTTCATTTTCAGTATCATCTACCAAGAGTAAGTCATTAGTAAGTACCGTGTTTCCCCGAAAATAAGACCCTTATATTTTTTTGAACCCCGAAATAAGCGCTTGGCCTTATTTTCGAGGAGGTGTTATTATTTTGGGGTGCATGGAACAAGATGGGGCTCCTCTTGCCGTCTTACCTGATTTTCAGCTCTGTGTTTAAATATTTTTGGGGATGGCTTATTTTGGGGGGGGAGGCTTATTTTAGCACATGTGCTCAAAAGTCTGATTGGGCTGATTTGGGGAAACAGAGTAACTGCAGTAAGAATACAGGGTGTTAGCCTTAAAAAATAGTCCAGAGAAGTAGCATAACCAGGAATATAGTAATCTTGCAAGCAAACAGCAAGAAAAAACAGCTCCTTTCAGCTTCAGCACAGCCTAATTAGCACAAGTTGATTGGATCGGCCTCCTGACTATCAGCTGTTTTGCTCTCAGCTGTTTTGTGCAGGGCTCTGCTGCTTGCTGCAAAGAGGTAAATTGCTGGAACAGATTTTTTTCTCCTTCTGCTAACCAAGCTATACTGAAAATGAAAATGAAAGTAAAGCAGGCTGTTTGCTGCAATGAGGCAAAATTGCACAGAGGCAGAGGCAGAGGCAGATTTCTTTTTTTTTCTTTTCCTCACCAAAAAAGGTAGGTGTGTCTTATATTTCGGTGTGTCTTATACTTCAAAAAATACGGTACTTAAAAACCACATTGCTGAATTAACAACCACACTGATTCACTTAACAACTGTGGCAAGAAAGGTCCTAAAATGGAGCAAAACTCACTTATTGTTTAGCAATGGAAATGTTGGGCTCAGTTGTGGTCATAAATCGAGGACTATCTGTAACATGCATTGTGACAATCTTAAGTGCCATTTTTTTCCAGTGTCATTGTAATTGAGGACCAGAGGTGGTATTCAGCCGGTTCGGACTAGTTCACCCGAACCAGTAGCGGAAATCATGGGTGGGCTCGCCTACCTGCTCACCTGCTCCGGCTCTATGCTATTCCATTTGCACACGTTTTTGAGGCTGGGTGCATGCGCGGAAAGTGCAGGCCCCGGCAAAGCGCATGCACGGGAGGCCGGACACATGCATGGACGCATGTGCATGCTCACATTTGCGAACTGGTAGAGAAAGTAAGTGAATACCATCCCTGTTGAGGACTACCTGTATCCTGAAAATAACTTGTGTCCAATTGTGTGAGAGGAACAATACTGATTGATTTCATTGCTGGGGGATGGCTAGAGTTTTTATTCTAGGATAGTTTCCTCCTGAGTAAAGGTGGAGAAGGCCATGAGATGAGCTCTTTGTCAGCGTTCCAGAAAAACCCTAACTCCAAGTAAAGACACGGAAGCAAGCATTTTCCAAAGTCCTCTTTACTAGAATAGGCAAACTGGCACATCTGGGAAATCCCGAATCTGAAAAGCCCAGGTTTTCCTTCAGTAAGTCCAAGCTCCCAAAACCATTCCCTTTCTCCCCAATCGATCACATGCTCCAATCAACGTCCATTCCATCTTGACCCAGCCTCCCGATCACTCCTTCTCCAGATGCTGGATCGCATCTGACCTTGACTGACAGGAAGAATACTATTATGTCTACTAACAACCCCTCTCCTCAATCCCCCCTCCTACTTTCCCACACATGAGGTGGCAGCATTGAAGCTTCCGGCCTAATATGGCTTCCAAAGCTGACAGTCTTAGTATCGGCTTGGCTGAGGAGAAGCAGTAGTGGAATGGAGAAAAGTTCCAAATATTCCTCATTAAAGGGAATCAGGGAATCAAAAAGTCTGTTTTTGTAATCCAGCCAATTTGAATGAAATGAAAATTACAGTCTGGGCTAGTTTATAGGCTCACGTAACAACTAGAAGAAGGCAATATGTTGCAAAAGAATAATTGGAAAGAAGGGTAAACGAAACATTCAAAAGTGGATAAAGTAAACTATAGCAATGTACAGCAACCGCCTGTTTAATCACTACAGACTTTTTGAAATCCTGTGGCTGGAAGATGTTATCAATTCAGCGGCCAAAAGACAACTTGCAAACCCAGATCATTAGAAATATGGAGGTAATTACAAGCTACCAGTGGGATTGAAGACTGGATGACCATATGATTGACACCTGGACAGAGGACCAGAATAAAACCAGTGGCCTCCCTTCTACACTTCATTTGTATGGCATCCATAAAACTTTATCTGACTTGTAGCCAAAACAAAGGAAGTAAAAAGCAACTAGAGAAAGGTCTAGCGTATAAATTGTGCAGAAGGGAAAATGTGAAAGTGTCAAACATTTTAAACAATAGAACAAATAGTTGTGAGATCTGCTCTGGAGGAGATGTGTTAAGTATCTGTCAGAGGTTATTCAAGTGTAAGAAATCTTGCCAGCATAGGGACTTGGATGAGACTTGCTCTTGAAATTCCTTCCAATTCTCTGATTTTACAAATCAGAAGATTGGAGCATTCTGTGTAGCGTTTTCTTCCTCTTTACGACCAGCAGGAAAATACTTGTACTGGATGCCCTCTTTTGTGTGCAGGGAGAGTTTACACGTCTCAAAGAAGAGTGTTTGCAGGCACAGAGCTATGGGAATTGCTTTCTGAGAAGAAGTCAGCCAAGCCATATGTTTGTATTCCTTGGGAAAACATATAGATTTGTACTTGTTGATTTTCAATATAATTCGTGTTTCCTTCTCTCTTTTTACTCCCTAGACCCATGATGGCAAACCTATGGTATGTGTGCCCAAAGTGGCATACGGAGCCAGTTTGCTTAGCATGCAACCTGTCACCCGTTCCTCTTCCGGGTTTTTGGTGCGCATGTGCGCGCAACTATCGGCCTTTTTGCATGTGGCAGTGCTGAAAACTAGAAGAGCTGGTCTTTTGTTTTCTTGCATGAGTATGCGCGCTGCCCAGCTTATAATTGCGTGCGCATGCATGCCAGAAACCCGGAAGAGTAGCTGGCTGAAACCGGAACTTAATTTTTGTGCGTGCATATGCGCCCTGGGCAGCTCCTCTTCCAGGTTGCGGCCCAGGTACATGTGCATATGCTCCCTTTTCAGCACTCGGTGCCAAGAAAGGTTTGCTATCACTGCCCTAGACTGCCTCCAATATATAGCTATGAATTGTTTTGTTTAATTTGATTGTGAGGATTTTTAGCAGAAGCTTAGATTTCATTGGACAGTTCTTGGCAAGGTGTTTAGAACAGGAACAGAGAGATGTACATTTTAAAAAACATAAATGAATGACTGAATGAATAAATAAATAGAGTCATCAAGTCTCCTGATATAAATTTAATCTAGAGTCCTATTTACAGGAAGCCTCCCATACAAATAACAAGAAAAAAAAGAGACTCTTTTTTTTCTTTTTTAGTCACCAGGCTAGAAAACTGGAGATCATGAGTTCAAGTTCTGCCTTACCTATGAAAGCCAGCTAGGCCAGTCACTGTCTCTCAGCCCAACCCAGCTCACAGAGTTATTGTTGTCGATCGAAAGACTGGCAGTTCAGCGGTTCGAATCCCTAATGCTGTGTAACGGGGGTGAGCTCCGGTTACTTGTCCCAGCTTCTACCAACCTAGCAGTTCAAAAGCACATAAAAAATGCAAGTAGAAAAATAGAGAATACCTTTGGTGGGAAGGTAACAGCGTTCTGTGCACCTTTGTGGTTTAGTCATGCTGGCCACATGACCACAGAGACTGTCAGCTTTGGAAGCCATATTAGGCCGGAAGCTTCCATGCTGCCACCTTCTCATATGTGGGAAAGTAGGAGGGGAGATTTAGTAGAGGGGTTGCCTGTAGACATAATAGCATTCTTCCTGTCGGTCAAGGTCAGGCCCATCCTGCATCTGGAGAAGGAGTGATCGGAGTGATGTCTCGAGATAGGATGGCGGTTGATTGGAGCATGTGATCGACTAAGGATGATTTGGGGTTTTTTTACTTACTGAGGGAAAACCTGGACCTCTCAGATTCGGGTTTTCCCAGATATGCAAGTTTACCTATTCTAGTAAATAGAACTTTGAAAAATACTTGCTTCAGAGTCTTTACTTGGAGCTGGATTTTTTTCTGGAACGCTGACATTAACCCAACTCTCCAAGTAAAGACTCTGAAGCAAGCATTTTTGGACAGCGCTGGCTCTTCAGCTTTGAAACAGAGATGAGCACCACCCCCTCGAGTTGGAAACGACTAGCACATATGTGCAAGGGGAACCTTTACCTGTAATCTATTTCCAGTTTTCTAAAAATGTATATCCTCTGCAATATTTTGTGGGCTCTCCTCTATTCCATTTCTCAGTCTGAAGTGTCTCATGGAGTGATTTTGAAGTTTACAATGTGATGGAAAGTTTTGCCAGCTTTTCAACTTTTCATCACATTGTGGTTGCTTCCACCACCATCTGATTTGTAAATGTCAACGTGAGGATCCTTCCTTCCTTCCTTCCTTCCTTCCTTCCTTCCTTCCTTCCTTCCTTCCTTCCTTCCTTCCTTCCTTCCTTCCTTCCTTCCTTCCTTCCTTCCTCTGTTGAGATCTGACTGAAGATGGTCTATAAACCATAGAGGTGAATATATTGTTCTGAAATTCCAGAAATTGATGGTAAGCAATATATAACTGTGGGAACTGCAAGAACTCTGTAAAAGGGTGTCTGCAAGGAATGGTGAAAACATCCAGATACCATAGTGTGACCAAAACTCAGCCTGTGTTTTAGGTGTGCTGCGATCCAAAAATGGATGGAGTTTTGAGCACAGTGTTATGGCTGACATCTTGACTTGTTTGATCATACCTTGCAGACATGCCTTTTCCTATGAAAACATGCATTTTTCTCCTTTTAGCACAAAACAAAAAGCTGTTCTTTTACCAGTCATTCTTTTTTTTAAAAAAAAAATCGTCCACATTGTTCTTGATGGCTCACAACAATTAAAAAAAAACCTCTCATAAGTACAAAAATGTAAAATAAGGGCATAAATATGGAAACAGACTCAGCTGATTAAAGAATTCTAAATGGCAATCTATCTTAAAAATAATTTATCCATCAGGAACGAATGTTTGTTAGAACAAGATGTTTTATTCATTTAATGGAAAAAAGAAGACAAGGTGCAAAATCAAAATGGAACTCATGGAAAAAACGCCCATAATCTGGTTGAGCCCACAACAGAGAACCTTTATTTGTGGAGTTGTTTCACCTTTGAGAGAGACACAAGAAGCAAAAAAATGGGGGGCAGTGGGGGGAACCCACCTTAGGTAGGCCAAATGTCTATAGAGATTCTCAGGCATCTAGGTCAGTGATGGCGAAGCTTTTAAAGACCGAGTGCCCAAACTGTACGCATGCACATTCCCAAACTGAAAGGTATGCACGTGCACGAACCTGTGCATGTGTGAACATGCGTGCATGCACAGATATGCACCTGTGAGAACATGCATGCATGAACATGTGTGTATGCACAAACGTGAATATGTGCACATGTGCAGACATGCATGCAGACATGCGCAGCAGAGACCTGAAGACCAGCTGGCCGGCTGATCTTTTTCTTTTGTGAGCTTCTGTTTTGTTGTTTGCAGGAAACAGAAGCTCACGAAAGAAACGCCATGGAGCTCTCACCTGGGGCAACAGCGTGTGGGCCAGCAGAGAGAAGCTTCTTGGATGAGAAGTGAAACGTCTTCAAGGAAAAACACTGAAAGTCCAGTTGCCTTTTGAAAGAGCACCTTTGGGATTTAGGTAGGCCAATGTTCTTTCTGATCTCAGATATCAAAGCCAACTGAGATTTTTCAAAGTAATCACTCTGAGTGGGGCACAGAATTGAAAAATCAAGAGTACCAAATCAGAATAGATCTAAAATCATCATCCCCAAAGGCAAGTACAGATTAACATATTTGCTGTTGCATTCTAGATCAATAGAACAAACAACTCTAACTTTTCAAATGTATAGAAAAGCAAGGTAGTAATCCAATCTCAGTGCAACTGAAGTACGAACCACGATCAGATCTGACATTTTCAGTTCACCTTTCTGGCTATTTAGATGTTAAAAAGTTCAAGACTACACATGAACTCTTCATTCAACACATTACCATCTGGAGGCAAATGGTTGAAGAAGCAATCCAGATAATTGCTAGCTCATGAAAACAAGATGCCTATCACATGCCTATTGATGGTAATGCACTCCCGAATTCTGGAACACTATCAATCACAAACCCCATAGATTGCTGTTAAATAGCACAGAAAACAGAACTGATCTCCAAAATGCATTATACACTTGACCGAAGAACATACACTCCTGTCTGAACACTCTTACATAGCTGTCTAGCCAGCCGGATTAACCAAATCAAGGATAGTCATCAATGGGACAACAGATGTCACAGCCAGATTGCCATGGCGGGTGGCTCAATCTGAATGCTTGCATTGTATTTTTGCAGTTCTCAGATGTGTATCAAATGTGCTACTATGCTTGAAGACAGGACTCATTTTGATGGAAACATAGAACTGTGCTTCTATGTCTGGTTCAAATTCATCCCTTTTGCTGGCCCAGCCCTTCTAATTCTAGGAAACAAATTTAAAGTGGCAGTGGCATTTAAACAACTTATGGCTCAACCAATGCTCTTATATTCCTTTCCAGCTTGCTGGAGAAGTTTGGAAGCAACCAAGATCAATTCAGGACATCAACAGTTCAATATGAAAAGTTTATGGTGGACAGACTGATGGAGTTTCCCACCGATGGCACCAGAATGAATTTTTGTGTTAGGTTTGCTGAAGGAAGTTCCAGCTAAGTGGCAACACCATGAGCTATGGTCTCACAATGGTTAGAATGCAGTACTGCAAGCTACTTCTGTTGACTGCTGGCTCCCAGCAGTTTGGCAGTTCAATTCTCACCGGCTCAAGGTTGACTCAACCTTCCATCCTTCCAAGCTCAGTAAAATGAGGACCCAGATTGTTGGGGGCAATATGCTGACTCTGTAAACCACTTAGAGGGGTCTGTAGAGCACTGTGAAGCGGTATATTAGTTTAAGTGTGATTGCTATTAATTAAGGGGAATGATCAAGTCCCTGGACATATATGAAAAGTTCTTCCTACATACACACAGATTATATTTTGGGAATCCTAGAACATCGCTGCTAGTCAAAAGATCTGAAAACTCAAGCAGGGATAGCAGGGAATAACATATATTTTAAATTACTTGCTGGAGATGTAGGATGGAATGACTTAGTCCCAACTTACCAGTTCAGAGAAGGGCTGGCTGAAGATTTGAGAGATAAGGTGATGAGACAAGACACTCCAAATACCTTGGAAAAGCTGAACCAGTGTTGTATAATAATAATTAAATGCTCTGCTGGAACAGTTAAGGCAGGGAAAGAAAAGGAAAAGAAAAAGAACCTACAGCCTGTCTTCTTCCATACCATCCCTCCCAGTAGCCTCCTCAGAATCCAGTATGGGGGAATCCATGCAAATTGGAGCAACTGAGAGATCCCTTTCATAAGGAGAGAAGCAAAGAAGAACGGATCAGGAACTGTGCTTTTACTGTGGGGGTCCCAGGCACATAGCCAAATCATGCCTGGTGAAGCCTCAAGCAATGAAAAGTTGTTGCAGTTAGTTGCGAAGTCGTGTCCGACTAGTGATGGGATTCAAGTAACTTAACAACCGATTCTCTGCCCTAATGATTTCTTCCAACTACCAGTTTGCCAAACTGCTCAGAAAGTTAACAACCGGTTCTCCCGAAGTGGTGCGAACTGACTGAATCCCACCACTGTGTCCGACCCATCGCAACCCCATTCCACCAGGCCTTCCTGTCCTTTACCATCCCCCAATGTCCATTTAAACTGATGCCGACTGCTTCAGTGACTCCATCCAGCCACCTCATTCTCTGTCGTCCTCTTCTTCTTTTGCCCAGCATTGGGCTCTTCTCCAGTGAGTCCTTCCTTTTCAGTGGCCAAAGTATTTGAGTTTCATCTTCAGGCTCTGGACTTCTAAAGAGCAATCAGGATTGATCTCCTCTAGGACTGATTGGTTTGATAGCCTTGGAGTCCGGGTGCAGGAGTCTTCTCCAGCACCATAGTTCAAAGGCCTTAATCCTTTGGCGCTCAGCCTTCCTTATGGTCCAACTTTCACAGCCATACATTGCAACTGGAAAAACCATAGCCTTGACTATACACACTTTTGTTGGCAGGGTGATGTCTCTGCTTTTTAATATGCTGTCTAGATTTGCCATAGCTTTCCTCCCCAGGACCAAGCGTCTTTTAATTTCTTGGCTGTAATCCCCATCTGCGGTGATCTTGGAGCCCAGGAAAATAAAATCTGTTACTACCTCCATTTCTTCCCCATCTATTTGCCAGGAATTGAGGGGGCTGGATGCCATGATCTTAGTTTTCTTAATGTTGAGTTTCAAGCCAACTTTTGCACTCTCCTCCTTTAACTGCATGAAGAGGCTCTTTAGTTCCTCTTCACTTTTTGCCATTAGAGTGGTATCATCTGCATATCTGAGATTGTTGATATTTCTCCCAGCAATCTTAATTGCAACTTGTGATTCATCTAGCCCTGCCTTTCTCACGGTTCTGCATATAAGTTAAGTAGGCAGGGTGACAGTATACAGCCTTGCTGATCTCCTTTCCCAGTTTTGAACCAATCAGTGATTCCATGTCCAGTTCTCACTGTTGCTTCTTGACCCGCATATAGGTTTCTCAAGAGACAAATAAGATGGTCTGGTACTGCCATCTCTTTAAGAACTTGCCACAGTTTGTTGTGATCCACAAAATCAAAGGCTTTAGCATAGTCAATGAAGCAGAAGTAGGTGTTTTTCTGGAACTCCATAGCTTTCTCCATGATCCAACATACGTTGGCAATTTAATCTCTAGTTCCTCTGCCTCTTCGAAATCCTGCCTGCACTTCTGGCAGTTCTTGGTCCACATAGTGCTGGAGCCTAGCTTGTAGGATTTTGAGCACAACTTTGCTAGCATGTGAAACGATTGCAGTGGTGTGGCAGTTTGAACATTCTTTGAAATGAATGAAATGCAATGAGATACAGAACCTTAAATCAAGGGAACCTGTAGCTAGCAAGTGCCCAGCTTCTTCAAAGCAGCACATTAGGGAAACTTTGCTTACCCCCTTCCCAGAAGCTCTTAAGGGAGGCCCTTAACTATTTAAGGAGAACTCAGAGAGCCAAAAGCAGGCAAGTATATTTAATTATCTCTAATATTATTCTCTGATATTATTACTCTAGATTCCAGAATGTGAAACTCTCTGCTCTTGTAGACTTGGGGGCAACCACTAATTTCATAGATGTAGAAACAATACAGTAACTAAAGTTGCTTACTCATGTCCTAGAAAGCCCAATGATAGTCGATATGATTAACCAGTAAGAGCAGGGTCGATTTTGCAGCACACGGATCCTTTGCAGTTAACTATCAAGGATCATACTGTTCATAATGCTCTATATGTGACTGCTTCTTTGCAAATACCCACTAGAGTGGCTTCAACTGCATAATCCAGGTGTAAGTTGGAAACAAGGGACATTCTCATTCCCCTCCCTTAAATGCCAGCAGCATCATTTACAAACTATGTAAGCTTACATCCCCCCACCCACTATGTATAATGTAGAACAAAAGACAAACAGCACTACTAGAAAATATTTAGACTTGATGGATGTGTTTTGGGAGGAAGAGGCAGCAGTGTTACCTATTCTCCCCGATCAGGCAGGCCACTGTACCAATTTGAAGCCAGGAGCCTATCTCCCAGCAAAAGGACAGTATCTCCTGTCTACTTACAAGTTAGACAGTCTCAAGGAATATTTTAATGTCAACATCAAAAAGGGTTTATTCACTCTTCCAACTTACTTGCCTTGGCACCATTGTTTTTTGTGTCCCACCCCCAAAAGAAAACCAAAAAAGAGAGGTAGCAGCTCTTCTGAGGGGAAAGGAGGGAATTTACATGTGTACTGTAGGAGGTTAGCACGCACCCCTTTCCTATGAGAATGAAATATTTTGGGAAATATTAAAAAGGCAGAATATTATGTTTCCCTGTATGAGAAATGGAGAAGCATGTTTTTAAAGACAAAGCAGCTCCCACCTTCCTGCCCCCACCCTTTTGTTAATAGGCCAGAGGCAGAAATTCAATCTTTGTCAATGGACGTCATCTGCAAGACCATGGGACCCATCTAGGACGAAACTCACCACATAGCACCTGGGAAGATTACATCAGCCAGCAAGGCTAGCTAAGACTCCCTACCCCCTGGAAGTCTGACAACCAATCAGGATACTCTTTCTGGGCCCCAGAAAATTCAAAGCCAGAGAGAGCATAAAACCCAAAACTAGCTGTATTTGCCCTTTTCTGTTCAGGAACTCAAGCCATGTGATCCTGTCCACCATTAAACCATTTTTCCAAGCAGTCTCCATGTTTCCAGTGTCTTTTTCCCCACTTGGAGCAGAACCCAGAAGGATATTTCTTCTTACAGTACCATTCATGACCACAAAGATTTGAACAGGGTGATGATCAGAGAACATTATCCATTCCCATTTATCTCAGATCTACAGCAGGGGTGAAATGTAAAAATGTGTTACTACCGGTTCTGTGGGCATGGCTTGGTGGTGGGGTAATGTGACTTGGTGGGCGTGGTGGCCAACTTTTGTTTTAAAAAATTTTCAAAGCATTTTTTAAAAATAATTTTTATTATAAGAAATAGCAATACAATCAAAACATTTTCGTTTCCATGGTGCAAATACATATATACAAACTTTTTACTTGTCATTTACATAATATTACTTCTTAGGGTTAGATTTAATTTAAAAGCTATTACAAATAATAGTGCTCAAATCCTTAAAGTACAAGTAATATTGTTCATTACTTCATGATCTTTATTAATTAATTAATAATTGATCTCTATACTCTACCTCATTTTTATTTCTTTTCTCTATCCACTCATACCACATGTCCCACACGCTATAGTATTCTGAATCTTCTCTGTCATTGATTTCTAGAGTTAATTTATTCATTTCGGCGCACTCCAGTATTTTCCTAATAACATGTTCTTCAGATGGTAGCTGTTGTTCTTTCCAATACTGGGCAAAAGAAATTCTTGCGGCTGTCATTATATGTATAATTAGATACCTTTTCTATTTTGCATATTCTGTTTTCAAGATTCGCAGGAGAAAGGCTTTTGGGTCGAAATCAAAATTTTCTCTTATTATTTCCGAGATCCACTTCCATATCATCCTCCAGAATTTTTGTGCCTCATTGCAAGTCCACAAACAATGCTCCAAAGTTCCAACAGTTAGCGCTCGAATTGGGATAAATCTTCGCTATCCTAGCTGGGGCCATGTGCCACCTATAAAACATCTTATATTGATTTTACTCATAAGTCACCACCCTAGTCATTTTAAGATTGTTATTCCATATTGTATCCCATTCATTCAGATTTATGTATTGCTCCATCAATTCTTCCCTTGTTTTAAGATTCCCTACCCCATCCAATATCTCGTTATATCTAACCATTTTGCCCATTTCTAATACATTCGGGTAAATTAAAGCCTCCATGGTGGAGAGCCATCTTGGGACTTTTGTATATTGCTTCTGTCTTATCTCTTCCCATGTTTGCATTAAGGTCTCCCTTATTTTGTGTCTATAAAAATATGTTTTCGTCTTTTTCCCCGTTTCCCAAAGATAGGTGTGCCAACCCTTCTGGAGATCATGCCCTTCCAAGGTTAGGAGTCTTTTATTTCTCAAAGTTGCCCAATCTTTCAGCCATACTAAATTTGCGGCTTTTTGATATATCTCCCATTTAGGTAATCCGAAACCCTCTCTTTCCTTCTTATCCTGTAGGTTCCTAATTGCTATCCTCGGTTTCTCCCCCCCCCAAAAAAATAAATTTCCTAATCATAGTATTAAGCTCCAAAAATAATTTTTTATCTAATTTAACAGGGACCGTTTGAAATAAATACAATAGCTTGGGTAATATACTCATTTTTGTTGCTGCAATTCTACCTAATAATGATATCTGTAATCTTCCCCACTTTTCTAAATCCTGTTTTATATTCCTAATTAATGGTATATAATTATCCTCCTTGAGGGCCAAACACTTTGATGAAATCCACACCCCCAGGTATTTTACCTTCTTGGTAATTTGGATCTCCATTGATTCTTCCAACACTTTCTTTCGTATCTTCATCATATTTTTAGTTACTAATTTAGTTTTGGATTTTATTAATTTAAAGCCTGCTATCTCTCCATAATTGTCTAATTCTTCCAATATTTTAATGCCTGATTCCAATGGCTTTTCCATAATTAGTGCCACATCGTCGGCAAATGCCTGGGTCTTATACGTCTCTTTTCTACCAGTTAAGCCCTTGATTTCATTGTTATTCCTAATCTTCTCAAAAGTACCATATTTTCTGGCGTATAAGACGACTGGGCATATAAGACGACCCTCCTCAGAGCCATTTAAGGCTTGTCAGAGCCTTTCGGGCTGGTCTGCCTGGTTACAGGAGAATGAGACCCGGCGTATAAGATGACCCCTGACTTTTGAGAAGATTTTTGTGTGTTAGAAAGTAGTCTTATACGCAGGAAAATACAGTACTTCTAAAGCTAGTATGAATAAAAGTGGAGACAGAGGACACCCTTTTCTAATGCTTTGAAAAGCCTCTCTGCCGATTAGGCAACTCAGCTGAAATCGTTCGTCAGAGAGGTTTTTTTTTTAAAATGTCTCTCTGCCAATCACGCAACTCAGCTGGGATCGTCAGAGACTTTTCAAAGCATTTTTCTAACCACCTTTTCAGCCAAGAGGTTGCAGAAAAAAATACTTTGAAAAGCCTCTGAGGATCCCAGCTGAGCCGCACGATCATCAGAGGCTTTTTTTTTTACTTTTAAAAGCATTTTTTCGGCGGAAGAGGTTGTAGAAAAAATGCTTTTAAAAGTAAAAGAAAAAAAAGCCTCTGATGATCGTGCGATTCAGCTGAGCATGGGGGGGGGGGCAGGGATTTTTGCTACTAGTTTTCCGAACCACCCGCCGCCATCGCTACTGGATTGGGTGATCAGGTCCGAACCCGGAGCATTTCACCCCTGATCTACAGGCCTGTCAAACTGGCAGCCCGTAGGCAGATGCGTCACGCACAGGCCACACCTACTTCAGCTTCGCAAAGGTAAAAAACATTGCGATGCAACACAATATGTCATGTGACGCGATCGAGTTTGATACTCGTATACCAGACTGACTACAAAGGGTCACATCTTTATAAAATTATACTGTGCTTACAACAGGGGTCCCCAAACTCGGCTATGGCCCACTACCAGGCTGCAGTCCATTCATAAATGGGTCGCAGAAGCAGTGATTGGGGGAGCGTGCGCATGTAGCTCCATTTTTGTGAGTGATGGGTGCACATGCCTGTCACTCGTGTAAATGGAATTGCGCATGTGCAATCACCCACTGTTTGTGTGGAACCACCACCCCTTCCCCCCCCCTCCCGGTCCACAAAGTCGAAAAGATTGGAGACTGCTAGCTTACAACCTAATCAGATTGAAAGAAGGACACTAATATTTGACAGCCTTCAATACAATATATCACAAGTTCAAATACAGGTAGTCCTTGACTTGCAAACAATTATTTAGTGACCACTTAAAGTTACAACAGCACTGGAAAAAGTGACTTATGACTGTTTTCACACCTAGAACCATTGCAGGATCCTCATAATCATGTGATCAAAACTAGGACGCTTGGCAACTAGCATGTATTTATGATGGTCCCAATACGATCTTTTGTGACACTCTAACAATGGGGAAGCCTGATTCAGTTAACAACCATTTTGCTAACTTAATAACTGCAATGATTCACTTAACAACTGTAGCATGATTGATTTGTAAGATGGGGCAAACCTCACGTAACAACTGCCTTGCTTAGCAATGGAAATTTTGGGCTCAATTGTGGTCATACGTTGAAGACGACTTGTACACAGTGATGCCTTTTGGTCTGGTCAACGGTAAAGCTGTGTTTTTTTTTCTAGATTCATCAATGAAATATTACATGGTGATGTACTTAAATGACATCTTGATCTCATTCCAAAGATCTCTCCATGCATGTCACCCATATCAGAAGCATATTGCAAAAAACTATGGGACAACAACTTTGAGACTTGGTATTCCCACACTTTGAAGGCTGCCAAGAGTGGGAAAGTCATCCAACTTAACTTATTTCCCCTTAGATTACTTCAGTGGTGAAATCCATTTTTTTTTACTACTGGTTCTGTGGGCATGGCTTGGTGGGCATGGCGTGGCTTGGTGTGCGTGGCTTGGTGGGCATGGCAGCGGAAGGATACTGCAAAATCTCCATTTCCACCCCACTCAAGGGGAAGGATACTGCAAAATCCCCATTCACTCCCCATTCCTGGGGGAAGGATATTGCAAAATCTCCATTCGAAACCATTCTGGGGTCAGCCATAGGTGATATTTGCCGGTTCTCCAAACTACTCAAAATTTCTGCTACTGGCTCTCTGAACTACTCAAAATTTCCACTACCGGTTCTCCAGAACCTGTCAGAACTTGCTGGATTTCACCCCTGGATTGCTTTCTACATGGCACAAGCGCCATAGAATCACTTTAAGCATTTGCTTTTAATATATAGTTTGTGTCCAAAGTAACAATGCCCTTGCTGAAATAGCATTTTGTAGGACATTAGAGAGTAATGGCAGCAGGAGTAGAATGGCAAGCAAAACTACTTGGAAATGGACCTAACAACTTCATTTCACTGCTCCTCTGCTTAGGAATATTTGGGCAACACCTGGATTAGTTCACAAGATAGCAAATGAGGGATTCTCCCCCCCCATCAGTCAAATGCCAACTAATCTTGAAAGATTAATAAGGATAACACTTCTGAATACTCAGAGTTCATTAAGAAAGAGAGGAATTGATAGAATTGAAAGAAACTGGTTATTTTCCTCCATAAGGATTGAAGCAGCTACTTTAACTTAATGCTTAATTAAGCCAGCCTTCGTTCTAACACTGATATAACTTTTGTTGCTAGAAATAATAATCAAAGCAATTTTTTCTCAATAACTAACTGTTTATCCAAGAAGCTTGACAAATATCATTAACTATTTCTATACTTGTAAATGAGTTTATAAATATTAGCATCTGGAAAATTGCTAGATCTCATGAATATAACTCTACTCATACTTCGAGGCATGGCTCTGTCTACAAAAAGTGTAGTTCAACTTGTATCCGAGGGAGCCGTGGATGACAAAATTAACAAAGAAGCCTTTGCATTGACCCAAAACATCATTTTGCACAGGCACTAAACTCAGAAGTTGCAATGCCCTTATGATGTGAAAATTAGTTACATAAAATAATACTAGTTTGAAAGTTCTCAGCAAAACAAAGACTGGGTGATGGACTGGAATGGATTGGAGTAAATGACTATTTCTATGTGATGAAATCTTTATATTGCACCTTTTAATTTGTTGAATGTTGTTATGAAAGAAATGGAGATCAAGATATTATTGGAACTGTTTATTTGTTGATGTTGTGAACAGTTTTGAGACATCTTGCTTATAGCATAGTCTTATACATTTTAATTTTAAATAATATTTTATGCATTATTTAATATTTTATGCATAATATTTTATGCATTATTTGTCAGTCGTCTAGAAATACTTCTGAAAAGTAAAAATGAAGGCATCCTATATGTCAAGTAAAAGCAATGTTTTAGATATGAGGGCAAACTAGCTATGATATATATCATCCCATTGGTCATTACGGGGTTAATTTGACTTATATAACTATTATTTCACGTTCTCTCTCATTGTTTCATGTGTTTACCTCCCAAAACTGCACACTCAGTGGAAGAGGACAATGATTCCAGTTAGAAGTGGTGCACTCATTTCCTGTCAGTATTCTTCCTATTTTATACATTTGTTTTATCATTAGCCACATTTTCATGATACCAGGGGAAAGTTGTATAACTTCACTTTTGTTAAGTTCCTGTTAGAAAGAAGAATTTTGAGGAAGCATGGAGGTCAATAAGAGAAAAAAGAAATGCTCACTTCCAGGAGTTTCATTTTGGCCACTGAGAATGGTGAAACTGAATTAGAAAAGTTCATAGGAGGGGATGTAATGTAATATAAAGTTTAGAAGAAGAAGAATCTGTATTGAAGTCAATCATAAGTCCCTTACATACATAAAACTGCCATGGATTAACCAATTAGATAAACAGATCAATCAAACTGCTGCACACCTTACATATTATATGACAAAACTGGGCCACCATTAAGGAAATTGAATCATTTTAATGTGAAAATAAAACTTTTAAATAAAAATGAATAGAGTGGCCATATTTTATTAGGTGTCACCAAAAAATGGATAGTATAATAAAACATGTTTGGTAATTTTGGTGTTTCCTTCACTCAAAGTCTGGATTTAAATAGCAATCACAATAAAATTGCTGATAGAAGTGCATTGAACTGGACCAAAATTAAGGCTCTCCTTAGTTCGGTGACAATAATTTGATTCAGATACGTGACTTGTCTGTAAGGGGTACAAAGATTACTTAGAAATATGTCTTTAGACTTAGAATAACTTTATTGCCACTTTAAATGTACACTAATCAGCATACATTAAAATGAAATTTTGTTGCATACATCTCTCAAAAGATCCACTTCCAATATACACTACATAAATATTATGCATATACCCACATTCTCACATGTATGACATGAAGAAACAACACAGTCTAGTTCGGATGTATACATATACATTGCGAGAAAAATGAATCTTGTGAGTTTACCAGACGGATGAAATAGGGAACAAAGCTGTTACAGAATCTAGTAGTTAGAAATACTTTGAAACCTCCTCTCAGAGGGGAGCAATAGAAACAGACCATGAAGTGGGTGTGTGGGTTCTCTAACAATACTTTGAGCCCTAAGCACGTAGCACTTATAAGCAGTAACCTGAATAATGGGAAACAAGCTTCCTATAATCTTCTCAGTTGTCCTTACCACTCTCTGTATGGACTTCCTATCTGAGGCACTGCTACCACCAAACCAAACAGTGATGCAGTTTGTTAAAATGCTCTTAATTGTGCCTCAGTAAAAAGTGCAGAAGGAGAAAGATATGCTCTCCTCATCTGATGCAGGAAATGCAGAAATGCCTCTTTAGGAAGGGACATCAGGTCTTTGAGATGTTGCTTGATTGCCTCTGCATATGTTCTTGCCCCACAGTGCACAACTGGGTTAAGGGAAGATCCAGAATTTCCAGTGTTTAATGTACTGACTTGGCCCAAGAAAAAGCAGTTTTTGTCAGATACAACCCAGGGAGTTAGCCCTGCTAAGCAGAAGAGCAGTATCGTTTAATATGTGAAAATGTGTATATGAAGTTTATATAGATAGTCCTCAACTTATGTCTGTTCATTTAATGATTGTTCAAAATTACAATGGCGCTAAAAAAGTGTCACACAAACTGCCCTTGCACTTATGACTGTTGCAGCATCCTGTGATCATGGGATCAAATTTCAGGTTCTTGGCAACGAACCAAAAATCAGGCATGATTTAATTAATGACCACATTGCTTAGTGGTGGAAGTTTCGGTCCCAATTATGGTCATACACTGAGGATTACTTGTATTATAAGCAGGTGATACAAGATTTGAAGAGCCAGTTTGGTGTAGTGCTTAAGTCACCAGGCTAGAAACTGGGAGATAGTGAGTTCTAGTCCCGCCTTGGCCACAAAGCTAGATGGGTGACCTTGGGCCAATCACTTTCTCTCAATTCTAGGCAGGAGGCAATTGCGAAGAACTTCCAAAACCTTGCCAAGAAAATTGCAGGGAATACTGTAGTTCATGTAGTTGCAAGGAATCTTCGCATGTATATACACACACCAACACTTTATAGGTATGTGTTAGCATCATCAACATTATTAATTTTCAAGGTAAGAGTTTACTAGACTTGCAGTATGGTACTGCCAAATGTAAAGCTATCCAAAAATTGTCTTCATGATTCTCTAGTCTAGACTATTTTAATGCAGGAAAGTGGTTTGTGTATTCATCCAGCTTCTTTTCTTCTCCTACTAAATGTTACCTGTCATAAAGAAAACCCCTCCACCCCCAATTTCCTCTACTTCCTATAAAAGAGGGAAGGAGTGGTATAGGTGAGGCTTAAAGCAGGTACCTCTGAAGTTGCTTAATGTATCACAGGTTTGGGGGTGTGACCAGTTGCTTGGGTTTTCCTGAGCACAGATATAGGGGTATTCTGAAATTAAATTTGTTTTCTCCACTTCTGATTTCCTGTCATTTGTTTGCCAAGGTGGCATGTAATTAGGTCAAACAAACAAACAAAAAACATTGCAGCTACAACTGAGTGCAGAGTTTCTAGGGGGATTTAGTGGCCCATAGTTCGTTTGTTTTTAAGAAGTAGCGTATTTCTTGAAAAGTCCTACTCTTTGCAAGGCCCAGGGGCAAAAGAGTACAGAAGAAAAAGTGCCAGGGACTGAACTGATCTCTATGATTTTGCTTTTTCAAAACTAGGCTTTAAAAAAAAATCAGCAGTGATTGCTACATCAGGAAGGCATATAGAGTTATACCAAAATCCATAGACTCGGGTGGGGGGGGGGCATGAGGTTACAGAGTTCCCATGCTTGGTCTCTGCAGAATCCTCCAGGAATCCTTCAGAGTCCAGACTGTCAATTCAGTTTGAGGATGCGGACTCTGTTCTCTGGGATTTTCTGCATGGAAAGCACCACAGGTGGGTTTCAGCAGGTTCTGACCAGTTCTGGAGAACCGGTAGCGGAAAGTTTGAGTAGTTTGGAGAACCGGTAGTAAAAATTCTGACTGGCCCCGCCCCCATCTAATCTCTACCTCCCAAGTCTCAGCTGATTGGGAAGAAATGGGGATTTTGCACTAACCTTCCCCTGGATTGGGGAGGGAATGGAGATTTTACAGTATCCTTCCCCTGCCATGCCCACCAAGCCACGCCCACAGAACTGAGAGTAAAAAAAAACTGATACCCACCATTGGAAAGCACGTTCTGTATTGCTGAACTACAATCCTCCCTATCTGGATGTGAAAGTGGTGGAGCCAAGTGGTTCAAACACGAAAATTGTGCAAGATTCCACTTGAAATGTCACGTCGGCTGAGAAGAAACAATTTCTGTGAGTAGCTATGGGATGTACCAACAAATGCATATAATTTGTATTTGGTTAGTAAGATTTGAGACTTGGGATAATTATGCACAACTAATTAATTCCAAAATCTGTTTATCAACAGTAATCTGTAGCTGCAGCGTTTTGTCCCAATGGCATTAACAAAGGCTTATCACCTGCTTGCTGAGATTTGCCTCAAAAGCAGATTACTACCAAAGCTTTGTCTAGCTCTATTCCCACAACTAACACTTCCTGGAACTTGCAATAACTTTTTATATGTGAAACCAATTAAGTTTTTCAGTTTAAACTTTAGACACTTCCAGTGATGATAAGCTGTGCTGAAAACATCAACATTTCCAGTTTTCAGTTGTATTGCAGTTTTGTAGTCTAAAAAAACAACAACAGCGGCAACAGTGTGGTGGAATGTACAGTAGGTATCCCTCCTCATATCAGTTTGGCATCGTGGCTTATCAGTGCTCTGAATCCTGGTCTCCAAAGGGCCACTCCAACACTTCTTGTCCTTGATGTTTGATTTCAAGCCTCCTCCTCAAAGCACTATTTACAGCTCACCACTCAAGATACTAAAGATAGAAACCTCTATTCCATAATCCCTTAGATAAATTGTCTGGGAAACAAGATTGCTTTCAAGGGTAATTCCTTAAAAGTGTATTATCAACATTCTCACATGCTCTGTAAAATTGGCTTAAATCCTCCTTTTCCTCATCTGCCATTCTCTTAGACGTGTCTTGATTACTACTCAAAGAATTTCCATCCATATGATTAAAAGTCCCAGCACATCTGTTGACACCAATACAGCTGATCTGGAACATGAAGCTTGATCAGAAAGGGATAAGATACTCACTAACACTTAATCTTTAGAATTGTGGTCTTGTATCCATTTTGATTGTATTAGTCCCTAAAGCATATTGTTCTCGAGAGGTCAAAAAGAAGGAAAAAGATGGTGATTATACCATGCTTGCATGCATACATCATGCTAAGCTTGAATGCAGTTTCTTGGTTTGCGTGATTAGCAATCCTAGTCAAAGTCAGGTCAAATGCCACAAACATGACAAAAACCCACCAAAATTGCTTTTTTCCTTTCAAAACTTCTTCAAGCTGTTCAGTTTTATTTGGACATTAGCTTTGTGCTTATATACCTTGTTGCTGGTATCCTTAAGATTTATATTGACTGTTTCCCTATGATTATCATTTTTTAAAAAAATTTGATTTATATGCCGCCCTTCTCCGGAGACTCAGGGCAGCTTACAGTGCGTTAAGCAATAGCCTTCATACTTTTGTATATTTATATTTATACAAAGTCAGCTTATTGCCCCCAACAAACTGGGTCCTCAATTTACCCACCTTATAAAGGATGGAAGGCTGAGTCGACCTTGAGCCTGCCTGGGATTGAACTCACAAGTAATTGCAGCAGCTGGATCTTAAATGCTGCCTTTGTAGGAAGCATTACTCCCCTCCCCTTAATTACTCATTAAGTGTTGTACCTTATGATTCTTGATAATGTATCTTTTCTTTTATGTACTCTGAGAGTGTATGCACCAAGACAAATTCCTTGTGTGTCCAATCACACTTGGCCAATAAAGAATTCTATTCTATTCTATTCTATTCTATTCTATTCTATTCTATTCTATTCTATTCTATTCTATTCTATTCTATTCTATTCTATTCTATTCTATTCTATAGAGTAGGCTGATTAATACTGATGATGATTTTTAGCTTGAGTAATGAAACATCTGCAGAAAAATAATTGAGCTCACAGAGCACCAAGGTCCCTTCATAGCAGGCTTCTTTTAACATACAGAACAAATTATACAGACAAGAAGAAAACTAAGATATCTTTGAACTTACCTGTGGCCATTAACTTAGAGAATATAAAGAGAGTCCAAAGAATGACACACATAATACACATCCAAATAGTTGGGATGATTTCTGATTTTTTTTTCCTGGTTTTGATCAGAAGACCCTCCATTATGCTATATCCAACTATATTTGGAAGTCCCTCAACTTCAAATACAATTTCCTAGACATATTAAAGGATTTCTAGTCATAAAGCAAATTCTAGAGCAGTGAACCTTTTAGATACCGAGTGCCCAAACTGCATACGTGTGCATTCCCAAACTGAAAGGTGCACATGCGAATGCACGCATGTGTGGACATGCCTGAGCGCATGCGTGGATGTGCACATGTGCGGACATCCATGCACATGCAGCAGAGACCTGAAGACCAGCTGGGAGGTGGGGGATCCCAACATCGGCAGTGCGAGAAGAGGTCAGATCTTTTTCTTTTGTGAGCTTCTGTTTTGTCATTTGCAGGAAAACAGAAGCTCACGAAAGAAACGTCACGGAGATCTGACCTGGGGTGACGGTGCATTTGCCAGCAGAGAGGACTCTGTGTGCCACCTCTGGCACGTGTACCATAGGTTTGCCATCATGATTCTATAGTCTCAAGTAGTAGGACTGCTTAGGATAATCCCTTTGAATTCTGGTTAATGTTGTGAATATATGGGATATGTATCTGATGCAATAAAAGGAAATGAGAGTGCCAAAGAGTAATTAGATTGAAAGGTATCATAGGCGGTTACTTGAAACACAAGAAGTGCCTAGTTGGGTCAGTCTGAAGATTTAAATCAGGGGTGTCAAACTCAAGGCCCGGGGGCTGGATCCAGCCCCTGAGATGCTTAGATCTGGCCTGCGGGGCTGCCCTGGAAACAGCAAAGGACTGGCCCGTGGTGCCTCTGCCAGCAAAAAGGAAGCTCAGAAAGGCTGCACTCGGCCCTCCCAAGCTCCATTTTTGCTGGCAGAAGGTTGCAGGAGGCTGTCTCAGCTGAAAATGGAGCTCGGGAGCCCATTTTCTCTGGCAGGTGCCCCCGACACGAGTGACATCAAGCTGGCCATGCCCACCCTGGTCACACCCACCCTGGGCTCCCAAGGTTGAACACAACCCTGATGTGGCCCTCGGTGAAATCCAGTTTGACACCCCTGATCTAGATAGTCTGACATTCTACCCCAGGGTGGTCATTCAAAAGCAATTAGAAAACTGAAAGCAAAACATGAAGGAATATCAGTGTCTGGTACACAGTGGCATGATGACTAATGATAACCAATAGCCTCCAGGATCATTCATTAACATGCAATGAAACTTCATATTAAAGAACTAACATGTGAAGGGGTCTGTTATTTCCAAGTCCAGTGAATCAAAATGTAAATCCATTATGTAAATCCTAATAAATTTGGTTCATTGCATGTGAAGTCCATTGCATCCAAGTCAAAAAAAAAATAAAATCAAAATTTCACTGGAATAGCCATTACTATTTGTTCACCAGCAAGTGGAAATCAAAGATAAATTTTCTCCAAGCTGGTTCTGAATGAAAATATGCTGACAACATGAATGTGCACATCCCAGAATCATTGTTTTGCAGAATTAATTCATGCTACGTGAAGTGAGCTGTTATATTCCTAAAGCAACAATGACTTCTTAGCATAAATCCTAGTCCATCTGGGGAATTCACCTTTTCCTACCAAATCCCAGCAATCTCCAGTTCTCCAAACCGACCTTCAAAAGCTACTTGAATTGTTGATGTTTTTGGCGAAAAGAATGAGAAGCAATAGTTTGGATCATCAGATCAAATTTCATTTTCATAACTCTGGCATAAGCATATTAGAGAAAACTCTGTGTTCTCTCATGTTCACTTCTGCCTATTGTGTGGAGATTTGGTGGTAAATTTATCCAGTCCCAGCTTTGTGATCTAAGGTATGTTTACATGGGAATATGATTTATTCAAAAGAAGGGACACTTTTGACCAACCAATTACAATATCATTTTGCATAATCTTATCTCCATTCGGTCCTGATTTTACATAGGATGTGAAGACTTATTGTTTGAGGTTGGGTGAAGAAAGAAACCATAACATGATGTTCCAGTATAAACTGCCTAGGGATAAGTAAGTGGTGACATAAAACACTTAACAACAATTTAGTGCATTTGTGTCAATACAAATTTTGTGAGTAGATGGAATAGTTTAAAAATCTAAGATAGGAAAATTTTAGTCTGAAAATGACAGACATTTCTCCTTTTAGATAAAATAAACCATCTGCACTGTGTCTACTACACAGCAAAGCAAAGGTGGTATGAAAATTCCTGCCTTCTAAAAACTATGCCACAACCATCTTCCTCTTCTCGCGTAAATGTTACCCCCAAATCTTTTGTGGTTCTGTCACAGGAGCAGAGGTGTAACCAAGGGAAGTGATCACAGAAGAGTTAAATGTTTCAAGTTTTCTTATTAATTTCTTATCATTTCAGGAGATTGTTAAATGTCAAAAAGTGAGTCCCCCCCCCCAGTTATCAGTCTAAAACTGAACATACTGTGAGACATAAGGTAGCAGGTGTCTCGGCTCCAAACTATCACGTCTGTGGGCATTCTGTTATAACAGGTGCTCCAAAAATTTGAACAGATTTTAACAAGAGCTGTATGGGCTTTTTAATTAGCCTGGTTACTCAGCATGTGTAAGAAAGCATTAGGTATATGCTTAAAACATCACAGTGTCTAACAGCAAAAAAGAAAAAAATAAAATAAAATAAAAGAAGTAATCTCACCGGCCCATAAATATTTTCTTTTGAGCTTTTGGCGATTCTTTGATTCCTCTTTTCTAATGCGAGGATCTAATCCTCCTGTCTGAAGTTACGGAAAAGAAAAGTCTTCTTTAGTAATGAAAAGCTGTGGTGCCAATCTGAGTTGGACATGGCTCACGAGAAAGTGTATTTGGAACAATGGAATGACAAATATTAGCCCATTATATATACATCTTCTCTTTGAAGCAGTGTGGAGCAGTTGATTTCATGTCTGTATTATTTTTTTCAGCCTGACATGCACTCAGTATTGTATTCACTTTGGCCAAAATCAGGAAAAACAATCTGCACTCAGATGGAAGAATTCAGGTGATGTTTCTTTTGGACTTTATGTTTTAAAGGCTAAGCGGGGAAAATAATTTTTATCTGTCTCGTACATAATTAAATCAAGAAAAAATCACAATACAATTTTGAACGTGTTTGGGAATTCATGTGGGAGCTGTGGATATGTTTTTAAAGTGGTAGTAAGAAAAGTTATACCTGTGTTTTCTTTCATAAGATTCTGTTTTAAAATCAAACAAGGTCTCTTTTATTTTCCTCATCTGAGACTTTGAGGATTTCCTAGTCTGTGAAGAGCTACATCACATATATTATTATTTAGCTGATATCACTGATCAGTTCAGCTGCATAGAATTGGTATATTTTGCCTCTCATTAAACCTGCTAATCACTGTCAGATTAACTATTTTTCCTTATAAATACTGGATAGATTTTCTCATTTGAACTGGTTAAGATGATGTCCAACATGCACACCCCATACTCAAATGTATATAATTCTTCATTCCGTCATAAAATAAAATGCATCTACCAATTTGCACAGCATTATCAAATAGGGTGAGAAGGTGTGTGTGTGTGTGTGTGAAGAAGAAAAGGATGCCCTTGTTGAATTAATGGATAACATAACCCAAATTTCCAACATCAGGATTACACACTATTATACAATTAAATAAATGTACAGACAGTCCAATGTTCAGGTGCATTAAGTGAAAAATAGCACCTACTTCCAATGTGCCATGATATGTGTGGCAAACGGTACACACATAGTTATTTTACACTAATCCTTTGCTTGCTTACACAACCATAAATCTCCCTCTGTACTGCCTACAAGGATACCTTTAGAGTGAAACCTCTAACCGCCTTATTTAAAAAAAGGGGGGGGTTTCTTCTCAGTAGTCACAAGTAGGTCAGGAACAATGGCTCTTTTAACGCAACATATCTGCAAGGCATCCGACTTAACAAAGGTTGGGCAAGGGGTTTCTGGTGGCGAGGGAACAGTAAAGTTCCAAAATGTTGCAGGGGTTGCTTAATTTAGACAGCTTTTTTAAAAAGAAAAGGGAGTTTTAAATGGAAATACAATTTTAAATGGAAATTTAAAAAAAAACAAACAAGATTATCGGGAACATCATTTGTTTTAATTTTTTTTCCCTTTGTCCAAAAATCTCAAAGGGGCTGATGGAAGTGTTAGGTATAACGGTGACCCTGAAGAATTCACTGATGGAATGGGATGCATGAATGGCCTTGAGGAAAGAGAAGAAGAGATGCCTGCTAGAAAACAATCAGTCAAGAGAGGCAGGTGTTTTTGTGTCATATAAAAAGAAACTCAGGAAAGACCCACCTTCGTTGATCAGGCCGCTAAAAGTGGCAGGTAAGAAATGTGTATTTTGAGACTTGCATGATTCTGCTAATGCAGCCTTAGAATAAAGTAGAATGTGGGCATCTAGTCTTCTTTCCTGTCTGGTTTACCTGGGAGAGCTGACACACTAAAGAATGGCTCCCACCTGCCCGAGCATTCCCAATTCTACAGCTTAGGTGTGAATGACAACCTGTGCTTGGCAGCTATAGAAGCAGAAAAACTTGTTTATGCAATCTGCCTGAAAAATTAACTTTCAAATGAGACGTCATAATTACAAGTTATGCTTGGAAAAAAAAACGCATTGGAGAACTAGGAGTTAAGTTGCTAATTACAGTTTATTTATCTTTCTTATATTTAGTTTGGCAGTTCTGACTATCTTTTCACGATAGAGTGTTGGAGGTCAATTAGGATTCAACTGATCCTGGAGTCACTTGACAATGATATTTATAATTAGATGGAGGGAAGTAAAGGAGCTGCTGCTTTTTCTTTCTCTTTTCTTTCCCTCATTAGGGCCAGTTAGCTCAGCCAGTTTTATTGCTAGCTTAAAGTCAAGGAAAAGGGTCATGTGACAGTTTCCTAAATGAACTGTTTTGTAAAGTGCTGTTGTCTTTTTTTTTAACGGATGCTTCCATCATAGCTCTTCCAGAATTATTCCCAGTTGGCAGCTGAAATGGGACATTCATGCAGGACTCCCATCAAACCAGGATTTTGACTACAGACAATCAGATAAGAGAGATCTAGTTTAAACCGTTTCTGTGCATTATCATCATAATTATCATTATGTCATTGCAGAACAAATATTTTCCTCTTAACTTGAATTTATCTTCTGAAGTTTGGCAAATTTAATACCAGGATTCCCCCCCCCCCTTTCAATTTAGTTGCATCCGATTCTAATTCCAGGTCAGTCACTTTAAAATTATCCTATGAGAATTTGAATGGCAAATATTCTACATTCCCTGACTATTCAAACATTAGCCATATGTTCATTTAATACACAGTGGTATGTATACTTAATTTAGTTTAAATAATTGATATTTTTTAAAAAACTAAATTTTTAATAAGACAAAGAATATTTGAGTCAGAGTTAGAGTCAAACCTATTATATTGCTTGTATTGATGCCCCTAATATTTCCACAATACTTTCCCTGCCCCACCTAGAAGGACATTAACCCTGGTGAAATTTACCATTTAAAGATAATGGAGAGGAGACTTCACAGCCTCCCTTTTGAAGAACATTTATGCATGGATTTGGATTTGGATGGATTTGGATACAGAGGTTGAGACCATTTTGTATGTATGTTGAATTTCCCCTGTACAAATGCTTGGAATCCATCTCCTTTCTTGGACTGTATTATCATTACAAAAATTTCAAAATTCTGTGCTATCACAATTGCAATTGAAATATAATGATTTTAACATCAATGCCTTTCACTGCAGCTCTAGCTAACCCACTTTGATTGACCCCCCATCGCATAGATAGATAGATAGATAGATAGATAGATAGATAGATAGATAGATATAGATATAGATATAGATATAGATATAGATATAGATATAGATATAGATATAGATATATTCACAGACATTTCTATGTATAGGTAGACGATTTTTTAAAAAGCAAACCTTGTACTTGCTGCAAATGTTAGGAAGAAAAATAAATCTATATACATATGTAGACAAACAGACATATTTCTTTTTTTAATTTTAAATCTATTTTATGTAATCTATACGTAATCTTCTCCATTTAAAATGTGTCTTATTTAATCTACGGTATGTCTCTGTAGCAAATATAAAATAAAATAAAAAGTTGGTACTGGTTTTGCTCATAATTAAGCTTTGTTAGATTTTAACTGGCTTATTCTATAAATGGTGCTTTTGCAGGCAGATTTCAAACTCTACTTTTTCAGCTGAGCTGTATGAGGAAATGACATATTTAAATTCTATCCCAAATTTTGTTGGAAGATTGCTTCCTCGACTATTTATTAGGATATGGTTCAAACAGCAATTTGGAAAACAGTCTGACTCAACATGCATTGATTCAAACTCAACCTGACTCAACTTGTCAAATCTGATGCAAGATTCAAACATCTTCAGCTTCCTGCTGGTAATAATCCTACAGACCATCATGGCAAAGTCACTCATGGTTGTAAAAGTTTTACAGATTTAGCTGAAATTTTGAGAAATAGTAACTATTTTCAGAAGTTGCCAAAATTCTGAGAATTAGGTATCCCACTGGTTTGCTTCAGAGACTTTAAAAATGCTGCTAACTTTCATAGTAGGAAGGTTGACAGATTATTGATACAGCTGGTCCTTCTGTAGGGAGAAAGCTTGTATCTAAGGGATAAAGCTTAAACAGTTTGTTGCAAGGATGCTTGCACAAGAAGAACTATTCCAAAGTTAGAATAATAAATTAAAAAGGCTTGTGCATCCTCTCTATTATTTAGTGGAAAGCACCTATGAAAACTACATATTATACAGGACAGGAGCTTCCTGATGATTGTTGGACATTATCCAGAGTCATACTCATGTGAGATAGATGATAAATAAATAAATAAGTAAGTAAATAAATATACAGAAATGAAGAATATGTTACAAGATGTAAATGTGATTTTGGGATGCAAAGTGAGACGTGAGAGACTTATATTTCCTTTCTATGATTCTTTGTGCAGTGAATGAAATGTTATTTGTATACATCTGGGTTGCTCAATAGACTGATTTGGAAATGGAAAGAGTTAAGTACTGTAAATGAAAACTGAACTACAACAGGAATAGGAAGTATATTATCAAGAAAGAAAGACAAACTATGTACAAAACTTGGAGACATATTTTGAAGAGCTTAATGTTAACTTTCCCTCACATAAACTATGAGGATCAGTGGTGAGTTGCTCCCGGTTCTGTTCGGTTGTATAGAATCAGTAGTAAAACCGGTAGGAGGCTCCGCCCACCTGCCATGATGTCATCATCGGTGATATGCACATGCACAGAAGTGCGCACATTCCCGATGCGAACCGGTAGTAAAGGTAAATGGAACCCACCCCTAATGAGGATCGTTTATGTACTGTATGTATGTATTGTATGTACCCAAGCCATGACTTCCCCCACATTTGGCCAAGTCAAAAATAGCATTATTTTGCTGCTGGATGACAGACTACTTACAAAGGCCTTAACGACGGACTCTAGCAAGTTGAAGGTTGATCACTCAGAGCCAACATGTAGCCAAGATAGTGGGCTTTAAACTTATTACCTTGTGATCCCATAAACCTCTGCTCCATGTTTTTCATAAGGACCTACTTTATTCTCCATCAGACCTGCTGTCCTAGTCTGGATTAATGGAAAAGGGGACACAGAACTTCATTTAAGTTAATGTCTTGCCTATAAAATTAAAAAGTCCAGGGAAAGTATTGTGGCAAATGTAACTAAGAGATAAGAAGATCCAAGAAATATGAGCAAACTTTCAGCAACAGTAAACAAGTTCCACAACAAATATCTGCAGACTAAAATAATCCTCCAGATACATAGACTGCATCTTCTAAAATTCCTCAGCCAGCATAGCTGTTACTGAGAATTTGGAGATCTGAAAGTCTGCCCATCAGCATGGCATCTAGATTGGAGAAAGCTATTTTACAGGAAAATTTCACATATGGATAAATGGGTTTAAATAGAAAAAGATTTTAGGAAAAGAATAGAGAAGCTGAGATTAAAAATGGTTGGAAAAATAAATCCTTATACTGAAAAGATAGAGAATTGGGATGTTAGCCACAAACAGTCACTTTCTCTGTTTGTTCCCCCAGAGCTTTTTAAATATTTGGATGAGGAAAAACTCAGAAAGAACAAATTATTATCTATGATTCAAATTCCTGAAAGCACTGGCATCGGAGAGGTTTTTTATACAAACCATTGTTCATCATTAGAAGTTAGCCTCACAGTCATTTATTTCTCCCCTTTGTATTCATTGCCCTTGCATTTTCCATGAATGGACTAAAGTGATAATTTTTTGCAGACATACAAAAAGTTGTTTTAATGTCCATCCAAATGCCTATAAAGTTTTAGAAAAATCCAAAATTCAGGCACTCCATCTTGCCTTAGAATACTGCAGAAAGCATTTCAAAGTATAGGAGTTGTCTAAATTCTGTATGTTTCTATGGATGCAAGGCACTTAATTTAATCTTCCTCAATCTTGTGCTCTCCAAGTATGCCAGACAAGTTAGCTACTCAGCATGGGTTACAATGACACCCAATAACAAAAGTGTGTCATGACATCATGATCTACAGTCTGCTGTCTCTCACTTTAATTATGACATGATATATGCAAATACAAAGAGGTGCAGAGAAGGTCTATACTCTGGTGGTTCGAGTCCCACCACTGTATGATGGAGCGAGTTCCTGTCAGTTGCCTCAGCTCCTGTCAAATTACAGTTTGAAAACATGTAAATTCAGCTAGATAAATAGGTACCACTTCAGTGGGAAGATAACAGTGATCCATGTTTCTCCATATGCTTTGTGCTGCAGAGTGATGTCATAGCAATAACAATAGCACTTAGACCAGGGATGTCAAACTAGCAGCCCATAGGCCGGATGCGTCTACCATGGCTCCGCAAAGACAAAAAACGCCACGATACATCACAATATGTCACATTACGTGATCGAGTTTGACACCCATGATTTAGACTTATATACCGCTTCACAGTGCTTTACAGCCCTCTCTTAGTGATTTACAGAGTCAGTATATTGTCCCCAATAATCTGGATTCTCATTTTACCCACCTCGGAAGGATGGAAGTCTGAGTCAACTTTGAGCCAGTGAGAATTGAATGGCCAAACTGCTGGTAGCCAGCAGTCAACAGAAGTAGCCTGCAGTACTGCATTCTAACCACTGGGCCACCATTCTGGAGACATGACTGCAGAAACATCTTCAGACAATGCTATCTCAGTGACTTAAAGAAATGGAGATGAGCACTTCAACAACTAGCTGGGTAAAATCCACAGGGACTCTTTTTTATGCAAATAAAAAAGTTTGCATCATGATGTTGTGACACCTACTTTACCACTTGCTCCCTTTGTCTTTTTGCAGACAGTCATGCCAGCGAGGGATTATGAGGAATGAAGCCCAATATAGCTGAAAGACAAGACTGAACTTTTTCGTTTTTGCTTTTGACGTTTACTTTTCACTCTGCTTGATGACTGATGTGGAACAGCATTTGAGGTCAAGGATAGCTAGTTCTGGAAAGCAGATATCATGCAAGAGCAAATTTTATCATTTGACAACTGTTTATAATCTGCCTCAGTAAATAAAAGCCAGAAACACATGAGATTCAAATATGTGCTTGAGTTTGTAGGTCTCACAAGTCAGAATAGTCACGCATAGATTTAAAAGGAAAACTTGGATAATCTTAAATGAATGCTAGCATGTGTTTGGAGTCTAACAAACTTTGGTTTGAATATTTTAATTTGTAAATCCCCTATTGTCCTCCTTCCCACAGACCTTGTGGCTTCCTTCGATGTTTGTAAGAACCTCTGCTGTTCTTTCTCCTAGTGCCATCAGATATCCATTCTGCAGGCCCTTCCAGATGTCAAGCAAACTCCTTATTATTCCTATACCTATGGCTTTATCTAATTTACAATCTTGTCTTAATCAGGATTAATAAAAGGGTAATATTCCTTCCATGCCTCTTTCAGCACCTGCTTCTGAATACATGTGAGAATAGTACTATTAGGCTAATAATCAGAGGTGGGTTTCAGCAGGTTCTCACCAGTTCTGGAGAACCGGTAGCGGAAAGTTTGAGTAGTTTGGAGAACTGGTAGTAAAAATTCTGACTGTCCCCACCCCCATCTATTCTCTGCCTCCCAAGTCCCAGATGATTGGAAGGAAATGGGGATTTTGTAGTGACGTTCCCCTGCCACGCCCACCAAGCCACACCCATCAAGCAATGCCACGCTCACCAAGCCACACCCACAGAACTGGTAGTAAAAATTTTTAAAAACCACCACTGCTAATAATTCATTCTTCCCTTCGAAACTAAATAGTTTAAATCCAGCTAGTGCCTGAATGGAAAACATCTAGCCTGTCCTGGCTAAGAAATGCCTTCAAGTGATCTTGGTGCCCTTTTTGTCACCAAGCAGAACCATGCCAATTCACTCAGGCATTTTCCTGGATTGTAAATGTTTCACGGTTAACAATTTTATCTATTATCTTATTGTGACATAATTGGTTCGACTTAATTCTGAAATTCTGAAAGAAATTAATAATAGCTTGTGCATTTATAAACAACCAATTTGCAGGCTGCAAATGGAAGCAAACAGCTACAATCACATCTTATTGTTCTGTTCTTGGAAGCAAAAATCTTTTGCAAGGAACATAATCTGACACTCGGGACCTCACCAGAGAAATTTAAGGACAGCAAGTGAAAAGCGAGGACAGGAGAAGGGAGAAACTGTGACTGTGATTAAGTGTAGGACAGCAGTCGTGCCTCTGATTAAGCAAGAAGAGGCAACTCATTGGAGGAAATAGAAAAACCCATAGAGAGTTGCTGCAGCAGGAGCCTGTATCTGCAGGTATGTTTCTTGCCTTTGGGTTTCCTTTGAGGAAGGAAGACTTTTTGCCTTGTGTCCACTGCCTTCCAACTCTCTGAATTAAAAACTCCAAGTGGCAACTTGGATCAGCAAGAAGTTTTTATCCCCCATTGGGAGCCATTGATTTCCCCGTTGGGTTACAATGCAGGAGGGTTCAAGAACGGGGACACCATTAAGTCATGGTTTGTTACCAGGGGTGAAATCCAGCAGGTTCTGACAGGTTCTGGAGAACCGGTAGGGGAAGTTTGGAGAACCGGTAGTGGAAATTTTGAGTAGTTCAGAGAACCAGCAAATATCACCTTTGGCTGGCCCTGGAGTGGGGAGGGAATGGAGATTTTGCAGTATCCTTCCCCTGCCACGCCCACCAAGCCATGTCCACCAAACCACGTCCACAGAACTGGTAGTAAAAAAAATTGGATTTCACCACGGTTTGTAACTGCTTATTGGAAACTAAACAGCTTACAAGTATGGTGAAACACATAACAAAAAATAACAGTAGAACGTACAAGCAGGTCTTGTTTACAGATGATAAAGAATCCTACAGAATGATAGCATTATTCAAATTCTCACTAGTCAGTGTGATATTTCTATGGAGCATAGGGTAATTGGTTCCAGCTCTAAGGGCATAGGCAATTAAAAAAATGTAAGCATGGATTGTTTAATAATAATAATAATAATAATAATAATAATAATAATAATAATAATAATAATAACAACAACAACAACAACAACTTCATTGTCATTGTATGTGTATAAACAGTATACCCAAACAACGAAATTTTCTTAACACCCAAAGACCAGTCCCAACACACATACAATCCCCAAACATCCTCGCACCCACCACAAATTACCCGCTCCTAAGCCACCCAAATATCCACACAACAGACCAAGTAATGCTGTCCAACAGCTCACTGATGGTGGCCCTTTAGTTCATTGTTGAGTGCAATTATAGTTCTGGGATAAAAACTATTCAGAAAACGTGTGGTTCGAGTTTTAATTGTTCTGTATCTTCTGCCAGAAGGCAACAATCCAAAAAGATTGTAAGCAGGATGGGAAGAGTCTCTGAGAATGTTATGCAACTTCCTCAAACAGCGAGATCTGAAGATGTTGTGCTTATTAATGAAATAGAAGAGTAAATGATTATCAGAATATAGCTATAAGTTAAATTTATAAGTTTACACAGTCACAGAGTGGTTCTAGAAAGCAAAATAAAAATAAAAATATTCTAAATATTATTCTTAAAGCTATCTTACCAAGGTCTGCCCTTGCAGACTGCTCAGAAATGATATGTTAAGCAGGAAGTGGGGGTAAGACTACAAATAGACTATCCTTCAATTATTTTTATGTGGGCTTAGTGTTTTATTGCTTTCCAGTGGATTATGATCTGCCTTGTTATCTTCTAGATAGATCTCATAGATATTTAAAATCAATCAATCAAATGAACAAAGGATAAACTCTTACCCGAAGCCTACCTGCTATCTCTTGCTTTCTGCTATTTTTTCCTCTTCCTTTTTGAGCTTTCCTTGAGCAGATTCTTCCTTTTCCCTACTTCGCACACATGACAATTAGCATCTAAAACCTCAATGGCAACGACACATGCAGTAGCATCAATGGTGCATGCACTAGCCTCGCATTAACTAAATTTTGGGTCATATTAAATGTGGCTTGGTATCAATTTGTAACTTGCACTAAATTGAATATCACACGATTCAAACGCACATTAATAGTGACCTACCTGTATGCAAAATTTACACCCTTTCCAATTAATTCATAATACTAACACCCTATACCTTCTGGGTATGTCATTCACACATCCCCTATTCCTAAATGTCTGTTTCAATCATCAGGCTTTCAACAGCTTTCTAAATGTTGGCTGGATTCATACAAGAGGCTCAGTTAAAGCTTATGATTGGCAAGCACAGTGGCAGGGTTCACACAACCTGCTAAGCCCAAAGAAAGCAAACTGCACGAGCCACTGTAATGAAACCAAAGCAAAGCCAGAAGCTCAGTTGCATGTGGTTAGAGTTCCCTTGGGTTTTCTCTTGGTGCAATTTACAAGACCAGATTCCCTAGTTTGTAGATTTTCCTGCATCTGCTGGCTATTATGTAGAGCCAAAGGCACCTGGTGGTCACTATAAGAAAATATGAACTTAAGGAGATCCTGATGCACAGGTCACCAAACAAAATACTATTCTGCCAAGAATGGCCAGACCTGTAATTCAAGAAGTTGGAAAAAGAAGTGTTTAATTTTCAGCCTGATTTTGTTAGATAAAGAAAGACAAAAACACTGCGAGAGCAGGAGCTAATGGAAAAACCGTGAATATTGACAGGCATTTTGCAAATAGTTCAGAACTTGAATTATGAGTTCTTCATCCCACATTTGATTTCACCCTCCCCCCCCGCCCCCAACTTTTGATTTGACGTATCTGTAGAACCAAGTTTGGATTTAGCATTTAAACCAAGACTCCAAAGTGTTTTGTAACTCAAATTTCCCCAAAAAATATGAGGTAGTAATTGCTTACGTTCAACAGTAACTTGATAGCACATAATCAATCCATCAATGCAATTTACAATATATTCAGTTGTTAAAACTCTTGTTGTTGTTATTTTACTATTTTCCTCCCTCTATGTAGTACGAGTGTCTGTTCTTCCCACTTCACAAGAACTCTTTGCAATAAGTTGTCTGGGATAGCAAGCAATTAGCTTATGTCATTCAATGAGTTTCATCCCTGAGATCGGGATTTGAATTTGAATCTCTCCTTTTTAAAGTTCTGGCTTCTGCCCAAGGTTTGGGACATGACCCTCTTTCTTCAACTCGCTTTCGGAGAAATCCCTTTCAATACAAATTTTTAATATACCTCCCCTTTAAATCTGTTCGGATGAAGAAATCTTGCATCACTAACCCTAAAAATTCACAACTTGCATCCCCAAATTCAAACACTAGTTACAAAATGATTTATTTAAAAAAAAAGATTTTGGAGATGCTTTAGCTTGCCGGCTTGTCGCTAGGGCCTTTGGGGCACAAATTGCATCTTCGTTGCCAAGATTTCCTTACGGCCATGAGAACTAGAAATTTTGAAAAAAAAACACACACACACAAAAAACCTTTTTTTAAAAATGTCAAGGGCTAATTTTTCCTTTTTTCCTTTTTTTTTACACCACCAAAAATACTGAATCTATTGTAAAGATAAATTTCATGGATGTGTCAAAATACTGAAGCTGGAGCCAGTTGGCTGCTTTGGCTCGCATGACCAAATGCCAGCAGAATGAAACCCTCCTTGTCTAGGAAGACCTCATGCTGAATGAGAAGCTGTTGCTGCATTATAGAAAGAATTCGTCTCTCCTTTTGTCTTGACTTTGCCAAGAGACAACACATTTTAGAAGACAATGGAAACCTTCCATCAATCTTTGTTCCTGTTTTTTTGATGACGACGCACCTCACCTGAGGCTGACAAAATAGAATTCAGGCACGGTGGCCCAGAAAGGTACCATCATGGAGATATTTGGCTCAGGATGCTGGGCTAGACGGCAAGCCGTGAAGGACAAAAGGCGTACAGAGTGACCGTCTGTCCGCTGATGTGTGATATCACTTTCGAGGTCTTGCTCAATGGAGAGTGGTGAAGAGGCTGTCATCCGAAAGCTGAGTTGGATATACAGTGTAGATGTACCCAAGGAAGCTTTTTCAAATATGGCCCATCATGTCTTCAGTGACACAGAAAGATGGCTCCATTGCTGAAGGCCATAGAAGACTTTTGAGATTGACATCAGATTAAAAGTACAATTCTGAACACATTTTATGAGGAACAATTCAGAATGTAGGGCACAGTCTTGAGTAAACATACAAAGAATTGGCCTGTTACCATCCACAGGAAGTCTCCTAGAGCTTTCCCCATTAGTGGTTTTCATCGATGCCTTTAGCAATTCTTCCTCAGTGTAAAAACACCCCAAATCATACTGAAAATAGAATAGTGTCTCTACCTTTCCTCTCATGCACACATGAATTTGTTAATCCACATATAATGCTTATATGAAAAGGGATATAAAAATCTGTTCCCATGATTTTTTTTTGTTTGTTAAACCTTAGTTTGGAGCACTGATTCAAATGTAGTCAATAGTTTCATCCAACAATTATTGAAATGTTTTCATGATGGCTACTCTGTGGCATGGCTTTTGCCTTGGATCAATGCTATCACAAAAATGAACTGTAGCTGCTTATCTACCTCACTTAGGAACAGATATATTTTGTCAATATGATATCCAGTTTAGCATTTCCAAAAAACATGGAGCAATTTTAATACTTGAATGATAAAAATTTAAATTAAAAATGACAATGAAATGGAATGAGATCCTGGTTATTACTAGACTTATATAATGCAGCTTATTGTTTTTTGTGTGTTTTCACCCTCAGAATTATCATAAAAATAAAATATATTTAACGATTCCCAAAATGACAGCAAGTAAGCAGCCATTTAAATAGATCTGAATCTTTTCCAGATTTGTCTTCCAAGCATCACTTAAGAAACTGTTTGTTCAGTTTCATATCAGGAGCTGCCAAAAATTTACTGCCAGCTCTGGTCTCTCATTGCAAAATAAAGTGTGGTCACTTAACAGTATATGCAAAAAAAAAAAAAAAAAAAAATCATTTGGTTTTGTGAAAAAAGTTTAGAGTGTTATTTTAGGGGGTTTTTTTCAGAAGTAAATTGCTATGCTGAGCTGCTAAGAACCAACTGGGGTTTGTTCAGCTTTTGATGGCTTGCAATAAATATTCTTAACTATGGTCTGAGGGATTTGCAGTCTCAAAGCTGATGCGCTGAGCTGCAGCTTACATTCATAATGTTTTTTGTAGCATAATAGGCTGTCAAAACAAATCTGTTTCTATATTTGTGTGTGTGTGTGTGTGTGTGTGTGTGTGTGTGTACTTTGTCTATGTTTCCAGCTTTGTCTTCTTCTTTTAGTGCAATAGGAATTTTATTTTACACATTACTTTAAGGAGTTAATAGTTTTAATGCAAATCATGTTCACTAACAATGAAAGAAGGGAGACCTCTTTTATTGTAACTTTCTTAACAAATTCCCACTGCCAAGCACAAAAAAAATATAACACGGAAAAGGTCACACATCATATCCTCCTAGCAAAAGGAAGGTGAGCATACAGTACTCAGTTCTTAACACACACTGATCTTACGTTTTTAAATTTAGGGAAGGAGAAATATAAGTAAGAGAACCTGCGGTCTCATTTCTTGGGACTATGAAATAGATCTCCCAATTTTTTTTAAAAAAAATGCTGCATATCAAAGTAAGAGTAGACTGGCTTGGTACGCATAACTCAGAATAGATTGAGCTGAAGAAATTATGTCCTGTTCCAACAGCCTGATGAGATTATTTTATTAGTTTGTTTAAGCATCCAGAATAAGAATAATAAAAGGTTCTTATGGCACTTTCAACACAACAAAAATTATCATGGCTTGAGCAATAGCTGAGTATCTGCTTTGTTTCTTTCTCTCCACTTCCATTAGTTTTGTGTCTATCCAATGTTCCTTTTTCAATAATATATTCCATTCATCTGATGCAGTGGTGGGTTTCAAAATTTTTTACTACTACTACGGTTCTGTGGGCATGGCTTGTGGGCATGGCATGGCTTGGTGGGCATGACTTGGTGAGCATGGCAGGGGAAGGGTACTGTAAAATCTCCATTCCATCCCCACTCCAGGGAAAGATTACTGCAAAATCTCCATTTCCTCCCGATCAGCTGGGACTCGGGAGGCAGAGAATAGATGGGGGTGGGCCAATCAGAATTTTTACTACTGATTCTCCAAACTACTCAAAATTTCCGCTGCCAGTTCTCCAGAACTGGTCAGAATCTGCTGCAATCCACCTCGATCTGATGGGAGATTGGGATCACAAACACTTATGTGGTACAGGTAGCCTTCGACTTACGACCACAATTGAGCCCAATGTTTTTGTTGCTAGGTGAGACATTTGTTAAGCGAATTTTGCCCCATTTTACGACCTTCCTTGCCACTGTGGATCACTGCAGTTGTTAAGTTAGTGACCGGGTTGTTAAATGAATCTAACTTTCCCATTGACTTTCCTTGTCGGAAGGATGCAAAAGATGATCACATGATCCCAAGGTACAGCAATGACGATAAATATGAGTCAGTTGCCAAGCATCCAAATTTTGATCAGGTGACCATGAGGATGCTGCAACGGTCGTAAATGTGAAAAACGGCCATAAGTCACTTTTTTCAATGCCGTCGTAACTTTGAATAGTCACTAAATGAACTGTTATACGTCAAGGACTACCTGTAGTACATTTCTTGATCTGTGTGGTGCCAGAGTATTTTTTCTTAATGTTTCCACCTTTATTTATTTTGGCTGCACTCTGCTTTTTGATCCAAAATTCCCTCAGGTTTATTAAGCCCATTAAATTCTTTATTGCAGTGTAAAGAGCAAAAAAGAAATGGAGAGAGAAAAAAAGCATTAATTATGCTGGGCAGCAATACAACACCCAAAATGAATCATATCTTTTAAAAATACTCTTTATTTTGAATGAAAATATTTTAATTTAGACAGAACAAAATGTACTAAATAGTTACCAGTCAGGCTTCCTAAATAAACAATTCAACAACTGATAGATTATGAAACTGAGGGAACAACAAAAATCAATAAGTAATAAAAAAAATAATAAATTAAAAAAGCAGCCTATTAGAACTTGCTGCAAATCTTGCTGAATTGTGGTTAGGCATCTGTGATCTTTTTGTGGAGGCATAGCTTCCAATATAATTTTGAATATTTTTTGTTTATTTGCTTTTTAATTTATTTTTTAAATTTTTTAGTATAATTTTGAATTTGATGAGGCTCATTTGATCCAGTTTCTAGACTGGGGGACTGAAAACTATCCTAGTGATCCTCTGGACAAAACAGCATTGCAAAATAAAGAGAAAATGCCCCTATCCCCTTTCTTGCTGTATCACCCTACCCAAAATGCACTTTCCCTATTTTCCCTGCACCCAAGGAAGGCTGGGTTAATACTTGAATGGGATACCATCAAGAAACAGCAGGACTATAATATGGAAATCCAAAATACACCCAAGAAAGAAGCACCAACACAGCACTTCTACATCACTACCAGGAAATCTGCATGTCCATGAGGTCACCAGAAGGTGAGCTGAAACTCAGCAGAGATTTGACTTATTAAGATCTCTTAATTTGGGATACATCCACATCATCACTGTTATCATCCCTCCTCCCTCAATAGGGTTTGAAGGAGAGCCATGATTGGCTTTACTTTTGCCCATGTGAAATGGGAGAGAACTGACAAAACCCCTACCGTTAAATGTAGTTTTTGAGTGGAGCTGTCAAGACCTCCATTGAATGCAGCTCTCATACGATTTGAAATTTAGGAATGAGGAGCAGACAGAACAAGGGAAGAGGTCCTTCCAATGGCAAAGGGAGCTTTGGTATCTCTCTAAGAAAGACCTCTAGCTTTACAGCGCTCTCAACTGCACTCACCTGGAGATAAATCCCTGTCATCTCTCACGCCACTGATATTGTGGGAATGAAAGTTGCTTTCATACAGACTGCTGCAGTGAAAATGCCCTTTGAATGGTGATCTTAACAAACTGAGGTATCCAGTAGGGTTGGATGAAGTAGGTGATAGACAGCCTTCTCTGCTCTTAGGGGTGTGTGTTTGTGTGTGTGTGTGTGCACAACTGTGTAGAACTTCATGATTTTGCTTTGACATTCCATCCATTAAGCCATTCCATTTCTCAGTGTAGGGCTGGTCCTGCCATTAGGCAAATCTTCTCAAGACATAGACTTGTGGAATCTTCCAAGGAAGGAAAATTTGGGTTATTTAATTTGTTGCGATTATAGTGCCAAGAACAGGGAGGGATAGAAGTAGGATTTCTGCTTTCAGTGCCCCAAATTAAACCCAAGGAGAATGGAATACCAAATTACACTTCACTCAATGGGCCAACCTTCTTCCCACAGCATACTATTACCACAACAACTAGGTTTCATAATCAAGAAATTCACAGGCACTCTGTTTCTCAATATTATTATTTCTAGGGGTAGGGAGAAATAATTTCTAGATAGAACGTTGCTCTCAGATCTAGCACATTGCTTCTTGATTATTTTAATGCTAAAAATACACAGAGTGGGTTTGGAGTGATAGGGACCGTACCCTCCACCTCCACAAACATTGTGCATATCACCCCATCTGCCACCCCAAATGCTAAGTCTTAGCAACATCACTGCTTTCCAACATGGTTTATTATTCAAATTGCCACAGAAGGAGGGATACAGGAAACCCAGGGATTTCAGATGGATTAAAGGAGCAGAAGTGGAAAACTTGGACCCAGCCATTCTTCCGAGGCTTGATTGCCACAAAAACAGTTAAATGACTACAGCAATCAGATTTCTGGTAGATGCTGCAAAATAGAACGTAGAAAAGGGAGATGGGAGCATCTCAGTTCAAAAAGGCGAAAGATATTTCTGTAGGCTAAGAACATATGGCAGAAGAAAGCAAGTTTGGGGGTGGGGGTGGGGGGGGAAGAATGGAAGATAAAATGATCATTTAGATTGTGAAACTGTCACAAAATGTGACTACTAGGATCTGATCCCAGTTTTCAGAAGTTGGTGGAGGAGGCGGGGGGGGAGTGGGTAGAGGAAGAGATGCTGTTGGAAAAATATCAACTACTAATAAATGTTAATGGAGGAATTAGTGGATTAAGAAACTGAGTTGCAGCAGCGATTGGCGATGTCTATCCTTGAGCATCTTGTCAAAATATTTTCATTTTTGTTACCAATGCGAGATCCTTCAGAACTGGCTCCCAGAACTGTGTTATTCAAGACTCTTCCTATATAATGCACTCTAAATAGTTTTTGAAACTTCAGTGGAAGTCTTTTTTTTTTTTTTTTTTTTTTGAAAACTAACTTTTCCCACTGGGTGTGAATTGGTTTTATCAGACAACACCTTTTAAAATAAAGGAGTTAAGAAAGGATACAAACACATTCACTAATGCTTTGTCAATTTCCTCCCATAATAGAAAACTCCTGGCTCTTATGAGAATGAAAAAGTTGGCCAAAATTATAACTCAATGTGCTTGATATAGTACAAGGGACAGAATATCGGGTCCTCAGGACTGCCACCTGTTCTTTAGAGGCATGGTCCTTCTGGCTTGTTAAAGCAGCTTGGCGGGTGTTGGGGGAGTGGGTTCTTAAAACTTCTTTGAGTGGTTCCTTTACTTCTTAAGGAGGCTCTGGTCACCCTCTCAGCAAGAAGTCATGGCTGGACAATATTTATTCAGTATCTAATAGTGGTGGGTGAATCGATAGCGGTGGCGGTGGGAGGCTCTGCCCATCCGCCAGACATCATTATGGATGCTCTGTGCGTGCCCAGAAGGTTCTGCGCATATGCAGAAGTGCCACGGGCAAGCGCACTCACAGTTCCAAACCGGTAGCGAAGGTAAGTGAAACCCACTACTGGTATCTAACCTTCCTTTTGGGGGGAAGATGATTAAAAAGGTGGTTGTACAGTAGCCTCAGAAGACCTTTGAAGACTTGAAGACTATTTGGATCCCCTTAGTCAGGATTTAGAGGGGATCAGGATATTCTCGAATGGCTTTATCATTGTGGTTAGTATTGCTCTCTCCTGTGTTTGGTAATTGTATTTTCAATTACGACTTTTTAAATTATTGCTTTTATATATTTATTGTTTTATTTTGTGGTGTGCAGCCCAGAGTCATTTTGTGTGAGACTGGCAACCATATGAATTTTAAATAAATAAATAAATAAAGGTAAAGATAAAAGTTCCCCTCGCACATACGTGCTAGTTGTTCCTGACTCTAGGGGGCGGTGCTCATCTCTGTTCCAAAGCCAAAGAACCAGCACTGTCCGAAGACGTCTCTGTGATCATGTGGCCGGCATGACTAAATGGCAAAGGCACATGGAACACTGTTACCTTCCCACCAAAAGTGGTTCCTGTTTTTCTACTTGCATTTTTTATGTGCATTTGAACTGCTAGGTTGGCAGAAGCTGGGACAAGTAACGGGAGTGCACCCTGTTATGCAGCACTAGGGATTCGAACTGCTGAATTGCCAACCTTTCAATCGACAAGCTCAGCGTCTTAGCCACTGAGCCACCATGTCCCTCTGAAATATCTATAAAATAAATATAAATAAATATCAGTAGTATACAACAGATTGCACCTAGGTTTATTTATGGTTTTACATTTTATGGTTTGCTTAACAATGATTTTTAATGAACTATACTTATCATCTGTACACAATGTAAATATAAGTACGTTTTAGAAACCACAATGGCTCTATTCCCCCCAAATGCCAGTCAAAATCAAATAAACTACCTGAAGTCTTAGCAAGACTGAAGTAGATGACCTACAAGATCTCTTTCAACTCTGTTATTCTGAAAGAAAAAAGAAATATAAACCCAGGATAAAGTTATAATTCCTACTCAGCCATTATGAACTTGGGGTGGTTTATATAAGGCATTATTTAAAAGACTATTGAAATGTGTAAAGTTGAAGAGATCTAATAAAAAGAATGTCAACTAAGTTGTTGGAAAAATCATTAACAGATATCATATCCACTCTATGAAATGTCTCAAGAATTCTTTGCAGCTGGCAAAGTCAATTTAAGCTGATGACAAGATAACTTTGTTTATACCAATTGATTGGTGAGAGGAGCTGAAGGTAAGGTCTGTACCTGCAAAATCCCCTAAAAACAAAAACCTGTGCAGACAAAGCACCATATTAACTCTCTCAGAATCTACCATTTCCCCCCAAATAAGACATCCCCTGATAATAAGCCCAATTGGGCTTTTGAGCGCATGGCAATAAGGCCAAGTGCTTATTTCAGGGTTCAAAAAAAGACAGGATCTTATTTTCGGGGAAACAAGGTATGCATTGATGGTTTTCAAAACAGTTCCACAAAATAAAATTTGACACTGAGTGTCCAAAATACAAATCCAATTTAACTCTTTATATTCACAGTGAAACAGGAAAATAAATCTAACTTGTACCAAATCAAGCAAGCAGTGATTTGAAGTGAAATAAATGCACCTTTGCTCACGATGGTAATATTTTAATTTGAGAAATTAAAATTTTGAGGTAGTTAAGAGTAAAGGTTTCTCAGAGCAGAAATGGCAGCCACTAACAGTCCCCTAGTTTTAAGGCCAGGAGGCACTGGGAACAAGTTCATTAAAGCTTGGGAGAAAGAAGCCCCAAGTATGGCGAGGTGTAACCTTGGGGTGGATCAAGAGCAATCAACTCTGTCAATGGCTTTTCTTAATAAAGGAATCTTTGTATTAAAGATGTTCAATGCATTACTAATTCTTATCTATGTCCCGTGTTGGAGACCATTAAGCTAACCTTGATTTTAGAACAGTGTTTCTCAATCCTGGCAGCTTTAAATTGTGTAAACTTTGCCTGGGGAATTCTGGGAGTTGAAGTCGACATAGCTTAAAATTTTGGCCTAGAGACTGGCCTAGAACTTGTGGCCTAAAACTGTGGCCTAAAGGCTAATCAAGTGTTAGATTCTGCAATATTTAATATGGGCTTTGTCTTTATTTCACAAGTGTCCAGGAAATTTTGCTTAAATCTTCTGTATAAACTTAATACCACAAAGCATGCTCCGTGAGGACTGAGGCATTGTAGGACTGAAGCATAGTTGTGGATAAAAGGAACTATTGTACCCTTGATGCTAAGATGCCATGAGATCACCAAAAGAATAGGCAATGGGGAGGTAGTGATAATATTATCTGAAGAACAGAAACTTTGTTTGAATGTTTGCTTTCTTCAAACCCAGGTGTGAAATCCAGCAGGTTCTGACAGGTTCTGGAGAACCGGTAGTGGAAATTTTGAGCAGTTTGGAGAACTGGCAAATACCTCCTCTGGCTGGCCCCAGTGTTGGGTGGGAATGGAGATTTTGCAATATCCTTCCCCCAGGAGTGGGGTGGGAATGGGGATTTTGCAGTATCCTTCCCCTGGAGTGGGGTGGGAATGGAGATTTTGCAGTATCCTTCTCCTGGATTGGGGTGGAAATGGAGATTTTGCAGTATCCTTTCCCTACCACCAAGCCACGCTATGCCCACCAAGCCACGCCCACAGAACCGGTAGTAAAAAAATTTGGATTTCACCACTGTTCAAACCCAATAAATTGCTATAGGGTTTTCGAGTCAGTGTAGTGTTGTAGTTAAAGTGCTAGACTGGTACCAGGAAGACCCAGGTTCAAATCCATCCTCAGGGAAGGTCACTAAGTAATTTGGCGCCAGTTGTGCTCTCTTTCTCTCCCTCTCTCCCCCTCTCTCTCTTCTCAAAATGCTTCACAGGGCTGATACCGAGGGGAGAAATGGGAGTCTGTGTGAATCTCTGATGTAAAGACATGATAGAAATCAAATAAATGCATAAATGGAGGTGAGAGGAAAGCCTCTGTTGAATTTTGGAGAGCCACTACCTGAATATTAATCCATTTTAGTTACAAGGCAGTTTATTATATTCTACTTTAAATACAGTATGCTGTAGTATATTGGGAACCAATGACACTGCAACTCTGTTTGACATTCTGTTCTTATTAAATTATCAAGAAGAGCAATTATCTGGTTTTTTAAATCTATTTTGAAGAAGTCTCGTTCTTTATTTTATGACCTTTTTAATGATCTGTTTTGTGGTGCCATCCAGGCTGTGAGTGATCAGCCACCCGAACTGTAAATAAACTACAGATTAAGTCTCCCACTGATCAAGTCAGATAATCTCATCTCAGATTTTGTGCTGAAATACTTAGGATTTTAATACCATGTGCAATATAATAAAATAAGCCAGAACATTGGTTTGCGATTAGAAAGGAGCAGTTGTAATTATAAATGACAGTATCTCTGGCTGAAAAGGAATGCTAAGGAATGGCTGTCGGTTTTTGTCTGGGTTTTATATATAAACCCGACAGCCATTCCTTAGCAAAGAAGCAAAGATAAGTATTATCACGTTGTCAAAGAATCTTTTGATCTTGGAAAGATTTAATCTCCAGAAAGTCACCATATTTGACTGTACCACCACAGAAATCTTTTGTTTTAATTGCTAATTCACAAGATGGAAGAGTTACATCTGTTGGGATTGAGAGGACCACACACAGCCCCATTTGCTACCTGGAAGACTTGGTAGTGGCCTTCCCTGCTCAGTGGGAAGGCTCTGGGACTCACACACCGTCTGCTGCCTAATTGTCTTTTGGCTCAATTTGGTGCGTGCAAATAGGACTGGGCTGCAAAAGATGGTTCAGGAAACCCTAACAGGATATCAAATACCAGGCAGCACAGAGCAGATGGCAAAATAATTTTCTGAAGCAATGCTCAGGAAGTTTATAGTAGATGAGGGAACTGGGAAGTAGCAGGTGGGTAAAAATGGAATTGTAACAGGTTACACATTTTCGGTAATATTGTTCTAGGCATATTAATAATATGTCACTATGAAATAATAGGTGTGATTATTACTATGTTCATACGACCCATTATTAATTAATATTCCAGTGGTAATATTATAAAATTATCTAGTTATAATTAAAATTCAGGGGGAAATGGACATCATGGTTGTTTATCATTGATGCTCGTCTTACTATTGTTTTGTCTTATTGCACTATTTACGCAGAAATCCCAATGCTGAGACTCTGAAAGTTGAATAACTGGAATCCTTGGTGCTGAGCTTAGTTGTTTTCTTGTAGACATTTCATTAACCAACTAGGTAACGTCCTCAGTGCCAATGTTGAATATTTACACGTCAACCTTCCCTCTGTCCACTCCTAGCCTCTGTTATTGTAGTCTTAGAAACCCTTTTGGGCCTTCCACCTCCTACAAATGTTTAACCTGTGGAATGTCTCATTCAGCAAGACTTCTGAGAAGTGTAAGGGAATTCTGTAACTGTGAACCATTCCCAGCATGTAAGCCCCATCTTTGGGTGCTTCCGTTGCTACAAACTCCTGAATCCTTGGAATAGTATCTGAATGATCCTGAGTCACACTGTAGGTAGCATAATGCAGTCAATACAAGATGCTGCATATAAATAAACTGTTTAGATTCTCGCACATTTTAAGATTAGAGAGGGCACCATTCCCAGCAGTATTCCCCCTCCCTCAGAGTTCACACCTTTTAAGAGGAAATGGTTGCAAAGTATTAATTTAAGCCAATAGTGGAAACTTATGTTATTCGTTTTTTTCAGTGATATACATAGTGCTCTTTTTGTATACTATTAACTATGGACATATGTTTTTCATCTGAATATGCTACTTACACACTAGATTCATATATATATATATATATATATATATATATATATATATATATATATATATATGCTGTAAAGCAAGATATAACAGCTGTCGTCAAAGTATTTTTAGATCACTGAAACCACCACTTGAATCTGGTGGACAATGAAAAATCTGATCCCTCTTCCATTTCCACTATGATGATGGAAGGAGGGAGGGAGTTTCAGAGAGGAAGAAAGTCCAAGAATATATTGCTTTTATCTTGACAGTGACTTACTCCAGGGTTTCAGTATTATGATCTGATTTCTCCGCCCCCCCCCATAACAATCAGGATATTTTGACAGTCTTATGTTAATGCATGCAATAAATATGGGAAGGAGGAGGAGGAGGAAACACATTTCCAAAGCTCTTTGGAAAAGTCAAGAAATTGCTTCTACTGTGAGTCTATAATATCATGAGTGAGGAAGCAAAGTTCAGAAAATTTTCTAAGTTTTTCAAAACTATGTTAAACATTATTAGAGCATGTATTCCATTCTACTTATGTTTCTTAACTTAAAATGGCAAGAAACCACAATGACGAGTTCTGATCTCTAAAATGGCAAGGTTTCTAGTTTTCCATCTATATACCGAATGAATTAATTTTTTTTTTCACTGAGTTGAAATGTTTTCCACTCTTGTTTGAGTTGGTAGAAAATATTCCTGTACATTCCTATCTACATTATGGATGCCTGCCAGCCAGGATTTTCTCTGTTCCCTGTCACTTCCCTCCAAAATGTAGGGGGAAGCTTAACAAATATAGAAATAGAATAACAGAATTGGAAGGGACCTTGGAGGTCTTCTAGTCCAATCCCCTGCCCAGGCAGGAAACCCTACACCCCTTCAGACAAATGGTTAGCCAACATTTTCTTAAAAACTTCGTGTTGGAGCATTTGCAACTTCTGGAGGTAAGTTGTTCCACTGATTAATTGTTCTGTCAGAAAATTTCTCCTTAGTTGTAGGTTGCTTCTTTCCTTGATTAACTTCCATCCATTGCTTCTTGTCCTACCCTCAGATGCTTTGGAAAATAGTTTGACTCCCTCTTCTTTGTGGAAGCCCCTGAGATATTGTAAGACTGCTATCATGTCTCCCCTAGTCCTTCTTTTCATTAAACTAGACATACCCAGTTCCTACAACCATTCTTCATATGTTTAGCCTCCAATCCCCTAATCATCTTTGTTGCTCTTCTCTGCACTTCCATGGACCTGCCCTGAACTCCCCCCCCCCCCACATTCCTGGTCAAACCAGTGGTGAAATGTAAAATTTATTACTACCAGTTCTGTGGGCGTGGTTTGGTGGTGGTGGGGGTTAATGTGACTGGGTGGGCTTGGTCAACTTTTTTTTTAACTGTTAAAAGCATTTTTTCTACAGTCTTAAGAGGTTGCAGAAAAAAATGCTTTTAAAAGCCTCTGAAATCAGGCAACTGACCTGGGATCACCAGAGGCATTTAAAGGCATTTTTTTCCACAACCTCTTCATCCGAAAAGGTTGCAGAAAAAAAAAGGTTTTAAAAGCCTCTTTTAATGATCAGGCAACTGAGCTGGGATCGCCAGAGGCTTTTAAAGGCATTTTTCCCCCTACAACCTCTTCAGCCGAAAAGGTTGCAGAAAAAAATGCTTTCAAAAGCCTCTGATGATCAGGCAACTGAGCTGGGATCACCAGAGGCTTTTAAAGGCATTTTTTTCTCTACAACCTCTTCGGCTGAAGAGGTTGCAGAAAAAAAAGTTTTAAAAGCCTTTGACGATCCCAGCTAAGCCGCACGATCATCAGAGGCTGTTTTTTAAACTTTTAAAAATATTTTTTCGGCAGAAGAGGTTGTAGAAAAAATGCTTCTAAAAGTAAAAAAAAACAGCCTCTGATGATCGCACGGCTCAGCTGGGCCGTGGGTGGGCGGCGCAGGGATTTTTGCTACTGCTTCTCTGAATCACCCACAGCCATCGCTACCAGATCAGGTGATCCGGTCTGAACCAGGAGCATTTCACCCCTGGGTCAAACACTTTAACCGCTACACCACACTGAAGGATTGGGTTGAAGCTGTACCCAGAGTACCCCTCTAGCTGACTCTTGTTTATAGACTTCATGTTGGTCCTATTATTGCAACTTTTTGAAAGAGGAAAAGGAAAATAATTTCCTACCAAAAGGTTTTGTCATGATGACAAAGATGATTTATGTCAGTTTGACTTGATAGGGAAATCTGGGAGATGTTGCCTGAAATAGATTGGGGGAGCAAAGATTACGATAATTTTCAGCTACTGTTGTTGGAAATCCATCTTCCCTTCCTCACCAGTCATCTCTCCACCATTTATTCTCAACAAGGGAGGGGAAAAATTCTTGAAGACAGATTTCAATCTTTTTCTAAGTGAGTTTGGACCCCATGGAAATCTCTACCTGTAACACAGAAGATCTTTAATAGAAGAGAAGTGTTGTAGTTCAGGCTTGAACTACGGAGTTCTTGGTGCTTTTTGAGTGTGGTTGTTTGTTTGTAGATGTTTTATTACCAACTGGGTGTGTCTAACATCATTAGTGCACTCTATGCAATAAAAATCAGTAACAGAAATAAGATAAAACACACATGGAAAATCCTAAAATATTCAGAAAAGCAACTATACTAGCCAAAAGAAATACAGTGGACCCACCACTCACTCAAACCAAGATCTGGGGAAAAGCCACATTCTCTCTTTTAAACATAGTCAAGGTGTGGGACAGATAAATGGAAGGGGGGAACACTGTTATAACAGAGAAGGCAGGGGTGAAATGCTTCCAGTTCGGACCGGATTGCCCGAACTGGTAGTGATGGCGGCGGGTGGTTTGGAGAACCGGTACCAAAAATCCCTGCCTCCCCCCATGCCCAGCTTGAGCCGTGCGATCATGAGACTTTTTTTTTATTTTTAAAAGCATTTTTTCCACAACTGCTTCAGCCGAAAAAATGCTTTTAAAAGTAAAAAAAAGGCTCTGATGATCGCGTTACCCCCCCCCCCCACCCAAGGCCACAGAACTGGTAGTAACAAATTTTACATTTCACCACTGAGAGAAGATAATGACAAAAGATAGCTTAGAAGAGTTTTGTGAAGATAACTCTTTTTATTGATATTTTTTACAGAAATACAGATGCTGGCTGAATACGTGGACATGTGGTTAGATGCAGAACAACAGAATGAAAATTGATTGCATAATATGTAATAGAAGATGGAGAAGTGCAGTCTTGGCAGGTGTGATATTGCTAGGTACAGAGTGTGACTCTTGAATTATCGCTGTCAAATGTTTAGTTTAAACTTATAAAACTAAGGAGAATAAGTATGCCATAAGTCTTGATCTAGAAGGCATGCAATTAGTATCTAAGATTCAGTCTGCTTAACTTGTGTTTAGGAGAGCTTGAGGACCCAAAGGAGGAGATAAATCATGCCCTCAGAGATTAGAATGGCCCCCACTCTAGCACTCTTCCAGAAGGCGCTGGTTCTCCCAGCAGGCCTGGGGAACCTAGAGCGGGATGGAGCCAGGGGTGGGTTTTACTTACCTTTACGACTGGTTCGCAATGGGATGGCATGCACAGATCGCTGATGATGACATCCGGGGTGATGGGCGGGGCCTCCTGCTGATTTTACTACTGGTTTTTTGCAAACCAGTCCGAACCGGGGTCAACCCACCACTGGATGGAGCCCATTAAATGGCTCTTGTTAGGTGCTGTCGCCAGGGCAGAGGGTGGTTTTATTATATTAATTTATTATATGACTCTTCTTTTGTTAGTTTTATTGTTTTTATGTGAGGTTTTATATTCTGTAAACTGCCATGAGCGAATAGGTGGAAATATAAATTCCATAAATAAATAATAAATAAATAAATAATTTTTTTTTTTAAAAAAAACATTAAAACTGAAGCAGAAAAGAAATCCCCATGTTTCCAAAAGAAAAAGGTTCCAGTAGCTGTTAACACAAGCTATTGTGATAGCCAATCAAAGACAGAATCATAGAATCAATAGGACTGGAAGGGATCTTGAATGGAGAAGAAAGTCCTGGACCTCAAAAAAGGCATAAGATGACCAAATGCAATTTCCAATGTCAGATCGGAGTAAGCCAAGGAAAGATATCTCAATCAAGGGAAGAATAAGGAAAAAAACTAAAAGGCAGGGGTGGGGGGGGGGGAGAAGAGAGATGCTTTTAAGATCCAAAAGATTCATAGGGAAATTTGCAGCTAAAGTTGAACGCTCAAGAATCATTGTAGAAAAGATCTAAAGAAGAAGGAAAGGCTATACGGAAGGCTTGAAGACTTAAAATGAGATCATCTGTAGACAGAGAATGTATTCATGTGTTGATTAGAAAGTGGGTCAGACAACAAACCAGTTACATAGGAAAGCACCGGATACCAATGAAATACCCATTAATTCAAGCTGCATGGCAAGAGGCAGTTTGTGCTTATAGTTCTATATCAACAAATATGATCAATATATTATTATTATTATTATTATTATTATTATTATTATTATTATTATTGCATTTATATCCTACCTTTCTTTTGTACAACTCAAGGCAGTATACATATGCTCCAGGGGTGAAATCCAGCAGGTTCTGGAGAACTGGTAGTGGAAATTCTGAGCAGTTCAGAGAACCGGCAAATAGCACCTCTGGCTGGCCCCACAGTGGGGTGGGAATGGAGATTTTGCAGTATCCTTCCCCTGCCACCCCATCAAGCCGTGCCCATCAAACCACACCACACCACGCCTACCAAGCCACACCCACAGAACTGGTAGTTAAACTAAGAAGAATGAAATCATCCCACAGAAAGAACATGAGATCAGAGACCGTGTTTCCCCGAAAATAAGATCCTGTCTTATATTTTTTTGAACCCTAAAATAAGCGCTTGGCCTTATTGCCATGCGCTCAAAAGCCCGATTGGGATGTCTTATTTTGGAGGAAACAGGGTAGCTAGTGTAAAATAAGTGCAGGTAAGGGAGAAAGCAAATACTGTACAAGAGAAGGTAAGTTTTCTTTTTGCTTTACAAACTACAGATAGTTCTCGTCTTAGAATTGAGCCCAAAATTTATGCTGCTAAGTGAGAAATTCTTTAAGTGAGCTTTTGCCCCATTTTATGACTTTACTTGCCACATTTATTAAGTGAATCACTACAATTGTTTAATAATACCGTTGTTAAATGAATCTAGTTTCTCCATTGACTTTGCTTGTCAGAAGGTTGCAAAAGATGATAACATGACCCTGGGACATGCAACTGTCATAAATGTGAGTCACTTGCCAAGTGTCTGAATTTCGATCACGTGACCATGGGGATGCTGCAACGGTCATAAGTGTGAAAAATATTCACAAGTCACTTTTTCAGTGCCATTCTAACTTTGAATGGCCACTCAATGAACTGTTGTAAATTGAGGATTACCTATACAACAAGACCATTATTGCATAGATCATGCCAAAATGTGCAATGTGTTAATGCAAATCTGTGTGCTAGATTATTCTTCGTAGAAAGCTTTATAATGGACAAGAATCTACTGTAAGAACTAAATTTGGAGAAATGGAGTGAGTTAGAACAGAAAGAAGAGTGAGACAAGGATGCAAATTTTCCCAAATTTGCGTCATTTTTATAATGACTATGTTATAGCAGTGAAAGTTTGGAAAAGATGATACATGGACTTAGGAACCTGGAACATTTAATTATGCAGGTTGCACTACTTTGTTAGCTGAAAATAAAGAAGAATTAGAAGAGCTCATTAAGAAAGTAAAGCATATACTATTTCTATGGCAACAGAGATCAGAATAGTCTTTCCAGTGGTAATGTATAACTGAAAGCAGAAGTAAAGAAAGAAGGAAGGAAGGAAGGAAGGAAAGAAAAAGAAAGAAAGAAAGAAAGAAAGAAAGAAAGGAGAAAGGAGGGAGGGAGAAAAGGAGGAAAAGAAGGAAGAAGGGAAGGAAGGAAGGAGCCTTCAGATGATTACTCTTGAAATGGTTTTCTAAGAATACCAAGGACTGCCAGAAAAGCATCAATCAGTTCTTTCCTTTTGATCAGATTTTTCCACTAAAGACATTGTTAGACAATTTCTTTTTTTATGCCTTCCTTTCTTTCCTACCTGAAGAATAAGAAGAATAAAAAAAGAGAAAATCTAGAAGAATGAAAATCTAGAAGAGAAACATATACAAAAATTAAATAAAAGCCAGCTGGACTTAAATTTAACTGGGGGCTTAGTTAGGGCCAAAAATGGTCTTTCAGAACCTGCCCATGGAATGAACTGAGACCTTGTCAGCTGAGTATGAGAACATAGCTAGAGATGTAACTTTTTCCAGTAAAGATATCCCATCCATTATGTTTTCATTGGTTTTGCCTCCAGCCATGTACTCAGCTAGTGAGAAGGCCTCTTAAAACTCCCTTTTTAGTGAGATCCACTCTTTTTTTATGATTAGAATGGGTGTAAGGAATTTTCAGTTTAATTGCAACATTTTCAAGGAAAATTTAAAAATACAAAATTAAAAAAGGAAGCTGAATAAAGAACTGAAATAAAAATAATCCCTTTCTCCAAAGGAAAATCAGTTTAAGAAAAATGTATTTTAGTTTTGGATACTTCACAGTAACAAATGTAGCTGGAAACGAATGAATCCTCCAACTGAAGATAGTTCAACCTAAACTTTTTTTAAAAAAATATTTTATTGATTATTTTCTTGATTTAGTCTTGTGGTTGAAGAATAAATGAATAATTTTAATGAATATGAAGAAGGAGAATACATTTCTTCATAGACACTTTTGGTGTGAAAACATTACCACTTTTACATTTATTCATTGTAAATTGTTTGGCATTTTGGCTTACCAGTGTATAATGCAAATGTAAGTTTAAGGCAACAGAAAGATGCAATCTATCTTGGAAGTCGTTCATGGGAAAGCAGTGGTCTGCACTAACCACAATTAAGGGAGCAGATGGGAACAATCCTATTAAAACCTAATATATTTTTTTATTAGCAGTTTTGAGAATATCTATAAAGTATGAGGCATTCTTTGAAATGAGAAAGATAACTTTGAAACAAGTTATCTCATTTAAGTATTTGTCCATTCTGTATTTTTAGTCTGTTCATTTATCAGTTCTAAGGCTGTTTTTTCTACCTGTTGTCCTTCATTTGATCACCTTTTTGTTTAATTTTTTATTATTTTATTTTACTATTTTATTCACTGTACTCCTTCACTTGTATTATTAGAGCTTTTATTTATTATTGCTATCGGAGTAGTATCATCAGCATAGTAACGTTTCTTTCTCCACAGTGCTTTCAGTCTAGGGTCTCTTAATAAATAGTCAACATTTAGGATGAATAGATAAGGGGAAACCATATAGCCTTGTCTCATTCCTTTGTCAACCTGGAGCCAGCTGTTTCAACATGTTCTCTCTGTACAGGTAGTCCTTGACTTACAACAGTTCATTTAGTGACTGTTCAAAATTACAGCAACATTGAAAAAAGTCACTTATGGTAATTTTTCACACTTATGACCATTGTGGCATCCTCGTGGTTACGTGATTTACATTTGGATGCTTGATAACTGGTTCACATTTATGACTGTTGCAGTGTCCCAGGGTGACATAATCCCCTTTTGTCACCCTCTGATCAGCAAAGTCAAGGGGGAAGCAAGATTCACTTAACAACTGGATTACTAATTTAACAACTGCAGTCATCCACTTAACAATTGTGGCCAGAAAGGTCATAAAATGGGGCAAAACTCACTTAACAAAATTCTCACTTAGCAACACAAATTCTGGGCTCAGTTGTGATCATAAGTCAAGGACTACGTGTACTGTGGCTTCCTTATATACCAGTGATGGCGAATGTTTTAGATAATGAGTGCCCAAACTGCAACCCAAAACCCACTTATTTATCACAAAGTGCCAACATGGCAATTTAACCTGAATAATGAGATTTTACTACCTAAAATAATGATAAACTGGATCCTGTCGGGGAGACCACCCCCTTCCCTCTCCCTCTCTCCCACAGTGGCGGTGGCCCGGGCAGCCTAAGCTCAGCTCCCTCCTCGGAGGTGACCAGCAAGCAAACAAATGTGGCGCTCTGATTGGGAGGTAGTACAATGGAGCTCCACCTCTGGCCAGTGAGAGTGGAACAGGCAAGACGCGCACCTTCCCAGCTGCTGCTGTGGCACTGGCGCTGGTGCTGGCCAGGAGGGATGCGCGAGCTGAACATTTGGAGCCACCCTTGGCGGAGTTTGCAAACGGGCTCGGCAGGGCCGCTTAGCGGGGACACCCCAGCCTTTTTGGTTCACTTCAGCACAGGGTGGGAACGCAAAAGAGAGATGAAATCCATGCCTCTCAGTATTCAGCCTGGGGCGATTTTTTCTGCTTTTGAAACATTACGTTTAGCAACCATAAAAAACTCATAAAAACCATAAAACCATAAAAAAGAAAAACTTTCGTAATATCATTTCTCTTTCCCTCCCTCTCTCTCTTTCCCATCCTCTCTCTCTTTCCCTCCTCCCTCTTTGTTTCTCTCTCTCTCTTTCCTCCCTCTCCCTCTCTGCCTCCCTCTGTTTCTCTCTCCCCCCCCCAATGGGGGAGGGAAGGAACCCCTGAATTGGTGCTGGGTAGTGGGAATGACATCCGAAGGCTGACGAGTCCAGGAGCAGCGTGCCCATGCTCAGCTGACTGGCGGGGAGGCGGGGCATCCCAACACAAGCAACTGTAGGAAAAGAAACTACTTTTTTTGGCTGAGCCGAGCTGACGCAGGGTCGCATTGTGGCGCTGCATTGAAATGGGCTTCAGGAGGAGGGGACCCTGTCTCCCCCATTGTGAAGCACATGAGTGAAAAAGTTCATTCAATCAATTCCAACTTCATGAGAGCTTTTTCTTTCGCGAGAAGTTGGAATTGATTGAGTGAAACGCGATGGAGAAATGTGATTGGAGTTGAGCTGGGGCAACTGCGCATGTGCCCACAGAGAGGGCTCTGCATGCCCTGTCTGACACACATGCTGTACGCTCACCATCATGGTTATATACGTTCCTAATGAGGACAATGGGATTCTCAATTTTCTAAGGACATTGCACAATGTGATATGAGTGACTCAATCAGGAGCCTTTCTAGAGTCAATGAAGTACATATTGACTACTTTTGGCATTCCTTGGCTTTCTCAATTATGTAAAGTGCATCCGAAATAATGTCTCATGTTCCTCAGCCTTCTCTAAAAGCAGCTTGAACAGCTGGCATCTCTTTTTTCCACCTAGAGGTCTAATCTGCGTTAGATGATTTTGCAGATTTGTGAAATTAGAGATATTGTACAATATCTTTTTAAATTTTTGTTTTTGGTAATTAAATTAATATCTTCTAATAATCTGTTGGCCACTATGACATTTTTCAGATTTGTTGGTCTGGCTTGGTTAGAATCTTTACAGCTACTATTGCTTTCCATAGTTCTCTCGGCATTTCATCAGTGTCTGTAGTCTTTTGATCTGGTAATGATTGCAGGGCTGATCTGACTTAATTTAACTCAGGGGTGTCAAATTCGTGGCGTCACATTGTTGTCACATGATGTATCGTGACTTTCCCCCCTTCACTAAACTGAAGGTGAGCATGGCTAGTGCATGACTCATTTGGCCCGCGAGCCGTGAGTTTGACACCCCTGATCCAATGGTGAAATCCAATTTTTTTACTACCGATTCTGTGGGCGTGGCTTGGTGGGCGTGGTGTGGCTTGGTGGGTGTGGCTTGGTGGGAGTGGCAGGGGAAGGATACTGCAAAATCTCCATTCCCACCCCACTGTGGGGCCAGCCAGAGGTCGTATTTGCTGGTTCTCCAGATTACTCAAATTTTCCGCTACCGGTTCTCCGAACTGCTCAAAATTTCTGATATCGGTTCTCCAGAACCTGTCAGAACCTGCTGGATTTCATCCCTGCCCTGATCTAACTCATCAACCTCTTCTTACACATCAGTGGTTGGAGCATAATCGTGTCGGATCGTGAACTATTGTGATATTAAGGAGTTGTTCCCAAAGTCTAATAGATATTGCTAATTAACTGTAAAAGTCACAGTGTTTCTTCTTTGTTTTTAATGTTCTGAGTAATCAAAAGTGTGACCTGAATGAAACTGTCCAATCCCACTCTTTCTCAATTTGCTGATGGCCAAGAAGTCAGTTTGCAGTCATTTCATTTCATTTTTCATCGGGTTGACTTTTTCTCATGTTGATGCTTCTTATGTTCAATTTCCCTGCTCTAATTCTGTCCTTGCTGCTTTTATTTTTTTTCTCCTGCATGGCAACATTGGCAACTAGACATCCCAAAGGTTTTCATCTAGCCATGTCATAAACACCATTAATACCCTGAAACATCCTCAGCTCTTCATCAGTAAGCATGTTGAGTGCCATCCGACCTCAGGGACCTGTCATTTGGCATTATATTGTCAATCATTTTATATTTTCTTTCTTTCTTTCTTGTTTTTTTGTAAAAACACAGGCATGGCTTACCATTGACTTCTCCTCTGCAATATTAATTGATATCTTTGCCATTATCATTAAAACGACTACCTGCTTCCAGCATCTTCCTACCTGTTTCTGCTGGGCAGCTCGACTAAATTTTATGCCTTGGTTGATCCCACTGGAATATAGTTTTGGCTCTGGAGCAGGGGTGAAATCTAAAATTTTTGCTACCGGTTCTGTGGGTGTGGCTTAATTAGTGGGCGGAGCTGGGTGGTAAGGTGACTGGGTGGGTGTGGCCAAGTCAATATCACTTCTTTGCCCTTTTTTAACCTACAAAACACGACACAACTGGCTCACCAACAATGTAAAAGCAGCTGTGCTAGACCCAAAATGGCCCCTGCAACAAGCAGGAACCTCACACAGCCACAAAAAGCCCAAAAAAACCAACTTTCACACTTTACACACGCAAAATTCCACATACAGCTTTGTGAGATTTTGTGTGTTTGTGTAGTTAGAGTGAAACACTACAGAAACACACTAAATCTCAGAAAGCTGCACAAATATTATTTTATTTTATTTTATTTTTATTTTTATATAAAAGCAGTTAAATTTAAAACTTCCTAAACTTTAAATGGCTAGGTCTAAAAAAAGAACAACTAAAAAAAAAACCCCAATTAACTATTTTTTTAAAGCTCCCAAAGGGGAAAAAAACTTACCCAATAGAACCTTGGCAACTTTAAGACTTGTGGACTTCAACTCCCAGAATTCCTCAGCCAGCTTTGCTGGGAATTGAAGTCCACAAATCTTAAAGTTGCCAAGGTTGGAGACCTCTGCAATAGAAGCAGGCAGGCAGATAGAGATGCTCACCGATGAGCTTGATTTATTTATTTATTTATTTATTTATTAAATTTATATACCGCCCTACTCCCGGACGGGACTCAGGGCGGTGAACAGCCAGAATAAGATATAATAAATACAAAAGTTAAAAAATCATTAAAAACAAATTAAATAATTTGGCTCAACAGTTTAAAAATCCAATTATGATTATAAAATTTAAAAACCCAAAATAAAGGAGGTTAAGCCAGCCCAGCTTGTTCAAATAAAAATGTTTTCAAGGCGTGGCGAAAAGTACCCAGGTCATGTAAGTTCCTTATCTCGGGGGGGAGCTCGTTCCAGATGGTAGGTGCTCCCACAGAGAAGGCTCTCCCCCTGGGGGCCACCAGTTGACACTGTTTGACCAATGGCACCCTAAGGAGACCCTCTCTATGGGAGCGGACTGGTCGGTGAGAGGCTGTTTGTGGCAGAAGGTGGTCCCGAAGATACCCTGGTCCTAAGCCATGGAGCACTTTGAAGATGGTAACCAAAACCTTGAACCGCCACCCAGAAGACCACTGGAAGCCAGTGCAGCTCGCGCAGGAGGGGAGTCACATGGGAGCGCCACGTCGCTCCCATCACTACCCGCGTGGCCACATTCTGGACCAGTTAGAGCCTCCGGGTGCTCCTCAAGGGGAGCCCCATGTAGAGAGCATTACAGTAGTCCAGGCATGAGGTCACGAGGGCATGAGTGACCGTGCGTAACGCATCCTGATCTAGAAAGGGACGCAACTGGTGAATCAGGCGAACCTGATAAAAACTCCTCCCGGCCACGGCCGCCATATGCCCTTCTAAAGACAGCCGTGAGGACGCCCAAGTTGCGAACCCCATCCGTGGGGGCTAATGACTCGCCCCCAGTAGTCAGAGATGGCACCAACTGACTATATCGGGATATCGGAAACCACAGCCACTCGGTCTTGGAAGGGTTGAGCCTGAGTCTGTTCCTCCCCATCCAGATCCGTACAGCTTCCAGGCACCGGGACATCATTTCGAGGGCATCATTGGGGTGGTTTGGGGTAGAGATGTACAACTGAGTGTCATCAGCGTACTGATGGTACTTCACCCCAAAACCACGGATGATCTCACCCAGTGGCTTCATATAAATGTTGAACAGAAGGGGCGAGAGGACTGATCCTTGCGGCACCCCACATACAAGGGGCCTCGGGGTCGACCTCTGCCCCCCTGACAACACAGACTGCGACCAGTTGGAGAGAAAGGAGGAGAACCACCGCAACACAGTGCCCCCCACTCCCAGCCCCTCCAACCGGTGCAGCATGATACCATAGTTGATGGTATCAAAAGCCGCTGAGAGATCTAACAGGACCAGGACAGAGGAGCAACCCCTGTCCCGAGCCCTCCAGAGATCATCTACCAACGCGACCAATGCCGTCTCCGTGCTGTACCCGGACCTGAAGCCTGACTGGAACGGATCTAGATAGGTCGATTCATCCAGGTACTGAGGCAGTTGTCGCGCCACCACACTCTCAACAACCTTCGCAACAAAGCGAAGGTTGGAGAGGGGACGATAATTTACCAACATTGCCGGGTCCAGGGAAGGCTTCTTGAGGAGGGGTCTCACCACTGCTTCCTTCAAAGCGGTGGGGAAGACACCCTCACTCAAAGAAGCATTTATAATCCCCTGGAGCCAGCCTTGTGCCACCTCCCGGGAGGCCAACACCAACCAGGAGGGACACGGGTCCAATAAACATGTGGCTGCGCTCAGACTGCTCAGTATCCTGTCCACGTTTTCTGGAGTCACAGAGTCAAATTCTTCCCATATAATAGTCTCAAGACCTGTCCCAGTCACCTCCCCTGGATCTACCCATTTGGGGTTAGAGTCCAGCTGTTCCCGAATTTGGGCGGTTTGCTAATTGCAGGCAGGGAGATTCAGTTGCTTGCTGATACAATGGACTGCAGGTATTACAGCGTTGCGACCAGCAGCTAAGGTAAGCAAGTTGGAGGGGCGGGGAGGGGGAGAGAGATTTTTGCTAGTGATTAGGAGGAAACTCAGATAGGATCATCAGAGCTTGGCTCGTTAGAGCCTTTTAAAAAGAAAAAAAAGGTTCTGATGATCACGCGGCTCAGCTGGGCATGGGGGGAGGGGCAGGGATTTTTGCTACTGGTTCTCCGAACTGCCTGCCGCCATCGCTACCTACTCGCCCGAGCCGGTCCGAACCGGGAGCATTTCACCCCTGCTCTGGAGGCTTTCCTTGAGCCTCCGGGAGAACGAAAACTAGCCTGTTTCTGTACTTCCCAAACTTCCGGTTAGGCCCATTTTTCACCCTCCCTGAGCCTCTGTGCATGCCCTGCACTTACCTACATCCAAAACGGGCTGCATGGGGACTCCTGGGAGAGACAGGGTGGGATGGGTGGGGCCAGCCAGGAGTGGGGTTTGGGGGTTCTCCGAACTGCACAGAGTTTTAGCTAGAGGTTCTCCCCCGTGAGCTCCCAGCAGCCCACCTCTGAGTCTAGTGGTGATATGGATTTTTGCACCCTTTATCTGGAGATAAAGTCCTATAGTACCCTCACATCTGGAATAACAGTGGAATAACAGTGAATATTTTTTCCCTGAGCTTTCGTGATGTTTTGCTGAAGTTTTAAAAAATATCAAGTGGAAAAATAAAAAAGGGATAACACAGCAGTGAAAATGTTTTCTTTCCAACAGGAAGCCTTAACAAATTAAATATTAAGGTGTGAAAGAAAGAAACAAAGTTCTATATAATCTACCTATAATAAGGATAAGGATTTTTTTAAAAAAAACCAAAGCCAAAAAATGCCTTTTCTCAAAAAGGTCTATTTTGAGAAAATGTAACAGCACAATTGTGAAACAGAGTATAAACAAATCCCGAAGCAGGAGCAGGAGTGATAAATGGGCTCAGATTTTGGCTAAAAAAAATCTGAAAGAAACTCGGAAATGATTATAGAGTCTGTTTGTGCCAGGATAACAATGTACACTAGGGGGCAGCCTTTAACTGATAAGATCAGATTATGGTAAAATCTGTACCATCTGATTTCAATTAAATGCTGGCCCAGAAGGCAATTATGCTTCCTGTGCAGTTTCTAGGAGGAAAAAAAAAAACGCTTGCAGAAACTGTTGAATCAGCACACTCTCACAGTTGTAAGTATGGGAAGGAAAGGATCTTGCATAACATTAGAATCTTTGCACACAGACAGAAAGGAGGAATATATAGTTCACGGTGGCATTTTTGTATGCTGTAAAAACACAGCACAAATTATTTCCAAGGAATAGAGATGGGGTTCAGGCAGTTTTCCTTCCTGTAGAATTCTAGTCAAAAGGAAATGCTGAAGTTCACATTTTTGGCATGTTGCTATATCTGGTGTGGGTTGGAAGGGAAAGGTCATAAGAGACTGTCGCAGTCTTGTATTGCCACAGAAATCATTAGCAACTTTATTTATTGCCTAGCTAGGCTGAAATAGCTAGGCTGTATATATCCATGTCTGACTAATAAAACTAACTCGAGGGGAAAATAAGAAGTTAGGAGGTGTGGTTGTGATCTTGCTGTTAATGATCTATAGTGACAATAATCTCTACATTCCAAATTGTATTGACTCTGTAAATCCGGATTATTGTACAGCAGTAGTATGAAATATTTGAAGGCGTACTTTTTTGGCTGCTAGACCTGGGTGACAACAATCCAGATGACTACTAGATGACAGCCAAGAGTTGAATAATTCACTCCCTTTTTACTGTTATTTATGATATTAGGGATTTTTGCACTCTTTATCTTGAAGTCCTTCCAATGGTGGGTTTCAAATTTTTTTACTACCGGTTCTATGAGTGTGGCTTGGTGGGTGTGGCATGGCTTGGTGGGCGTGGCAGGGGTAGGATACTGTAAAATCTCCATTCCCACCCCACTCCATGGGAAGGTTACTGCAAAATCCCCATTTCCTCCTGATCAGCTGGGAATTGGGAGGCAGAGAATAGATGGGGGCGGGGCCAGTCAGAATTTTTACTACCGGTTCTCCGAACTACTCAAAATTTCCACTACCGGTTCTCCAGAACTGGTCAGAACCTGCTGAAACCCACCTCTGAGCCCTTTGGTACAGTATTCTCTTCAGATGTTCTGTGTTTGCTGGAATAAGACACAGGTTAGAAGTGTATTACTCAACCAGATGACTTTTGAAACCGTTATTAATAGCGTTGCGCTCATATTTGCCATCTTTGGAAGAGAGATCGCAATATTTTTTTTTACAGGTTTATTCTCTTTCTTTCTCTTTATGTCTTTGCAGTTAATGGCATGTATTTGATGCTTTCTTTCCCAAGACCTTTTGCTATTGTGGCATTCCAGACAACCAAGGCGGGTTAGAAGTACAACTCTCAGATTCCCCAATGAATTTACAAATTAGATTGGCTTTCACTTCAGTTCTACTTTTCTTTCTTTCACATTTTCTTTATTTTTCCTCATACTAGTGAAGGAACCAAAGCAACCAGACTGGGACACAAACATATCGACAGAAGGAGCTCTAAGGGGAAGTAGTGGCATCTCCTCTGTCCTCAAGCCGAAATAAAGTCAGAAGAAAGGAAGACTACAATTGCTGATCCCTCAACTCATTCCCTGGCTTAGTCTCTTCACTGCTGCTGCTGAGGGACTCAATTTTCAAGAGCAGTTTAGGATTTTGAATGTCTGGCTGATATGTGTAAAGATATTCAGTATGTGTATGTATATATTGTCTGACCAACTAGTTTGCCTAAAAGTGAATAGCAACTCAGCCACTGCTTCTAGAAGTAGGTAAAGGGGGAAAAAGTGGAGAGGAGAGAATGAATTAGTAGATTGGCAGGTCCTCTGGCCCTTCTTCCATTTCAGCTGGCCAGTATCCTTGTAGTCAGTGGTGGGTTGCCCCTGATTCTCACCAGTTCTATAGAACTGGTAGTAAAACTGGCGGGAAGTTCTGTCCATCAACCCCAATGTCATCAGAATGCTTCTGCGCATGCGCAGAAGAATGCATGCAGCCCCGTTGCAAACTAGTAGTAAAGGTAAGTGCAACCCATCCCTGCTTGTAGTGATCCCCAGGAGCTATTTCATGTAGTGGGGAAACAGTGTTTGTCTCTGAATTGATGAAACAGTGCACTTTCTTCAAAACAGACATATGTTCTATGTACTCTTCTTCCTTTGAAGTCTTCTCTTATTTGTCTCCCTTTTCAACTTCACTGTCCTGATTCTGGATTTCTAAATGTTGCTGTTTGTTTGTTTGTTTGTTTGTTTCATTTCATTTCATTCATTTTCAGTGTGTCAGAAGCTCTATAAATTAGTTAAGAGTTTATTGAATGCCTCAAAGAATTCTAGGCAATATTCTCTCTCTCCCTCCCTCTCTCCCTCCCTCCCTTTCTCTTTCTCTCACACACAAACTCACACACTTTTAAATGTACACAGCTACCATCTCAATGTCATGATTCTGGGAGGCAAAGAGCAGTTAAAAACATAAAGTGATAATAACCTCCCACTAAATAGGTAAATGGTAATCATGCTAAAAACCATCATTGTAATGTTATGGCTCTGTTACATATTCCAATCCCCATGCCTGGTGACATAACCAGGACTTCAAAGCTGTATGAAAGGCCACCACGATTGGGTCCAATCAGATCTCCTGTGAGAGGGACAATGTCCCCAAGAGCAGATCCCATGATAGAAAAGGGCCTCTTCCCAGGTCCAAGCAATCAGATGACACTCAAATAGATGCAATTCATAGCATGGTTCTCCTGGACCCAATGAGATAGGTAGAAACTATTGGGGAGAGATGGTCCTGCAAATAATCTGTCATGAAGTCTTTCTAAATTCAAAGGTTGACTTCTAAAAGGCTCTGCCTGAGAAATTAATAGAAATGAGCAGTTTGCTTAAAATTTCCTTTGCTTCCCTTTCCTCATGATGGTAGAACTGATTAGAAGTCCTAATGGAGCAAAAATTATTTTCCTAGTTTCCTAGCAAATGGACCTGTTTAATCCCCAGGAAATATCACTGAGTTTAACAGAGAGAGTAGCAGAAAGTAAAGCTCAGAATTTGTTTGGGGGTGGGGTGGGGGAACACTCAGAACAATTTATTTTCTCATTTCTTTTTCCTGGACCACCCCCCAAGATTAAAAGCTTAATTTAGTGTGATTGGGTTGTTCCCTTTATTTATCATTTCCAAATTAATCAGCCTCCCATTGTGACAGTGCAAGAGAAAACATTGATCTAGCCTCGAGGCAATTTCTTCCATCCCAGCAACTGACACTAATGTGGGGACAGCCTGAGGTAAAGGATTTAAATTCTAATTTCTAGAAGAACCCTTCTGAAGGTTTAAATTAAACTGGAAGGCCTGCACACGCTTGGAGCGCAGCCCATGTGGAAGTGAAAGCTTGGCAAGGCAGGGATGGTGAGGTCAGCGAGTCCTGCATTTCAGTATGCCGTCCTACTTGCCATTCTGCACGGGTGATAATTATCGTAACCTTCCATTTGTTTTCCGCTTGGAAAGTTTTGACACTGATGCTGCCTCCGAGCATTACTGACAAATCACCAATACAAATGTACGACCAACACAATTACAGGAGGGGAACAGCAATTAAATCCCATTAAATAAATGCAAATGCTTGTCAGTTGGGGCTCTTGGGCTAATGAATATCACTGCGTGAGAATGGGAGCACTTTTTTTTTTTTTTTGCCGAAAGAGTTTTTGGGTTCAGTCATCAGGCATCAGAACCATGAAAGAACGAACGAAGAAGGGAGGGGCATCTCTAGCAATGCTTACAGGAGAAATCACATGCTCTCTAAGTGATGGTGCGTAGCTGTTTGGACACAGATTTTGGAGATAAAAGTGAAAATAAGACCAGGTCTTATTTTTTGGGTGGGGGGAATGTCATCCACTGACTCACCCCACTTGCACGCATCCCCCCCCCCCAGCCTCCTTTTCATTGTCAGAGGCCTTAAAGAACTTCTTCTATGGCCGGCAAGGCTTTCCTGAAGGCCTCTACAGCTAATAACAAAGCTCCAGATGGGTCCAGAGGCCTCTGTAACCGGCTGCAGAGGCCTTCAGGAAAGCCTTGCTGGCTGTAGAAGAAATGGGCCGGCAAGGCAAGTGTCAGGGTGTGCAAGGCCTGGCGGCAACTGTCCAAAGGTAAGTAATAGGACAGCTCCATCCTCCATCCCCATCCTAGGTTAATTTTTACCCCTGCACCCTGGAGCGGGGGCTGGTCTTAATTAAGGCTTATTTTGGGGTGGGGCTTATATTGGGTGCACGTGTAGGTCGTATTTTCGGGGAAACATCATAGTCCTCAATTTAGGACCATAATTGAGCCCAAAATGTTGGTTGCTAAGTGAGACAGTTAAATGTGTTTTGCCACATCTCACAACTTTTCTTGCCATACTTGTTAAGTGAATCACTGCAGTGGATAAGCTAGCAACATGGTTGTTAAATGAATCTGGCTTCCCCATTGACTTTTCTTTGTCAGAAGGTCGCAAAAAGGGGATCACATGACCGAGGGATGCTGCCACCGTCATAAATACATGCGAGTTGCCAAGCATCCGAGTTTTGATGATGAAGTGTGAAAAACAATCGTACGTCACCCTTTTCAGTGCCATTGTAACTTTGAACGGTCACTAAACGAACTGTTGTAAGTTGAGGATTACTTGAAAATATGTATGTGTGCATGTGTGCATGTCTTTGTAGGTATAGAAACATAGTGCGTATTTGTTTTCTGAGGTTTTCGTGGGTGTTTGTATGTAGGTCTTTGGTTATTCGGGTCTTCTCCCGCGTAAAATTGGAAGTGTCTTGGCGACGTTTCGACGAAGTCTCATTCGTCATCTTCAGGCTGGTGTTCAGGCTGGTGTTCTCGGCTTCGAGAACACCAGCCTGAACACCAGCCTGAAGATGACGAATGAGACTTCGTCGAAACGTCGCCAAGACACTTCCAATTTTACGCGGGAGAAGACCCGAATAACCAAAGACCTACATAGTATGTATATACATACATACTGTATATATAAAAATTTCCCACCAAATTAAAAAATATATACCTTTTGGGGAATAAAGTGATATGTTTTTGTTGCATTTGTTTACTTTGCTGTAAGCTCCTGAGATGACTAACATGCTAGTTGTTAACCATGCCATCTGTTGTAGCGATTTTCAGCTAAATGAATCAATTCAAACTTCCTCCCTGCACATACACTCACATGCTTTCGATGTAGCTTTTTTTTTTATGAACAATATGTTTGTGTCTATTACCCCCATCATTTGGCAATGTAATATGAGATATTTAATTTTCCAATTTTTTCCATCTCCAAATATTTTTTTAAAAAAAATATGCATACACCATGGAAAAGCTGTGTCTATTGATTTCTTTAGCATTGAAAACATTGGGGAAAATCTGTTTCTTTCTGCTGTCGAATTTTCAACCATCTGATTCTATTGAAATGAGTTCTTTTCAATATGTTTTCTCTAAATGACCCTCTGCAGAGGGATTCGTATCCTGCCCTGCAGATGGCAGTGATGTTTAATATAGCAGGGAAAACTTGATTGGCGCTTTGGGTTACTAATTGTAAGCAGTTAAATTGTAAAATCCAGATTCTTTTTCCATGTACCTTCATTCCCTTTGCAACAGAAGAAACCTCTAACATGCTTTTTTCCCTCTCTTCTTTTTTCTGGAACAGCTTGATGCTTCATACAAAAGGCCTTAAATCTTCTCTGGGAATGCAAACCAAAGATTCCCTTGCAAGTTCCAAAAATTAGAACGTTTTGTCATGTTTATTCTTTACATTTCTTTGTACTCCCTGCTTCAGCTGAGACCAATGGCACAAATACCACAAAGAAGACTGCTTCACAATGAGGTCGGGCACTGCCAAAACTCAGACATGTTTGAAAGCACCCATGAATCCAGGGGTGAAATGCTCCCGGTTCGGACCGGATCGCCTGATCCGGTAGCGATGGAGGTGGGTGGTTCAGAGAACCGGTAGCAAAAATCCCTGCCCCTCCCCCATGCCCAGCTGAGCCGAACAATCATCAGAGGCTTTTTTTTTTTTACTTTTAAAAGCATTTTTTCTACAACCTCTTTGGCCGAAAAAATGCTTTTGAAAGTAAAAAAAAAAGCCTCTGATGATTGCGCGGCTCAGCTGGGATCATCAAATGCTTTTAAAAGAACCCCCCCCCCCCACTTTTTAAATGCCTCTGACGATACAAGCTGAGTTACCTGATCGTCAGAGACATTTAAAAGAAAAAAAGTCTCTACCAATCAGGCAACTCAGCTGGGATTGTCAGAGCCTTTTGAAAGCATTTTTTTACAACCTTTTCCCTAAAGAGGTTGTAGAAAAAATGGTTTTAAAAGTAAAAAAAATAAATTGGCCACGCCCACCCAATCACATTATCCCCCAGCCCACCAAGCCATGCCCACAGAACCGGTAGTAACAAATTTTAGATTTCACCACTGCATGAATCAAGATTGTAGCTGGCTGCATATTTAGATAAACTGGACTAAATACAAGTGGTCCTCAATTTATAACTGTTCATTTAATGACTGAAATTACAAATTTATTTACTTAAAAGATTTATAGGGCCATCTTAAGTAACTCTGGGCCTCTCAAAACAACAATTAGAATTAATAAGTATAAAATAACAGTAAAACAGTAAAAACAATAAAACAAAAATCCTGCATCTTAAACGTCCCCTTGGGATGTCCTGTAGCAATAGCACTATAGCACTTAGACCTATATACCGCTTCACAATGCTTTACAGCCAGGAGTGGGTTCTAAATTTTTTTACTACCGGTTCTGTGGGTGTGGCTTATTTTGTGGGTGTAGCTTGATGGTCATGTGACAATTATTTAGGATTTAGCAGAGGTACTGGTCTACCAGGCTTTTAACTGCTTGCAGACCTGTACCGATCTACCCATTTATTTTTTGCAGGCACTGGTCTACCCATTTATTTTTGCAGGTACTGATCTACTCATGTATTTTTGCAGGCACTGGTCTACTCATTTGTTTTCTTTTAACACTGATCAGCTGCAGGGCGGCCCTTTGAAGCCCCACCGCAAGAGTTTAAACAGTTTTTTTCCCTCTAGCCATCAGCTGGGACTCAGGAGGCAGCAATTGATTGGTGGTGGGGCCAAATAAAAGGTAAAAATAATGTGGGTGGGTGGGTGTGGGTGAGGGGCAGGGGGGGCAGAACTGGTTCGGTGACATCATATCATCACCGCTACCGGCTTGAGAGAACCAGGCCGAACCGGGAGGAACCCACCACTGTTTACAGTCCTTTCTAAGCGGTTTACAGACTCAGCCTATTGCCCCCAACAATCTGGGTCCTCATTTTACCCACCTTGGAAGTATGGAAGGCTGAATCAACCTTGAGCCTGGTGAGATTTGAACTGCCAAATTGCAGGCAGCCAGCAGAAGTAGCCTGCAGTACTACACTCTGACCACAGCTCACTGCGGCTTACTGTAGCAAGCACCAGTGACCCTCCCGTGCTGAATCACAGGAGAAGAACATTCCATAAGGTTACAGGCAGCTTCCAAGGTCCCCACTAAGTGATTTCAGGAGAAGGGACATGGAGGGCACCCACTCTATCTGATCTAGTGGGACTGGTAGATATTCTTAGGGAGAGGCAGTCCCACAAATACAGGTAGTCCTCAAAGGATGGCCACAATTGACCCCAAAATTTATGCTGTTGAGTGAGAAAATTGCTAAGTGAGTTTTGCTCCATTTTACAACATTTCTTGCCACGCTTGTTAAACGAATCACTGCAGTTGATAAATTTGTAACATGGTTCTTAAGTGAATCTGGCTTTCCCGTTGGCTTTGCTTGTCAGAAGGCCACAAAAGGGGTGATCTGTCCCCCCCCTTCAGAGACCCACAAAAACACAGCCAGCCGAGGGTTAAGACTCACTTGGCACACTCTGCAGTTCTTATCTCAACCTTGGCAGCGATATGCACACCGTCTGCCAAGGACTTTATTGGTTTACACAAACAAGAAAATCACCTACGTAGCTTTGCCGTTCATCCAGCTTCCAAGACTACGAGGTTGCTCCGTTTGTTTAGCTGTGCAGTTAGCTTTGTTCGTCACGAACTTCGTGACCCATTGTACTGTCTTAAATAGATATGCTTCTGGGTGTGGTCCAGTGAGTCATGGATCCTATGACTCCAATCCAATGACTCAGGATTTCCTCATACGCCGCAGCTGCAGTACCCTTTTCTCTCGCCTTCTTTGGCGTGCGTCCAGGAATGACGTCTCTCCCTCACTCTCATCTGAGACACCTGTTTCCCCACTACTTGGCTCTCTTTCAGCTGGCACCTGAGCCGGTGCCAGAGGGGGAGGGCTGGGAGATCTGGCTGGCTCCTCTTCCTCCTGCTCAGAGTTGCCTTCCTCCAAAGGGATAGGCTCAGAGGACGGGGCCACAACACTATCCCCCACCGCAGGGCCCTTCCCCCGGGTCTGACGGTCGGGATGGGGTCGGGACGGGAACTGTTCGTGGAAAGTCCGCACCAGGTCAGGGGCCTGAACGGCAGATGCGTCCACCCAGGTGAAATCCTCGGCCCCGTACCCTTTCCAAGCGATGAGGTATTGGAAGCGCCCCTTCAGCCAACGGGAGTCCCGAATACTGTCCACCTCATACGTCGAGGCGTCGTCCTCGTCGGCTGCGGCTGGGGGGGCAGGCGGCGGCGGGCGGCGGAGACGGCTAGTGGGAGTCTCAGGGACCAGGAGGGACCGATGAAAAACGGGGTGGAGCCGCATGGAGCGGGGTAGAGTCAACCGATAGGCCACCGGGTTGATGACCGCCTCGATGGGGAAGGGACCGATAAAGCGGTGGGCCAGTTTCCTCACCGGCTGGTCCGTGGGGAGGTGTTTCGTGGACAGCCACACCCGATCTCCAACTTCCAGCGGTGGCGTCGCCCGGCGGCCGCGATCGGCGAACCGTTTATAGTCCTCTTTCGCCCGGATCAGCTGCCGCCGCACCAGTTGCTGCACCGCCTGCAGCTCCGAGAGAAAGTCCCGGGTCTCAGGAACAGGGGAGTCCATGATGGTCAACGGAAAAAAACGTGGATGGTACCCGACGTTGGCATGGAACGGTGTCATCTGGGTGGAGGTATGTTGGGAGTTGTTAAAAGCGAACTCCGCCAGGGGAAGGTACTCGGCCCAGTTGTCCTGCTGCTGGTTGACAAAACAGCGGAGGTACTGCTCCAGTATGCCAATGACCTTCTCCGTGCCCCCGTCAGTCTCCGGGTGGTGTGATGACGACAGGCACACCTGCACCTCCAGCGCAGCCATCAGGCTTTTCCAGAAGCGGGCCGTGAACTGGGCCCCGCGATCCGAAACCACCCGGTCCGGCAGGCCGTGGAGGCGGAAGATGTGTTGCAGGAACAGGCGAGCCGTGGTACGAGCTGAGGGCAGGCCGCGGCACGGGATGAAATGTGCCATCTTCGTGAGCGCATCCACCACCACGAGGACGGTCGTGAACGTAGCGGACAGGGGCAGGTCAGTCAGGAAGTCCATGGAGATGGCTCCCCACGGTCTCTCCGGTGTCGGCAGCGGCTGGAGGAGTCCAGGAGGGGGGCCGGACGCGGCTTTGGCCTGTCGGCATGGCACACAGGACGTCACGTAGGCGTGCACGTCGTGCCGTACCCGAGGCCACCAAAAAGTCCGCGTCACTAGGTTCAAGGTCTTAAAGAAGCCGAAGTGCCCCGCCGCGGGGTTGTCATGGCACTGGTTCATGACGAGGGCTCGGAGCGGACTTGTGGGCACGTACAGCCGACCCCGGTGCCTGAGCAAGCCCTCCTCCACGGTCCATGGGGACGCGGGGCCGACGTCCGCTCTCCGCTGCTGCGACCAGTCGTCCCGTCGCTGCGCTTCCAGCACCTGAGTCCGCAGGTCCACCGGTTCCTGGACCGCGGCCAAGGAGTCCGCTGGCAGCACCGTCCGGGGGGAAAGGGAGTCCTTTGGGCAAAAGTATTCCGGCTTACGGGATAGCGCGTCCGCCCTCTGGTTGAGGTGGCTCGGAATGTATGTGACGTGGAAGTTGAACCGGGCGAAAAACAACGACCACCGGATCTGCCGCTGGTTCAAATTCCTGGCCGTGGTGAGGTGCTCCAGGTTCCGATGGTCCGTCCGCACCTCCACCTGGTGTCGGGCCCCCTCGAGGTGATGTCGCCAAGCCTCGAACGCGGCCTTGATAGCCAGCAACTCCTTTTCCCAGATGGTGTAGTTGCGCTCGGAAGGAGTGAGTTTCCGGGAGTAGTAAGCGCAGGGAAAAAGAGTGCCACCATCCACCGGAGCCTGTAGCAGCACCGCTCCAATCGCCACGTTGGACGCGTCTGTCTCAACCACGAACGGACGGTGTGGATCGGGGTGCCTCAGGACCGGCTCCGTGACAAATGCCTGCTTGAGAACCTCGAAGGCCTGCTGCTGCGGGGGCCCCCACTGGAACGGAACCTTCTTCCGAAGGAGCTGGGTCAACGGCACGGTCAGGGTGGCAAAGCCCGGGATGAAGGTCCGGTAGTAGTTGGCGAATCCCAACAGACGCTGGACGTCCTTCACCCGACGCGGGGGTTCCCAACTGCGCAAGGCCGCCACCTTGTGTGGGTCCATCGCGATGCCCTCGGGGGTGATGATGTGCCCGAGGAACTCTATGGAAGTCTGGAAGAAGTAACATTTCTCCAACTTCGCATAGAGCTGGTGCTCCCGCAGGCGCTGCAGGACCTGGCAGACATGCTGGAGGTGACTCTCCGGGGTCCGGGAATAGATCAAAATATCATTCAGGTAGATCACCACGAACCGATCCAGCATGTCCCGGAACACGTCGTTCATCAAGTGCTGGAAGACCGCGGGGGCGTTGGTCAACCCGAACGGCATGACGGTATATTCAAAGTGTCCGTATCGGGTGCCAAATGCCGTCTTCCACTCGTCCCCCTCTCGCATCCGCACCAGGTTGTAGGCTCCCCGGAGGTCGAGCTTGGTGAAAATCGAGGCCTCCCGCAACCTCTCCATCAGCTCCGGGATCAGCGGCAGGGGATAGCGATTCCGTACCGTGATGGCATTCAAGCGCCGGTAGTCGCAACACAGGCGCAAGTCCCCCGTCTTCTTTTTCACGAAGAGGACTGGGGCCGAGAGCGGGGAGGTCGAAGGCCGGATGAACCCACGGGCCAGGTTCTTGTCCAGAAAGTCCCGTAAGGCGGCCAGCTCGGGCTCCGACATGGAGTACAGGCGTCCCGAGGGCAGGGGCGCGTTGGGCATCAAGTCCACCGCGCAGTCGTAGGGTCGGTGCGGGGGCAAGCGATCCGCCTCCTTCTCGCTGAACACGTCGGCGAAGGATGTCAGCTCCGGAGGCAAGGAGACGTTCGGGGCAGAGACGTCCTGGCCGGCACAGGTGTGGCGAAGGTGGTCGACACACTGCAGGCTGGGGAACGAGATGGCATTTCTCGACCACGCCACCTGAGGGTCGTGCGCCCGAAGCCAGGCCATCCCCAGGACCAAGGGGAAGTGCAGGTCCGCCGTCACATAAAACTGGATCGCCTCCTCATGGTTCCCAATGGCAAGGCGCAAGGGCTGAGTAGCGAAGTTGATGGGCCCCGCCACAAGTTCCCGCCCATCAATAGTTTCGACCCTCAACGGAGGGTCCACTGGAACCAAGGGAACCTTGTAATGGGCCACAAAGGCCTGGTCCATAAAGTTCGTGGTGGCCCCCGAGTCCACCAGCGCGTGCGCCTGGAGCCCCTCCGACCGGTTAGCCAACAACACCCGGGTGTTCAAAATCAGGTGCCGAGGGGGCTCACAGTCCACAGCCGCCGCCTCCGGCGGGGCATGGTCACCTGCCTGACCCAGAGTTTCCCCTAGGCCAGGCCTGACCCGTTTCCCGGCTGGTCACGCCGAGGCTCCGGAACAGGCTTGAGCGATCCACTCCGCTTCCGGGGACACGAGGCGGCGAAATGTCCAGCCTCGCCGCAATAGAGGCACAACCCCCCTTGGCGTCTCCGCATCCGCTCCTGGGCCGTCAGTTGAGGTCTGGCTGCTCCGAGCTCCATGGGCTCCTCAGCCGTCGCCACCAAACGCGGTACGGTCCGGGGCGCTGTTGGTACGAAACGCGGGGGTGCCGGCACTGTCGGTGGTTCCGGAAGAGCCCTACGGGGCCGTCGCCGTTGTAGGCGGGCATCGATGCGCAGGCATTGGGTCACCAGCGTGTCCAGGGTCTGTGGCGCCTCCACCCGAACCAGCTCGTCCTGCATCTCATCGCAGAGGCCGTCCTGGAAGGCATCCATCAGCGCCGCCTCATTCCAGGCCGAATCCTGGCCTAGCAATCGGAACTCCGCAATATAGTCCTGCAGGGGGCGCTTGCCTTGGCGGAGGTCTTTGATGCGCCTCGCTGCCGTCTGCACCCGGAGGGGGTCCTCAAACATGGTGCGCAGGTGTTGCAAAAAGCCCTGATAGTCCAGAAGCAAGGGGCTGTCTTGCAGCAACAGGGGCGTGGCCCATCGGGCGGCAGTGCCAGAGAGGGAGCTGATAATAAAAGCCACCCGAACCCGGTCATCCGGAAAATCCTCCGGCCGCATTGCCATGTACAGCTGGCACTGTCCCAAGAAGGCCGGGAACATTTCCTGCTGTCCAGAAAACTTATCTGGCATGTTCACTGGGCATCTTGGACGGGGAAGGGGAGCAGGTGGAGCTGCTACAGGAGCATTTCCCAAAGCAAGTTGTGCAGTTAGCTGTGCTACTTGCTGTTGCAGAAGTTGATTGGCCTCCAGCATCTGCTGTACCTGCTGCTGCAGCTGTTGGTCCATCGTGGGTTAACGATGGAGTTTTGGGTGACGAACAAGATGATCTGTCCCCCCCCTTCAGAGACCCACAAAAACACAGCCAGCCGAGGGTTAAGACTCACTTGGCACACTCTGCAGTTCTTATCTCAACCTTGGCAGCGATATGCACACCGTCTGCCAAGGACTTTATTGGTTTACACAAACAAGAAAATCACCTACGTAGCTTTGCCGTTCATCCAGCTTCCAAGACTACGAGGTTGCTCCGTTTGTTTAGCTGTGCAGTTAGCTTTGTTCGTCACGAACTTCGTGACCCATTGTACTGTCTTAAATAGATATGCTTCTGGGTGTGGTCCAGTGAGTCATGGATCCTATGACTCCAATCCAATGACTCAGGATTTCCTCATACGCCGCAGCTGCAGTACCCTTTTCTCTCGCCTTCTTTGGCGTGCGTCCAGGAATGACGTCTCTCCCTCACTCTCATCTGAGACACCTGTTTCCCCACTACTTGGCTCTCTTTCAGCTGGCACCTGAGCCGGTGCCAGAGGGGGAGGGCTGGGAGATCTGGCTGGCTCCTCTTCCTCCTGCTCAGAGTTGCCTTCCTCCAAAGGGATAGGCTCAGAGGACGGGGCCACAACAAGGGGATCAGATGTCCCTGAGACATAGTAACAGCAGTAGTGGGTTGCTACCGGTTCGCCCTGGATCAAATTGGGCGAACCGGTATTGGTGGCAGCGGGAGGCTCTGCCCACTTGCCTGGACGTTTCTGTGCATGCACAGAAGCATCACACGAGTGTGCGAGCGCACGCCCAACTGGTAGTGGCTGAAATTGAAACCCACTACTGAGCAACGGTCATAAATATGAACAGGTTGCTAAGCATCTGAATTTTGATCAGATGATCATGGAGATGCTGGAAAGGTTGTAACTGTGAAAAACTAAAAAAAAAATAAGTCACATTTTTCAGTGCCATTGTAACTTTGAATGGTCACCGAAAGAACTGTTGTAAGTCAAGGACTATCTGTAACCAGAGATGAAGAGGTCAGAAAACTCAAGATGACAGCAACTCCATTGAAGCAGGGCAAGGCTTGGATTGCATAATCATTGCTGTCATTTTGACTTCTGACCCTTCCTTCTATAGTGCCCATCTAGATCAATAGCAACATTTTTTTGTTTACAAAGCAAAAAGATTAGATTTTGACTAGTCATTTTCCACATTTTTCTTTTAGAATTATTCAGCCATAGTCATGCCAATATAACAGTAACTAGGGCAACCTTTCTATCATCTGACTGATAACTGAGTGATGCTGTAAATCACTATTGGGGAAGTGGCTGAATTGGCCTCTCTCTCTTGTCACAATCTTGATCCACACTGAAGAGCCTCACCTGTTGTTTATCATGAAAGAAACTCCATGCATGTGTTAACTTATTTACTTTTCTGCACGAACCATGTCACATGGTGAAGTCAGGGAGCAGAGCCAGGCTCACAGTAGAATGCATCTGGATGAACACAGAGTGAGGCTTAATTCTGCCAGTAATTCTTTAAATCCACTGTAATTTTTGGCCATAATTACATGGTAAACCCTCTCGCCTTTGAGTATTTTAGTCAGAGTTGCTTATAGATCCCACCATTGTCTGTGTTTCAGTAGAAATTTAGGAATACTGCTTCAGACTTCTTGAGTGTGCAGCAGTGGTGGGCTGCTCCTGGTTCGGTCTGGATTTTGCGAACCGGTAGTAATGGCGGGAGACTCCGCCCACCCACCCAGACGTCAACATGGATGATATGCGCATACGCTCCCGTTGCTAACCGGTAGTAAAAGTAAGTGGAACCCCTGGTGTGCAGCATCTATCTGCTGTTCTGTACAGCAGACAGAAAGAAGTCAGGTTATTTAAAAGAAAAGCATAGAGATTCAGTGCTGGTATAAGGTCCAAAGCATGCGCGCACTAGGAACAGGCTCCTCCTGTTCCTCTGCCTCTCTGATGTCTGATTCTGGAGGCTCCCGAGTCCATGCATACTGTAACTCCTAGATGGCCCTGGCCCCATCTCTGCCTCCGACGCAGAGACCTCGTCCCAGCCTTCCCCAGACTCCAGGACTGGCCCATGTTCCTCCGCAGCCTCCTCACTGTCTGATTCCGCTGCCAGCCTTGCAGGCTGCTGGCGGACCACAACAATATTTCTAACTGAAAAGTCAAGTTCACCTGCTTTGTAATTTTCTTTTGAAGGTGTTCTGTGTTATGTAAATTACTCTGTTTCACATGTTCTCGAATTGCTATTTCTTCAGACATGAAAAGTGTCTTGGAAGATAACCGCAATTCATATTAGTGAATTTCTTATGGGAAGAGACAACGTTAAGGCTATGCATCTTTGAAACAAGATTTGGGAAAAAGTGCTTTGGACCTTATACCAGCACTGAATTGCTATGCTTTTCTTTTAAATAACCTGACTTCTTTCTGTCTGCTGTTCAGAACAGTAGATAGATGCTGCACACCAGGGGTGGGTTCCACTTACTTTACTACTGGTTAGCAACAGGAGCGCATGCACAGATCGTCCAAGTTGACCAGTGGTGGGATTCAAATAATTTAACAACCGGTTCTCTGCCCTAATAATTTCTTCCAACAACCAGTTCACCAAACTGCTCAGAAAGATAACAACCGGTTTTCCCGAAGTGGTGCAAACTGGCTGAATCCCACCACTGATGTTGACGTCCGGATGGGTGGGCGGAGTCTCCTGCCACCATTACTACGGGTTTGCAAGATCCAGACCGAACCGGGAGCAACCCACCACTGCTACACACCCAAGAAGTCTGAAGCAGTATTCCTAAATTTCTGTTGAAACACAGACAATGGTGGGATCTATAAGCAACTCTGACTAAAACACTCAAAGGCGAGAGAGTTTACCATGTAATTATGGCCAAAAATTACAGTGAATTTAAAGAATTACTGGCAGAATTAAGCCTCTTTCTGTGTTCATCCAGATGCATTCTACTGTGTGCCTGGCAAGTGGACTGTTTTTGCTTCAAGATGTTTCGCTTCTCATCCAAGAAGCTTTTTTGAGTTCTGACCAATTGGTGAAGTTGCCTTTTGAAAAAGCATGTTTGGGACAACCATGACCTGGATGACCGAAAATTTCCATAGACATCTGGTAAGAGGCTTTATTTTATTTCCACTTCCTCCACTTTCTAAACCATTCTACATTGGCTTCCTTTCAAAGGTTTGACCAAGAAAGAAATTAGATTGTCATTGCTTTTCTCAAGATCTCCAACTCAAGAGAGACAAAGGCTGACACTGGGCTCATCCAGCATATCCCTGGAAGTTGCATTATCATTCTAGAATTGCTTTTTTTGCATTTCAAAAGCCAAAGATACACAAATAGTCCTTGACGTATGACCGCAGTTGGGATTGGAACTTCCAACACAAAGTGAGGCAGTTGTTAAATGAGTCCTGCCCAATTTTACAACTATTTTTTGTAGTGGTGGTTAAGCAAAATATTGTGAAACACCATTGACTTTGCTTGTGAGAAGTTGACTGGGAAAGTCACAAATGGCAGTCATGTTTTAAATTATGGGCCAAATTTATTCAATTACTTTTAAAATTATTTTAACTTTTGTGTACAAGTGTTTTTATTCTGGCTATTCACCGCCCTGAGTCCGAAAGGAGAAGGGCGGTATATAAATCTAATAAAAGATAAAGATAAAGATGTGACTCCCAGATACTTCAACCATTATAAATATATGCCAATTGCCAAGCATTCCAATTTTGATCATGTGACTATGGGGATGTGTGACTGGTTGTAATGGTTACTAAATGAATGATCGTAAGTCGAGAAATACTTATATGATCTTTTAGGATAAGTCAATAAGAATGAGTATGTAGGATGGGGAAAGAGAAGAAATACTAGGAAATCAGAACTAGAACTGGCATCTATTATGCCTGCTCATATGGTCACAAACCAAAATTATTTCCTTTCAAAGTGCTCCCCACCCATCCTTGAGGAGGTAGAAAACAATAATGGCTGACACTGGCAAGTCTCACCACCAATCCTGCTTCTACTAACTGTAGTCACCTGACTTCTCAAAGCTCAGGGCCCAAGGTTTTATATATCTTGAGCCTGCCTTGGATGCTGTTCAAGCAAGGAAGAACCACCAGTAGAAAAACCATGTGGGGAGGTGTCAACTCTTTGAGAGAGGCCAGGTCAGGAAACAGATTCTCCAGGTTTGATTAGAATATTAATCTATTGCTCTGGGCCAAAGCTCTCCAAATTTGGCAGTTTTAAGACTCGTGGACTTCAACTCCTAGAATTCTGGGTGTTGAAATCCACAAGCCTTAAAGTTGCCAAGTTTGGAGAGTCTTTCTCTAGGCTCTAGTAACAGAATCTTGAAAACCTGACCTCACTCCCTTTCCTCATACTCCATTGAAGTAGGGTGGAGCTAGTCTGAGTTTCTAATGCTTTCATTGTTTCCTGGGCTTAAAGCATGCTTTTGTTTTTACAACCATTTCTACATATTTTGTCCGTGATCTCTGCGGCTCTCCAACCAGGACATGTGTGTGCCATTGTTAGATGCAAGTGGTCCCATAAAGCTGTCAGTATACAGTTTCTATTTTTAGAGCCAGAGATGTTGCCTCCTTCTCCAATGAACCCTGCTTTGAAGACCTTTGGTGCTGGCATCATTCTCATACAATCTGGAGCATATGTCAGCATTCCAAGTAATGTACTCATAGAAAGGAGAACTCTGAGGCAGGCAAGTTCCTCAAAGGACAATTTATTGGAAACATCTTATTGGCACAACAGGTGAAAGATGACTCTAAAGTTCCCGCAGCTTTCACCCAGCCTGTTTCCCCCAAAATAAAACATCCCCTGATAATAAGCCTAATCAGACTTTTGAGTGCATGGCAATAAGGCCAAGCGCTTATTTCAGCGCTTATATCAAAAAAATGTACGACAGGGTCTTATTTTCGGGGAAACAGGGTAATTAAAAGTAAAAGTTTCCCCTTTCCCCCAAGTCACTGGTCACGCTGTCCAATTCAGTTGCTGCTTGGTTGCTTGGTTATTTCGTCCCTCCTCTGGCCAGTCATCTTTTTTTTTTTTTTGATTTGATTTATATGTCGCCCTTCTCCGAAGACTCAGGGCGGCTTACAATGCGTTAAGCAATCGCCTTCATACTTTTGTATATTTATACAAAGTCAGCTTATTGCCCCCACAAACTGGGTCCTCAATTTACCTACCTTAGAAAGGATGGAAGGCTGAGTCAACCTTGAGCCTGGTGAGATTCGAACATGGAGTAATTGCAGACAGCTGGATGTTAATTAGGGTGCTTAGTCTGCAGAGCTATCCAGGCTCTGAGAATGTCCTTAGTTCCCACAGGAAAACTTTATTGTTTTATCTATCAATCCCCATCTAACTATTTCTCCCCCTCCCTCTGTTGTGTGGCAACCCTGAAGCCTCCAAGATGGCCTCAGCCAGGTTCAGTTCAGGGTTGACAGCATGCTTATAGTTGGCTTACAGATTCCCTGCTCATAGAAGGCACAGCAGCCTTTCTGCTTTGAGCCCTTCACAGACTGTCATGCAGCAAACCTGATTTTTACCTTTTGACTGGGTCAATGTTAAACCCTGATCAGTCCTCCATGATAAAGCTAGACGTTTCTAAACATTCCCTCACTGGCTGCTGTCAATTCACAGAGAACTTGGGGAGGAAAAAAGAAACACACGTCATGCCAAAGTCATCCTTCCCAGTCAAGACATTTGATTCTTCCTTAAGTATCCACACTCTAGAAACCAGTCCACACCCAAAGGACAATGCCAGTTTAGGGCAAACCAAGCATAACTGAATGGTAGTTCAAATATTTTCAGATATGAAGAAACCCTTTTAAAAAAATCAAATAACAGTTAATAGAACTTCAACGCACTATGAGCAGTGTTTTGATAGCAGAAAACTCAGGAGATGCATTCTAGTATGCTAAGCTACTTCATTATTATTATTTGTTTTCGAAAGAGAAAACCAGCATCATTGCTTACTTGATTTGGTACATTTTTATTTATCAGTGAGAACTGGTGTGGTGTAGTGGTTGAAGATGTTAAACTAAAAATGGAGAGGCCCAAGCTATACCCTAAATCAGGGGTGAAATCCAGCAGGTCCTGACAGGTTCTGGAGAACTGGTAGCGGAAATTTTGAGCAGTTCGGAGAACCGGTAGTGGAAATGTTGAGTAGTTCAGAGAACCAGCAAATACCACCTCTGGCTGGCCCCAGAGTCAGGTGGGAATGGAGATTTTGCAATATCCTTCCCCTGCCCCGCCCACCAAGCCACACCACACCCACCAAGCCACGCCCACAGAACCGGTAATAAAAAAATTTGGATTTCACCACTGCCCTAAATTTCAGAAGTTTATTTCTATGTAACAAAATCATTCACTTTATATAGGGCTAGGCAATTAAATTTCCCAAGAGGCCACAAGAGAAACTGGGACTGTTGTGAAGGGCCAAACCAACAGGGTTGTGAAGGTGCTCAGGCACTCACACATGCATATAAGTAATTTTTTTAAAAAAAATAGCTGCTTTCAAAATAAAGCAATGCACGTGTATTGCGTGCATTACATTTGATTTGATCTAATTTCTGATTGACCTCATGTGGGCTGCAAAGGGACAGCCAAAGGGGTTGATGAGGCTCTGGAACTCTAAAATGCCCAGCTCTGCTTTATAGGAAGAAATAAGCTTTGCACTGTACCTGGATATAAATTCATGCTATTTTTTAAAACAGTGATATCACCTCCATCTTTTTCCCCAGCTTGCTATTGAAATAATTTAAACCCATCTTTAATTGATCCAGTTTGAAGTCTTTTCTTTCTCCTAACACAGCATTCCTCATGTAGGCAATTTTCCCTGTTCATGTTATTGTTCATATAACAATATGAATGCTGGCTCTTTTTGTGAACTGTTGAATTTGATGGTTAATACCATGATTGGGTGATTTACGTTTTTATGATTTCACTATTGTTTATCAATAACCATATTGTGATGTATGCTGACGATACAACAGTAGTGGGCCTTATTCAAGATAACAATGAGGGTGCTTACCTCTTATCGATATTATGGTTCTGTATTTTTGTATTAAGTTTTGTTGAATATTCTGTAAACTGCGCAGTCACTTCAATTGAGTTAGGGAGCCACCTTCTTTTTCTTGTGCCATATCCGTCATCAGATGTTGGCGATCATGTTTTTATCAACAGCCGCACAAAAAAGTACTGCTGAGTTTTGTCCAAACCAGTCCCTTAGATTTTGAAGCCATGATGTTCTTCTGCCTGGATCTCATTTGCCTTCAATCTTTCCCTGGAGTATTACGTGAAGTATGCTATTTTTCTTCTGGTGTTGCATCACATGTCCAAAATATTCTAACTTTCACTTTTTAATGGTTTTGATAATTTCCCTTTGCTTTCCTAAGTGGCTTATCACCTCCTCATTTCTGATTTTGTCAACCCAGTTTATACATAACAGCCATCTGTAAATCTACATTTCAGATGCTTTTAGTCTCTTCAAGTGGCTTTCTGTCAGAGACCAATTCTCTACTCCGTTGAACAGGATAGAAAAGATGTAGCATCTGACAAGCCTGATTTTCAATCTTAGGTTTATATCGTGACTTCAGAAGTTGAAGTAAAATTATTGCTGCCAATAATGTATAGACACCAAATTGTTTTATATAAATATTTTTCTATTGAAAAGTTAATTAATAAAATATTATATAATTGCTGATGTACACTTGATATTTGCAAATGACAAAGAATACTCAGAAGAAATCAGTATGTGTTTCATTGATTATGGAAACATCTTTCATTATGTCAATCAGTCATATCAACCTAAAGAATGTGCTTCGAAAAATGGGAATCTCAGAACAACTCATTGCATTTTTTTCAAATAATCTTATTAAGAATCTCTCTGTCTCTCTCTCTCTCATTATGCTGATATATATATATATATATATATATATATATATATATATATATATATATATATATATATATATATATATATATATATAAATGGCTGCATGTATGTACGTTCCAGCATAACTCTGGAACGCCTTGAGCAATTTCAAATGGCTTGGTACACAGATGACTTACCCTCTGGAAACAAATACTGGGGTGGGGGGGGGGGACCCCCTCTGTGTGTATGTATGTGTGTGTGTGTTCCAGCATAACAATGGAAAGCCAGGCCATTAAGGAGAGTGAGTGCGGCATCCTAGAGCTGCAATTGTTTGTGATGTCAGTTCCTTTGCAGCTTCCTCTGGAAAGCCAGCCTTGATGCTCGCCCTCCAGTGGACCAACGGGGAAGTGCCTGATGGATTTGGGGCAAAGTGCCAGGATTATAGACAGAGTGGGAAAGAGGAGTGCATGGGAGGGGGAAGGGAGAGTGCAGGGATGATGGGTATGGGGGAAGAAATGCCCCTCCCAATTGCTCCCTGTCAGACAAACACTTTGACATCTATAAATACCCGGACAAAGATATAGTCTGTTGTGCCTTAAAATGGCTTCTACTGGTATAACTCTGGAATGTCTTGAGCAATTTCAACCAAACTTGGTACACAGATGATTTACTCCCTGGAAAGAAATACTGTGAGGGTAAGACACCCCTAACACCCCTTGGGGTATGTGTTCTGTTAAGATACAGCCTGTTGTGCCTTAAAATGGCTTCTACTGTACAGTACAGTGGAGTTGCCATGATAATGGTGCACCTCCCGGCCCTGCCACACCCAGCCAGGGGTTGCGAGAGGAGAAGGAGGGGGGAAGGGCCGCCGCATTGTAATGAGCTCCAGGAGGAGGAGGGGACCCAATCTCCTCCATTATGAAGCGCGCTAAAGTTCATTGTGATGTGCAAGGTGCTGTGAGAGTGCCTCATGACCTGCCCAATGCCTCATATCAGAATAGGGGGAGGGGGGGAGATACAGACACACAGACACACACACGCACAGAGAGAGAGAGAGATACAGAGGGGGAGAGAGAGAGATACAGAGAGGGGGGAGAGATGGGAGAGAGAGACACACACAGAGATACGGGGGGGGGAAGATAGGGAGAGAGAGACAGAGATACAAAGAGAGGGGGAGGAGAGAGGGGGGAGACAGACAGAGACACACAGAGAGATACAGAGGTGGCAGAGAGGAGAGAGAGACACACACATAGAGAGAGCTACAGAAATATAACAGAACGGTACAAAAAGAAAAAAGTATAAAAAGGAAAGGAAAAAAGAACAGAAAAAGAGTAACATTACTTTCATCCCAGCAAATGAAAAACAATTTTAACCTTGTCACCTAAATATGATCAAATTTCTCTTTCCCATAGTTCATTTCTTAGATTAAAAAACCCCCCACAAATCCATAAACTTCAGCAAACTTTGTTGTCAGCAAAAGTTAGAGAAAACATTTACAACTATTTTACTCTTTTAGCCCTGATCGAATAAACTGAATTTATAAATCTTCCCTGAATTTTTAAGGCTCTCACTTTAAATCCTGGCCATCGAAACTACACGGCTATGGATGAAACATGTAACAGTGATACCCATTGTCATTGCGGTACTTGGTACCATGTCCAAGAATTTTACAAAACACTTCAAGAAATTGCAGCTTCCTACAATAACACCAGCGGAACTGCAAAAAACTGCGCTACTCAGAACATCATATATTTAAGACGCTGGCAGCAACCCGTATCAACTATTAGTACCAGTCAATCATATTTTAAATGTTCAGTTGACTTGAGTTTCATGTTTAATGAATAAGAGATCATAATAATAATAATAATAAAAATCCAAAAGATGATTAAGCAATGAAGCTTGGTCAACCTTAACATCTATAGAAGGCTGCATTACAGGATGTCGGACCTGCCACAAATTAAATCTCTAAACAAAAATGATCCTTGTTGAGAAAGGTATAATTTATCAGAGATCAGATGTGCTGCAGTAGTACAAAGCCAGAACTGAAAATTGTGCACCAAAATTCCTAAGTATTACCTCACCCTCCCTTAACTGTCTCTCACTGTCCACCCCAGTATAACCAGTCAGGTTAAGGCAAGATGTTTTCTTAATGGCAGGTCCAAGTGTAGTTTGGTATGTGGCTGCCCACTTCTTCCAGGCAGGTGATCTTGAGGCAGCATCTGGAGGAGATAGAGCACTTACTTCCATTTCCCCAAGCATTCCCTCCTTCATTACTCCTCTCCATAATTCACGGCAGTCTGTCTCCACATAGCAGCAAAGCACAAGCAAGCATAAGGTGGCAGCTAACACACAATGAACTTGATGGAATCCTGACTCTCAGCCGTTCAACTCTAAGATGCCTGCAGAATGGCAGTTTCTGTGATCTGTACATGAGGAGCATCTTTATGGAATCATGTGAATGATCTCAATAAGCTCTCCTTCCTCTGGAAAGATTTCATTGGATTCTGCATCCAGGCACGATTTCCTTGCAAATGCAGCCCTGCAATTTGGCAGGATGTCAGCCTGCCATGATGTTCACTCAAAATGAGTACATCTTGTTTTCCTCATGTGAAACTTATGTACAGTCAGAAAGTCATAGTAAGGATTAGAACATGGGAGAACACGTTCTCTGGAGAAGGCTCTAATGTTGGGAAAGATGGAAGGAAAGAAAATAAAAAATGACCAGCAGCAAGTTAGTTGGATTCATTTAAGTATTTGGTACACTAATGTAAGATCTGAAAGACCAGGTTTAGGACTGAATGCTAGAGAGAAAAACTATGTGATTGCTAAAAGCTGACATCAATTTGATGGTGCATAATCAATCAATTACAGAATGAATTTCATATGCAGCTGAAGCTATGAATTAACTTTCAATATATCTGAGAAATATATATATCTGGGAAATTCTACAGGAATATGACAAAATGGGCAGGCTTATGCAGTATGTACATGCTGCATCTCGTTCTTAAATTATTCTATTAATATATTATTTTAACCCAGTCAATACTGACTTTCAGTGGCTAATTACTCTATTTCTATAGATAAGGTTAATATATGTGTGTGTATGTATACATATACACACATCCATCCATCCATCCAAAACATACCATCATTATAATACAATTCCCAGTTTCATGCCATACACAAAAACCAGCAATTGGGCTGTTTTATGAACAGTTGCATCCCCTTTCAGGGCAATGATGCCACAGCTGCTGAAATTCCAAATTCTCATTGCTTGTATAAATAGCTGCTGCTCAGAACTTTTGTGCAAAAATATCTGCTGGCTGTTGTGTCTTGGTGCTGTGTGATTATATTCTTCTTCCCCTTCGTCTCCTGACAGTATTCATTGGCAAAAATGTGTTTAATTGCTTTAGACTGCAGGCATGAAGCCAATGAGATGTCTAAGTGTGCCATCTGTCTGGCCTTTGGCCTTCCCTAGAAATCTGAATGGGGGGAAAATGCTAAAGGATCCCACTCTGGAAAGTAAGTCTATGGTGCTGTAGGAGAGCCTCTCTCCCTCATTTACCACTGATTAAGATTTATTTGTTTATTTAATTTATATACCACCCATTTCCTCTTTGGGAAAAGTCTGGGAGAATTAAGCATAGAACTGAGGTGATATCACTGTGGAAGTTGCCTCCTGGGGTTTGAGTAGTTCCTAAGACCAATTTAACGCTCTTGGTAACATTAGACAATAGTCATAATTCCTCAAGAAAAATATCTGCCCTGAGATTAACTAGCCCATGAAACAATTTTCATAGCCAAAATTTATTATTGTTTTGCCCCTTTGAGTCAGCTTTTGATTCCTGGTAATTGCCTAGGCAAGTCCTTGCAATTTCCTTGGCAAGATTTCAGAACTGGTTTGCTATTGTCTCATTCCTAGGACTGAAGAAAGAACAACTGGCTCAAAGTCAGTTAGCTGGTTTTGTGCCTAAGACAGGACTAGGAGTCACAGTCTCCTGGGTCCTGGCCTAATGCCTTAACCCAGGGGTGTCAAACTCACATTGTCATGGTGATTTCATGTGATGTATCATGACTTTCCCCCCTTCATTAAACTGGGCATGGGCATGGCCAGCGTGTGATGCACCTGGCCTATGGGCCACAAGTTTGACAGCCCTAGCTTAATCATTACACCAAACTGGCTTTATTTATTACTTATTTTATCCTGATCTGGATGATACTCTGGCCATCTTGAACACCATGAATGGTTGAGTTGCTGGCCACTGATGCAAAAATGAAAACTGTGCTCTATAGCTCATGTACCTAAATCCCAATAGTGGAATTCACATAACATGCTTGACCTGATTATTGAATTAACCCATTTTCAGATTCACCCAAAACTTTGAACCATAAAAATGTACAGTAACCAAAAAGGCTGGATCTTTTGACCTACCAAGCTACTCAACAAAAGGGGGAGGAAAGCTAAAATGAAACAAATCAAGTTACCATTCTGTGTATATATAACTACTTGGTCTCTTATCTAGTCAATGCAGTGAATGGTTGATTCCTTTTGAGTAAGCTGGATAAATACATTTCTGTGTCATTCAAGATGTGATTTCAGAGGACCTCTCCATTAAAACCCGGAAATGGAAAGCTTTGCTGCCATTTGATCAAGAAAGCCCCCATTCTCATATAACCTTCTGAATGCCACGAGTCCTTCCTGCTGACGTTGGCCCCACTGGAGAATTCTGTTCTAGAATTCTCTCACACTGCCAAGGCAGCTCTGCGATTGGCTCAAGTGGCAAACACATCATTTTTATGATACTATCAAGCAGAAATTCTCAACTTCCACCACATCACAGACTATCAGCCTTCCACAAAATACTATGTGTGTATCTCTTCTTTGAGATCACTCTAACTTTTAGGGATGGTCTCCTTTCACTTCTCCTAGAACCAATGGAAAACAGGCCAATCACTTCACCAAACCCCGAAGCCCAATATTGAATAATTTCTTTTGTTATTATACTAAATTGCTGTCATCTCTAAGGAATAACCTGCATAACTTGTTGACATGGGCTGCAAATCAACGAAGTAATCTTAATTAGAATAATTTTATCCACCATAACCAGTTACTGAACATACATGATGAGTCTCTTGGCACAAACAGTGTGAGTGTTCAACCATGATTGAGTTCCAAAATAGCTCACTTTTGTATTATATTCTGCTCTTCTCGACCTACCAAATTGACTAGTATGTCCTTAAGTGGACAGACTGAGAGAGGAAAACCACAAAAGCAGAACAAACACTTGCTAATGGAACAATGATCATGACCCTATAAATTGTCCAACCATACTGACAGCACACTTAGAGAACATCTTTCCTGTTTTCTCGATTCTTGGAACAAACTACTGATAAGTGACAAGTAGAAGTCCCATTTTCTTCAAAGGTAGATGCAGAAAATTTAATACTTATTGGAACTGGGGGCATGGGGGTAGTAAAGGGCTTGTCAGTTATATGTTGGAGAAGACTATCTATGGAGTTTGATTGTGCAGTGTTATAAATCATGGGGTGGATCTTGCATATAGAGGATCTTGTTGCCTTCCACAGCAGGAATGGGTAACCTTCAATTCCTTGATTAGGGGTGGTCCTTCAGGGTGGAATGGGACAACTCATCTTGCCACCGCCAAGTCGTCTCCACCAACTCACTGCTGCCAAGTCAACATTGCCAATTCGCTGTAGGGACAATCACCACGGGCAGTCACAGAAAGAACCAGGTGGGCAAGTGAGTGGGCAGAGCGGGTGGTGCTCTGCCACCACCTCCAAATTTTATTTTATTTTATTTTATTTTATTTTATTTTATTTTATTTTATTTTATTTTATTTTATTTTATTTTATTTTATTTTATTTTATTTTATTATTTTATTTTATTTTATTGTTTGTCAAACATGTACAAGATAGCAGGTGTAAGTAAGAACATGGACATGAACCAAGGAAATTGATAGAAATAAATGAGGACAGTAGGACAGGGAGGGTAGGCACGCCCCTTTACGGACCCCTTAGGAAAAAAAAGGAATGGGGTGAGGTCCACGGTAGACAGTTTAAGGCTGAAGCTGTGAGGGTTTGTGGATGTAACAACAGAGTCGGGTAGAGCATTTTAGGCGTTGACCACTTTGTTGCTGAAGTTGTATTTTCTGCAATCGAATTTGGAGCAGTTTACCTTGAGTTTGTATCGATTGTTTGCCCATTATTGAGGTTGAAGCTGAAGAAGTCATTGACAGGTAAGACATTGTAGTAGACAGGTAAGATGTAGTAGACAATTTTGTGTACTATGTTTAGATCAGACTGCAGGCGGCACAGTTCCAGATTGTCCAAGCCCAAAATTTCAGGCCTGGTGGCATAAGGGATTCTATTGTGAGTAGAGGAGTGGTGTACTCTTCTCGTGAAATATCTCTGGACCTGCTCAGTCGTATTAATGTCCAATATACAGTATGGATTCTAGGCAGGTGAGAATTGTCTGGTCAATTGCCCAAACACAGTTGGTGCTGCTGAATGGCCTGCGGCAGCAGCACAACAGCAAGGTGTATGTGAAAATGGGAAGCCCCCAGGTACTGCTGACACCATTCTGTGCTCTGCCTATCCGCTCACCCACCCGCCCACCCAGCTCTCCCTCCAGCTGTGAATTGTCTCTGTGGCAATTTGGCTGTGTTGAGTTGTCCTGTGACAACTTGGTGGCAGTGAGTTGGCAGAGATGACTTGGCAGTGGTAAGCTGGCTCTGCTGAGCTGGTTGTGCCAAGTTGTCCTAGAGCCCCTTCAGGGTCTTCAATGTACTTTTCTCTGGGCATCCCAAACCTTAGACCTCCCCCTAATTTGCCTGTCCCATTGTAATTTACAGCTGCTGTAGCTTTCCAGCAGAGCTAGTTTTGGCAAGGTCCAGTTGCAGAAAGCTTCAACTTTTCTCCTCGAATAGTTCAATGGTCTCTAGGTCTTCCAGGAAGGGATTGAATGAAAAAGCTTTAATTTTTTTCTCAGTAAATTTCTTTCACAGTGATAAAAGAATGAAACTTGCTGACACTGCTTCTTTACCAACTTCACTCTGTTTTAATGGCTATTTCATCCTCTTCCACCAAATTGTTCCTTCTGTGGTGTCAAATGGAGGACGGAGTCACCTGTTATCCCACTATCCATCTCTATTCTGGTGCTTTTGTGTACATAAAAGGGTTAAGCCTGAAATAAACCAAGGACTCTCCCTTGGGATTCTCTGTGCTAATTACCAATTGTATTGTTTCCATTGAGTCTGGACATTTATGTGCCTTTTGATAAATATAGATAGATAAATAACACGGTCCATGTCTCCCTCCCTGATTTTGCTTACCTTTTGTCCCATTTTTAAATGTTTTTGTTGGTGGGTTTGCTGATACTTAATTTTTTTTAAAAAATCAAGCTATATTATTTGCTAGCTGAATTGAATGGTCTATGTGTGTCTGTGTGCTCTGATGTGGATATAAAGATCAACGGGGAATGTGCTCAGCACACACTAAACTGGAACTTACTCACCGTAATTTTTCAACAATAGGAATGCCACTTTGGGCAGCGGCTCCCAGCCTTTTGGGCACCAGGGACCGGTTCCGTGGAGAGAGGTTTTTCTGTGGACTGGAAAGGGTGATGATGCCTGCATCTCACAGATGGGGCTTCGCTTGTTTGTGAGGACCAGTTGCTGGCAGGCTGTGGACAGTGCCAGTCCATGGTCCGGGGGTTGGGGACCTCTGATCAGTGGTGGGTTGCTCCTGGTTCGGTCCAGTTCTATACAACTGGTAGTAAAACCGGCAGGAGGCTCCGCCCACCCACCACAATGTCATCATGGGTGATCAGCGCATGTGCAGAAGCATGTGTGCTCCTGCTGCGAACCGGTAGTAAAGATAAGTGGCACCCACCCCTGCCCCTGATTTAGGATTACCTTGAAACCGAGAGTGAGACAGATCCTAGAATGGGCCAAACATGGAGCCCTGTCTTCTGGGAGGAAACACTGAAAAAATAACATCAAAAAATGGGAACGTCTGAACACTACACCTGCCAGAACATAATGGCCAGAAGAACATTCCCTTCTTATATTCTGGAAGTCAAATCTTGCCAAAGCAAACACACCCCCACACCCTCTTACACACACATCCATATGCATGTGTGTGCATGCATACACAAACACACACACACACACATATATGCACATTACAAACATTCATGCCATGGCCCTGCAACTCCATGGTTTCAGTGAAAGACAACAGCATGGCTTCTTTCCCCTCAATATGATATGAGGTAAAAATGTTAGTGTTGGCTCTGTCATGTTCTAATTTTATGAGAACTTGGCTGAATTATTAGTTTTTTTTTAAAAATGCCCATATTACCTTGTTTCATGCTGCAGAAAAAAATATTTTGTTACTATATGCTGTCACCAGACACCTTCAAATTTTATGAAAAGTACCCTACTGTTTTGAAATCCCACACCTTTTCAATAAAATAGATTAATTTCTTAGGGGATGGTTGATGCTTAGGATTCATTTCTTTAAGGCCTAAGGACAAAAGATATGCAGTAAAGCATAGAACTGTAGTGTTGAAATAAACTGGACATGAGAACAAAAATCTGGAAAAGAATATTGAATTTGGCATGATTCTGTCTTCCCACAGAAAGCCTGAAAAAGTCCAAGAATTTCTTGTAATAAAAAATGGGCATGGAATAGAAGAAAGCTTTTAGAGTTTTCTCTCCAAACCAAGAAGAAAGAAAAGAAAGAGGAAAGAGCCATGCAAAGATCATATTAATGAAGCATTTTATGAAGCAGTTATCAAGTATATTTTTTCAATATATATATATATAATAGAGAATACGCAACAATGTGGATTCTTAGGTGTTACCCTTTGTGTATTAGAATAGTTAAGTGAAAGGAAGAGAGAGAACAAGTCCTGCTCTTCCCATCTGTTTTTCTACCCTTCTGGCCTCTCCTTACACCATCTACAAACTGGAGCAGTGCAGCTCTAGAGAGGATCTTGTGGAATCTTCTCTCCAAAGATTTGATCATGCAAGAATCCGGTTTGTGAAGTTTTTCCAGAGGTTCCTGAACTAAAAATCATGACAGTTCCAGCCAAGTTGACCTGAATGCATCCAACCCCCTTACGCATGCACACGCAGCCCCCCTGCACGTGCCCCGCCCCCAAGCATGCACAGCAGAGACCCAAAGACCAGCTGGCCAGTGGGAGGCATGTGCGCATGCATGGTGGAGCTGAACTGGGGTGATGGCTCGCGTGCCCACAAAGAGGGCACTGTGTGCCACCTCTGGCACGCGTGCCATAGGTTCACCATCATGGTGCTACAATAAATGTACTTCAGGTTCAGAAGCAATATGTTTCAACAAACAAGTTGCTGGAGAACAGGAGCAGAAGCACTGAGGGAGCAGAAATCTAGATAGGCCTTTGGTCTAACAGGCGAAACAACGAAGCAACATGCCACTAGATTTATTTGAAAAAAGATGTCTGGAGAAAATAGTAGCTTAGGGAACAAAAAATAGTAATAAAAAACAATAAACTTTTAGTGCCAGGTTTACAGTATAAGCCAGTAACCTTGTATTTATAAGGCAAGCATTGTAACCATCATGCTATTATAGCATTTCTGGTAAAAGAAGACATCAGCGACTATAGTAATGTCTGATTCAGTTGAGGGGGTGTCCCTGACTGGATAAAGTAGCAAATAAACCCCTGAGGTTAGCCTATAAAGCACACCAGCTGAAATAGACAGGAGCCCTTGAGCTGACAAGAGTACTTTAAAACCACAGAGAGAAAATGCAAGGGGGGTGGGGGTGAGCACTGAATGCTATTATCAGTTCCTTTTCTCCAAAAATGGCTGCTAGCTTGTTCTGCCAACAGGGCCAGTGGGCAATGTGGATAAGCCATTGATTATGTTTAATAGCAATGGTTTCCATGGCTTAATCTTCAGGAAACAGGTTTTTTTTTAAAAAAAAAATCTCTCCCTCCCTCCCTCTCTCTCTCATTCTCTCTCTCTCCTCCCCACTTTTGTTTTCCTATTCCCAATATAGGGCAGTGAAAATAGACAGTCTCTTGAAAGCATTAGATATAGAAAATGGATGTGGATCATTTCTTGTCAAATCCGTAGGGCAACATAGATGGTTTTGCAGCAGGAAGCTGACAATCAAAGGTACTGCAATTCAGCATACATCTAGAGTATTCAAGGCTGGGTCTTTTAATTTGAATGGAGATAGGAATAACACCTACCAGCTAGGGAGGATCTGGAGAACAAAAAATAAACAACAACAACAACAAAAAGAGCAAAAAACCTATCAACAAACTCTTCCTTTGAGCTGTTATCTAGCTCCAACAATGACAGTAAAATATGGGAGATAGTATCATATCTAGATATATGTTGATGGATGCCTTGTTGTGGTAGAGTCACTTTTTCATTCAGTCATTTCCACATTTTTTAAAAATCCCAAAATGGTCTTTTTTTGCATGGCAGCGTTTGGACCTAATTCGGGATTAAATTAGTAGCAACGAAATGAAAAGGAAGCAGCTTGTTTTTATTAGATATTTCCAATGGATTTCAACAGGGTTGAAAATAAATACTGAATAAATACTTTTATTTATTCATTTGTTTATTTTGGGGTACATTGTAGGGGTAATATAGAAATATAATTTTATGTTATTTTATTGTTTTTTTTACATATTTATGTATTAAATTATTGTATTTTATCCCATAATTTTTGTATTGTGCCCTGTTCTTATTTTAAGTTGTTTTTATAGGATTTTATTGGTAATATGTGTTTGAACCTTGTATTTTGATATAGCGTATTGCTGTGATGGCAAACCTATGGCACGTGTGCCACAGGTGGCACATGGAGCCATACTTGTGGGCACGCTAGCGTTGCCCTAGCTCAGCTCCAGCGTGCATGTGAGTGCCAGCCAGCTGATTTTTGGCCATTCCGGGGCCACAGAAGTTGGGAAACGGGCTATTTCTGGCCTCGGGGCAGGTGGGGAAGGCCGTTTTCGCCCTCCCCAGGTTCCTAGAAAGCCTCTGGAGCCTGGGGAGGGCAAAAAAACAGGCCTACTGGGCCCACCATGCCATCGCATGCCAAAAGCAGGGTGGTGGTATGTGGTGTCACACGTGCATGCTGGGGCGGGCAAGGCAGATTAAATTATGGGTGTGGGCACGCACGAGTATGACCCCCCCGCTCTCCCCCTGCTTTTGGCACGCAACGGCAAAAAAGTTAGCCATCACTGGCCTATAGGCTAATCAATAAAGCTAATCTAATCATTTGTTTATTATTCATCAATAATATACATTGTTTTTGTTAGGCTACTAAAATATTAACTTTGGAATATTTCATCTTTAATTAGGTTTAAGGAGAAGATTAAGAAGATATCTTAATTGTTTTGCAATAGAAAAGCAAAGGATTTTGGTTCCTCCTAAACCTTGCTCCTAATCTTTACAGAAACAAAGAACAGCCTAAATATGACCCATGGACACGGCTTCCATGCTTTTTTGTCTCCAAGCAGTGTAACTCCAAAACCAAAGGTATTCTGTCCTCACTACACGTTAGTCTGTGTGCAGCTCAACATGCAGCTAAACCTACCTATCCTCCAATAAAACAGACCACGTGTGTAGATCTAGATGCTTTTATTGAAAGAACAGGATATGGTGAAACTGGGGAAAACAGGAATACATACAATAAGAACCAAATACAAGAGAGGCAGTATTGAATTGCTGCTGAATATATAACAATTAATAAATACAAATATACTAAATCTCACCAGTGATGCTCTGTACGTGGGATGTGGGCTTGTCCTTGGATGACCATGTGCCACAGATTGAGATGGATTCTTTTTTGTGCTTCTGCCTCTTCCAAATGGTAAAGAAAGATGGAGTCTGGCTTCCCAGCATACACTTGTTTTGAGAGTGTGGGCTGATGGGTAAGTGGGTTGGATCAGCTTCCAAACTATATAAGTGGTATTTGTCCCTCCAGGCACTAGTTGGGACTAGAGAGCAACAACAGTATACCATACTTTTTGGAGTATAAGACACACTTTCCCCTCCCCCTAAAAGTGGGTGGAAATGTTGGTGCGTCTTATACACTGAATACAGCCATTTTTGGCCTCCTGAAGCCCCACCCCGTGCATTCCATTTTTGTGAGAAAACAGGGCGCACAGAGGCTTTGGGAGGCTGCAGAGTGCTCCCGTGGGGTGGAGAGGGCAAAAACGTCCCCATTTTTGCAAAAAATGGGTAAAAAACCAGACCCATTTTTTTGCAAAAACAGGGTGTGCAGAGGATTTGGGAGGCCTGCAGAGTGCTCCTGGGGGCCAGGGAGGGAAAAAAAAACTTTTTTTCTTGATACCTTTTCAAAATCTTGGTGCGTCTTATACACCAATGCATTGTATAGTTCGAAAAATACAGTATATAAAAAGTTATATGCTAGGGCATGACAAATGATGAGTGGTTTCTCTGGTTTTGTATGATTGCTACTTTGGGCTCAGGGTAACCACAGAGTAAACCATGATTTAAAGCTTGGTAGTTAATGGCTTAATGTACAGCTACATATCAGGCTTCTCCTTAAATAATCTGTGGAAAGTTTATTTCGGCAGGGAAATAAGGAAAAGGGAAGTTTCATAGTTGCTTCACTTGAAAGGAAAAGGAACTCAACACATTTAAAATGTTTCACAGTAAATAGCCCTTTCCTGTGGTACAGCATGGCTAATTAAATTGTAGGAAAATTTCAGCGGGCTACCCCAAATCCTCAAACCACATGCAACATGCAAATAACTGCTTGTATGATAAAGGTGCTGGGCTGATACTAGGGAGATCCAAGTGCTGGTACCCTCAGCCTCAGCCTGACTGTGGATCAATCACACTTTCTCACACTATATCCTATCCCACAGGGATTTCTGGGGATAATGTGAAGAGGGCACACTATTTAAATGCAATGGTATATGGGAATGACCTTGAGGGATGAGGAGAAGAGATGCTGCCAAGGGAACAATCAGAAAAGAGAGGGAGGAGCCCCCAATGGCTTAATGGTGAAGGAAAGTTAAGAAGGACCCATGAAGGATCCATGAGAATGGATCAGGCTGTTATAAGCGACTGTCGGAGATTTGTACTTTCAGACTCGTAAGATTTTGATTCTTGCAATAAAGTAGAATTAGCTCATCTTGTTTCCTGCCTGGTTTATCTGGGAGGGCTGACTCTAAGCCACTTGGAGTTCCTTGTCCCCCTTCTCCTCCTTCCTACTGATAACAGTAAGAACTACTTGTTCTAGGTTGGCCATCCAATCTACTTTGGGACATTTGAGGAGAGCTCAGAATGTTACAGGTGGGGTGGGGATCAGTGGTGGGTTTCAAACATTTTTAGTATCGGTTCTATGGGTGAGGCTTGGTGGGCATAGCATGGCTTGGTGGGCATGGCAGGGGAAGGATACTGTAAAATCTCCATTCCCACCCCACTCCAGGGGAAGGATACTGCATAATCCCCATTTCCTCTGGATCAGGTGGGACTTGGGAGGCAAAGAATAAATGGGGGTGGGGCAAGTCAGAATTTTTACTACCAGTTCTCTGAACTATTCAGAATTTTCGCTACTGATTCTCCAGAACTGGTCAGAACCTGCTGAAACCCACCTCTGGTGGGAATGGTTTGCATCTTACAATCCTTCCATTCCTATTTCCACTGTAAAAATCACATAATAAGGTTAAAAAAATGTGTCCCTCTCATTCTAGGGGCCTCAAAGTAGTGCCTGAAGGTCTCTTGCCACCCTCCAAAATTTGAGTAGGCCAGGGTTCAACATCCAACACTTCCAAGGTTGGGCACCCCCTGCAGTGAAATGCACAAATAGGATTCTGTGGGAAAAGACTAATCAGCTTGGTTCTGTTCCTGAACCACAAATGTAATGATGTGCCAGCTTCAGCTTGAGGTGGTTCGTCTCTGGCTCCAACTTGTAGCCTTCCAATTCTAGTTAAAAAAAAAAAAGAACCTCAGATAGATTCCACAAAAATCCATTGGCCCTTAATAACTGGCCTTCTTACAGAATAATTTATTGAAAAAAAGATGGGGTTTCTGTCTGTGAGAAATCTATCAGAAAAAGTCCTTTTTGGATTGCACAGCACAAGGAAGACCTTTATGCCCCAATCCAGTCCAACCCAAATAGGAAATGAACTGAACAGGAAATAAGTCGAGTTCAGAACTTAGCAAAAGACGTTATCGTATCCTCTATTTGCTGCAGTTATCTCAAGGATAATGGCTTTGCTAGATCCCTTCCCACTCTTTGCTTCTTCAGAGGACGTGCCAACTGCTAGCTGGAAAAACCCAGATATATAACATCTCCAATCAGTGATGCTAAGAATAATAATAATAAAAAATACTGCTTTGTGCTTCCCCTGTGCACTAAGACGGTCTCAGTAGACTTTACAAATTTAATTTATTTTGGAGAAAATATATATCCCATTATGGCTAATTTTTAGCAGGAATTAGATGGTTACATAATCAAGCACACAATTTAGTACCTGAATAGGAATGGTAACAGCCAGAAATCCTATAAAGCAACTTGTCCATAGAAATTCTCTGAGCAAACTGACACCAGATAATTGGTATTCATCTTTTTCTTTTATGCATGGCTGGAATCCGTTATAACTTTTTCAGTTCAAGAGGGCCAGCATTCCAGAGAGTGAGGTAGCCAATTTGTCATTAACATGCACCTTGGGTTTACCTTAGATCACTGGGCTGTGCAAAGTAACCATCGAGACAAAAGGCATTTTGCATAATAAGTAGTAGTGGGTGTAAAACGGTCTTTTGCAAGTGTTCCTCTCATTTTGATCTTTTGGAACCGTTTGTATTGAAGGCTGCCTTTTGAATTCTTCTAGGCAGTTAATAGTTTGACTTGAGAAGTCAGTACAGGTATTTTTTTTTCCCTGCTTCTCTTCAGCATAAACTCTCTGCCTGTCTCTTCCATTCTGTCCCTTTCACTTCGCCAGTTGTTTTTTCTGTTCTTACTGTTAATCTTTGCAATTTTTCATGCACAACACAAACAATGGAATTAACAATTTGGAAGGACATGTGGGAATAATCAATAAAAACAAACACCCTATATTATTATTATTATTGGTTAATCTGTAGTGAGGTTCACAGCCTTTGAGGCTGGTTAATAGCTCAGCAGCTCGAGTCCTAAGCAAGGACCTAGGAACTGTTAAGATATCGTCGGAGGATATAAGCTGTTCCGAGAAAGGTGGTTTTTTTATAAAGTCAAAATGTTCAAGTCCGGTAAATTTAGAATTTCTAAATAGCGGGGTAGCCCTTTGGGTATTGCTCCAAGGGTTCCAATTACAATCAGGACAACACACGATTTCTTTTTCCACAGTCGCTCAACTTCAATTTGCAAGTCCCAGTACTTTGTGATTTTTTCTTGCTGCTTATCTTCAATCCGTGCCTCACCAGGGATTGCAATGTCAATGAACCATACTTTTTTCTTTTCAACTACTGTTATGTCAGGTGTGTTGTGGACCAAGTGCCTGTCAGTCTGAATCCTAAAGTCCCACAAGATCTTGAGTTTCTCATTCTCTAAAACATTCTCAACCTGATGTTCCCAGTGGTTTTTGCTGTACTCAAATCCAAACTTCTGGCACAATTTCCAGTGAATGATCTTAGCAACACGGTCATGGCGTTGTAGGTAGTAAGTTTGTGAAATTTTGCTGCACCCACTAATCAGGTGGTTGACATGTGGGAATAATCAATAAAAACAAACACCTTATATTATTATTACTATTACTATTACTATTACTATTACTACTACTACTACTACTATTATTATTATTATTATTATTGCTATCCTTTATAATAATAATTTAGACAAACCAGTACTGTGAAATCCCTTCTCTTTTTTTCCTACTAAAGCAAGAAATATCATGCCAACCCCTATTAAATTAAGTGACACTTCATGTCACAGAGGGTAATTGAAGTGTACTTTCTAATGGTTCATCTACATATTTTACATCTTGCTTGTAAAGTAGCGGACATGGGTTACTCGGAGAAAACATTCCTTCTCTTTCCACCTTTGTCCATTCTCAAAGGTTTAGTTGGACAGCTGCTTGTTTACATACCTATCTTTTGCTGAGAGCCAACCTACAGAGACAATAAATATACACCAAGCTGAACCACTTTATATTTATTTATTTATTTATTTGTTTGTTTATAAAATTTATTTGCATCCCATCTTATATACCGCCCTACGTCCCATTCGGGAGTAGGGCGGTATATAAATTCAATAAAATCTAAATCTAAATCTAAACCTCATATCCAACGACTCTGGGTGGCTTACAACATAAAAATATTGAAAAACATTTAAATCAGTAATTATAAAAACACAGCAAATAAAAGCATTAACAGATAAAATCAAGGAGACAAGATGACAACGAAGGGAGATGAACACCTGGGTGGGGAGAGGGGGAGGTGGCATTGAATTTTAATCAGTCAACCAACTATTTTTCATACTTTTTTCACCCCTAAAGAATTCCCTTCTATAGAAAAGCAGCTGTCAAGTGCTGGGGAGATCAGTAGCTTCAGGCAGTCCAAATGTGTATAAAGATTTATTGCAAACTTAAGCTCTCTACAAAAGTCTGAGCTATGATCAAGGGAAATGAGCGGGAATAAGAAGGCACTCAAGGTGAGTTGGACTTAGATCTCTTGCGGACACATAAGGACTCATGACTTATGATGTGTTTGACTTCACCAGCCTAGTCGTCATCTCCTATAGCAGCTCATCTAAGTAGGATGCATCTTTAGAGCACAAAGGAATAAATAAAGGCCTTGAAGAGCTGGGATAGGGTGAAGTTGGGGTGCAAAGATGCTAGTGTTGATGGCATTGGATGGAAAGTTTGTGGCTCCAGGTTTTTGTTTTGATAGGGTTTTGGTTTTATTGCTGTCGTGAGACACCCAGAGTTGTGTGTTTTAAGATGGCTGGCCTTATAAGTCTTTTAAATGTAAATAAGTAGAAATCCAAAACACTTTGAAACCTTTTCAAAGTGTCCAAACTAAATAGAATAGTATTTCACGTGAGAGATTACTGGAAGCTACTTAGCTACTCCTCTTCCTCAAATGAAGGCTAATGGATTTGGCTTGCAAAAATCCAGACACTCTGTAGATGGCAGAAAACAGGAACAAAAAAGCGAATTTATGTATGCCCTCTTTTTTATATAGATAAAATAATTTTATCAATCTTGTTAAAATTACACACACAAAAATTAAAAAACAAATCCCAAGTTGTGAATACCATTCAAACAAAATATAATAAATCTAAATAAAACAACTAACATAAAAGGAAAGCAAAAAGTGGGGAGGGGAAATTGAAAAATAAAGTGGGGGAACCTAGTAGAAATGTTCTACTTGTCTACAATACAGGTAAAATAGTTACCGGTATATCGTTGTAAAAATTAGTACAACTCAAGGTTTAAATACCAGTTGAATCTTGATGATATATTGTCTGATTTTTTCCATTTTGTCTATAAAGACCATTCTTCATAGTTGAAAGATTTTGTTAAGGTAACAACCTTTAGAATATGATACACAGGAATCTATCCAGAAGTACAAAACCATCTCTTTTTTTTTTACATATTCCAGACACAATATATGATGTTGAGACTTTGGAAAAAGTTCAGAGAAGAGCAACTAAGGTGATCAAAGGTCTGGAGACTAAACTACTGTATATGAAGAATGGCTACAGATTTTGGGTCTGGCTAGTCTAAAGAAAAGAAGAATTGTGACATGATAGCAGTGTTCCAATATTTGAGGGGCTGCCACAAAGAAGAGGGGGTCAAATTATTCTCCAAAGTACCAGAGGGCAGGACAAGGAACAATGGTTGGAAACTAATCAAAGAGAGAAGCAACCTGGAATTAAGGATAAACTTCCTAACAATGGGGACAGCTTGCCTTCAGAAATCTTGGACGCTCCATCACTGGCGGTTTTTAAGAAGAGACTAGATAGTCACTTCTCTGAAATGGCATAGGTTAGGGTTAGCATTAGCGTTAATATTACAATATATGGGATTTATTTTATCAATGGTTAGAGAATAAATATGAAAGTAATGTATAATAAAGGTAAATAAGTTAAGAAGAGTAATGTTACGATAATAGATACGTTAAGTATTAAGCATTAATATTAAAATAGGAGGAGATATAAATAATGAATATGGTGGTAAGCTTTAATTGTCATGACACAAAAAAATTGTACCCAGATGACACACTGTTTAATGAATGATGGAATGTTTTGTATTAAAAGAAATTTTTTTTTAAAAAAATGAAATGGTATAAGTTCTCCTGCTTGAGTGGGGGCGGGACTAGAAGACCTCCAAGATCCCTTCCAGCTCTGTTCTGTTCTGTTCTGTTCTGTTCTGTTCTATTCTTATTTGCAGGGATATAACTTCACAGCACATTTACACTTTAACTTTCCCCAAGTACCTTGTCCTCCATTGCAATAGCCAAACGATAAGCAACTACTAATGGTCCTTCAATTTTATTGCTTCTCCAGCATATGAAGGATGATAACCACATTTTTTAAAATGATAAATACTGAGATGCTCCATTAAATCCCCTCAAATATATATTTTTTAATGTTTTAACCTTCTTTTTAGATTGAAAGAGCAATTCTGCAGTGCAATCTAAGATGCTTCCTCCACACTCTGCTCCCAGATGCTTCTTAACCCAATGTCAAAAATTCCAGTCTGGATTGCATATGCTAGGATGATGCACAGCCTAGATGATGGCCACTGCAGGACCTGATGCTCTCTAGCTGCTCCTTGCTGTTCCCATCTGGGCAGGGAAGGCAACTATCTCTGACCATCTCCTGTGCAGAGACCAGCCAGCCAGTTCCAGACTTTTTCTCTTAAGAATTTGCTCCCTCCTCACTAGTCCCCACCCCTTTCATTTCCTGGCTCACTGGCTAAGACACTGAGCTTGTCAATCAGAAAAGTCGGCAGTTCACGGGTTCAAATCCCTAGTACAGGTCTCCTGTGTGAGCAGGAGGTTGGACTAGATGACCTCCAAGGTCCCTTCCAACTCTGTTACTGATTTTCCAGATGTTGCATATAGGCAGGGGTGAAATGCTACAGTTTGCACCAGTTCGGGTGAACCAGTAGTGATAAAAACTACCAGTTTGGGCAAACCGGTAGTTAAAAAAAAGTTACCGGTTCGGGCAAATCCATAGTTAAAAAGCTACTGGTTCATCCAAATTGGTATTTCCGACGATCAGCTGTGCCACACATCCAACGATCAGCTGTGACGATCAGGAAAGCAGGATTTCCTGCTTTCTAGCGAAGCTAAATCGCGCGACACAGCTGTTCCCACCCTGTTTTTCTACTTACCTTCCCAAGCCTCCTTTTTCCATGCGAAGTGTGCATTTCGTGTGCACTGGGCATGCACGTGCATGCTTTTTGCGTGCACTGTGCATGTGCATGAGCAACATGCTTTTGGCACGCACTGCGCATGTGTGTGAGCAGCATGCTTTTGGAGCGCACTGTGCATGCGTGCATACAGCACATGTTTGGCACGCACCGTGCATGAGCGGGCAGCAAACCAGTGGCAATCTGTGGAGGATTTCACACTGCACATAGGGATGCTTTCACTCCCCCTCTTATGCTGTACCATACTCTTATTTTTCCCCTTATTGGAGCATCATTGCTCTGATGCCACAAGATTCAAAACAACAGGGAACAAGTCATTCTTTTATTATCTCCCTCCATTGGCTCAAGGAAGCAATGTAGAAACAAAGTGGCAACATGCCTATATTGGGAAGGAAGGAAGGAAGGAAGGAAGGAAGGAAGGAAGGAAGGAAGGAAGGAAGGAAGGAAGGAAGGAAGGGGAGGGGGAAGAGAAAGTAAGGGGGAGAGAAAGGGAATGATGGAGGAGGAGGAGGCGGAGAAGGAGGAAGGGGAGAGGCTTTGCTATACAATGGGCAGAGGGTGGGAAAATAGAAAGACCAAATTTCATCCAGCCAAGGCAAAATCCTGTCTGCTGGGAGATGTAAAAGCTGAAGAGAACGTGAGCTTCTTGGGGTGAGGATGCTCCCCTGTACGCCTGTGTTTTGTAAATTATCCAATTTTATCCCAAAGGTACTTTTTCAAAAGGCAACTGGGCTTTGTTTTTTCCTTGAAGGCGTTTCATTTCTCATCCAAGCAGCTTCTTCAGTCCTGACTGAACGGATGGAAGGATTTATACTCCTTGAAGTCATCTGGTCATTAGCACTCATTCTGAGACTCCTTGAGGCCACTTGGAAGTTTATCTGTGTCCTCAGGGTCATCTGAATAGTGTAAAAGGGGCATGGAATCTTCCTGGAACTGTTGAAAGGACTATTCAGGTCAACTGAGGCCACAGATAAACCTCCAAATGGCCTCAATGGGTCTCAGAAAGAGTGCAAATGAACAAGGAGTATAAATCCTTCCATCCATTCAGTCAGAACCGAAGAAGCTTCTTGGATGAGAAGCAAAATGTTTTCAAAGAAAAACAAAGTCCAGTTGCCTTTTTAAAAAGCACCTTTGAGACAAACGTGACCTGGATGACTGAGAACCTCTGTAGGCATTTATCCAATTTTATTTTTGCAAATATTTTAAGTTATTTGTAATATTGAATTGTTGGCTTGGTCTTTATAGAACACCTTCTCTCATACATTGAAGAGTACTGGAGTTTCAGAGACAGGTCAGACAGCTGGAACAAATAAGGAATATAACAGAGGATTTAACTATATGAAATGGCATTCCGCAGTTTAGGTAAAATGTCCTCCTTTTATAAACTTTAAAAAGTTTTGAAAGTGTCATTATCAAACGAGAATTTTTTCCCCACTCAGGTTTTTTTCCCCCAAAGAAAGAGGTTTCCTACTGTTTTTTAAATAAATTATTCCAAAGTGTTGATTTCTGATGAGAAAATATTTTTTTAATTCCTTACCTATTAACAGCCAGATATGTCTAATCAACTTCATCATTAATTGTTCCTAGGCTTGAAACCATCTTCTGGCTAGGATTTCTTTCTCACTGTAGCACAGATCTGAATTTTGCTGTTTTAATTTATCTATATATTGAGAAAAAAGGACACCTGTCAGCAGTCTCAGCTTCTTCTGAACAAGTGGCAATGATTATTAATTTATTTCCTGTATGTTTGACTCTTCCATTTTCTGTTCTTCTCATGCTCATAAGATATTTGAAAAAGTTCTTTTCCTCCCAAAAGGAAACCACATTTATTCCCTACTCACAAGCATTTCAATTCCCTGACTCAGAAGAGCCAGTTGAAGATGGCACATTCAACCTAATCTCCAGCAACCTTATATTTAACATTTCACTGTTGCATAATTATCCTGTTTACAATGTTCTGTACATCTTTTCTCACAGAAAATGTTTTTAGGTTTGGATTCTAAGCTGCATGCAAATGCCAGAAACCTTTGGCAAGGAGATGGCCTCTGCATACTTAGAGATATTTCACAGAGGGAAAAAATATGTTTGCAATAAGGAATGTACATAAGTGTGCTGGCTCCACTGGAACAAACCCAAGCCAGCCAGTTTAACCTTCCAGCAAGAGGACTGTGTGAGCTGAAGTGGATAAACACAGCTTAGGTTAGAGTTGTTAAAAGAAGGATGTCAGGGCCTCTCAACTCCTCCTTCAGTTTCTTACTTAACACCCCATGTCACTTCTTGAAATACGAAGCAGTAGTATCACTTGATTCCTCTGAGTTTTAATCAACCAATGATTGCGCAGCGGATATTAGGGCTCTTCTAAACCAAGACAGATCCCAGGTTTTGATTGCTCCAAAGCAATTTGAAGTTAAACTCTGATTACCTTCAGAACTTGTTGTAATCCTGGGAACAAGGAGCAGGAATTCCTTCCCCACTCATCTCCTGCATTAACAAAATGTTTCTTGGCTCTCCCTCTATTCAGAGGGAAAGAAAGAATTAGAACAAGCAGACTTAGAGATTTGAAGATAAAACATAGGATAATAGGGTTGAAGGGACCTTTGAAGGTCTTCTACTCCAATCCTCTGCTCAAGCAAGAGACCCTATACCTGTGATGGAGAACAAAGAGCAAAGCCATGTCGCCCAGCATGCACAGCCTTGCCTTTTGTCTTCCAGGTTCTGGCATGTATGTGCGCGTGACCAGCTGTCCTTTGCATGTGTGGTGGTGTCGAAAACCGGACAGCTGATTGCACGCCAGACAGCTGATTGTTGGGTGCGCATGCGTGCTAGAACCTGGAAGTTCGACTTTAAGTAAAATTTGTTACTACCGGTTCTGTGGGCGTGGCTTGGTGGTGGGAGTAATGTGACTGGGTGGGCATGGCCAACTTTTTTTAAAAAAATACTTTTTAAAGCATTTTTTCTAAAGCTTTGAAAAGCCTCTGCCGATCAGGCAACTCAGCTGGGATCGTCAAAGAGGCTTTTTAAAAAATACCTCTCTGATGATCCCAGCTGAATTGCCTGATTGGCAGAGAGGTATTTTTTAAAACGCCTCTCTGATATCCCAGCTGAGTTGCCTGATCGGCAGAGAGGTATTTTTTAAAAAATACCTCTCTGCCGATCAGGCAACTCAAGTGGGATCGTCAGAGACTTTTCAAAGCATTTTTTTACCACCTCTTTGGCCAAGAGTTTGCAGAAAAAAATGCTTTGAAAAGCCTCTGATGATCCCAGCTGAGCCGCACGATCATCAGAGGCTTTTTGTTTTTTACTTTGAAAAGCATTGTTTCATCGGAAGAGGTTGTAGAAAAAATGCTTTTAAAAGTAAAAAAAAAAAAGCCTCTGATGATCTTGTGGCTCAGCTGGGCATGGGGGTGGGGGGGGGGGGTGCAACTGGCCCGAACGGGGAGCATTTCACCCCTGATCTGTTCCATTAATTAATTATTCTCATTAATAGCAAATTTCTCTATAGTTCTACGTTGATTTTCTCCTTGATTATTTTCCATCCAGTGCTTCTTGTCCTGCCTTTGGGTGCATTGAAGAATAGTCCGTCCCTTTCCTCTCTGTGACAGCCCTCAAATACTGGAAGATTGCTATCATATCACACCTAGTTCTTCCCTTTGCCAGACTGAACATACCTAGTTTCCTCAATTGTTCATCACATGTTTTTGCCACCACAACCTCTTATCATCTTTGTGGCTCTTCTCTATCTGCGGTTCATTCTCTACCTGGGAGAAGGAAGAACCTGAAAGTGTCTTGCCAGTTTCCCCCCCCCCCCCCCACTTTTTTTCACTGCTAAGGAGAAAATGCAGAGTAATTTAGCCAGTCTTTTTTAGGAACTTCTCGATCAGCTGAAATTCGGGAGCCGGGAAAAGAGATGAGAAAAGCACTCCTGTCAGTAGAACAATGATTTGTCCCTAGCCTCTGCAGAGCTTCAATGATATCCAGTCAAAAAACTGGCTTTGGAGCAGATCTTCTTGCACTGCCACTAAGAATTAAATCAGCTGCCAAAACGCAATGTGGAGCACAAACACTGCATGCACAAGCACCCTCAAATAGAGACATCAGAAGCCCAGGCACAATAGAAATATTGTAAAGCGATATCATTATTTGCAATTTCTGAGGGGCCATCACTAACGAGATAAATTCTAAATGAACACACCATTTGCAGCAGCTTTCTCCAAGCTGATGCCATCCAATTACAATTAGACTTCCCAGAATTCCCAGATAACCTGGCCAAGGGCAGTCTGGGAATAGGCTGATTTATATGTCCAATCCTTTTTGTTTTAACTGCAATCAGTGGCGCTCTCTCAAAATTAAGCGACAAGAGGATTGCAGTCTTAATTGTTCTGTCTTTCATCTTCCAACCACAGTATTTCTCTTCTGTCCCATCATCACACCACATCTGGATTTTCCGTATCATTCATACAAGTATAGCTTAGATTATCCTTCCAGAATTGTCCGATCAAATGCCTTTTCCTGCCTTGCTGGAATTATGCCTACTGCTCTTTGTACAGATTCCTTCCCATTTTCCATTCCAGTTGGAAGTACGTTCCTTCATCCAGGTGTTTCATCTTTGGATACATTATTTTATCTCCTTCTTTCGGGGATTATCTGCTCTCCTTCTGTCGTCTCCTGTTTTCTTCTGTTATGTTCTCGATCTTTCCTCCGCATTTCTTTTCAGCAACTTGGGAAATAATTATAAAAAGCTTCTCTATTCAATGTCAATTTGAATTTAGTTTTAAATTAAAAATTCCTTTTATTCTGGCTCTGTCCACATCTTTATTTTTAATCACCTTCTTCTGGAAGTACAATTCCTAGCATGCTACTCAAAGGTTCTTTCTGTATACACACACACACACACACACACACAGAGAGAGAGAGAGAGAGAGAGAGAGAGAGAGAGAGAGGATGCATATTTCCAGAAACTGCTGTATAGGTATTCTTTGTTTTGGGGTGGATATTTTCCCCCTACTAACTAAATCCTACAAGTTATTAATCTTTAAAATGGAAGGATCATGTCAGATTCCTGACTCTCTCTCTCTCTCTCCCTCTCCCTCTCTTTTTGAGAGAGGGATTTTAGTATCTTAAATTCAAGATCACTCTCCTGTTGAGAAAATGTGGTTGTTACCATGATTCTTCCTCATTAAATATGAATGGGGATTTGTTGAAAAGATAACAGCTTTCCAGTCAACAAGGGAGATACTAAATGGTCAAAGCTGCATTCAACTCTCAAAGCAGAATAAAACATGACATCATCCAAAATTATTATCATGTTACAAGAATGAGTTTTATGTTTTTAAGAAATGTACCAGTGTACGTAGGGGGATGGATTTATGTTGTACTACACACAGGTTGGTGGTTCAAAATGCTTCAAATGGTTTTGCAATAAATCACAAATTGAGTAGTGTTTCATCCTTGCATGCCCCAGGGCACCTGGATCTGCTAGCTGGACAACTCACATGAATGAACCATGACTAATAAGCATTTCGACCAGCCTTGGTGCCCATTCGGCTTTGAAGTGCACTCAGCTTGAACTGAGATTGGATATGCAGACACTTTGTCTAAGGAAGAAAAAGTTAGGGACTTTTGAAGCCAGAAGAGAAATGGGACCTTTCAATACATAAGAGCTTTATAGGCTGCTGCAGTCAATGTTCCCTTATGCATGGACCTTGGCTCCTGCTGGGCTAAGTAATTACTGCACTTCATCTAAAACCCAAAAGCAATTTCTCAAGGCTGAGCCAGATTATGTGCACGAGTAAATCTCTGAAGCTGCCTTCAATTGCAGTTGACTGAGACAACCAGTGGACTCATGGTGGCTTCTTGAAATTCCCTCCTATTGACCAACTAATTTTGTGAAACCACTGCCTGACTCAGGAATAAATTGCATGCTCACCCACTGTCCCAGCTACTATCCCAAATAGCTGTGCAAGAACCTTCAGGCTAATTGTAGGTGGGGAGCCAATTTGAACAGCAGTATGAAAGCAGCCACCAGAAGCCTGGGACTCAGAATTTTGGATCTTAGTAAAATTGACCAGTTGGTTTTAATAGTTATTTGCCAATTTCTTCTGACACCAGGGGCTACATCAGTAACTTGCCATGCTCCGTAGAAGGTTTATGACCTTCCATTGCTTATTTAACGGAAGACCTGGCCAACTTGCAATGACTTCTCAGATTTCTTATTGTTGAACAATGATGGCATTCCAAAAGATAGCTCAGAATGCAGGTCTCACATTGGGAAAACAGACAAACTCTAAATCTATATTACCAAAGTTAAGTTCCTCTGAGAAGTCAGAGGATCTGCTTTATTACATCTGGGTCCTTTTCTGTCAGGGTTGAGGTCCAGGTATGGAATTAAAATGGCATTATTTGCACATTTGGATGATCTCAGGCATTGGCAAGATAATTTTTATTTATTTATTTATTTATTTTATTTGGCTTATATGCTGCCCTATCTCCAATGGACTCAGGGTGGCTCACAATAATAAAATTCACAAAGCCACAATACAAAGTTAAAATCTGATTAGACCCACTAAAATTTAAAACCCTTAAAACCCCATCAGTCCAGGTCGGGGAACTTGAATAACCAAGTTTTTAATTTGCGGCAGAAGGTGCAGAGGTCAGGAGCCAACCAGAGTTCCAAGGGGAGTTGATTCCAGAGGGTGGGCGCACCCACAGAGAAGGGTCTGCCCCTGGGGGCCACCAGCCGGCACTGTCTAGCCGACGGCACCCTGAGCAGGCCCTCTCTATGGGCGCGGACCGAGCGGTGGGATGTCATTGCTGGCTGCAGGTGGTCCGCCAAATATCCTGGGCCTAAGCCATGTTGAGCTTTATAGGACATCACCAGCACCTTGAATCTCACCCGGAGGGCAACCAGTAACCAATGCAAGTCGTGCAGGAGGGGTGTAACATGGGAGTATCGGGATTCTCCCATCACAACCCGCGTGGCTGCAGGTTGTGATGGGATAAGGATTATGGATCCATGCTTGCTGTGCTTGATCCCTCCATGGTTTTTGATATCATTTACCATGGCATCCTCCTGACTTGGGTCCAAGGATCGGAGTTGGGCAGCACTGGAGGCTGACACATTGTATTGTGCTGGTTTACTTCCTTTGTCTAGGATTAATACCTGTTGGTTACGATTTGCAGGGAGAGCTCCCACCCTCAGTCCCTACCTGTGGGATTCCGTAGTGTTGGGTGCTTTTCTTTCTTCTGGTTAACATCTCCAGGTAGTCCTCGACATACAACAGTTTGTTTAATGACTGTTCAAAGTTACAACAGCATTGAAAAAAAGGATGTGACCATTTTTCACAGTTATGATCATTGCAGCATTCCCATTGTCACGTCATCTACATGCAGATGCTCAACAACTGACTCACACATTTATGAGAGTTGCAGCATCCCAGAGTCATGTGCGAGACCTTCTGACAAGCAAAGCCAATGGGAAAACCAGATTCACTTAACAACCTGCGTTATTAATTGAACACCCACAGCGATTCACTTCACAAATGTGACAAGGAAAGTTGTAAAATGGGGCCAAACTCACTTAACACATTTTGTCACTTAACAACATAAATGTTGGGCTCAATTGTGGTCGTAAGTGGAGGATTACCTGTACATGAAGCCATTGGGTGAGATCATCTGTCGCCCAATGGGGTGAGTGAGGTACCATCAATTGAGGATGCCCAATTATACCTTTGTAAGTTGCCTCTGGTAACTTAAGTGATGCTGCTGGTGTCCTTTCTCTCTGCCTGGAGGCTGTGTGGGCCTGGATGGGGAACAGCCATCTTCACCTGGATCCTGGCCAGATGGAGTGGCTCTGGGTTTGATGGGTCCACTATGCCATGTTTGGTTCTGGAAGAGGTTGCACTGCCCCCAAAAGATGTGGTTTGATGGATTTGCTCATTGTTTTCTCTATTACTGTATTATAATTTTTATTGTACATCACCCAATCATACTGTTCTGACTTAGACTTCCTTAGAAATGTTCTGTTCTGACTTAGACTTCCTTAGAAATTAAACATCACAAACTTAGTCATATGGCTGTAAATTGCCTTCATTTACAATCTGCAAGGCTTGATAAACAATCTTTCAGAGGAAGGTTATCAACATCCATCTATTTCACGTGGAACGCTGCCAAAGAGCTAATTTCCAGATGCAGGACAAGGCCAAACTTGGCACAGAGTCACAAACAGAAGTTTCAAATCTTGAATCAGCCAGTTGAACTAATTGCTTCCTGCAAAAACTCATGTCCCGTTCGTTTCTCTTTTATGTCTTATCGGAGGGGCCAATCAAAGACTTACTCCCAAATCAACCCTGTTTCCTTAATTGTTCCTGTCTCCTGGCAGCTCTGTGCATGCACACACTGGGAACAGGCTCACACTGTTCTTCTGCCTTGCTGATATCAGACACCAGAGACTCCGAAGGCAGCAAAGAACTACCAGATGGCCTTGGCCCCCTCTCTGCCTCCAACTCAGAGCCATCGTCTGAGCCTTCCCCAGACTCCAGGACTGGCCCACAAATCTGCTGCCAGCTGGGCTGGCTCCTGGCAGGCCACAACACATGCTATAAATCTAAGTGTATTAAATAATATAAATAAAAGTCAGGAGCCGAATGCTCAACTGTCACATTTTTTTTTCATATTTCGTATTCGTTAAATATTCTAGGGAAACAACCACTATTGACCCATTGGCACCTTGGATTTTATTCATGCTATGTGTTTAAAAGGTACTTTTAATGTCTTGGTAATATTAAGCTAAAGTTATTAAGCATAACTTTCTTTGTTGCAAAGAAAGTTACGCCCATACAGACATTCCTTGAATGAAAACCAGATTCTTGTGGGATCATAGAGATGGCTAGAAACAGCCGGCCACATATTTTGGCAAGTTTGCTCACTTCTTTGTGATCCTCTGGAGGACTGGCTCATTTCTTAATGCATCTGGTAGAGTTGTTCTTATAGTAGGGCTATTCATATCACGATTCAATTGTTCAAAGAAAGGGGGAAGGAAGAGCTTGTGACCCCTCAAATATTGTTGATTTACAACTTACAGCAGCCCCCTGGATAATGGTGAATAATGCTCAGAATTGCCCTTCTGGTGAGCTATATTTATATCCTAGGGATAGGCGATTGCAGGCTATTGCTTTGACTTTTTAAAAAATCTTCTCTGACCTCAAAAACTAAATGGGAATCTGACTTGACTAGGATTTGGATCAAAGACCATCCAACTTGTGTTTGTAGTACAGATTGGGAAGTGAAAATAGACCCTGGAAGAATGCAATGGCAAACCACTTATGAGATGGTGCCAGAGAAAACAGCATGAAATTACCAAGATGTGAGCTTCTTTTGATAGAGATTTTACTTTTATTATTTTCTACATTTAGTTATACTATCCTAACAGCCATTTTCTACAGATATGGAACAATAAAGAGATTTGCTTTGAGGGATTCACCACGTGTCTTTCTTGGTTCTTGGGCCTGATGTCGAGCTTGCCAAACTGAAGCCCTCTACTATCTGCATCAAGCATATACTCTGAGAGCTATTAGGGAGGGGCTGTCTTTCCCCCTTTTTCCTCTCACACAAAATATCTGGACTGAGCTGTCTCTTATTCCTCTGGAATGCATCTCCTCCCTCCTGGGAATTTGGACTACAACATTCCATGACAGGATCCCAGGGATGGGTATGGTTTCCCCATAAATGAGGAGTAATCCCCAATCCACAAATGTCTACAGCCCCTTTTCTAACCAATCTCACTTCCCTCCTCAGCTCCAGTCCCGGTTCACATGTGGTAGTGATGGTGCCAGCAGAGAAATCTTCTCTAACAGTAAATGGTTAGGACAGGATTAGTCACCAACTCCAGTGTTAAGATGGACAGTGTAGAGAGAGCAAGTTTATGCTGGTGTATTTTGCCAGGAACCAGAGGAAAGGCTGCTCAACCAGTTGTCTGCATGTGATTTATAGGTCAGTAGGAGGAAAAATTGTCCTAAATTCCTGTGGGAAGAACCCCAGAGAAACCTCTCAGGAGACAAGCATAAAAAAGAAAGTCAGTCTATGTGATCTACTACTATTATTATTCCTCCAAGGAAGAAACTAACAGAAATTTGCATGAATCCTATTTTCACTTGGCCAGTAAGCATCACACGAGAAAAAAAAATAGGTCAACACACAGATAACACTCTGGCTGTATGGATGGAATCTGGTTCAAAAATCCATGGAGAATTAGGAAGGGAAAATTGGCTTCTATAATACAAACGGATTGACATACGGCCAACCCTTCTAACATTCTCCACTCTTCTTTAAGTTCAAATATAGTTTTTATAACAGTAACTATATAAATGTTTACAACATTATCCCATTTATTTCTATCATTACTTTGTCTCAAGAACTACTGGCTGTTTCTCTCTCTCTGATCATGTCAAACCATTGATCTAAGGAGAATATGAAAAGATAGTGGAAGCAAATAGTAGGAAAAGGAGAGTCTCTTCTCTTCTCTTCTCTTCTCTTCTCTTCTCTTCCCTTCCCTTCCCTTCCCCTCCCCTCCCCTTCCCCTTCAATCCTCCCACCCCTCCCCCCATTCCCTTCTCTTCCTCTTCTCCTCCTTTCTCCTCCCCTTTCTACAAGGAAAAAAAAGAGAAAGAGAGACAGCATCACCCCAGGAATCTGAGTGTAGAAGTGAATAGTTATGAACAGGCCTTCAATTTTTTTTGAGGTTAATGAGACTGACATTCTTTTATATGGAAAAATTAGCTTCAGCTAGACAATATACTTTCAAGTCAAAAAGAATAAAAATGTAGCATAATTATATGTACAAATAGTTGTGGCTAGAATATCATGAGTCATCTATTTCTGGAAACAATTAAAGCTAACTGAAGTGCATCCTCAGAGTAATAAGCTGCCATTTGTGTGTTCCTTTATCTGGGTAATTTTATTTCATTCCCCACCCATCCTTGATTATCTGCTTGTTTGGGAAGCATTTTGCTGCTTTTATGACTTTTCAAATAGAGCCTGTTGCATTGCTGGGACGGGGAAGGCAAAGCTCCTACAGTTTTTCTTCTTCTTTATTTTTACTCCAGACTTCCTCATTCTTTAAACTTTTTTTTTCAGTGTTCAACTTCCTTATAATTAAAACACTGGCTATTGGTATGGCATACCAACAAACATTGGCATCCGTCCTCCAGTTATGAAATGACCCTGAGTTTCATTTGGAATGCCACACATGACTGTGGTTTTCTCTTAATCCTGTGTCTACTTTGCCTCACATAATGCTATCCTGCCAAAGCCTCTGTCACAATCTCCCCATAATTTAACCCGTATTTGCCTGGTTGTAAAATTAGTTATAACCAGTGGTAGGATTCAGCCAGTTTGCACCACTTCGGGAGAACCGGTTGTTAACTTTCTGAACAGTTTGGCAAACTGGTTGTTGCAAGAAATTATTAAGGCAGAGAACTGGTTGTTAAATTACTTGAATCCCACCACTGATTATAAGGTCTCTCCAATGTTCTCTCCAGTGTATGGCAATCAACTGTCAATCACACATGGTGGTTATTGGAATTCTTACAATGTATGTTGTATTTGACTATAGATTACAGGAAGCCCTTGACTTAAAACAGTTCATTTAGTGACCATTCAAAGCTACAATGGGACTGAAAAAAGCAACTTATGACCAGTTTTTACACTTAATGACCGTTATCACATCCTCATGATTGCGTGATCAAAATTCAGACACTTGATTCATATTTATGATAGCTGCCATGTCCTGCAGTCATTTTTGTGACCTTCAGACAAGCAAAATCAATGGGGAAGCCAGATTCACTTAACAACAGTTTGACTCATTTAAAAACTACAGTGATTCACTTAACAACGGTGGCAAGAAAGGTCGTAAAATGGAGGCAAGTTCACTTAACAAATGTTTCGCTTAGCAACAGGAATTTTGGGTTCAATTTTGGTCCTAAGTCAAGGGCTACCTGTACAGTGTAAGGACTACAATGTACAGTGTAAGTGTTGTAAGGGCTGTAACAGCCCATGTAGGTAAAAGATTGAGAGGATAGGTAAAAGATTGAGAGGATGCAGCTACAGTACAAATATCAACTGGCAGTCAGAAGCCATGGGGGGAAAAATCCATCATCTCTCAGCACATAAACAATTTCAGCTGGGAGCTGTTGACATTGCAGATCAAGCCAAATCAAAAAGTTCTCTGGCATTCCTGGAAATGTGAATCAACCGTCAACAAACCCTATCTAGCAAACCAGTTAAATGCACAACCAAAAGTCCTGGAGGGAAAATACATCCTTCCTAGCAGCCAATGTCCAGATAACCAGAGAACAGCACCAGAAAAACAAAAAGGGAAGAAATAATATCCTCATCAAGGAACCATCAAGGAAGAAACCACATCTTCACCATGATTGGAGGGCAAGCACAGAGATGGTACTCAGCAGGTTCTGATCAATTCTGGAGAACTGGTAGTGGAAATTTTGGGTAGTTTGGAGAACCGTAAATACTACCTCTGACTGGCCCCACCCCCATCTATTCTCTGCTTCCCGAATCCCAGCTGATCGGGAGGAAATGGGAATTTTGCAGTAACCTTCCCCTGGATTGGGGTGGGAATGGAGATTTTACAGTATCCTTCCCCTGCCATGCCCATCAAGCCACGCCCACCAAGCCATGCCACACCCACCAAGCTAAACTCACAGAACCGGTAGTAAAAATTTTTGAATCCCACCACTGGGCAAGCAGCTATATGTAAATAACCAGCAAACTCCACTCTCCCATGCATTCATATAATATTACCTAGCCCTGTATTGAAAAAACAACAACAACAATCAAAGTGTGATAACATTAAGAACCCAAGAAAGAAACGCCAATGTCACATTGATATCATGCTCTTGGGCAGAAGGTTTTATATGAGTTTCATCAATCTTCTTGAATAGCGTGGGAGGATTTCTCTGTTTTTACACACTGTGTATCCTGTATGGCATGTTATAGACCACAAGGAGGCAAAATGTGACCATCAATTGTCAAATTGGGAGTCATCAGTTATAAAGGTCCTAAGAGTGTCAAGCAACCCTGGGGGTGGTTGGTGGGCTGAAGGTTCTCACTCTGCTTTTTTAACTTTTCAGTTGCTCTTTTTAACTCTGTGTGAATTCTATTTTTAACTTTGTTTTTAACTAAACTATGGATTTTATATATTTTTCATTTGTAAACTGCCCAGAAGCACACAAGTGTGATAGGCGGTATAGAAATGTGACAAATAAATAAATATAAATATATAAATACCTGGGAGAAGAAAGGAACACTTCAGATATAGACAATAGGAGTCACGTTCCCTTCTTGACTAGTGTGGAAGGGAATAGTTATGCTGGTAGCAAGTAGTCAAGGTATTTAATTCTGATTTCATGGCTGGCTGCTCAGGAGAACATGCAATGCTAATAACTTTGAATGAGTCAACTCACTGCAGCCAATTTGCCACAGTCAACTCAACTTGACATGGCCAACTTGCCCCGGGTCAGTTCAACAATTCAATTTAATTATTTAAAATAATTTAAAAATAATTTTAATTTTTTTCATTCACGTTTCATTTTGTTCCTCCTTTGGCATCCTTTCTTTAATGATTCTATTCCACTATTTCTTTGATGTTAGTGTACCCCTTGTCCCACAATGAGTTGGCCGTGGCGAGTTGTTGTAGACTCATGATAACTACGAGTCAAAAAAGACTTGATGGCACATAATCAATCAATCAAATGCAGTAACTGCAGTCATCAGTATGGCTCATAATGTTGCCAACATGCTTAAAATAAAACAACTAACTTCCCCCAAAATGGGATAAATAATCATGAAGAATTGGAGGATTCATTGCAGGAAGTGCAGTTGCATGAGACTGATGCCAGGAATATTGACTAATTAAGGTGACCATTGCACCACTCTTCCATGATAGTAAAAATAGGAATTAAAAATTCCTATTTTTCCAAAAATAGAACCCCTGTCAGTAGAAGCAGTGGAAACCTCTAATGCAAACAGTGATAATAGAGATAGCACCCATATCCCCAGCATAAACAAGGGTTCTTTTCTGGTTTAAATTGACATACTGTGTAGCATTGGACTAGCACTCTTTTAAAAGAGAGCTAAACCCGTGTACATAAAGAGCCTGTGTAAGATTTGAGTAAGATTTGCAAGTCAGGCATTATGTGGGCAAGTATTTCAATGAGAGCTAGGTTGAAGTCAGATCTCTCTTATAACTGTAGTCAAAATGAGCATAGAGCAGGGGTCAGCAACCTGCAGCTCTAGAGCCACATGTGGCTCTTTCACACCTCTGCTGTGGCTCCCTGTCACTCAATATATGTGTCCCAACCACCAATATGTGACACCCGCTGGAACACGATTCATTGAGCTTTTCAACACCCGGTAGGCCAACCATGGATAAATCCAAGAAAAGTTAAGTTTCAGAAGAAAACAGAACATTTAATACAACTACATTTACTAGTTTTGTGGTCGCTCAAGAAATAGTCAGGCACAGGAAGGGTTTTGTGGCTCCCGGTGTTTTCTTTTCTGTGGGAAACGGGTCCAAATGGCTCTTTGAGTGCTTAAGGTAGCAGACCCCTGACATAGAGGAAAGTGCCCAGGGACTGTAGAGCAGCGATCCACAACCTTTCTGGCTTTGTGGCGCAACCAGGTGTGTGTGTGGGGGGGGGAATGGTTCCATGTGAGTGGCAGGCATGCTTGCACTCACATGTACAGATCCATTTGTGTGAGCCGTGGATACGCATACACACCTCTAGCACAAATGGAACTGCACATATGCATGCCTGCTGCTCGTGTGAGTTGGTCTCAGTCTGGGGGTTGAGGGACCCCTGCTGTAGGGGAAGGCCATGCCTGCAGCAGCCTAAACTGGCCAGCAATAAATGGTGGGCAGTTTCAACTCTTGATTATATTAGTAATCACATCTTTGAAGCAGTGTGACAAATCATAACCATGACCATGAAAATTGTATCTGGAAAAAGAGAAAACACCACTCTAAAATTGGAACGGTTAAGAACTGCTTAAAAATATCTCAACTATGGGTCGGGAATCAAACAAAAGCAGCTTAACAAGGATTGGAAGAAAAAGGTAATTGCTGAAGCGTTTCATTCTGTTGTTAGGGGAATGTGAGGAAGAAACTTCTGTCTCGTCTGCCAGATAATCTTTGCTCCTGAAAACTGCCTGAAAACTCCCCAACTCAATATTTGTGATTCCCAGCTCAACCCTCACTTTTCTCTTTTACTCCCCTTTTGTGATCTCAACTAAATCTTTCTCTCCAAGATTCCACAAGAGTTTCTCGTGATTTAATTGGGGCAATAGGAACTCCGCTTCAGTCTTAGAGGTGGTTGCTAAGTGGTTACAGTTTTTAAAAAATGTTCTACCACCTCCAAGTTCTTCATCCTGAAAATTACAACGGTGATAGCTTCACAGATGTCTTTAAGGCTCTGAGGTTAGGAGCTCTATATATGGGGCACTAAATGCAGGTGCAGGTTGTTGGCATCTGCCCTGGTTTTTCTATAGGTTCTTAGGAACCTCACCAAATTGATCATCCCATCCTATTTTCCCTTGTCTGCCATTAGGGTCCTTCCTAGATCCAACTGCTTGCTACTCCACAGTCATCACTTACCTGGAAGAGTAGCCCATCCTGGCCTAAGACCGACTGATCGGATGGATCCCACTAAATAGCTTTACATCACAAATAATTATAACAATAGCATTGGCACTTAGACATATATGCTGCTTCATTGTGCTTTACAGCGCGCTCTATACAGAGTCAGCATATTGGCCCCAACAATCTGGATCCTCTTTTTACTGACCTCGGTGGGAAGGGTGGAAGGTTGAGTCAACCTTGAGTCAGCCAGGATTGAACTCCTGGCAGTGGACAGAGTTAGCTTGCAATACCGCATTCTAACCACTGAGTCACCATGGCTTGTAATTATGTGATTGAGACAATGTCTCTCCCTTTTACGTACACAATATATATTATCAAATGGTCTTAGGGTTATGCTTGGAGGAAGGGTAGTAATGGACGCAGTGGCTTAAATGATCGCCTAAATCAAATATTTCATTTTATATATATTTTTTGTTTTAGAGAGAAAAATCAGCTTTTAATATACTGTAGCTGCTTAATTATATATTACATTTGTCTGTCACTGCTGTTTCTTTTTAAACTCTGTCACCAAGAAACGCTTTTCTCATCTGCAGACCAAAATGGTATTGATGCATCAGAAAAATGTCAATTGCATCAGTCTGAAAGACACTGGATGATTTTATTCATCTTGATTTCCTGACTGCTGCTCAATCGATACTGGCAATTAAATAGGAATTTTGATTCTATATGCTTTTCTTCAATAGTTTTCTGGGACTGATTAAATATTTGCATGGTTCAGTTGTGATTCTTCAGGTTCAACATCCAGGAATGCAGCAGATTGCAATTCTGCACCCTTCCTTGGTGAAGTTTCATTGTTCATTCATATGTAAAATGAAAGAAGGAAAGAACAGTAAGTCATCAGCGAAAAGGTATCTGTCTATGTGTACAATTGAGCCATGAATGGGTATATATATATTTCTTTTTAATAATGCATTTATATCTTAATGCATGTAATTATTCAGAATAATGGAAATATTAAAATAATATGCATTATCAAGCACGGGGGTGATGCAAAATAATTCCTTATCAAATAAAAAAGGAGTAAAACAGGTCACAGAATAAAAAAAAACCCAAAAACAAATACAGCTTAGATGAAGGATGATGAAATACAGCTTGCACTTCATAGATGAAATGTTTCCTAACAATGCATTCTGAAGTTTGAATTCTGATACCTAAATTTGTTTCTGGGAGGCAGAGCTATTAGGAGCCCCTGCCTGACATCAGGCATTGGATATTTTCCAGTTAGAAGGTTCATCACCTGTTTTGGTACCTTGGGGCCCAAAGAGAAACTCTTGGAGCCGTTCCCAAAGTAATGTGATGGTTATTGCAGGAAAAAGGATTTGACTTCACTTTCTAATCCCAAATGCCAAAGCGCCACTCTCAGTAAATCCTTTAAATAAATACAGGCAGGTGTAGATGCTAGCAGTTGCTAGGGAGTGGAGACAACAAGGTCTTAAGGGACCCAACCAGACATGTTCTGGATTGCGGTGCCAATGTTTATATACCACAGCCCTTGTATACTGCCTGGTCTCTTCTCTGGACCTTCAGAGATCCCGGCTTTCAGCTGCTGCTCTCAGTATTTAATTAATTAATTAATTTCATCAAGCATGTATTCTATGTCAGATACAAGTGTAAACATAATTATAAATACATGAAATGGATACAAATAAAAGGGAAGGTTAGGACAGGGATGGTAGGCACACTGGTGTGCTTATGCACGTCCCTTACAGACCTCTTAGGAATGGGGTGAGGTCTACAGTAGACAGTCTTAAGGTTAAAGTTTTGGGGATTTGGGAAAGAAACCACAGAGTCAGGTAGTGCATTTCAGGCATTGACCACTCTGTTACTGAAGTAGTATTTTCTGCAGTCTAGTTTGGATTGGTTTACCATGAGTTTGTAACTATTGTGTGCTCTTGTATTGTTTTGGTTGAAGCTGAAGTATTCATTGGCTGGTAGGACATTGTAGCAGATGATTTTATGTACTATGCTTAGGTCAGACTGAAGTTCTAAGTTGTCTAAGCCCAAAATTTCATGGTCAACCTGCAAGAAGGGTTCCATTATTTGTGATCATAGATGAGAAGGTTAACCTGGGGTATATCACTGACACCTAGCTGGGTCTCAAATAGCTTGAGCAATCCAATAAAAGCAGTCCTGTACTTAATTTCGAAAGGGTCTTTTTCTGCCAAAGAAAAAAGACTTTCTCCTGCTCAAGAATCAGGTAGAAGCCAGAGCCCAAGGAGAAGTTTTACCTGGTTTTGGCTGCTGGAGGACAGGACAAATCCTCAGGACAAATCCTGTTAAATAAATAAATTATATGACTCTTCAATTGAATAACTTGGAAAAAAGAAACTCGAACTGCTACAGACATCTACCCTCATGGGTCAGTGCTGAAGGTTACGCAGTAATTTGAAAAGGCAAGCACGGTTCAGCATGAGTCTTATTTCTACTGACAATTTAGATAAGTCGGCTGAAACATGCTGAACAAACACCTCTAGAATTAATAATGGCAATTAAAAGACAGAAAAATAACAAAAAGGCAGGCCCGGATAGATTGCCTTCCGAGACATACAAAACTCTTCAAGATCCACTAAATTCCACTTTATTAGAAGTATTCAATGCAGTCCTTAGAGATGCAAAAATACCGGCCTCATGGGCAGAAGCAATCATCACCTTAATTCAAAGGATAATTCAGATTTGACACTTGTTAGGAATTATAAACCCATATCTTTGTTAAATTCGGACTATAAGATATTTATGGCCATTATGGCAGAAAGGTTAAAAAGATTCTTAGAGGACTTTATTCATAGTGACCAGAATGGTTTCCTGCCAAGGAGGCAGATAAAGAATAACATCAGAATCATACTAAATGTATTGGAATACTATGAGACCCATAATGAAAAGAAATTGGCCTTAATGTTTGTTGATGCTCAAAAGGCCTTCGACAATATCAAATGGGACTTTATGTCAAATCAATTAAAACTAATGGAATTTGGGGAGAATTTCATAAATATGTTCAACGCAATCTACTCCACCCAAAAAACCAAAGTAGTTGTTAATGGTGAAACGACACATAGTTTTAAAATTCAGAAAGGGACTAGGCAGGGATGCCCATTATCACTGTTATTGTTCGTTCTATCCCTAGAAGTACTCACTAGAATTATCCGAAAAGATGAACAAATAGAAGGTCTGGAAATAAAAAAGGAAATCTTCAAGGTGTAAGGATTTGCAGATGACCTTGTGTTCATTCTAGAAGACCCTTTACAATTGGGCGAGAGATTAATGGAGGTATTGGGTGAATATGGGGAAGTTGCAGGTTTGAGGGGGAACAAGGAAAAAACCAAAATTTTAGTCAAGAATATGAGTAAAATGCAAGAAAAAGAATTGGCTGAGAAAATTAAAATATAGACAGTAAAGAAAGTGAGATACTTAGGTATCTATTTGACGTCAAGATGTGCTACACTAAAGGAGGACAATTACAATAAATTAGTGTTACAAATTAAGGTAGATTTGGATAGGTGGAAAAACCTGCAACTTTCTTTTATGGGGAGAATTGCGACAGTCAAAATGACTATATGGCCAAAGATACCCTTTCTATTTCAAACCATACCAATAAGATTGAAAAAGGATTTTTAAAAGAAATTTAAATAAATAATAACTAAATATATTTGGCAAGGGAAAAATTCCAGAATTAAATTAAAATTATTGCAAGACTCAAAAGAAAGAGGTGGATTTGGACTCCCTGACTGGGAAAAATACTACGAGGCGGCAGCACTCACATGGATCAGGGAGTGGATTAATTTAAAAAACAGGAGGCTGCTAGCACTGGAAGGACATGATATGCAAACTGAGTGGCACACGATTCTCTGGGACGGGAAACATATTGCACACCAATACTTCCAGAAATACCTCATTAGAAGAGCTCTATTAGACATTTGGATTAAAATTAAGCAACAAAATTATATAGAAATTCCCAATTGGCTGTCAACTCTGGAGATGTTTATACATCCAAATTTCATGAAATTAGGAAGAGTGATTACATATAAAGACATATTGAATGAAAAGGGAGAACTGAGGTCTAGACAGGACTTACAAGAAGAAGGGATAGATCTAGAATGGCGGGCATATCTTCGATTCAATCCCGGTACATGAGAGATAAAAATGAATGGGGCGTAAGAACTGAACCGATAGAATTGGATGAAATCCTATAAGGGGCAGATGTGAAGATGATTAGGAAATTATATAAATATTTATTGGATTAGAACATGATAGAAGAGCAAGTGAAAGAGACAATGCTCACCTGGAGTAAGAATTTTGGGAATGGCATAGATCTAGATAGCTGGTAAAAATTATGGGAGTGGAATAGAAAGCTTACGCTAGCCACTGCATATAAAGAAAACCAATACAAGATGTTTTACAGGTGGCATTACCCACCCACAAGATTGGCCAAGATGTGCAAAAATTGCTCACCAAAATGTTGGAAATGTAAAGCAATGTTACGCACTTATTATCATATGTGGTGGGGGTGCCTGAAAGCCAAGGACTTTTGGTGCCAAATAAAACAGTGGCTAGAAGAGATGTTAAATAAGATGATAGATATGATGCCAGAACTCTTCCTTCTGGGTATAGTAAGGGATAATTACAAAAAAGAAGAAATATATCTTACACATATTAACGACAGCGAGGTTGATATTCGCACAAAATTGGAAATGCAGAAAGAACTCACAAGAGGCAGAAATAATTAACAAAATATTGACCTGTGCAGAAATGGACAGGTTAACAATGGAGCTCAAATGATAAAGATGAATTGTAATTCTATGTAACTTGGAATACATTTTATAAATAGCTAGAGAAAAGGAGGAATGTAGGGATAGAGAATTAGAAATAGAGTGAAGGAAAGGGGAGAAAAATAAATAAAATTGAATTAAGAAATATTAGATAGGAATAAATTGGATTTGAACAGAGACGAAGGGAATATGTATGTAATTGAAATGACACTGAATGTACAAAAAGTATATATGGAATATGCATGATATTATATTGCATTATATGCGAAAGAAAAAGTGTTAGAAAAGTATATATCAGACAAGTTGCACCAAGTCTAATGTTTTTAAACTGTATACTTAATAAAATTTATTTAAAAAAAGAAGATAAGGCAAGCATGGTGGTGCTACTGACCAAATATAAGTATTGACTCACAACCACAATTGAGATCAACATTTCCGTTGCTAAGCACGACAGTTGTTAAGTGAGTTTTGCCTCATTTTATAACCTTTCTTGCCACTGTTGTTAAGTGAATCACACAACTGTTAAGTTAGTAACACGATTATTGAGTGAATCTGGCTTCCCCATTGACTTCGCGTGACAGAAGGTTACGAAAGCTAATCACATGACCCCAGGACACTACAACCATCATACATAAATACCAGTTGCCAGTTGGCATCTGATCATGCAACTATGGGGATGCTGCAACCATCGTAAGTGTGAAAAATGCTCATAAATTACTTTTTACGGTACCGTTGCAATTTCAAACAGTCACTAAATGAATGATGGTAACTCGATGACTACCTGTATTATCTCTGGCTTTGTACACAGTCATTATATTGAGTAAAGGATACAGAAGTCTCTAGTCTAAAACTGAATCCCATACCGCTCTCAACTCTCATCACCATCTTGCTCTTTGTTCATGAACTTCCTTTCTTTCTTCCCAATCCTATTTCCTATCCTTCCTATCATATTTTTTTCTTCCATTCAATTGTTTGATTCTCAGACACCACCTGAAGAAATCACCGCAGTTTTCTTGTCAAGTTTTTGAGAAGTGGTTTAAGTGGTGAAATCCAAATTTTTTTTACTACCGGTTCTGTGGGCGTAGCTTGGTGGGCATGGTGTGGCTTGGTGGGCATGGCTTGGTGGGCGTGGCAGGGGAAGGATACTGCAAAATCTCCATTTCCACCCCACTCCAGGGGAAGGATACTGCAAAATTCCCATTCCCACCTGACTCCACAGGAATGATACTGCAAAATCTCCATTTCCACCCCACTCCAGGGGAAGGATACTGCAAAATTCCCGTTCCCACCTGACTCCACAGGAATGATACTGCAAAATCTCCATTCCCACCCCACTCTGGGACCAGCCAGAGGTGGTAACTACTAGTTCTCCGAACTACTCAAAATTTCCGCTACCAGTTCTCCAGAACCTGTGAAAACCTGCTAGATTTTACCCGAGTGGTTTGCCATTGCTTCCTTCCTAGGGTGAGAGAGAGTGACTGGCCCAAGGACACCTAACTAGCTTTGTGCTAAGTGTGGAACTAGAATCCAGTCTCCCAGTTTCTAGCTTGATGCGTTATGCCTACATCAAACTGGTGTGTGTAATAGCATATTGTAAATATTAATATAATATTTATGCTGCTGGGATGTTCATTGACATTTTTCAAACCATTTTTAAATCATGCAATTTTCTTGAGGACTTGTTTTATGGTATATAAAAGGACTTGTTTTTATGGAATATATTGGGAGAGCTTTCAAAAGAGCCGTGTGAGCCTTCCAAAGAACAGAGCAGGTTTCACACTTTGAAAAGTCCCTCTTTAAATTGTGTGCAGCAATCGTGTTTGGTACGTGCATAGACTTGCTGGATTGCTGTACTCTTAAATCCCAATCTCTCTCACCCACATGAAAATCGCATTTTGCTTAGATTTGTTTTTTTGTTAGAGCAAAATGCTGAAATTAAATTTCTAGGGTAATAAATACTTAATTTACAACTGTTAATGTATTTAGGAAAAAATGAAATTGCAGACATCCAAATGTCTTCCTTCCTTCCTTCTTTCCTTCCTTCTTTCCTCCCTCCCTCCCTCCCTTTCTTTCCTCCCTCACTTGGTCAATTTAGATGGAAATAAGTTCTTCAAACTGCAACATTTTCAGATATGTAGATCATATGAATAATGTAAAATTGTGGTAAAAGTATTCATTAAATGCACCACAATCGAAATGAATAAATTTTCTTGCCATAGCCAATAAATTAAAAGCAGAACTCTTTTAGGTTCTGAAAGGAATCCACATTTGACTGTGTGTAGAAATGCCTATGAATATAAAGCATTGCTCAGTCCTTCACAGTCTTAAACATCTTCCAGAAATAAACCCTTTGCATCCACTTGAGCTTCTACTCTTATGTGTGCTTAGGACTCTCAGCCTTAAAAAAAATCCCCAAGTATTAATATTTTGCACAAAACTTTGGAGAATTTTATTTTGAGTTCTGGTGTAAAACACTGACTTATATTGGTGGTGCAATAGCTCAGCAGTTAAGATGCTGGGCTTGTCATCTGGAAAGCCAGCAGTCCAGATTTGAGACCGAGCAGTTCGAAAGCATGCAAATGTGAGCAGATAAATAGGTACCACCTCAGTCTCTGGAAGAGCATGCTGGCCACATGACTGCAGAAATGTCTTTGGACAGTGCTGGCTAATGGCTTTGAAACAGAGATGAGTACCACCCCCTATAGTGGGCAATGACTAGTGGAGTAAAATCTGCAGGGACTCCTTTACCTTTATTTTTATACTTTCTTAAGCAAATTGGAAGACACCATTTTCTTCCCAAATAATTACAATAGCTATAGCAATAGCACTTAGACTTATATAGACTTCATAGTGCTTTACAACCCCCTCTAAGTGGTTTACAGCGTTAGCATGTTGCCCCCAACAATCTGGGTACTCATTTTACCGACCTTGGAAGGATGGAAGGCTGAGTCAACCTTGAGCTGGGTAGGGTTGCCAGGTCTGCTTCCAAAAAAGACAAGCGGGGGAGGGGGTGTGTGTTAAGTAGTAAAAAAAAATTTTTTTTACAATTAAATTATATATTTTCTTACAAACATTTTAACATGTATTAAAATAACACTTCAACACTTTACTTAAAATTCAAAACATCAAATGTTATAATAATATGTAAAATATTATTTTATATTATCCAAAAAACTGCTCATTGTATATTTTTTTGCAAAGGATCACGCAGCTTACATATGATAATGTGAAGATCACATGCAAAAATCTCGCCGCTGTCACTCTCATCACTCGACGCCATTTTAGGTCAGTCGACACAAGCTATAATACATTTTAAAAATGTGAACTGTACATAATTTTATGATATATTTTTATTTTAATCTCATCATTAATTTTTTCGAGTTCAGAATCGAGTTTAGTGGATATTCGATCTTTGTCTCATTCTAACTTATGAAAAAAAAGACAAAACGCGATTCTCCTATCCTTATTCTCTTAGACTGTACAGCTTTAGATTATGTACCATTTCATCATAAAGCTTTTGAATAAAAAAAATGTCCACTATTTTGTAAAAGAAAATAGGGAACATGATGTGAAAAAAGTGGACTGTCTGCTCAAATAGTGGACTCCTGGCAACTCTACGTGGTGAGAATCAAACTGCTGGCAGCCGGCAGTCAACAGAAGTAGCCTGCAATACTGTATTCTAACCACTGCACCATCATGGCTCTTACCTGTGAAGAGGGAGTTAGGGTTGTGTAATCTTACATGAAAAGGAGCAAAGGGATGGAAGGGGCAACACACTGTAGACGTACAAGATGGATGCCTTGATAATAGGAATAAGTATCAGCCAACTTGGAAGACAGCAGGAGTCTTTTTGGCTGCTTGCCTGGCTAAATTTAACCCTTTATATAACACATAACCAGGGAATCACTATTCTCTTTCCCTCCCCATCTCCATTTTCCCTTTGCCTAATCTCCACCAAACTAGAATATTCTCTTTTTTTTCCCTTCCCTTGCTGCTACCCCTTCCTCTTAACCCATAGCAAGGTTTCAGAAGAGATTGTGGGGAAGGCTGGGGGTGAAGTTTTTCTGATCTTTTTATTTACTTATTTATTGGGGGGGGGTTAAGATTGGAAACTGGGGTGAAAAGTTTCTTGGAGGCAAACTTCTCCTTTTTCCATCCTTTAAAGGTTTCCAGGAATGTTTTAAAACTATGCTGCTGAATTTTGGTAGCACAATTTTGAGACTTTGAGAGGATTGGTTAATGATGGGAAAGAAGCTGTTTGCCTCCTGAAATCTATTTTTGCTATTTCCAGCCTATTTAAAAACAAAAATAAAGCCAGCCACTTGGCATCAAATTTCAGCAGCCTGATGGAGGACTGCCTGTGCCCCTTGCCCCCACTGTTGGCAGATAATTTTCACGGCTGCTGTTAACTTTAAAGAGCCAGTGTGTATAAAGACGTCAGAGGGAAGGTTTTCTTTTTGTGAAGCACTGGCAAAAAAAATGTAAGACAAAAGAAAATTTCTAAATTGTTTTATTACACCCTTCTGCATTTTACTATCTTTTATTTCAGTCTCAGCTACACTGTTCAGAGGATTATGATTAATTCCCTAGAACGTTTTGGTTTTTTGTTTTAAAAATCCTTATGTGGCTTTAATATTTTCCCCCCTAATTCTTGTCTAACAAAATAAACTTTAAAAGCGAAGATCTACGTGACAATTAATTTTACCATATTTTAACCGCTGAATTCAGAACATAAATGTCTTTTTTCCAATGGTACAAAAAGAATAAAGCATAATATAATTATACATGCAAAATTTGGCCTAGAAATATGCATCACAGCGCTATTCCTTTTGTATATGCATTGGCACCTACTCGACGCATAGAGGGGTGGAGTTTGCAAGATGTCACAATGCACATTTTATCATTCTGATGAAATCTCCCAATTTAATGGATGCCTCTGGGCCAAGGTTTAATGGATGTCTCTGGGCCAAGGTCCCCAAGGTTTTAGGGACATCAAGTTCAGCACAGTCCCTTAAATAATCTTCAAGCCATCTGGGATTTTCTGTTGCTGCTGCTGCTGTAATGGACTCTCTTCTGAACTTCACTCAACTATGGAATTCAACACATCTGGAACTATAATATAAGACGGGTTTCCAAATTTGTCGACTGTAAGACTTGTGGACTTAAAACCCCCAGAATTCCTCAAACAGCATGGCTGGCTGGCTGGGGAATTCTGGGGGTTGAAGACCACAAGCCTTAAAGTTGGAGACTTCTGGTATAAGAGATAGTTGCTTCGAGCACTGCAAACCTCTTCACCATGAAGATACTTCAGGGTCACCCAAAGCCCCACACCCAATCTTGTAGTTGCTTTGAAAATGTTTACAGCTGATACCAAATTACTCAAATTCTAAGTGCTATTTTGGCTTTGCATTGGAACTACATTGATAAAAGTTTTCTGGAACTGTGTAACCTTATTCTGCTTTCTCTAACTCGATCAGGCTTTTTCTAAATTTACATGTTAATACACAATTCTTTCATAACTTCGTAGTTCTACAGGGAAAAAAACATGTTTATGCATGCTCCTTTGGTCACCTTATTTGCTAATTAATGCATCTTATCTAACCAAACAGGTGCTATTTTGAAAAATTTAGGCTCTGGAGAAGAGCCTTGATAGCATAGCACCTTGATAAGGGTTTGTCCCACTCTTTAAAACTTTTCTGTAAGGAAACAGAACTTTCTTATTAGCATACCTTTACTTTATTTTTGAAAGATACTCCCTTTATGAAAAATAATTCTCTTTTGATTTTCTTTACTTCCTGATCAGATGAGCCTTGTTTTTGTTCTTTTGTTGCTGTTCCACACCATTTAGTCACCTCTCATTTCTCCTTGTCAAAGAACGTTGGTTAAGTTAGTCTTAGTTTGCAACTTTTAGCGCCACTCCTGAAGAATTCCAGTTATATAGCACTCAAGTGATTTAGTGGCAAATTCTACATTTGTTTTTAGTAAAAATGCATTCTGGCAGTAGCTTCTAAACTTAGCCACTTGCAATGAACCTAAAAAAATAATACATCTAATTTGGTCAATTGTAACTAAATTCACAGCTGTATCTCCCCTGGCTAGAAACAAACCATTTTTTTTTAAAGAGAAAACTTTAAATACTAAATTGAGGTATATCTCAGTTTGCATTCCTGAAAGCCAAGATAATATTGCGGGCTGCCTCTCCCTGAAGCAAATTAGCAGTTTGGTTTCAGATAAGAACCATATGATAATATGTCTTGTGGAATGTATATAGTGTGTTCTTGTAATCGGGGGACAACTTATATCACTGGAGTCAGTGGTGGGTTTCTACTGGTTCACTCCGTTTCGGGCAAACTGGTAGCAGGGGTGGCAGGAGGCTCCGCCCACTTGCCCGGACATCATCACAGATGCTCTGCACATGTGCAGAAGCGCCACATGCAAGGGCTCACAGTTCTGAAGCGGTAGCGAAGGTAAGTGAAACCCACTAACGACTGGAGTCCAATGGAACTTGGTGACTTATAAATTAAAACAAACAAATAGCAATCACACTTTGATTTATATCCTGATTCATAGTGCTTTACAGCCCTCTCTAAGCAGTTTACAGAGTCAGCATATTGCCCCCAACCATCTGGGTCCTCATTTTACTCACCTCAGAAGGAGGTCATTGTTCTGATTGGAAGCACAGAAGGTATAACCTCATAATCAGCACATAAATTTAAAGGTAAAGACTTAAACTACTCATGGTGCCTATGGAGTTCCACCTATGTTGTTTTCTTAACAACAATGTGGGAGTGATTTGCGACTGGCTTCTTTTGGGATTGAGTTATTTATTTTTTTAAGTGTCTCCGGTTTAGTCTATAGCTTGGAATTGATTGATTGTTAAACAGTCAAAGATCAGAATATAAATGTTCTCACAGCAGGACCAACCTACATAGCAAAGAAACAATCATAACTATAAAGAGTCAATCCACCATCTTCAAGTGAGGATTGCTATGACAAAATAAATAAATAACATGTACAAGTATACAGTAATAAAAAGACCACCTCTGTGTCTGCTCAGATATTGAAGCTGAGTTTGTGACTGACATCCTACTACATTGTTCTTTATATCATGCCTGGTTCAGGGGTGGGTTCTACTTATCTTTACTACCGGTTCACAGTGGGGCCGCGCATGCGCGCGCTCTTCTATGCATTTTGATGAGGTTGAGGTTGGTGGGCAGAGCCTCCCGCCGGTTTTACTACCGGTTCTATAGAACCAGTGCGAACTGGGGGCAACCCACCACTGGCCTGGTTGCTTGAATGTCTTGTATGTAAATCCTCACACAACTTTAACAGATCAGTTATTGTGAGACTAATCTATTGAAATTTCCAGAAAGGTTGGAAAACTAGAATATTTTTTTTTAGATGTAGGGACTTTTTGTAGAAGATAGCAACACCACCTACTCTACGAATTTCACAATCTGACCTGTAAACATGATAGTCTCTTACTATAGTAATGGAGTCAGGGATGAATGTATTCAGCCAAGTTTCACAGACAAATATAATGTCAAATATAGCCGTAAGAAGAGGAATTCAGGTATTTTATTTACAAGGCTTCTTGCATTAAGTAGCTTGCATTTAAGGTCGGTAGTAGTTGTTACAGAGGAAGTTTGGGCCATGCGTGCCTAGCTTTGGATGATGGGGAGTTGGATGGAGGAGGATTGGGTGTTAGGATGTGGTTGTGGGACTTTCTTTTGATACAACTAACTTTTGATAAAACTAGCAATTCCAGTTGCCTTTAGAAGCTATTAGGCATGTCCAACAACTAATGAAGTTTAGTCTCAATTATTTATGTTTTGTAAAACCTGATCATTATGGCCTCTGATTCTGGTAATTCCTAATTATCTTCTAACCAAGAACTAATTCTGCTTGTTTTTTTTGAGTTCACCTAAACTCAACCAGGAGCTATCTCTTGCTATGGTATAGAAAGGTTTACAGGAAGTCAACTAAAGACCACAATTGAGCCCAAAATTTCCATTGAAGCAAGACGCTTGTGAGTTTTGGCCCATTTTATGATCTTTCTTGTCACATATGTTAAGTGAATCACTGCAGTTGTTAAGTTAGTTTAAGTGATGTTTAAGTGAATTTGGCTTCCTATTGACTTTGCTGGTCAGAATGTCGCAAAAGGGGATCACATGACCCCAGGACACTGCAACCATCATAAATAGGAGTCAGCTTCCAAGCGTCTGAATTTTGATCACATGACCATGGGGATGTGTTCTGTCCCAGCTATGGACCCCAAAGAACACAGCACACACAAACACTATATATAGCTTATTTTACTCAAAGGCTGTTACCAAAGGCTGTTAATAAACTGTCTTAACAGCCTACCAGAATTCTAAGATAAGGTAATCACAGTCTAACTAGAGTTGGCAGAAAGTCTAGAAGCAATTTTGCAGAGAATCCAGACACAAAGGAGAGTGAACTAAAGTTGTTCCCTACAGTTTTCTGCAAGCGGTGTTCCTCCTTAAATAGGCTAAGGGAGTGGTCTATTAGTCTCAAGCCTTACTCTTGAGGAGACGTCCTCCTGAGGAGCCATTCCTGCCTTTTGGCAACTCTGCGTGCCCGTGCATTGAGAAGAGGCTCCTCCTCTTCGTCCTCTTCACTTAAAGGAGCTTCTGGAGGTTCTGAAGGCCCTGGCTGAATCCCTGCCTCTGGCACCACATCTTCTCCAGCCTCCTCACTGTCCAACTCGAGCACCAGCTGCACAGGCTGCTGGCAGAGCACCACACCAGCCTCCTCATTGGCGGAATCAGCTACAATCTGCACAGGCCACTGATGGGCCACAACAGGATGCTGCAAAGGTTGTAAATGTGAAAAATGGTCGTGTCACTTTTTTCAGTTTTGTTGTATTTTCGAACTGTCACTAAACAAGTGGACTACCTCTAGTTGAATTGAAATCATGCTGTACTCTTAAGAGATAGTTAATAAATGTCACATGATCCTAAATATCATCTGATCTATCGCGACAGGTGAATTTCTTTATAGCATTTCCAAACTCCCTAAAGTTAAGATCATTGTAAAACCGAGCAATCAAAGTAAACCCCTATGCAAACTTTGTTAAGGATAATAACAGTAAGATATCCAGGTAAAAAACTGAAACAGGAACAAGGAGAATCTTGTTAACAAAATATCTGAGCCACATTTACATATTTTTTAATTGCTGTGGTCCAAAGGCACAGCGTGAAACCAGAGGATCATTATATGGTGAATGAGTTTTAACTACAATGTTTCCAGTGGATTTTTCTTCTGGAAGAGACACCTTTGTTGTGGATCTTATGAACTGAACAGGGTTTGATGGGGGGGAAAACAGTCTTATTGATCTTCTGGGCCAAAGCTTCTAGCTATTTTGTGCAGCTCCAGGTATAACCCAGAACTTGAACTGCATCACAAAATGTGAGGCTCTGTGAAAAGCTGGGCAGTTGCTTCTAAATCCAATCAAAAGTTGGGTAAAAATGTATGTTTACAAAGACAAATTCAGGGAGGATGTAATACCACAACTGCCTTTGCCACCATGAACAGAAAAATCCTATTTCAGAAAGCAAAGTATCATGACATCTATTCCTGGCCAAAGCTGCAATAATAATTGGACTGGACAAATTGTGTCATCCTCACTATCAATAAGGGAAAAATAGTGAAAACTGAAGATATCAAGGTGCCCTATAAAAATAACATTCAGAATCTGGATGAAGATCACCACAAATATCTGGGCATCCTTCAAGCTGACATTAAGCACACTGAAGTCAAGAAGAAGATTAGAAGGTTATCATGAAGATCTTAAAAGACCAAACTCAGTGGAGGAAATACTATCAAGGCAATTAACACCTGGACAATTCAAGTCATTAGATGCATAACTGCAATAGTAGACTGGACTCAAACAGTACTAAAAGCCCCAAATAGGAAGACCATACAATGAACTATGCCCTTCATCCATGCAGCAACATTGACAGAATCTACATACCAAAGAAAATAAGTGGACATGGAATGTGGCAAGTACATCAGACAATTGATAAAGAAAAAAGAGTATTGGAAGGATATCTGAAAGACAGTGAAGAAGATGCACTGAAGTTAGTTTACCATAAAGGCTTACTGAATACCGCAGACCAAACTGACCTATAAGAAAGACCAAATAAGGAGTAGAAAAGAGACACAGCAAGACAAAACTTTACATGACCAAGAAAAACTAGCAGGCAAATCAGATAGCAACAAGACCAGTGGTGGGTTGCCCCCGGTTCGGACCGGTTCATAAGAACCGGTAGTAAAACCAGTGGGAGGCTCCACCCACCATTCCAGATGTCATCATTGGCAATCTGCGCATGCGTAGAAGCTTCTGCACATGCACAGAAGCAAGGTACATGAGCGAGCGAAGCGAGTGCGCACACGTGATCCCGTTGCGAACCAGTAGTAAACGTGAGTAGAACTCATCCCTGAACAAGACTGGTAATGGCTAAGAGCAAGAAAGTCAGAGGGTCTAATTCTGATTGCACAAAACCAAGGCCAAACAATCAATGCCTACAAAACCAGGCTTAGGAGACAGTAACAGACAGCAAATGTCAATTCTGCAAAGAAGCTGAAGAAACAGTGGTCAATTTAGTTAGCTACCGAAAGAAGATCATACAGACTAACTACGAATAATGCCATGACAAAATACCAATAGTGGTGCATCGGAATATTTACAAGGAATATCATCTGTTTGCAAGCAAGAACTGGCGGGACCAGGAAATAGGCAAAATAATAGAAAATGAAGAAGTCAAAGTGCTCTGGGACGTTAGAATTCACACAGACAAGTATCTGCTACACAGTACCTCAGATTTAATCATTGTTGATGGTAAAGACAAAAATATCTCATTAGTGGACATTGCAATACCTGGAGGCAGCAGAAGAGAAGAGAAAAAACTGGAGAAAACCACAAAATATAAAGACCATAACTATAAGTAGTATGACATGGCAAAAGAAAGCAAAGGTAGTACCAATGGTAATAGCTGCCTTGGGTGCAATCCCAAAACATATGGAGGACTACTTAAACACCATTGGCACTGACAAAATCCTACCAGTCAATTGCAAAAGGCAGTATTGCTTGGAGCAGCTTCCATCCTATGAGGATACCTTTAACTCCATCAAACAACATCTGCCTATCCCAGTTCTT